>CAWUPB010001160.1:75000-1300000 GCA_963924115.1 Dovyalis caffra
TTTTCTGTTTTTTTGTTTTTGTTGTTTTTTTTTCTTTTTTTCTTATTATTTTTTCATTTTTCAATTTTTTTTGTTTTTTGTTCTTTTCTTTTTTGTTATCGATTTTTGAGCTTTTTTTTTGTGTTTTCTTTTTCGGTTGATTTTTACAATTTGTTTTTTGCTTTTTACATTTTTTTGTGGGTTTTATTGTTTTATTTTTAAATTTTTTATTCTCTTTTTTTTTTTTTAATGTTTCAGCATTTTTCTTTTGGGTTTTTTAGGATTTTTGTGTTTTTTGTTTTTCGAATTTTTTTCATTCTTTATTTTGTTTCATTTTTTGGTTTTTTTTCTTGCTTTTTGTTTTTTACGTTTTTTTTTTTCATTTGGGTTTTTCTTATTTTTTATTTTTTTTATTTTTTGTCCTTTCTATTTTCGTTTTTTCTGTTTTTTTCGTTGGTTTTTTTCTTTTTTCTTTATTATTTTTTTCATTTTTCAATTTTTTTGTTTTTTGTTCTTTTCTTTTTTGTTATCGTTTTCTGAGCTTTTTTTGTGTTTTCTTTTTTGGTTTATTTTTGCGATTTGTTTTTTGCTTTTTACATTTTTGTGTGGGTTTTACTGTTTTATATTTAATTTTTTTATTGTCTTTTTTTCTTTTATATGTTTTTGTTTTTTTTTGTTTTTGTATGGTTTTCTGTTTATTTTTTTTTTCACTATTGTTTTTTCATTTTTCATTTTTTTTTTTTGTTTTCAGGTTTTCCGGCCTGTTTTTGCTAATTTTTCGTTTTAAATTTTTTAGTTTTCTTTTTTTTCTCTTTTTTTCTTTTTTGCTCTTTTCGTTTTTTTTTCTTTATGAATTTTTTTGTTTTTGGTTTTTGTTTTTTCATTTTTTTCTTTTTTATTCCCTTTTTTGTTTTCTGTTTTTTTTTTTTTTTTGGATTTTCTGGTTTTTTTTTTTTGTTTTGTTTATGCTTTTTTTGTTGGGCATTTTGCTGTTTGATTTTTTTGTTCTATTTTTCAGTTTTTCTTCATTTTCGTTTTTTCTTTTTCCTTATTTTTTCTCTTTTTTTTTCTTTTCTGGTTTCGGTTTTTTATTTAGTTATCATTTCTTTTCAACTTTTTACTATTTTCTTCTTTAAATTTTTTCCTTTTCGATTTTTTTTTCAACTTTTTTCTTTGTTTTGGTGTTTTCTGTTTTCTTTTGGATTTTTCCTTTTTTTTCGGTTTTTTGTATTTTATTTTTAGCCTTTTTTGGTTTTCACTGTTTTTTTTTTTGAGTTTTTCTTTTGTTTTTCATTTTTTATTTTTTAAATTTTCTTTTTTTTCAATTTTTTTATTTCTTATTTTTAAGTGTTTTATATATATATATATATATATATATATATATTATATATATATTTTTTTTTTTTTTTTTTTTTTTTTTTCATCCAAACCCAAAAACTTAAACACTAATCCTTCCACTCCAACCCCAAACCCTAAATTCAAAAACAAAATCCTTAGTCCTAAAGCCCCTAAACTCTAAACAAAAATATTAATTCATTCTAACAAATTAGTTCGTGCAAATTAATATTTGAAAGAGAAGGGTATGATTGCAAATCCCATTGCATTCGGCGTCCAATGAGACTAAGCTCACTGCAAGATTCGATGCTCAATTCTTCAAGAGGTGTGAGGTGTTGAAGACCATTGGAGTTGAGAGAGAGATTTCAGATACCAAGATAACTGATTTCAAGACGAGAAAGAAGGGAGTCATTGCAAATCCCATTGCATGCGGCCTGCGTTGATTTGCTGCAATCCCCGAAGCGAAAGTGATTGTAACTTTGAGGGAGGAATCAACTTCGGAGGAGGGAATTCCGAATGCAAACTCTCTGGAAGGGACGTCAATTTTCTGCAATCCAATAACCAAACTAGAGCAATCATAGATTGACAAAAAATGAAGGGATCCCTTTGATAAGGAGCCTCCATCAACTTCAACATGCAACTTCCCAGTAGACAATACCCATGCACTGGTGCGACTTATGAAACAATAATTGTCAAAGAAATACAAAATAAGAAGTGACATTGGGATCCATTGCATTTGAAACCACAAGTTTTGGGCATTATTACCTCCGATGTAAGGAGTAGCTGTCGGGTTTTTTTCCTTACAAAAGCTTGCTTTCTTCTCCCTAATTCCTGCTGCAGATTGTTAGAATGGATAAAACCGATTAGCATCAAAATCAACCCAAAAATAACAGTTCTTTATGCAATCGTTACAAAAGCAATTCCATAACTTCACCAAATCAACATTCTGGATATCAAGCCCACGAAATGCGACGTCTGTGGCAACATGCTTGGTCAACTTTCCCCGTCCAAAATGATTCAAAGTGCTCTCCCTTTGATGCTGAGATATACCTCCATACAATGTCTCGGAAGCTATACTGTGTGTTAATGCCGTAGAGACTTCATCACCATCTCCTTCGGTCTGACTGAAAATAATATTCTCGCCGCCCTTTGCATAGACCTAAATATAATGGCAAAGTTCTCTGTGCTTTAGGAACTATAGTTATCTCTGATTCTGAAATCGCTTGGACCAATAATGAATTATATTATCACGACAGTAATTCATAATGACCGAAACAATAATGCATTCAATAGTAAAAAAATTACTAATAATCTAAATATGTAATTGTACAAGACAAAAGCTTCCCATTTAAAGTACCAATTTCCACTCAGATAGATGAACTGTAAGTGACACATAAATGCATATAACAAGATACTATAAGGATTTTCTATATTGATGACATTCAAGTGTTCCTGCAGAATTCTATCATGGTTTTAGTTGCTTATCGTGGTAGTCCTTCCCCAAGTTAAAATTTCTAATCTTTGCTTCTTCCACATATTCTGTGACAATACTCTAAAAAATAACACATTAACAGAGTCTATTAAAGAAGTCCTTACATCATTTGAACAACACCTCGTACCACATCCACCTCACTTGTCTTTCTCGTCAAGGGAATGATTGGAGAAGCATAATGTATGTCGTAACCCAGATTTCGACACATTTCTTTGCTTTTGTTAAAACTACCATGAAAGTAAGATGCATGACGTGGTTTATGAGAGCTGGGAGGCAGAGAAAGAAGCATGAAGTGAGGCGAAGGAGAAACCTACAGGTAGAGAAGGAGATGTAGTTGGTAAAGAGATCAGAGTTATTGAACATCAAAGAGAGCTCTGCAATCAGAATTGAAAATAACAAGTAACAGAAAATTAAGATAGTGACCAAGTTGGTAATAGACCAGATTGAATAAGGACATAAGAGATATGAAGTGTTTTTTTAATGTTTAAAGAGAGGAGATAGATGGATGTTTATTTGAATTTGGAATTCAGGTGAAGAAGGTCTCGTGGGCGGGATATTTCGGCGGGATAGTTGGGACTTCGGCGGGATATTTGGGCGGGATGGTTGGGACTTGGGTTGACGTAGATGTGACGGCATGAAGTGAAGCCATGTAGTGGGGAGGGTTGTCAGAAGCAATAGAAAACGAAGATGGAAAAGTAGAGTTCACATAGCTGATCACCAGATTGAAGAAGAAGATAAGCCATGAAGTGACAAGAGGCGTGGAGTATTTTTTTTAACGTTACAAGTACGCTTTTTCGAATTTTGGAAAGCAGAGAAGAATAGCTGGGCGGAAAACTAAAACAAATTTCTATGATGAATACTTACCATGTAAACTGGACTAAATTATAAATTAGTTGTTTTATTTTTAAAAACAAATTAATTAATCCTATTTATTCTAAAAAATAATTATTTAGTCTTTTTATTTTAAAATTTTCTCATAACTCTATTTTTTAAAATAAAAAAATAAAAATGTGAAATGATTAATGAAAAATATATATATATTGTATGAAATATAAAATAATATTAAATTAAGTGGGATCAATATTGATCGATGAATTCAATAATTAATTTTTCAAATAAAGAAGACTAGTTAACTACAATAAAAAAATTATTTTATAATTTATTTATATATATTAAATAGTTGATGTTAAAATGCAAGTGAGCTAAGATAAAAATATTTGAGTATTAAAAATGACATCAATATCTAATTAACAAATATTTTATCATTCGTACGGTTCATAAAAGTCTAAATCATTCATATGGAGCATAAAAGTCTGGATCATTTATATGGATTATAAAAGTCTAAATCATGGACATATTAAATAGGAATTTTCTTTGCATGTATGGAATTCAATATTTATCTGAACAGAAAAACGGATTGATCCGATTTGAATTCTCATGGGATGATGCCTCAGGCCCTCAAGGCATATTGATCTTCAAAAGTAAAACCAAAATGAAAATCTGATCTGTCAGTTCAATAAATTTGGTGCATTTATGAAGCCCAAAAAATAAGTTGATTCCAGCTATTTTCATTCTCCTATTGGTTCAAAATCACTATGATTGTCTCGTCTTAACCACTAAATCATCTTTCATTTTACTGGATTTCAGCACAGCTTTAGAAGTTTACAAGTACCAAAGTATTGTCTACTGCAGATACGACTACCTGTCCCAATGATGAGACAGCAAAGCACTTCATTATTAATACCAGCTAGCTAGTTCGTATTCGAAATTGGAATTAACGTCTTGATTGATTGATTGTCTAGCTCGCCAGGCTACAATGAATATCTAATTAATTCCCCTCTCCATATGCCAACGAGCTTTTCTTATTTTCTATAGGAAAATTGGATAACAGTACTTAGAACCGCATTTTTCTTTTTTAATTCAATGAGTCGGCATCTTCTAAAAAACAAGATGAAATAAATCATCTAAGGGGGGATTATATATAATTTTCCTTTAAACTCCGAAATTTTCAATTATGTGACTCGACTCTTTATCAATTGGGGCCAGTCACCAGTTTGGCCAGTGGTTCGGGTGAAGGGTCCATTTCGTTAATGGCATTCCCACAAGATTGGACAGAACTTGAAATAGCAGTGGCTGTTGCGCCCTCCATTTTTCAAGGAACAGTATGTGACATAACCTTTCTTTGAACCTGTAACAATTAGTGCAATTCCTACTATGAGATTGTACACAAAATGAATTGTATGGTTTTACTTTTTTCTCTAAACTGGACTTATGTGCAAGATATTCACAATTAAGAATGAACATTCACTACATCAAAAAAGAATATTACGGGCGATTTTTTTAGCTTCTAGAGGCGGTTATAATCGCCTCTACGGATGATAGAGGCGGTTTTGAGGACCGCCTACAATGCCGTCGTCTCCATAATGTTAGGGCGAGTTTTAGCAACCGTCGGAGATTTCTTAGACGGTTTCTTGAAGCGGTTGAAACCGTCTCAAAATTTTTTCTTTGAGGCGGTTTAAAGCGCCTCTATGGTAACCATATTATCATCGGATTTTTTTAGCACGTAATTTTTGGGGTGGTTTAGAACCATCTCTACGTTTCGGAAGTTTGCAAATTTATAAAGGCGGTTTTAAACCGCCTCAAACTATAAAATTCATAATTTGTAGAGACGGTTGTAACCACCTCTACGTTCCATGTTTTATAATTAGTGCGGAATAAATGAATTTTGTTCCAAATTTATATGGATTTTATAATTTATCCTTCGAATTCAATTTTTTTTTATCAAAAAACAAATAAATGGAAAAAAAGTTAATCTTGTTGAATGCAAATACAAGAAAAATTATATAACTTACACGATATTCTTAAATTTGTAATCATTAAATTTCAAATACATAAAAGTCGTCAAACATTCACATATAAAAATAATAATAATAATAAAACTAAAGGATTAAACACTTGTTCGAAATACATGGTGACATTCCACTTCAAAACTATGCTTGGACAATACTGCTTGTAATAGATATAAGGAAAAGTCGTGACGGACTTCGGGGAAAATGTTGACATTTCCGGAGAGGTTCCCACACTACTTATCTTCGATATTCAACTTTCGAGTCGATAAGGACCTTACTCTTATCTCTTGCTTTGCTAATGAGGGTACCTGGAGCCTTAGGGGTATACGAATTCTTAATTCGATTGGAATATCTCCCTCTCTAGTTGTGGATGTGGAACACCGCCAATGAGTTGTAAATTGACACATATCCTTACGGGAAAGATATAAAAACAATTCTTGAACATTTTAAAGTTCTCGATTTAATCAAACATTCTTTTTCACCAATATTGTATTTCAATTTTTAATAAAGATTATGTATATCTCACTTCATGAAAAGTGTGGTTAGATCCGAGTTACACCTAAGAAGCAAGACATCATATGCACGTCCATCACAACAAGTTTCGGGATCCGAGCGGTACTTATATAATCCATGAACTAACACTAAATACATGTGTGTGTGGAACAACAAAATGTACGAAAAGGCACAACATATCCTTAATTTTTAAATGTTATCGGCCAATTATGGTCCCTACGAAGCCGAATCACAAGTGAGAATTTGGAAACAAACCTTCCTTTTCATATTTTTGCATGAAGTGGCGACCACTAAAAACTTGAATAAATACCTTTATGGCTACAAGTTAAACACGTTTTTCCATTGACCTATCATACCTTAATTCTTCTTCGGGTAACTCTTCATTTGTTTAAATAGGTGTTTTTTTTTATTATTATTACTTTCTCTATAGCCTTAACAACTAAGTAAAAGCAAGACATGATAAAAAAAAAAAAGCCCTTCAAACAAGAAGTCTAAAGGAACTCGGCATCCCGGTTTACTGCTAAATAGTTGTGCTAAAAAAGTAAACATCTTATAAGATGTGGTTCGACATATACTCCATTCCATATTTGGAGTTCGAAAATTAAAACGGAATAAAGTAGCAAAAATCTAACTCGAGCACCAAAGTAAGCAAGCTTGACGAGCTTCTTCAAATGTCAAGTAAGGCATAAGCTCTGCATGTGGATAAATAGTAGGATCACAGGTCAATACACCATCAATATCCTTCCACACCTGTTATAATTGGGAATTCTAACGGGATTATAAGGATGTTACGGTTCCCAATATGCAACTAATTTAACTTTTGGCATATCAAGTCCAAGAACATGCAAGTAAACACGACATATGCAAATAAGTTCTTGGAGGAACAATCTAATCGACTCGGATCTCTTGTAAGCCTAATGCTTTACCAATGGTTATTATTGTCAAATCATCGTCACCCCTACCCAAGGTAGTAATTGCACCGAGTTTTCCATCCTTACCATCGGATAAGGATATAATATTCATGAAGCCTCACTAAAAGAATCCGATTCAAATGGAATTCTAATTTATGGAATCTTGGGTTTTATATCCGAATATAATAGTTAGCAAAAAAAAAAAAAAAAAGGACGCCATTTACAATAGGAATTGCGGGATCATCAATCCGGTTGGCATGTACTTGTCACGGCAACGACGGGATAAGTTGCTTCCAAGATGTCCGCATTTGTGAAGTCATTCATTGTAATAAAGCCAATATCAAATGCATCATATTGAAAAAAGAAAAAAAAGTTGATATATATATATATATATATGTTAACTTCGAATGAGAAAAAAGGAGAGTTAAATGAAGAGTCTGTGTGATGAATTAAAAGCGGAGAAATAGTTTTTCATTAAAAATAACATCTTCTCAATCTCGGCTATTTCTTTATGTCATCATCATCCATCAATCAACATATATTATGCTACCACTTTTTTCTAATAGGTTATTTTTGCTTTAAGGTGCTTGTGAAAATGTGTCTTTGCCCCGGACTCAAAAACACTACCCAGACAAATAGAAGAACCAAAATTGACATCTATTTAAAATTAAACAAGGAAGTAAAATGGCTAGTGCGGATATTTACGTACTTGGTGTACTACGACACCAATTTTATTAAGATAAGCTACAAAGATTCTTGTAGACATGCACTCTCCAAATGAAACTAGACGACTCGTTGTTCGAGGAGTCGGTTCTTTCATCATAACTATGCCCTTAAGAAGTTGCTCCGGTTCTTATACGTGAACTGTTGGAAAAAGCGCAACCAATATACACTCGTGTTAATAAACAATTAACTCCCATTCCACTTGCACAAAATTAGAAATTTCGGTGGATTATTTTTTTCCTCTAAAAACCATTCATGTTACTTGCTGCTAATTTATGTCAAATTATATAAGAGGTCTTCATAATTAACAAGTAGGTCATGGAATCAAAAGCGAACGAAATGTTATAAATTTATTCTAAAAAAAACCTTATAAAATTAAATAACTAATAAAGCCGGAAAAGTAATGCGCTTAACCTAACAAGTCTTAGCTCATAAGTTAAAGAATGAAAAAAAGGATCTCACCAAAAATAACATAACTATCAACTCCAAGTTCCTTTACGATCTGATTGAATAAACCAAAACCACACAAACTTTAATTAGCATAGAAAGGGGAGGAAGGGGGAAAAATCGACACAAAAGAGATAAGAAAAGCTAATAAACAAACCTAAAATGCAATTCTTTTATAAAACTCGGCTCCTCGATTTCGATGGATTAGAAACACCATAACTCACGAGCTTTCTCTCCCACTCGAATACACCTTAAAAGCTTGTTAGTAGTCTTGCCCATAGCGAGAGAGGACAACAATAGGCCTTTCTTCGGGAAGCGAGAATCAAATCAACAATTTCTCTCATTTTAAATTTAGCATACTTACCATTAAAGAAGGACGAAGCGAGAGGAGAATAAAAAACAAGTAATGATTATTTTGATTACTTAAGGTAATTATAAACCATAAATCTGCAAAAAGAGTTATTTAAAATTCTTAAATCTATTTTACGGGTAAATTATACATTAGTTTTTAAAATTTCAAAAAAAAATTAATTAGTTATTCTTCTTTTAAAAATTGATTTCTTTAAGACAAAAATAAACTAATTAACTCATTTCTTAAAACCAAAGGACCTATTTATATAATTTACTCTCAAGTTTTAGGTGTTTGGCAATAACTCCATAAATTATGACACCATATTGGTGGAGGGATTAGGGTTAGCAAGACAACATTCAAGAGAGAGAATAGACGGAAGTGTCACGAGCGTGCCAACCGTCAAAAAACTTGAGAATAAAAGAAAAGCAAAAAAGAAAGAGAGAGAGAGAGAGTATGTGAGTGAGAGAAGGGAGAGGGACGTCATTACTTGCAGTTCTATGTATGTGAAGTTATGGTTTTTGAAGGCTATGAAGAGCTGAGGAAGGCGAGAGGGTATAATATTATTGGGAAGGGAAAGGGAGGAACACACGACAAGCCTTAGCTAACAAGGCGGGACCTTTCAACCTACTTACATTACTATTCACTTTACGTCTTTTCTATCAACGAGTTACATGATATATCGTAAAGCGTTCTCTTCTTTTTCAATTTTATTTTCCTCTTTCAATTTCAAAATGTTTTTAGTAAAAAAATAAATAAGCAAAACAAAACGTATGATTTCTTGTTTTTGGTTAATTATAGACCATATAATTTCATCACCACTTCGTGTGTCATTTCTCAATAAGTACGACTTTATGACATGCACACTAGTTTTAATTAATCTTAGTTTATTACGAGCTTTATCGAAGCTAATCAATAACTTTTTGAAACATATAAAAATGCATCTTTAGCTTACCTTGATGGATTTCTAGTATTTTTTAGAATTTTAATTTATTCAAATTAGTTTTTCATTTTTATTGTGTTGATAATATTATTGCATCGTCTTTTTTTTCTTTTTCTTTTTTTCTTAACACTAATAAACGATCACTTATACATATTAATTTTTTTTAAAAAACAAAACAATCCTTGAGGCATGGATTCATGTGATAAGTAACTTTATTTCACATTCAAACTAGGGTTTTATAAAAAGATGTTTTGTTTGGAAAAGAAAGTTTTCGATTTGGAATTATAATCAGCTTGGATAGAAGGGAAAAGATCTCTATATCATTATTTGAAATTAGAATCAAATGAGAATTTATGAGAAAGAAAGAGCAAACCTCAAATGTGAAAAGCTGGGTAAATAGGGTGTATATATATATATATATATAAGAAGCTTTAATCAACAAAGGAAATGATCGACTACAAACCTCTCGGACGCCACTTGCATACTCTTCTTAATAAAGATGTGTGATTTGGGATTGTAAGATCCAAGCCCAACGCTCCGGTTAGACTTGGACTAAATGATCACTTTATATGACTTATAACAAGTAATATAGCTTTACATCAATCACACATTCTGCAGTGTGTTAACCTTTGTATTTATATAACAAGTTATTTATATAGAAGTGTAACACTATAACATAACATACACGAGAGTGTATATAGACTATGACTCTTGGAGCCATATCTTATCTTGCTGGCGAGTAGCTATCGTTAGTTCTAGCGGTAGCATGTATGGCTAGGACTTGTTTCTCTTCGGTGGCTTTAACGGTAGTAGTGGAATGGGATTTTGATACTCCCTTACAAACGGATAGTGGTTGAGTGAAAGGAGAAAGAACTATCGGTTTCTTTCTTAAGAACCTGAATTGATCATATGGAAGTGGCTTGGTGAGAGCATCGGTAATTTGATCTTAGCCAAAGATAAAATGAACCGGTAATTCACCCTTAGCAACTTTGTCTCTAATAAAGTGATAATCGATCTCGATGTGTTTTGTCCAGAGCATGGAATATGGGATTCACGGCCGGGTAGGTAACTCTCATTTAGTCACACCGGATAATGGGATGGGAATCCTGATCGATACATAGTTCGGTAAACGGAGATACTAGCCACGTGAGCTCTGCTGCAGGCGTCTACAATAGCTTTGTATTCAGCCTCTGTGGAGCTTCGAAAGATCGTTTTCTATTTGGAGGATTTCCAAAAGACTAGATTGCTACCCAAGTAGATAAAAAAGCCCATGTGGACTTCCTGTCATCCAAGCATCCGATTCAATCCGAATCGGAGAACCCCTGTAGAATCATGGAGCTCTGTTTGGTAATGTGCAAACCAAGATGCATAGACTCCTTCAAATACCTAAGGATTTATTTTACTTGTTGTCCAGGTGATCGGCGAGTGGGGTGGTGTATGAGCCGACGGACCTTATTCATGGCAAATGCAATGTCGGTGCGTGTGAGAGTTACATACTTGTAGTGCCCCGATTATTTAGCGATACGAAGCTGCATCGATGGGAGATGAATCAAGATGACATTGAAGTTTTGTGGTCGTTGACATTGGCGTGCTTATGGGCTTGTAATTAACCATTCCTAACTTGTGTAAGAGATCTTTTATGTATTTTTTTTAGATAGTGCTAAGCCATCATCTTGTGGAACTACTTCAATGCCAAGGAAGTAAGATAAAGTTCCTCGATCACATATTGAGAATCGACTATCCAAGGCTACAATTATGCTTAATATTACGAGGTTTGAATTTTCAATTATGATTATGTCATCAACATATACCGGTATCGGCATGGAGACACCCATGTGGTTATAAAAAAAGAGAGAGAAGTCTATTTTGGAGTCGGTGAACCCAAGTCTGTAACAAAGCGAGTGTGTAGACAAGCAAACCGGACATGGAGAGATTGTTTAAGGCCATAAAGTGAACGGTGTAATTTACAAACATGCTTCTGGATGTTGTTCATTAATAAACCCCATTGGTTGTTCCATAAACACGAGTTTCATGTAATACTCCATTAAGGAACGCATTGTGAATGTCAAGTTGCACGATCGTCCAAGACTTAGTGATTGCAATGAAGATGACACACCTTATTGTGGTTGGTTTCACGACGGAGTCGAACGTCTCTGCATAGTCTACTCCCTCATGTTGGTGGAAACCTTTGGCCATAAGTCTAGCTTTGTAGCGTTCTAGGCTGCCATCGTCATGTTTTTTGAGGCAATAAACCCACTTACGAGTCGATTACATTCATTCCCTTTAGGCGTGGAACTAAGGACCATGTGTCATTCGTTGAGCGAGTATTAACCTCTCTTGTCATTGCTTTGCACCATTCAAGGAAGTCTTTTGCTTGAGAGTAATAGGTGGGGGATAAAGGAACATAGCTAGAGGAAGTAGCTAAGTGTGCTTCGGAGATCCTATAGATCGGAGCTTCATTGGGTGCTTCTTCGTGAGAGTGGTGACCAAGTGAGACTCGCTGAGGTAAGTTGTAGTTGCTAAGATCAACAATAAGATTCAAACCCATTTTATTATTAGTACTTGTTGTGGTGAGGGGAGGGAGATCCGGTGGGTGTTGGTCGAAGATCTAAAGAAGTGGTGGAAGGAGTTTGTGTTTGGGTAGGACTAGTGGATTGGAACGGGAGGTAGCTGCTTGGAACTTGATGGTGAAAGGGGAACGGGTGGTGTAGGCGAGTCGATGTGGATGGTGAGAGAGGCTGTGTTGTGGGCTACGTGACCGGTGGAAGGAGATTGAGGCGAATGGCCAACGATAGTGTGTGGTGCGAGTAGTACGGGCTAGGTCGGTGTGGGTGATGGGGGTACGTGAACAGTGAAGGGAGGTTGGAGAAGATGACTAGTGGGAGGCATGTGTGTCAACTGGGAGTTTTTGAATTTGGTATTTGTGGTGCGTGTGTGGGTATTGACGGGTTGAGCTGGAGTGGGCTGAGTTTTATTTGGAAGGCTCGGATTTGGGACATACGGCGAGAGGTGGGATGGGGTGGGCTGCTTGGATCTATGGCATGCTTGAAGTGATATTGGGCGTGTGGCCACCGACTTGGTGGTGCGGGGCTGCTGGATCGGTGGAGTGGTGTGAGATTGGGCAACTCCCTCATGGCAAGGATTGCATATTTGGTGAGCAAAAATCAATATTTTGAGAATTAGTGTCGGGGTAAGGAAAAATGTTTTCAAAAAATTATACATGTCTTGCAATATACATCTTTTTTGTTTTTAAATCAAGACATCGATATCTAAGATGGTGTGGGCTATATCCTAGAAAAACATAAGGTACACTTCGTAAGTCCATTTTATGCTTGTTGTATGGCCTAATGTGTGGAAAGCATAAACACCCAAAGACTTTTAAAAATGTGTAATTTGGTGTACGAGCGAATAAGAGGCCATATGGTGATTTATTTTGAAGAATTAGGGTTGGCATACAATTGATCAAGTACACTACGGTGTCAAATGCTAAATGCCAAATTTGAGTCAGGATTTTTGCGTCCCCATAAGGGTAAGGCCGATCTCAACAATGTGACGATATTGTCGTTCTACTATGCCATTACTGCTCATATGTATGAGGGCACGTAAGGTGATGGTCAATGCCAATTTTTTGAAAAAACCTATTTAGGGGCGAAATTCACCTCTCCAATCCGTTTGGATTTTTTTTATTTTGCAATTAAATTTGTCTTTCGACCAAACTTTGAAATTGCACAAAAGTATTATAAACATTAGATTTTTTATAAATTGGATAAAACCAAATAAATTTGAAAAAATGATCAATAAAAATCACATAATACTTGTGACCATCGGGAGAAGGGGTAGGTGATGGTCCCCATACGTCACTTAAAATTAAATCTAAAACGGAATGATTGAAATGTTTGATGGGATGTAAAGACGACTATGAGATTTTCCCAATGGACATGAAATACATTGATTACTGAATTTACTATCGGTGTGTGGTAAAAAATTGTTTGAAAATAAAGTTTGCGGAACTCGAACATACGGGTGTCCCAACCTTGAGTGCCATATTTGAGAGGGTGCTTTAGCGAGAAAGCTTATGGTTTTAGTAGGCTTGGAGACTCGAAAAGGACATATAAGTTATCTTTACTCGATCCTAAAAGGAGGTGTCTCTGCTGACCACTGTTCCTTTAAATAAAAAGTAGAAGGATGAAACTCCTAAAAAAAATTGTTATCTTTGGCTAACTTTTGAACGAAAAGTAAAGGTTTAGTAATGTTTGAAATATGTAGAACATCTAACGGTTTGATTGTCCTAGATGGAGTGTAAAGATGAGCGAGTACCAATATTTTTAATGAGAAGAAACTCATTTTTGCCTACTTGTAATTGATCGGCACCTTGGTAAGGTTTAGAGTGACTTAAGGAAGCAACATCGGGAGTGATGTGATGAGAAGCACTCGTATCCGGGCACCAAACGGTCGGTTGATAAGGAGAATTTGGGCAAGGAATTGCCATGTTTGCTTCCGGGTTCAATTGCGGGAGAACCTATGAGAGCAATGCAACGTCGAATATCCCCAAGAGATTACTGATTTGATCTCTAGGTGGACTCGGATTGGTTCCAATTTTGTCTTCCATCATTGTTAAAGGAGCGTCTATTACGGCCACGCCAACGCCGTCTTTGTTGCCGTCCTCTACCACGGCCAAAGAGGGTGCCACGGTCAACGTTTGTAGGTATAGGTCCATGAGTCCATTGAGTAACATTAGCCATGAGGTGAATAGACATAGTAGAGGAGGGGAGTTGAATATCTTACGGAGAATCCTTGTTCAAAAATTCATGACTTAAAAGTAAGTCTGTGAAGTTTTAAAAAACATACCGAATCGAACGAGCCGTTAAGGTGGTAATCAAATCCTTGTAATCTGCGAGATAAGCCTCAAAAAATGTAGAGATTGAAATCTATGGTGGATAGTGGTTTGCCAACGACGGTAAGCTTATCACTATATGACTTTGCGTATTGAAGGTACCGATTTATTGATTATATGCTCTCCTATTTCAATCGTTGAAAAGCTAGATGCAAAGTCGGTATTCTTGTGCTAGAAGCGAGAGGCTAGTGCATTAACGAGCACGATCCATACCTCGTGAGAGGTAGTGTAATCAATTACTAATGGTAAAACATCGGTGGACGGAGAAGCTATAAGTGTGCTCATTAAGAGCTGATCTTGTTGAATCCATGGGCCATATAAAGGGTTTTCTTGGGGAAGTCCTGTTTCGGTGGAAAGGATATGAGAGGGAGGGCACTTGTTACTACCATCTACAAAGCCGAATAGTCTTTGTCCTAATAGGAAGGGACGTATTTGGGTGCGTCGGAACGGGAAATTTGTAGAAGTTAATTTGATTGAGATGAAGTGATGGGCATTTGAAAGATGCGTAACATGAGGTGATACGGTTTGGGAGGATGGTGGGTTTGGAGGGGCTTGATTTGTTGAAGTGGAAGTGGGACTGGTTGAGGCCATTGTTGCGGTTTGCTTGTGGCTCTGATACCGAGTTAAAACAAGTAATATAGCTTTCATGTCAATCACACATTCGTCGTGTGTTAACCTTTGTATTTATATAACAAGTTATTTACATAGAAGTGTAACACTATAACATAACATACATAGGAGTGTATATCAACTATAACTCTTGGAGCCATGTCTTATCTTGTTGGCGTAGCTATCCTTAGTTCCAGCGGTAGCATGTGTGCCTAAGACTTGTTTCTCTCGGCAACATTAGTGGAATGGCGTTCGATAATATGGCACGAATTACGGAAGGGGAAAAAAATCTTGCAATTTCAAGTTAAGTTTAAATTAACAAATTAATAACTCAATGTTCTTCTTAATACCTCAAAAATTAAGGAGTTTTTTTTATCGGAGGTCTAATGAAATTATTTAACGCCGACAAATTGGAAACTTTCTTCCTGGACCTTAAACCTTAAACCCTAAATCCTAAATTCTAAAACTCTTTTTTAACCCTAAAACCCTTTTGTTAACCCTAAACCCTAAACCCTAACCCATAAAACCTAAAACCCTAAATCCCAAACCCTAAACCTTAACCCTGAACCCTAAACCGAACCCTAAACCCTAACCCTTAACCATAAACCCTTAATCCTAACCCTAAACTCTAAATCCTAAACTCGAAACTCAAAACCCTAAACTCTAAATTCGAAACCCAAACCCCTAACCTTTAACCGTAAAACCTAAAACTCTAAACCCCAAACCCACTAAAACCCGAAACCCTAAATCATAAAACCCAAATCTAAACTCCGAACCCTAAAACCATAAACCCTAAAATACTCTAAATTCTAAAACCCTAAACCCTAAAATCCAAATCCTAAACCCCAAATGCTAAAATATCCTAAACTTTGAAACCTTAAAATACCTTAAATCCTTAACTATAAACCTTAAAACCCTAGACCTTAAACCTTAAAAATCATAAACCATAAAAATCCTAAACCCTAAAACATAAACCTCAAACCTCAAACCCTAAACCACGACCTCTAAACCTTAAACCATAAACCATAAACCAAACCTTGAACCATAAACCCTAAAACTCACAACCTAAACCCTAAAAATCCTAAACCCCTAAGCCTCAAACCCTAAATGCATGGCAATTGATCCTCGGGACAATACATATGAGTGTGCTTGAGTAGTAATTTAACAGAAATAACTAGATTGATAACTTTTGTTACTTTCACATATATAAGTCAATCGATGAAATTCTTCACTATCGATCCTTTTTCAATGTTTCCTTTTAAAATTTAAAGCTAACAGTAAGTCAATGCGAGCCATTTAATTATGACTTGAAAGCTCGAGACGTGCAAAAAATGATTGGGAGGAAGTTCAATTATCATCCTGAAATGGATGAATTCCTGCTTGGTCTAAGGCTGTGTAAAGATAATTTTTAAAATTCTTATGAGTATCATCCCGAAATTTAAGAATTCCTGTTCTGAAAAAGACATCGTAAGCGTATCAAGTCTAGATGAAAAGGAAGATGGCTCGAACTCAAAAAACATGGCAGCTATAGAAAGCACCATTAAGCAACATTCAGGAGTGGAATATGTTGATTTTAGTGTAAAGAAAGGACTGAAGGTTCAAGGTTTTTGATTAATACAGCCTACTATATATTAGATCATAAAAAGTACGACACAATTCAATCCTTGTTTTGCTCTTGTCCTTTAATTTCTCAGCAACCAAATAGAAAAATATATATGTCAAGATCCAATTTTAACGAAACATGATTTACTCATCAAATAAATGATGATGGAAATTTATTGGAAAAGCTGAATTTTGATGGATAATTTATTTAACTTACATGATCAAGAAACATGTGTGTTAATGAAAAAATTTAAAATAAGAACTAATACTCTTGCAGAAAGTCCATGAACTTGCAAAATATATATTAAAAAAATAAATGTGATTGGCAGATTTAACAGTAATTTTGTACCGAAAGAGATGGAAGGAACTTAAGTGAAGGATCTCAACATGAGGATATATAAAAATTTGTCAAGTGTTTTTTTAGTAAACTTTATGTCAAGAAACAAATGAATTTATTTTTAATATATTTTCATGCACAAATAATCAAATCAATTTAGTTTTAAAGATGAAAACAGAAAAATTATATGCAATTAGTGGAATTTGAAGAGTATTCTGTTTGTCACAATATATAATCGACCAGATAGAAATCAATCATCAAATCGTTGATTACTACAAACTCAAACACAACAAAATCTCAGACCAGCACAAGAATGTTAATAAGGAATCAAAGCTGATGATTTGACTACTTAAGAAAGCAAAACATAATAAATACATAGCTTATCTAAATTAAAACTTACACACCTAGATTTACTTCAAAACTTTCCTTCAAAAACACTTAGCAGCCTTTTAAAAAAGCAGCTCTAAATTTTTTACGCGAGATATGTTCTGAATTTTTTCTAAGAAGTTTGTTGTCTGTTTTTCTTTTCCTCCTTCTCCAATTCTGCTCCTTTTCTTATATTGTATACAAAGTCTTCGTCAACCTCCAAGCCTTCGTCAATTTAGACTCTTCCGACTAGGCCTAAAATCATATTTATGAAGTGTCGTCAATTTAGACACTTAGATTCTTATCTTATATTGAAAGCACACTGTTTTTATGACAACGATTAAATATTAAATATTTGTATGGATTCTTGAAATAAACTCGCTTCAAGGTTACCTTCCACTTGTGCCTATGCTTTCTGCAATATTCATTCAGCCCTTCACAACACCCCCAGAAATAGCATCACTAGGATTTTCTTTTTCAAGAATGTAAAGAAGATTTGACACTGCCTCGTTACTCCTTAGCAAAAATTATATATATGGTGATTATGAGTTGGTGGGATGATCAAAATATTTCAGCAATCGAAAAGGTTAGCCAAAGAGTAAAGTGAGGGGTGAAGCTTGGTGGAGATTATATTGTTTCAAATCAATTCATTATTACAATCCTTGCTTTACAATTAAAGCAGTGTAAACAATATGGGCTTCTTCTTCTTTTTTTTTTTTTTTTTTTTTGACAGACGTAAAAAAGTGATCCCTAATTATATTGATAGTCTCAACTTTACCACTAAATAAATTTTTTGTAACGATTTTGCATCCAAACTTTCATAAATTCTCAATTAAAGACTTTTATGTACTTTTAAAGCTTTCCATCTACATTTCCATTCAAATTGTATTTTTATTTTATATGAAACTAGTCGAATGCTTGGACTTTGTGGCAGGTTAATTTTTTTTTAATTGAATAACATGAGAGATTCCAAATCTTATAAGAAATTTCATTAAAAAAAAAAAAAACCTTTAGAACAAAAAACAACTAGAACGGTCTAGAAAATTGTTACTGAATCGAGAAGTCAACACTGATTAAAGGACTTTTTATTATTATTATTAATACTATATGGATTAATTAATTAATTATGATAAGTAATATGGACTGAGTTATAATTAATATGCATGGTCAGAAAATTGAGTTTTATTTTATTTAGAAATTTTTATTTTTTATGATTTTGGGAAATTGCATAAGAATAAAGCGTTTGAAATCAACATAGATTGACATGCAAAGAGGGAAAGAAACGGGTCAAACGAGTTTGTGCATGGACTGACCTTTAATACATTTGATGTTTAAAGTAATTGAATTTCCAATATATTTGATGTTTAAAGTGATTCGTGCTCAAAGAAGCATATGGAAGCGTTATTCATTAATGTAACAAAAAGATAAGTCAGTCAATGCAACTCAAAAATTCAAGGCTTCAAGGACTAAAAAGTAGTGTAAACATGAACTTTTGTAATGAATTTTATCAAACAGTTAACATGCATGTTCAAAAAAACTTACTTGCTAGAAATTAACAAGAAAGGGCAGGAGAGTTTCCAAGGTAGTTTCTTGGTAGCGGACAACATGTTTCTAATGCCAACGAGTTAGAATCTTCAGCTCTCTAAAGGCAAACAATTATGCGTTTTCATAAACCTTCCTGTATTGTGACTCGCAATTTCTTACACATTCAAACAATAACTATGCTATTCTGTTCAATAATGATGGTGAAAGATTTCGAAAAGTCTGAACTGGCTCTTGATTTGAGTAAAGTTGGCTGCTGATGTTGGTGACGGTGGCCAGAAATTGAGTGGTAACGGTTAATAAGTTTGAGTGGGATAGCCAGAAACAGAAGAAGGTAGGTAGTTGGTTTTGTGAGTGGATTTCCTAGCGAAGAGGATGCTGGGCCCAGCACAAATGGTCCATCTTGGGCTTTTATTAAAGGGCTTCTATTGCTGATAGGCTGGATGCTGTACTCTCTCCAATCATTGAGTCCATATACTCTCCGTTCGAGACGTTCGTCAAGAAGGAATAGTTATTATTTTGGATGATTGAAATGTGTCTGTATAGATCAAATGAGCTGGCTTCCTGCTCTAAACTGCGGATCGAGTTAAAAATATTTATATTATTAATTTATAAAAATATATTAAATTAAAAATAAATTTTATCTAATTTTATAATTTTTAATTAAAATTTTACATTTTTTTTGTTTACTTTTTAATAATTTTTGTAGTTAAAAAACACGATTTATTTTTTTATGTATTTATTCTTAAAAAATTCATAATAATCTATCTATAAAATTTTTAAAAATATTTTTTTCATAACATTGTATCGAAGAAATAAAGTAACATAAAAACTTGAACAAAAATTAACAAATAATTTTATTTATTCTTGTTTATGATTTTTTTAATTATAACTTAAAATTAGATTTTTTTATATAGGTCATATCAAATCGAATCTTTATTTTCTTGTCACAAAAAGTTTTTCAAATATCGAATTCATTTTAGGTTTCGACACGATCTGTGTGTTGGAGAATGACGCAATTGCTAAAAATAATTTATTTTATCTAACATCGGTCTCTATCAAATATGAGACTTTGTTAAACATTTTATGATTTTTTTATTTTTTCTCTTTATTTTTTTATTTGGTGGAAGGTCATCATCAACCCTTAAAAAATTAAGAGACTTGACAATGCTCCACCTTTTAATTACCGAGTCTAATCGCTAAACAAATAAATTAAAGTTACATTAAAAAAATCAAATATTTAAATCAAAAAATAATAACAAACATGAATAAAATAAATTTAAGGTTAAAATTAAATTAATTAAAATAATTACAAAAAAATTTTAAAAATTTTAAAATCTAAATATAAAACGGACAAACATGCATAAAATAAATTTAGGATTAAAATAATTAAAGATAATTTAAAATCTAAATTAAATATTAAATAATAAGCATGCATAAAATTAAAAATTAAAAGTAAGATAAATTTGTTTTTTTTTAATTCGGATCGCTCTGATCCAGCTCAAAAGTTTTTTGACTGAGATTGGAATGAAATCAATCCACCCCGATTATACATGGTTTGGGCTAAACTCAACCGACATCATTTTATTAAATGCAAGCCTAAAAACACAACCCAACCCTTTTTAAAAATAAATCTTGTATCAAAACCCTAATTTTTCTTCTTTCTTTCCTTCCCCAGCTCGTTCTTTCTCTTTCCTTTTCTTCTTCCTAATCTCCCGAATCTCCCTCTCACCATGGACGAACCAACAATTATTCATCTTTCTTTCTTCCTCTCCCTTTCTCTTTTTTTTTTTTTTCCTTCCTTTCCTTATCTTCCACTTTGCCAAATCCTCTTTTCCTCATCTTTTTTATTATTATTCTTGTCGAACTGCACGTGGACGAACCGAGCTCGGTTCGTCCATGGTCTCCTCCTTCTTCCCTTATTTTCTCTTCCCTTCTCTTCCATCTCCAATAAAAAAATCTCCAAATCAATTTTTCAAAACCTAACTCAAATCAATTTTTATTGAGCCCTAACTTTTCAATTTTTTAAAATTTTCATTCAAGCTGGTCTTAATTTCCATTTCTTAACCTAATTTCAATTAAATTTCAAAAAATCTCTAAATTTCGTGACCAAACCTAAATTGACGATAAAATTTGAAATTAAGAAAATTATCTAGTAAAATTGATTGAAGATGATATGGATTGCAACTTCATTTCGAGTAAATTCAATCTTTCTCCCTTTTTTTTGTTTCGATTTTTCTTATTTTTTTTAGCCACTGTCAATTTCGAAAATCCTTTCCTCTTAGACTAACTAATTTCGTTTATGTTTATTGATGTTATTTATTCATGTAATTGTGCTTGGTTCTCCACCATGATGGTGTGAGATTTTTTGTTGTAGGATATGGTGTGAGGTTGGTTGTGGCGGTAGTAAGGGGTGGTCTGCTGGCGATAGGGGAGGTCGTGCGAGGTGAAATTGTGTTGTCGTATAGGGGAAGTTGAAAGGAATGCGAAAGAGAGCAAAAGTGATAATGGCAGTATTGTAATTAGAAAAGCAAAGAAGGGGTCTAAATTAAAGGAGACAACTGTTGTATGAACGAGTGATACGTAATGAGGGTGAACAGTTTCACCCCCACGTCTTTTAGAGTCTTTTGTAATTTGATTTTATTTTCATTATGCAAATAAAATGAATTCATGTAATGAAAAAAGTATATATATATATATATATATATATAATTCTAAATTTGAAAAGTTAACATTAAAAATCATTCTAAAATTAAAAAATAAAAATCCTCATTTTCATTTTCCACACATAATATTAGAAGAAAACATGTGAGAAATGAATAGATTTGTTATCAAATTGATAATTAATGAACATTTGTTGGGTTCCTTGTATAAGGCGTGTTATGTGAATTCTAATTGAAATGGGCTTTGTCGGTTAAATTGGGCATAAAAAAGAAGCCCATAAATATGTCCTTGTACATTCCTGGACGACTAATTAGCCTCTTAATGCATACCTTGGGTTGATGAATGTGGTATCAAAAATTCCTATTAGACTTTAATGATTTAGAAAAACCATTAGTTTTTTTTGCTCGTGTTACGTTACGAGTTAAATAAAATATATAAAATTATTTAAAAAAATCATTTCAGTTTGATAATCTGTTTTATGATGTGAATCTATAAAAATATATAAAATCAAAGATGAAAAAAATTATTTATAATTTTTTAATAAAAAATTTTATATTTAACTATTTCTTTTTTTTTCATAAATTTTCTTTTAGAAAAAAGATTTATCCTTGTTATTCCATGGAGTATTAACTAAAAAGAAAATTAAATAATTTTTTAGAAAAAGCTTTAGTATTTTATAAGATTGTGTCAAAAAGCATATATAACAATTATTAAAATCTTACACGAATTAAAAAAATTATATTTTTTTAATTTAATGTTGATGAAAATATCGATTTTTGAAAAAATATGAATTTAATTTTTATATATTTATTTACAAAAGAATAAATAATATTAAAATAAAAAACTATATTAATTTGAATCATTGAGTGGTTAAGCCAAAACATAATTTTAATTATTTATTTTAAAATCAGTTCATTTTAAAATATTCAATAAATAAATAAATAAATAGTAAATGCTTAGTGTAGTAGTAGTTGCATAGTTGATTTTTTTAAAAAAATGATTCAATATTTTTTATACATCATAACTATACTAAGTGAATTCGAGTTTTCGATCTAAAACAAAAAATACTATAAAAAAATTAACTTCCAAGGAATCTATTGACTAAATTTAAAGTTAATAGACTAAAATAAAAATTTAATTTCAATTAATTTTGATTATATAAAGAAGAAACAAATTAATAAAACATGTGAATTCTTTTTTTCCTCCTTCTTAATTTTTTTTTTTAATGTTATGCATGGCTAGTCCTTGAATACAAGCCTCATGCACAAAGCAACCATCTTCTTTTTATTTTTCACATTTTACTTTCATCTATTAATTGATCAATTTGAGGTTTTTTATTTTAAAAAAAAACTAAGAAAAATTATTTAAAATACACTTTTAATCTAAAAATGTATTTTAGATCAATTATATATATTAATTATACCACTATAATTTAAAAATTATCTAAATCTATTTTTCAAAGAAAAAATAATCATGTTCTAAAAATTTATTTCAAAATCCATATATATAGAAAAATAAATCAAAACTATCGAGTAAATATAATTTTAATTTAATTGGATGAGAATTTAAGAAAATGACAAATTAAAATAATAAATTTTAAATAATAAAAATAATTAACAAAAAACATCAAGAGATCCTACTTTGTTATGCTTGACATTATAGTTATTCTAATTTTAGCTAACTATTCTCCTGTATTTTATGTTATTTAGTTTTTGTTTATTATTTAATTTATATCGGCTTTTAAACGAGGGCATACACACATTGATAGCTATAAGGGCCGGGCCCCCTTCCAATTTTCTTTTTCCATACTAGTATAAGGTACTGCATGAGAAACGATTTCGAGGGTTTCAACTTGCATTTTCATAGAATTGAACTCCAAAGCTAGTACGGGTTTTAATAGCATGATGGATATGCTTAGCCTTCTTTCGTTCTTTGGTATGTTATGAAGTTGATTATGTAATTTAATAAAAATATATTGATTTATAGCATTCTCTTATTTGGTTGTGTTTTGAGAATAACATTTTAAAATATACGTTAGTATGTTATGCATAATATATACAAGTTTATGTATATCATGATAAATTTATAAATATTTATTTTAACTCCCATGCATATTTGATCCTACGTCCGCCACTTGCTTGTAAAAAAAAAAAATAATATAATTATAGAAAAACTCACAAGTCCGAATAATTTGAATAACTAATAACGGGAGCAAAAAACCCACATATAATATAAATAGCTCGCCTAGTTGATCAAGGATTAAACCAAAAAAATAAAATCCAATAATCTGAAATTATTCATAGAAATAGAAAATTGACACCAAAAAAAAAATCAAAAAAATCTTAATTCCTAAATAGGAGCAATATATGCATGTTCTATGGGTCTGAATTACATAAAGGCTTAAAAAGTAGATTTCATAGTGAATATTGATCTTGAAAATAATCTATGACGATTTTGGCATTGTCATATTGTAGAGCTACGAATCGGCTTTTTGGATTGATAATATTTGCATCGGTTAAACCAAAAGTTATAGCATGTCAAAAAAATAGTTTTGTTATTCTAAGATTTTTTTCATGGGTTTTTGCTTGTTGATTTGATCCATATATTGTTTAGTTAGACACCCCTTAAAAAAACACAAAAAACAAAAAGCAAACAAACCTAGTAAACCATGTAAAGGCTTTTTATCTCTTTTTTATCCTTTATGAATTTTCTAATCCATCATTATATTTTGCTGTGTTGAATTAAATCTATGTACTTTTTTAATATACAAACTTTCAATTCATATTTATAATTTTTATTATGCATAACTTAGATTATTATTTTTTAAGTATTTTCCACACACTCGTATTGGGTGATTGTCTAGTTACTCATTAATTTGGAAAAAAAATTGCAAGCTTTATTTTTGATCTTTTATGATGAGAGCCCTAGTTGAATCAAGCACATTTTTAACATCCTTAGGTTGGTCGCAACCTATGGCTTTTTTTGCTTCAATCTCCAAACTATGTCCAATGAATTCGGACTTTGTAGGTTGATCTTTTTAATTCTTCTCATGACTAGAAATTTTTAACCATCATTTTTTATGGTTGAAATTCTTTGACTTTTGGGTGCACCCTACTTAATACATATAGTTTCAGTCCTCATTTTTTTTTTTTTATAAAGGCTCCGGACATGTTCGATTCAATTAAGTGAACCTCACGAGGGTTGATCATTTCCCTTGCTCCTCTTGAACGTGCCTAGCCATGTCATGTCCTTATAAAAATCATGTACATGTTTTGTCTTGAATGCTTGAAATCATGACATGAAATATTTTATAATGTGTATGAGATTACAATGCAATGTCAAACATAAACATAAATATGAATATGAATCATATGACATTAAGCTCTTTTTGGATACATTATGTAGGATATGATAAGGCTAAATATTAGCAAGCCTACCACCTATATTGCAATTCATATGTCATCAATAATTCATGAACATAACTTAAAATAGCATAAGGTTGATCCCTCTTATAGAACCCCAAGCATACATCCATTCAACATCAAGAAAAAACCAACGATGAATATAATTTGAGCTACCTCAATTATTTTCCCTAGCTCGAACCCATTAAACCATAACAACCTCAAACATTATCTTGGCCATTGGCCAAATTTATCATAAGATGCAATTATGAAATTCTTTATTAAGCCTACCTAGGTCGAACCATCCTCCATCAACCTTACCCTCTATATCATTCAACCAAAGTCTCCATATTTAGCAAAACCATATATTCGTATTTTGGTATGAAAAGATGATCTAAATTCCATTTAGGGTCTAGATCGATTACAATATTTAATTCACATGTAGAGCTTCAAAACTTCAATTGGTGCAAGTCCAAGCTCATGAAATACTTAAGAGGCACACCTACAATTCTTATGGGGTCTTGAGTCCAAACTACGTTGTTCGATGGAGTAATTTAACTACTAAGTTCGAATCCTAAAGCTAGGTGGATAGACTATGTCATTGGTAGTATTTAGCCCATAACATAAGCTATATATCTCTAAATGATTCAAGAATTAATGATTTAGAAATATAAGAGATAGGGCTATAACTTTTATGAAGGATGAAAACTCTAAATCCACACGTATCTACTCCATCTAAGTTGATTACTCAAAGAAAACCACTCGAGAAGGCTTATAGCCTTATTTTTTGACACATATGATTGTGGAGTTTTACTTCGGCCATGTGTCATAACACACATAGTCATGGGTGCATTTGTCCTCTCATGTTATACACTCTTTTACCTTCAAGACGAGTTTGAAAGGATTTCGAAGTATGGGGTCATGAATTTCATCCATGAAAACACACAACAATGACTAAATCAAACATTTTCAAATCATTTCATTTTCATTTATCCTCAAATATACATATTTATTCATGATTTTTATCAATGGAAAAACACAACAATGACTTAATCAATCATTTTCATGCCATTTCATTTCTATTCATTTTCATCCTCAAAAATAAATATTCATTATAATCCAACATAACATAAAGCTTTAAGCAACAATCTAAAGGTTCCTCTCTTGGACAAATGTTTCATCCATTCAATAAAGAGAAATTTTTCTCAATCATTCAACCCATACAATTCATCTTATCATGTTCAAACCTGATCTTTCATGAAATTCATTTAACTTAGTCTTGAGATCAATTAGGGTTACTTCCCAAGTTAAACTATCCTAATTCTTCATTTCAATATATTTAATTCCAACTAACCAAGGTAAAAGTCTTTAGATTCCATGGTCTAACCATCCAATTCAATAATTTTTTATTGTTGAGACTTGGCCAAATGGCCTTATACCAAACAATCAAGTGATTTCTTCTCCTTAAACCATAAAACATCATTACTTAACCTTATTTAATCATCACTTAATCCATAATACATACACATACACATACACATTTCACTCTACTTTTTTAGTTGGCCAAATCTATCAAGCCTAACTAACCTTTCAATTCCATCAATTTCCCTTTTAGTTTCAAGTCAAATTTTGGTTTACACATTTCATCAAACACCTTAGTTGCATTAATTTCTTACAACACAATCTTCTAATCTTAGCCGAATGGTTCATCCCAATGAACCCATTCCTTAAGCGTCTCATTCTTCCATTCAATCACTCAACACTACCAACCAATCACCAATCATACAATTTCACATAAACCCCTAAATTCTCATTCATAACAAAATAATAATTAATCATTCAAAGTATTAAACTACTAGTAACATGCGTAGAGATCACGCTTACCCATCATCATAACATAACAATGTTCAATCAATCATCAATTATACAAGTCAAACATTAATTGAACATAAATCATTCAATTGTATAATTTGAAATCCTAGGGTTCTAAGCACACAATTGCATTAATTCAATACATAATCATTCTAAGTCTTGTGATGAGTTGAAGTTACACTTACCTTAGATTTGATTGAGAACTGGATCATATTAAAAAACTTCAAATTCACCCCACTCCTCCTTGCCCAATATTTGGAGCAAAATAACCCCTTTTCTATCTTTTTTCTTTGGGCCAAGTTTGCTTCCTCTTAGCAAATTTCAGCTCCTTCCTTGGTAAATTTCAGCTCTCCCTTACTTTCTCTCCTTTGATTTTGTCCCTCTTACTCTCTTTCTCTTTAAGTATTCAAGCCCTCTCCCAAATAAAAGGATGAAGGCAAATGAAATATTCCATCACCAAGCCAAAACCTTTTCCTTTTTATTTCCCTCTCTTGGCTAAAACTTTCAACCAAAATGCCCTTAATGAGCTACATGTCCTAAGGTGGTATTTTACACTTACACATTTTAATTCGGGTAGAACACCTAATTAGGATACTATTTCTAAGATTAATGCATGTTTAGATCACTAATTAAATTTTAAATCCTAAGTTATACATGTATGAAAATTATTTAATTAAATTATATTTACTAAATCTTATTGTTAGTGGTTGCCCTAGAAGCCAATCATAGTTTGAGTATACTAGCATACACTTATCATGTTATTATTATATATGTATAAGGCATTCTATTTATTATATTTATTTATTCCTGTGTTTTATTAAATGAACATGATAAAGCCCCAAGAATATCAATATTCTTAAATGTCCCCAGTCAAGTGTTTTATTGTGGATATATTAAAGGGGCAATAATCAAACGTAAAGACTAATATGTGTATTGACTAATAACAATGTATTATGGATATGAGATATCAAGTTGACACATGAGTATATGTTGGAGAACATATACTAGACTAACCCACCATGAGATCACTATGTAGATCATTAATACTGAATCAAAAAGTCAATATTGATTTAAGGACTTTTTCATTATTATTAATATTATAGGGATTAATTAAGTAATTATGATATGCAACATGTACAGAGTTATAATTAACTCCTTGGCTTTTTCTTTAAGTTGAGATTTATTTTATTTAGAAAATTGTATTTTATGTGATTTTAGGGAATTGCGTAACAATAAGGCGTCTGAAATTCGCATGGACTAACGTGCAGAGAGGGAGAGAAACGGGTCAAATAAGTCTTTGCGCATGGAGTTGTGGACTTATCGTTTGATCGAAGGAGGTGAAAGCGTATGGCATTTGCTTGGAAGGAGTGTGGAGTTGATAATACATAGGAAGAATGTCTATTTATCACAAACCTAATTTATTTTGGCATAAAAAATGCATTAGAATCTGAGTCGGGTGACCCAAAAAGGTTTTAGTCATTTAGAAAGGTGGTTTTAAGTTCGAGTTTTTATCCTAAGTGGATATACTTATTTGAATTTTTGAACTTAAAATACCTATGGAATAAGAAAAAAACGTACATAGTTGCTTGCATGGACGAATTTAGGGGGTTACCAAAGCTCGTTGTCATTTTTATGAAATGCTGCCCCTCCTCTCCCAAAATAACAATAACAATAATAATAATAATAATAACAATAATCACTTCCTAGGTATGGATTGCTGAACTGCAGTGGTAAATTTATTGACATTTAGTTAATCTAGTTAAAGGAAATTCCTAATGCTGTTTTAGCTCCCCTGTTCTTGATTGTTTTTCTCCCAATGGTTTAATCTAGTTCCAAAAGAACCCTCATTCTTGAAGACGTAGTTGAACAGAAAAATATTGCACATAATAGGTGTTCTTGAAACAAAATGTTACCCACTCACAGCTCAAAGCAATTCCACTCCATTCCCTTAAACTTCATTCTTCATAACTCAGTTCTACCCGCCAATTATAGACAGAATTGTTTCGTTACTAATTACCAATAGAAATTCATTTTTTTTATTAAATTTCTTAATTATTTTCGTCAATAACTTCGTTAGAAATAATTTAATTTCAAAAATTAATTAATTATTTTTTAAAATAATACTTCTTCTGCTCTAAAGAAATTGTCTCATTATTTATTTATTATTTTATTGTAATTACCGATGGATTTTTTTTATGGAACTAAAAATTCATTAGCATAAAGTTTCGTCGTTTGTTTTTATCAGTTTTTTTTTTTTTTTTTCAGGGAAACTAGTTAGATCAATTATTTACCTTTAAAAAGAATGCATGCAAGTTTAAACTACTATTTCCCTTGTTGTGTGTATTTAGTTGATATTTAATTAGATTAAACAACATTTGCTTATGTAGTCTTAGAATTGTTCAAAGAATCATTTTGTCTCCATCATAATTTGGCATCCATGAATTTTATTATTATTGCATTGACCGATAATCGTAGCTTTTTCTAGGCAAGTGGTGAATAATAGCAACAAATTCTTTGGATGCTATATTTTTTGATATATATATATATATATATGTTGGCGTTATTGAGATCCTCTATTCTTCAAAATTTCTTAATTCATATCCTATATTACAATGTTACCAATCAATAAATGACACGTAATATTATAAAATAAGAAATTTAAAAAAGATGTCGATCATCGATTGATGGCATTATAAAAAAGAATTTGAATTGAAAAATCTCGAACAATAGAGGATCTCAATTAAGTTAAAAAAGAGTAAAGAGTTTTAATCCAAATTTTTTTAAAAAAATACAAAATCTAAATGGGGGAAAACTAGAAAAATAATAATGCATACATAGGAATTTTTTTTATGACTCACATTTGTCTCCACACGGTATGGGCTTCATCACCAAATGGTTGAAAGTAACAATCATATTAATTATAATTTTTTTTTATGACTCACATTTGTCTCCACACGGTATGGGCTTCATCACCAAATGGTTGAAAGTAACAATCATATTAATTATATATAGTTTGTGAATTCACCCACCCACCCTTGTCTTTTTCCTTCGTTTTGCTTATTTAGGTTACATGTCATTTTCTTCCTGAATTAATATTATTTTCCTTAAGTTTCATTGATTAGGTTCCAAACATATACATATTTTTTCACAACAAGCTCGACACGATATTTACTAGATCCAACAAATTCATCTATGAAGACTATTGCTCATTCATAAGTGTTAAAAAATATATCTCATATTAAATAAACAAACAATACATAAATAATATATAAAATTGAAAAAAGACTACACATCATAGGTATTTTGAATTAAACTTAATTTTAACTATCTAACTTTATATGATAGTGAAGCTTCAAAAAGATCCAACGACCGAGTAAACATTTTAGAATCTAAACTACTTGACATACCCTAAAAAATGGGATACAAATGAAAGTAAGTGTTAAAAAACCTATCTCACATTAAATAAATAAATAGTAAATGAGTAATATATAAAATTGAGAAAGAATCACCCACTATACAACTTAAATTCTTTGAATGGAACTCAATTTCGACATCTCGAACCGAAAACATTTTAAGTGACAAAAGGACTAAGGATGTCAATAGTTGATCATCACTCGTTACCATTGCGCATATATAAACTTCAAAATAAATATTACTCGTTGGATTTGTCGAACCCATCATTGAATTTATTTTAAGATTATGGTCCAACTTCTCATAATTTTTCTCAATATCTTTTAATGTTTGGCATATTTGAAATTTTGATGAATTTTTATTATCCAATCAAATTATTTTGTCAAATACAATTGATACCAACATTAGATGATTCGATGTCTAAAATTGTTATCCTTTCTTCTCTCTCTTAATACAATGGGCGGAGGGAATAAAAAAAAAGCTTATGACACAAGGCCTAAATTAACCAAAGAAAAATCATTAGTTACTCGTAGCATTACTATTTGAAGTACTCGTTCATGCTTTCACAATTTCCTATTCACTCTCTCACATTTTACCGTGCGTTTCACTATTCATGGGTTTTTTTTTACACTTTGGTCCCCGATATTTTAGAAAGCACGTTTTGATCTACATGTTCATTTGCTCATCCATTTTGATCCTTGGGTGGAGAGAGAAAGCCGAGAGGAAGAGAGAGACGGGAGGAGAGAGAGATCGTCGGCCAACCTTATTTAGGCCACTTTGGACGGGCGAAAATCCACTAGATTTGTTTATTTTTGAGAAATGAGTTTGTCCATGTTGGTTTCAAGCCATTAAATAATTAGAGAAGGTAGATTGGAGCCAAAACAAGAAAAAAATTCGATTTGATTTTGTATTTGTCTTTGTTTTGTGCGTATTAAAACGATTTTTAAGGTTTTAGATGTATTTATTGGCTTTAGTCCAATCGGTTAGAGGTGTTGAGGGAAAAAAATAATGCCGAAATTCAATTTTTAGGAGTTTAAAAGTTGACATTCGATTTTTCGATGAACTTTCCGTGACCTCCGGTTTGTCGAAAGTTGCGAGTTTTTTATTTTTTTATTTTTAGGCGGACAAGCTCGATGCGTGGGCCTACAATGTCAAGCCCAAGTGCATTGCCCCGCATACTAAAGCCAACCATGTTAGCCTCCCTCAATTAATTTTTTTTATAAAAAAATTTATGTGCAGCCTAGTTGCACAAGCCAACCATGTGTATGTCCCGGTTGGCTTGCAACCAGCGCTCTCTCTCTCTCTCTCTCTCTCTCTCTCTCTCTCTCTCTCTCTCTCTCTCTCTCTCTATATATATATATATATATATATATATATATATATATATATATATTATTGTGATTTAGCCCATTTATTTTAATTAGTTTTATTATTTTAAATCTATAACTTTAATTTGCCTTTTTTTTTAAAATTCTTATCCAATTAATTTAAAATTACATTTAATGATATTTTTCATTTATTTTAATATTATTCATTCTTTTCTCATCCAATTAATTTAAAATTATATGGTCCTCAATTTTTTATAAAATATGTTTTTTTTAATTTCAAACTTTAATGATATTGTAATTTGATCTCATTATATTTTTTTTGTGTTTTTTGTTGATTATTTTTATTATTTAAAATTTACTACTTTAATTTGTCATTTTTTAAAAAATTCTCATCCATTTAATTTCAAATTACATTAAAAAATTTAAAATATTTTTTCACCTTTGTTTTATATATTTTTATACATTCACATCATAAAACATACTATCAAATTAAAATAATTTTTTTAAATAATTTTGAGTTAAAATCTGAGAACTTATTCATGATTAATCATAAAAAATTAACTACAAATTTTGTCCAGCCCATACACAGCTCACATGCTCTAGCTTTCTCAACGGTTACTCCAACTCTCTTGGCGCATAGTCCACAATTCAACTAGGACCAGCCCAGTTCCACTTCATGTCCTCACAGCCCATCCAGCTCACAAGTCCAGCCTACACACAGCCCAAATTCTCCAGCTTCCGCAACCCCCACTATTTCTCCAAATCTCTCGACCCACAGCCTCCAAATCAACTAGGATCACCCCAGCCCCACCTCATCTCCTCACAGCCCATCCAACACCTATGAGAGCCCATATACAGCCCAAATTCTCCAGCTCCAGCCACCCACACTGTTTCTCCCAGACTGGTCCAAATCCCACAAACGTCTTACATCAATTCAACATTCAAAATACTTCTAATCCTCTTATTTCTCCTGCTTCGTCTACTGCCACCACATGCAGTTTCTCCACCCATAAATTCTATCTCCTTACAGCATAGGACGGTTTAAATCTAGTTCTTGATTTAAGCCAGTATAATAAAGATAATCATCCTCTTTCCTCTAATACTTCCAACCCTCCCTTAACTCACTCAATGTTTTTGTGGGCTATGACCAATTCTTCCAAACCAAAAGCATTACTGGCCGAATCCCACAGTACTATTCTTGAGGCACCATCCTGTTTTTCTCAAGCTTAGAAGTATAAGGATTGACGCAATGCCATGTTTGCTAAAAACGTACAACCCACATTATTTGTCGTTTCTGGTTTTTCACCCATCAGCTGCATCAGCCTCTTCTTCTGTTCCAATAAAATCCCAATTCCTAGGGTTTTGGGCTATGACCCTCTTAATTCAAGGATTTCAAAATATGCCAAAACCTCAAGGTTCTCTCTTTCTCTCAAATCACTGATTTTCTGATTATTTATTGCATCAAAATTGAAACTTTAGTGTTTTTCTCTGCTGAAAAATGGAGAAACTTTGCCTGCTAAAATAATTCCTTTTTTTTTAAAAAAAAATTTCACGTAGTTTTTTATTGGCTGTTTTACTTGATAATTGGCTATTGCTTGTTAGAAATATAATAATTTGAAAGAGGAACTTATCAGTGTCTGTCAGTAATGCTGCTGTGTAAAAGAAGCACCTTTTTTGTACCTTCTTTTAATGCCAAAACCTCTCCAAATCTTTTCTCTTACTTTACTAAGAAGACCAATTGGCTTTCATTCCTTAAGAATAGCCCCATTCATTGTAATCATAGTTATTTATTTGCAAAACACTTTAAAGATTCAAACTTTATTGGAACCCATAACTTGTTTATGAATAAAAAGGCTAAATTCTGCAACTTGGCAATCTCCGCAACACCGCAGAGTAAAGAGAAAGATGTGGGTGGGAATGTAGTTTCTAGTAGGTCGAAAAAGAAGGCTCGTAGAGAGGCACCGGAGGGAGTGCTTAGGCTTAAGCTAGATATGTGTTCGAAGGCTGGTGATGTTGTTGAAGGGCTTAGGTTGTATGATGAGGCGAGGAGTAATGGGGTTGTGCTTAATCAACACCATTACAATGTGTTGCTTTATTTGTGCTCTCAAAGTGGAGGTGAGAATGGAAGGGATGTGAAGTTGGTTTGTAAAAGGGGGTTTGAGATATTTCAGCAGATGATTATTGATAAGGTTTCTCCTAATGAGGCTACATTTACGAATGCGGCAAGGTTGGCTTCTGCAATGGAAGATCCAGAAATGGCTTTTGATTTGGTAAAGCAAATGAAGGGTTTTGGTATTCTGCCAAAGTTGAGGTCTTATGGTCCGCCGTTGTTTGGATTTTGTAAGAAAGGGATGGTTGATAAAGCTTATGAAGTTGACACACATATGATTGATTCTGGGGTTGTGGCTGAAGAGCCTGAGCTTTCTGCCCTTTTGAAAATTAGTGCCGATGTAAACAATGCTGACAGGGTGTATGAGTTGCTGCATCGGTTGCGAACCTCTGTGAGGCAGGTTACAAAGTCAACTGTAGCAGTTATTGCAGATTGGTTTAAGTCTGAGCATGCTGCAAAAATTGGGAAGGAGAATTGGGATGCGAGCAAGGTGAAGGAAGGAGTTGTGAGGGGAGGAGGAGGGTGGCATGGACAAGGCTGGTTAGGGAGCGGGCAGTGGAGAGTGGTCAGTACTCAAATGGATAAGAAGGGTGTTTGTTGTTCTTGTGGTGAGAGGCTTGCCTGTATTGACATCGATCCAAAAGAGACAGAAAGCTTTGCTATCTCCTTATCTAAGTTGGCTTTTGGAAGAGAGGTTAAGGCTGATTTTATTCGGTTCCAGGTATGACACAACTCCTTATGGCTTCTCTGTTGCCGCTGTTTGCGCACAAAAAAGAGTTTCCATATGAAAACTTTAATTAATATGTGCTTAACATTATGAGAATTGGTTGTATGGGTCTATGTGATCATTCTTATATCACTAGTTTGTTTATGATTAGATTCTTCTTACAACATCAAAATGTCAACACACTCTGTAGATTTTTGGGGTTATTGAATTTTTTAAGAATGGTTGAAAATGATGGATAAATTAATTGCCAATAAGCGATTAACTGATGTACACAGTGAACTCGTTCAGGATTGGCTGCAGAAGCATGGTCCATTTGATGCAGTTGTAGATGGAGCTAATGTGAGTCTTATCAATCAACAGACTTTCAACTTTGCCCAGGTAAGTGGCATGTTGAATAAGTTTTACGAGACTATGTCTCTTATTTTCTTCAGAGCAAGATATGCCGATGGGATGCTGAATGCTTCTTTTGTATTGTAGCTTAATACTGTTGTAAATCGATTACGTGATACAAGTCCATCCAAGAAATTGCCACTCATTATTTTGCACCAAAGTCGCGTAAATGGGGGTCCAGCTAAGAGTCCTTATAACAAGAAGTTGTTAGAGAGGTGGAAAAATTCTGGTGCACTTTATGCTACTCCGGCAGGTTCCAATGATGATTGGTGAGTGTGCATTCCTTGAACTATAAGACTTGTATTCATACATGCTTGCCTTGTTTTTTTGCTTGTACTTTGCTATAAAGTTCTTAATGAAGACAAACTAAAACCAAAACCAAAAAATAAGGCACTCCAGTCCCTGTCAATATCAACTAAGTAATTTCTCCTAAAAGCTTCCACAAAATTTCACCAAGTGAAGCAAAGCAAAATTCTATCCTATCTCATAATACATGTCTCCGTGCTGTGTAATTATTTATAATTCTTGTATAGTTCTCCATCCAAAAATACCAAAAGACTGCACTTATGGTACCGTACCAGAAGTTCTTGCAATTCTTTCCTCTTTCAAAACTCTCAACCAACCAACGTGTTAGAATTACTGTTGGATGTCCAATCTCTCTCTCTCTCTCTCGTGCTAAAAAAAGAAAGCACAATAACCTCTTCATGAATAAATTTGGTTGTTAGAAAAAGAAGTAAATCTCAACCAGAAGGATGCTTCTATCTTGCTGAATATTAGCCAAGGAAACTAAAAGCCCCTGAAGTTACAGGACAAAGAAGCAAGAAACGTATCCAATCCCAAGGAAATTGCCTTGATGTGTGGAGATCTAAGAAATCTTCCTCAACATTGCATACTAGACGAATTGTTTTTATCCACCGTTGTTGGAAATCAAACCTTGAATCTAGGATTTTCTACCAGGTAATTCTTTTTATTGATTGGAGTTCGAAGGATCAAATTTTGCATTAATTTAATCTGTTCTAGAGGTGAGATTTTGGGCTGTCCTAACAAGTGGAGTTGCTATTTCTGCTGCATGCCATAGGTTTTGGGAGAAGGGAAGATAACAACTTGTTAAGTATGGAATGTTTTCAGTTATTTGGTATGTTGTAGACAGGGTAGAATCTTTGAAAACCATCACTTTCTAAACAATTTTCGTGCGATAGAACTTCATAAAGTGTCACAACCAAATGCTACAATGCATCCTAGCAAGTTATGTGGATTTGGTTTGGCATTATCTCCTTTATAGTTTGTTTGCTGAATTTGTGCCATTTTTATTTACAGGTACTGGTTATATGCTGCTGTTAGTTGTAAGTGTTTATTGATGACAAATGATGAAATGAGGGACCACTTGTTCCAGTTGCTCGGGACTTCCTTTTTTCCAAGATGGAAGGAAAAGCATCAGGTACTTCAACGCTCTCAGATGCCTGTGGCATGCATGTATCTTTAATGCTGCATTGGTTCATGGATTTGCAAAACTAGTTTGATCTGATTGACAAGTGGGGGAAACCTCTTTGTTTCGGTTTATATGTGTTTCCTAAACTATGTACCTTCTCGTGATAAGCCCATGATGTTGTGCATGCATGGGCTCCCAAATTTTCCTCCGGATCCATTTATCTAAATAGTCTTGTGTTGCTTGATTTGTCGGTTCATTATCATCTTGCGTTTGGCTTCTTGTGCACATACAAGTATTACTTATATTTTAGAGCATTTTTACATCATATTGCTTAAGACGGCTACTGAATTTCATAAAATCTAACACATGTATTACATAAAGGGATACTACAGAATGTGCAAAAGTTTACTTGGAGTTCAGAGTGTCCAGTTTAAACTCAGCCAGGACTGTGATGTTATTAATCAAAGTTCATCCATAAAAACATAGTCACTACATTTGGTAGTAGAAGAAATTGTTAATGCCATGCATTATATAAACTCATCTTTCTTTGAAAATTTTTTAGGTTCGGCTCTCAGTATCACGATCTGGAATTGCTTTGCACATGCCTCCCACTTATTCAATTGTTATTCAGGTGAGACGTTCAACAAGCATTGTGCAATTTCACCAATCATTATCATCAATACATGAGAAATTTCTAAGAGATTTTGATGTTTGATGGTTTTGTAAATGCAGGAGTCAGAAAATGGTAGTTGGCATGTCCCGACAACCACAGACGATGATCTTGAGACTCCAAGACAGTGGTTATGTGCCACTCGACCCGTCAAATGATGATTTATGGTTATGTTCGTCAACCCCGGCAAGTATTTTTGTATGAACTAGCATGTATACTCATCAAAAAGAGATGCCAAATTTTTCATTTAAACCAATTAAAAGTTCATATCATGTACTTTAGTTTAGGACTTACATTGAATATTTTTATTTAATATGTAAGGAGAAAAATATAAAAAAAACTTTCTAAAACTAGATTAATCTACATAAAGTTCCTTCGAGTTAAAAAAATGTTAAGGCAATAAATGTTATAAAATATTTATTTAACAATAAATACTATAACAGTAAATAAGATCAAATCTTTATAAATCAATTTTTCATTGTAGGTTTTATTATGATTTTATAACAGTAAATAAGAAATATATATATATATATATATATATATATATATATAAGACTAGTCTCAATCCCACGGTAAAAGTCTAAAAATAAGCATTCTTAAAACATGGAATGAATTTCTAATTAGCATAACTACAATATTTTTCAATACTTATGCAAAAACATATATGTAAATAAATATTACACTTTTGGTTTGGTTATGATTTGGTTTTTAGTTTGGTATTCATGAAGACCACAATCATAATCATAACAAAACTTATCATTAGGTTATTAACTATAACCAAACCATAACCCTTTTTAAACCAACACAAAAAAAAAAAAAACAACTTAACCATTCGGTTCAATTTTAGCGATCAACCATTTGGACTCTTTTTTTTTTTTTTTTTTAATTATTATTATTACTATCATTATCATTTCTATGCTCAATTCTAGCAAACTCAACTCCAATCTATCTGAGTTTTGTTGCAGAGTATATTAGTTTCCATTTTCCTTTGTGACTTAGATGTTAACTCAGAAAGGAAGAAGAGTAAAGCTAGTGTATATTCTTAAAATGAGAATGCATTCAAAATAACGTTTCTTTTTTCACAAAAGGTTTAAAAGTGATTGTATGCTTACTATAGGTTGGAATAGGTGATAGGTGAGATGTTAAGGTGGCTCTATTTATTATTAAACTAGCGATAAAAAAAAAAACAAAAAAATTGAATTGCTTTGATTTGAAAATAGAGTAACGAATTTAAAATTTAATCATTTATATTTGTATATTAGTGCATATCTTGTTCCTCTACTTTTTTCATCCATATTTTGTTATTTGTTTCACTCTTTTGATGTCTTCACACCTCAGAGCCTTCCACCTAATAAGATAATCTCTATATGAATTATAATATCAGAGCATGTATAGCAATTGATTTCGTTCCTTGAAGTCATTATTATTTATTTATTTAATAGCTAGGCTCCGATATGAGCATGAGTAGTAATTAAATTCATATCAATCTTGTAAATGCCAGCATCATTTATTATTATTATTCGAACAATCTCTATACGAATTATTAGTCATTATTAAAGTCTTTTGTTATTTATGTATTTTTGCAATTTGTGCCTTAAAGTCTTTATGTATTTTTGTATATAATATTTGCTATGGTTTGAGATTATGGACATTTCTAGTTTTCAGATATTGATAACTCAAAAGAAACTAGTGGAGAATAAAGTGTTTAGAAAACTATATATATATAATTTTTAATTCTTTGCTAGAGTGATTTCTTTTGAATTAGTTTGGTCGGAATTTATGGCTATAAATTCAGCTCAAGGTGCAGAAGATGATAGTTGGCTGATTGACCTCCAGTATGATTTAAAAAAGAAAGACATAGCTGGTTTAAAGAATATGGATTGAGAAAAATAATTCTTACAGTCCTCTGATCATCTCAATCGGACCTCTTCACCATGGAAAGGAGAATTTAAAGAATATGGAGAAACACAAATTGGGCTATATGATATCCTTGCTTGAACGAACATGTGATCAAGCAGAAGCTTTAGATATTTGTACCCATACTACTTAAGCTTTGGATGAAATTGTTCGTGATTGCTATGAAGAAAAAGTTGAATATACAAAACCTAGCCTTGTCAGGATGTTGTTAGTTGATGGTTGCTGTATGCTTGACCTTTTCTTGAGATATTAGATGAATGACTTTAGACCTGATGATCCCATCCTTCTTAATCCTCAGATGACTTTAGCTCTCAACGTGATTTGGCACTGCTAGAGAACCAGATTCCATTCATTGTTCTTGACAGGTTGTTTCAGGTAATTAAAGACAATATTAATGGTGATCATATTGATCTGCCAAATCTAGTTGATCTTGCTCGTTGTTTCTTCAAACTATATGGATTAACCGACGAGAGTAGAGAATTTTTTCATTTGCTTGATTTAATACAATACTGATACTCTTCCTCCTCTCCAAGTGAACATCCAAGTCGCAATCGAATATGGAAACAAATACACTTTGCAACAAAGCTCAATGAGGCTGGAACTGAGTTTGCTGGAATCCGTAAACGGTGGTTATGGTTATCATTATTTATCATTATAATACTTATTGCTAAATATATATATTTTTTAACATTTATTTGCTCAGTAATAAGTTTTTTAATGGGAAGAAACTTTATGTAGATTGATTTAGTTTTAAAGATAGTTTTTTTTAGATATTTTTCTCTTTACATATAATTACTGTTTTAAATTAAAGTTCATGATATGAATTTTTAATTGGTTTAAATAATTTTTTTTAATTGGTTTAAATAAAAAATTAGTCATTGAACCACTGCATTATATACGAAGGACTATCCATATCTTAGGGCAATGTTTTGCTAAGTGGTTCAATTTTGAATTTTTTTTTTGTTTTTTGTTTGTGAATTTAATTCGATATATATATAATTCGTGCAATATGCTAATAAATATAATCTTTTTATATGGCTTCTTATGCTAATTAATATAATTAACCTTATCAATGTTGTTCTTAAGGGGCGTTTGTTTTGCGTAAAATGTTTTATATCCATTTTCCTTTATTTGTTACCTGGAAAATATTTTATAAAAAAATTGATCAACATAAAATATTTTATGGTCAACATTTGAACTTAGTTTATTTGTTGAAAAATATTTTCAACTCATTAATTCTATAAAATATTTTATGGACGCTTTTACACTGGTATCATCCAACTGTTTTAACTATCACCAAATCTACCTTCATCTCACCATCACAGCCATCTCACTGTTACAACCACCATATTGTTAAAATTCTCTTTATTGAATACTTAAAATCAAAATCATAAATCATATCATGCACCGATAAAAACATAAATCATTCATGTAATCTTGAATGCTTAAAAATTAAAACATAAATCATTCATGCCTATTCGGGATTTTGAATATAATAATGATCACATAGATGAAACGAACAAATCACTTACCTTGTGTGAAATTTAACATGATGTAGAGAGAGCTTTCAATAATCACGAACCTTACAAATTAGTTTCTCTCCTTTAACCCTCTTTTACGTAGCGAGATGGCTTGATCGATAGCCAAATACGTGTGTTTTGTATTTTCTTTTGTATTATTTGTTTGCATACCTTTTAGGGTAGAGAGTGGACTAGTTTATATACCGTTAGCATTGAATCTTGTACGTCCATCAAGTACTAATTAACGGTTTAGATTTAACATAATATTAAATTAAGAAAACCCTAAACCAAACTTAATATGGGCAATAACATCGAGTCATATTTCTTACATTCTCCCACTTGATCGGATGTTTCATCATTACATTTAATAATATAACATAAGGCTAGCAAAATTAAATCTTATAAATCGTTAACATCATAAGTACCTCAACACAATAAATCAAATAATGTGGGTTATGGTGGTCATACACGGTATAGTCGTATACTCCCTTCAATATACCACTACATTAAGAACTTATTATGTTAGGTTCATAAGTTGTATATAAACAACATACGATCCACATACTTGTTATGAAAATACATACAAATTTCTTATTCAAACAATCATGTATACATAAACATAATGAATAAGAAATATAAAATTCGAAACATATCATTATTGAGCTCAAGAGTGTTAAAACATTATCATCAAACATCATTATCAATCATCGATACAACCAAGACCCATCCTAAACACATGTTCTTTGAAAGTCTTTGGTTGTAAACCCTTAGTTAGAGGATCCGCAACCATGAGATCTCTCCTAATATGTTCTATATACACTCTTTGTTTCGAATCTCCTCTTTAACAAAAAAAAAAAAAAAACTTTAATTCCATGTGTTTTGCATCTTTTGAGTATTTTTCATTTTTAGAGAAAAAAGCTGTTGCAGAATTATCATAATAAATTCTCAATAGCTTGCTTACTATGTCAATAACCCCAAGCCCCGAAATAAAGTTCTCCAGCCATAATGCATGAATTGTAGCCTTATAACAAGCTACAAATTCGCTTCCATAGTGGATGAAGCAATGATAGACTGTTTGACACTTTTTCATGAGATTGCTCCTTCGCTAATCGGAACAAATAGCCAAATATTGACTTTCTATTATCAATACACCCAAGAAAATCTGAATCGAATACCTAATCACTTCTAAATGATCGGACCTCTTGTAAGTGAGCATATAATCATTTGTTCCTTGAAGGTATCTCAACACTTTCTTTACAGACTTTCTTATGATCAATACCGAGAATACTTTGATATCTACCTAGCATCCCTATCGCAAAGCCGATGTCCGGTCTAGTACGGGTTTGTAGGTACATCAAACCGCCCACAATAAAAGCATATGGAATTGTTTCTATTTTCTTACGTTCAACATCATTCTTTGGACATTGCATAAGACTAAATTTATCTCCTTTTTGAATAGAGACTACATATGCTGAGCACTTGCTCATGTTAAATTTCTCAAGAATTTTTTCAATATAGGCTTTATGAGACAATCCTAATAAACCTTCGATCTCTTACGAAATATTGAAATTCCAATCACATAGGATGCCTCTCCCATATCTTTCATTTCAAAAATCTTAGAAAGAAATTCTTTAGTCTTATGCAACGAAACCCAAGTCATTAGCAACAAGTAAAATGTCATCAACATACGGAACTAGAAATATAAACTTACTCCCACTAATCTTTCAATAAATACATCGATCAACGAGTGATTTTCTCAAAATCGGAAGAGGTAATGGTATTATTGAACTTAATATACCATTACTGCCAGACTTGTTTAAGTCTATATATTGACTTCTTCAATTTACATGCCATACTTTCTTTACCTTCAATGAAAAAACCTTAAGGTTGTTCCATATAAACTTCCTCCTCAAGATCCCTATTTAGAAAGGTTGTTTTCACATCCATCCGATGTAGCTCTAAATCAAATTGAATCACTAATGCTAAAATTATTTTCAATGAATCTTTCTTTGAGACAAGTGAAAAGGTCTCTTTATAATCAATGCCACCTTTCGATTGTAACCTTTAGCAACAAGCCTAGCTTTATATCTTTCAAAATTGCCATTGGAGTCGTTTTTGGTTTTAAAAACCCATTTGCGATCAACTCGTTTAGAACCTTCTGGCAAGTCTACAAGATCCCATACATTATTTTGAGCCATTGATTTTAACTCTTCTTTCATAGCATCAATCCATCTTTCAGACTTATCACTACCTATGGCTTGTGAAAACGAAACAGAATCATTGTCAATACCACAATTAAAATCGACTCTTGTAAATAAACCACACAATCAGCAAAAATAGTCGACCTTCTAACCCCGACAGGTTTATTTAAAGTTATACCAATTGGTTCATTTGCATAAGTTCGGTGGTAAGTTAGCTTCTTCATGGGGTGCTTCTTCATTATCCAAATGTTGTTCTTGATTATTTTAATCTTCCAAAACAGGAACAACATTTGTTGTGGTTGTGTATTTAAGAATATTTATGGGTAATGGAACATTAACCCTTATTTCATTAATATCCATAACTTATTTTTCAGCACTCCCACTAACCTCACAATTCTCTAAAAATTTGACATTAGTTGTTTCAACGACTGCTAGAACGGTGGTTCGGATAGTAAAACCTGTACCCTTTGGATTTCTCTAGGTAACCAATAAAGTAACCACTAACCTGTTCGAGAATCCAGTTTTCTTTCATGTGGATTATAAATTCGTGCTTCGTTGGACAAACCCAAACATGTAGGTGTCTTAAACTAGGTTTTCTTCCGATCCATAACTCGAAATGAGTTTTAGGAACTCGTCTTACTAGGAACCCCGTTTAACGGATACATAGCAGTTCTAAGTGCATACGTCCAAAAACTTTTAGGTAATGAGGAATTACTCATCATACTCCTAACCATATCCATTAATGTTCTATTTTGCCTTTCGTTACACCGTTACGTTATGCAGTGTGTCCGGCATAGTATATTGTGCATATATGCCATGAATTTCGAGGAACTTAGCAAATGGACCGAGACACTATCCGGATTCATCATACTTTCTATAATACTCACCTCCTCTATCGGATCTTATAATTTTCACTTTTCTATCTAATTGCGTCTCAATCTCTTTTACAAACACCTCAAGAGCATTTATAGCTTGAGATTTTTCATGTAGCAAATAGAGATATCCATACCGGGAAAATTCATCTATAAAGGTGATGAAGTATTTTTCTCCATTAAAAGACAGAGTGTCAAAAGGTCCATAAATGTCGATGTGTATTATTTCCAAAAGTCGATCGCTTCGTGACTCATTTCTTGCTATGTTTGGTTTGCTTGCCCTCAATGCATTCCACACATAAGTAAAGATCGATAAAATCTAGATTTGGTAGAATCTCATTCTTTACCAATCATTCTAATCTTTTTTTAGATATTTGACCCAAACGTTTATGCCACAAGTAAGCGAAATTTCATTCGCCAAATTACGTTTCATTCCAACATTATGATTAACAATAAATAGGAATTTAGAAAAACCAACATCAAGTTTCAATTTATATAAACCATCTATAAGCATTGCATAACCAATAAAATAATTATTCTTATACAAATTAAAATAACCATGTCCAACCTTAAAAGTATAACCACTAATATCAAGTCTAGAAACGAAACTAAATTTCTAGAAATTGAAGGTACGTAGAGAGTGTTCATTAGATTCAAGTGATGTCCGAGTATCTAATGTCAGCCTATAAGTCCCTACACCTTCAATTGAGGCCTTCATTCGATTCCCCATAAACAGAAAGTTGGTAGTTGAGCTTATGGTTTGGATTGTAAGAAATCCTCGCATAATATTAAAAACATGAGTAGTTGCACCAAAATCAAACCACCAAGTATTAGAAGGAACTTTAGATAAGTTTGATTCAAAGCATACGGAAACATAATGTATACCTTTCTTTTCGAACCAAGCCTTACGTTTTGGGCAATCCTTCGATAATGTCCTTCTTTCTTGCGAAATGGCATTTATCTAACTTTTGTCCCTTCCTTCCATCATCGCAAAATGCGGAACTTTAGCAGGTTCTTTCTTCTTAAAATTCTTATACTTGGTTTGAATCTCTTTCTAGCTCCTCGACCCACTAGGTTAATGGAATGAACTCCTTATTTCTTGAATCTCGCTTCCTCTTGAATAAGCTTATCGGATAGTTCATCAATATTTCACTTATTTTTTAATGTGTTATAATTGATGTGGAATGGTCTATATTTAGTAGGAAGTGAGTTCATGATAAACTACACTAAAAAAGAGTCTTCCACGATCATGCCCGATGTCTTAAGTCTTGTTACAATGTTACTCATATCAAGGATATGTTGCTCGCATACTCTTTGACCCATCAAACTTCATGGTCGTGAGTTCGGCCATAAGTGTCCCCGTAAGTGCCTTATCGACAGAACGAAACTTTTCTTCCACAAGCTTAAAGAAATCTTTAGCATTATGATTTTTAGTGCTAGGAAGAGTAGACTTAATGTTGTTGGCTATCGACATTCGTATAAAATTCAAACATAACCTGTTAGACCTTGCCACGCCTTATGGTGTGCCTTTTCAGCCTCCGTACTAGTATCATTAAGGTCAACATGCTTATCCTCTAATAACGCCAAGTCAAGATCCAAGGCACCTAAATGGAAGGTGACTTGTTCGGTCCATTCGGAGAAATTCACACTAGTAAACAAGGTAACGAGAAGATGATTGAGAGTGAAGGCTAATAGCTTTAAACATATAAACACTCATTAATTAATAGATTCGAACAGGAAGCACATACATTAAATATATTACAGGTTTCCTTTTGGGTAAACACAACAATACATATCATCACTATTATTAGAATGTCATTTAAACTTTATAAGAAATTAAATAAACATTTTCTAAAACATATACCGCATCTTTGGATAACTATATACATATGTGTGGCAAGAGTATATCAATTTTCTCCTTTATATTTATTAGTTATAGAACATTAATTTACCTTTAGGTAAAGTTCTTAATTTCTATCAACTAATAAATTTTTATTTTTAATAGCATTTCATAGAATACATAAATTATATGACCACACATTCAAAATTAATTTGGCCACTTTGATGACTAACAAATCAATTTTTTTTTAATCATACCTGTCATATATGCATAAAATAGGAAAATACATAAATTATATGACCACACATTCAAAATTAATTTGGCCACTTTGGTGACTAACAAATCAATTTTTAATCATAGTGTCACATATACATAAAACAAGAATTTTTTTTTCGGCCTTGTGTGGCTCGCTCGCATGCGAGCCTTTGCGCTATCGCCTCGTCATGCGTGGCTCGCTGCGTAAGCAAGCCTCTTGCGGGAGGCCGATCGCACCTTACGCGACTAATCAAGGGCAGCATTGGATTGACGAGTGTGATACCGTCGTCAATGATTTGTCGCTACCAATTATTGGCGATGGCAGTAGCCTAATCTTCCTTTTTAAAAAAAACATCAAATCAATAATCTAAGGATTATTATCTATTCAAAACTTATGCTTTGATACCACATGTTAAAATTCTCTTTATTGAATACTTAAAGTCAAAACCATAAATCATATCATGCAATGATCAAAACATAAATCATTCATATAATCTTGAATGCTTAAAAATTAAAACATAAATCATTCATGCCCATTCAGGATCTTGAATATAATAATAATCACATAGGTGAAGCAAACAAATCACTTACTTTATGCGAAGTTCAACATGATGTAAATAGAGCTTTCAACAACCATGAACCTTATAAATTAGTTTTTCTCCCTTATCCCTCTTTTTTATAGCAGATGGCTTGATGGATAGCCAAATACGTGCGTTAATTAATACTTGATGGATATATAAGATTTAATGTTAACAAGTATATAAACTAGTCCTCTCCCTACCCTAAAAAGGGTATGCGGACAAAAACACAAAATACGTAACGTAAGTATTTGGGCTATCCATCAAGCCATCTACTGCAGAAAAAAGGGTTAAGGGAGAGAAATTAATTTATAAGGTTCGTGATTGTTAAAATCTCTCCCTACATCACGTTGAATTCCGCTCAAGGTAAGTAACTTATTTGCTTCATCTATGTGATTATTATTATATTCAAGATCTTGAATGGGCATGCATGATTTATGTCTTGATCATTGCATGATATGATTTATGTTTTGATCTTTATGAATGAAGTTTACATATGGTATCGTAGCCTAGGTTTTGAATAGATAATAATCCTTAGATTATTGATTTGATTTGATAAAAAAAGTAAAAATAAAAATAAATAAATATGTAATGAGGAAGATTAGGCTATCGCTGCCGCTAACCGATTTGAAAAAAACAAATCGTGGCAAAGATGGATTAGTTGCGCAAGGCGCGACCGGCCTTACGCAATGATTGAATTATGTATGCATTTTTCCTTTATATATATATCTATGAAATGCTATTAAGAATAGAAATTTATTAGTTGATAGAAATTATTTTCTTTTATATATATATGACAAGTATGATTAAATTGATTTGTTACGTCACCAAAGTGGCCAAATTAATTTTGAATGTGTGGTCATATAATTTATGTATTTTATAAAATGCTATTAAAATTAAAAATTTATTAGTTGATAGAAATTAAGGACTTTACCCAAAGGTAAATCAATGTTCTATAACTAATAAATATAAAGAAAGAAATTGATATACTCTTGTTACATATATATAGTTATCCAAAGATGCTATATGTATTTGAAAAATATTTATTTAATTTCTTATAAAGTCTAAATGGCATTTTAATGATAATGATGATATGTATTGTTGTGTTTACCCAAAGAAAACCTGTAATATATTTAATGTATGTGCTTTCTGTTTGAATATGTTAATTAGTGAGCGTTTATATGTTTACAACTATTAGCCTTCATTCTCAAGCATCTTCTCGTTACCTTGTTTATCGGTGTGAATTTCTCCGAATGGAGCGAACAAGTCACTTTCCATTTAGGTGCTTTGGATCTTGACTTAGCGCTGTTAGAGGATAAGCATGCCGACCTTAATGCTACTAGTACGGAGGTTGAAAAAGCACACCATAAGGTGTGGGTAAGGTCTAACAGATTATGTTTGAATTTTATACGAATGTCGATTGCCAACAACATTAAGTCTACTCTTCCTAAGCACCGAAAAACGAATGCTAAATATTTTCTTAAGCTCGTGGAAGAAAAGTTATGTTTTGTTGATAAGGCACTTGCAAGGACATTTATGGTTGAACTCACAACCATGAAGTTTGATGGGTCAAAGAGTATGCAAGCAACATATCCTTGATATGACTAACATTGCAGAGTAAGACTTAAGACATCGGGCATAATTATGGAAGATTCCTTCTTAGTACAATTTATCATGAACTCACTTACTACCGAATATGGACCATTCCACATCAATTATAACACATTAAAGGATAAGTGGAATATTGATAAACTGTCCAATAAGCTTATTCAGGAGGAAGCGAGATTAAAGAAACAAGGAGTTCATTCTATTAACCTAGTGGGTCAAGGAGCCGGAAAGAGATTCAAACCAAAGTCCAAGAATTTTAAGAAGAAAGAACTCGCTAAAGTTTTACAGAGTTGCTAATGATGGAAGGAAGGGATAAAAGTTAGATAAATGCCATTTCGTAAGAAAGAAGGACATTATCGAAGGATTACCCAAAACGTAAGGTTTGGTTCGAAAAGAAAGGTATACATTATGTTTCGTATGCTTTGAATCAAACTTATCCGAAGTTCCTTCTAATACTTGGTGGTTTGATTCTGGCGCCACTACTCATGTTTCTAATATTATACGAGGATTTCTTATAATCCAAACCATAAGCCCCAATAGCAACTTTCTCGTTTATAGGGAACCGAATGAAGGCCTCAATTGAAAGTGTGAGGACTTACAGAGTTGACATTAGATACTCGGACATCACTTAGATCTAATGAACACTCTCTATGTACCTTCAATTTCTAGAAATTTAGTTTCTATTTCTAGACTTGATGCTAGTGGTTATACTTTTGAGGTTGGACATGGTTGTTTCAATTTGTATAAGAATAATTGCTTTATTGCTTACGCAATGCTTATGGATGGTTTATATAAATTGAAACTTGATGTTGGTTTATCTAAATCCTTATTTATTGTTAATCATAATGTTGGAATGAAACGGAGTTTGGCGAATGAACATTCCGCTTACTTGTGAAATAAACGTTTAGGTCATATATCAAAGAAAGGTTAGGAAGATTGATAAAGAATAAAATTCTACCGAATCTAGATTTTATCGATCTTGGCTTATGTGTGGAATGCATTAAGGGCAAGCAAACCAAACATAGTAAGAAAGGAGCCATAAGAAGCAGTCAGCTTTCGAAAATAATACACATCGATATTTATGGACCTTTTGACACTCCATCCTTTAATGGAGAAAAATACTTCATCACCTTTATAAATGACTTTTCACGGTATGGATATATCTATTTGTTGCATGAAAAATCTCAAGCTATAAATGCCCTCGAGGTGTTTGTAAAAAAGGTTGAAAGGCAATAAGATAAAAAAGTGAAAATTATAAGATCCGATAGAGGTGGTGAGTATTATAAAAAATATGATGAATCTGAACAAGTGTCTTGGTCCATTTGCTAAGTTCCTCGAAAGTCATGGCATATGTGCACAGTATACTATGCCCGACACACCGCAATAGAATGGTGTGGTAGAAAGGCAAAATAGAACATTAATGGATATGGTTAGGAGTATGATGAGTAGTTCCTCATTACCCAAACGTTTGTGGACGTATGCACTTAGAACTGCTATGTATCTGTTAAACAAGGTTCCTAGCAAGGCAGTTCCTAAAACTCCTTTCGAGTTATGGACTCGGAAGGAAACCTAGTTTAAGACACCTCGCATGTTTGGGGTTATCCATCGAAAGCATGAATTTATAATCTACATAAAAGAAAATTGGATTCTCGAGCGGTTAGTGGTTACTTTATTGGTTACCCAGAAAAATTCAAAGTGGTACAGTGTTTTACCGTGCGAACCACATTTCTAGAATTGTTGAAATAGCCAATGCCAAATTTTTAGAGAATGGTAAGGTTAGTGGGAGTGCTGAAAAACAAGTTGTGGATATTAATGAAATAAGGATTAATATTCCATTACCCATAAATGTTCTTAAATACACAACCACAACAAATGTTGTTCCTATTTTGGAAGATCAAAATAATCAAGAACAACATTTGGATAACGAAGAAGCACCCCATGAAGAAGCTAACTTACCATTAGCTCATGCAAATGAACCAATTGGTATAGCTTTAAATAGACCTATAAGGGTTAGAAGGTTGGTTATTTCGATGATTATGTGATTTATTTACAAGACTCGGATTTTGATTGTGGCATTGATAATGATACTCGTTTCGTTTTCACAAGCTATAGGTAGTGATAAGTCCGAAAGATGGATTGATGTTATGAAAGAAGAGTTGAAATCAATGACTCAAAACAATGTCCGGGATCTTGTAAACTTGCCATAAGGTTCTAAATGAGTTGGCTGCAAATGGGTTTTTAAGACCAAACGCGACTCGATTGGTAATGTTGAAAAATATAAAGCTAGACTTATTGCCAAAGGTTACACTCGAAAAGATGGCATTGATTATAAAGAGACCTTTTCACCTGTCTCAAATAAAGATTCATTGAGAATAATTTTAGCATTAGTGGCTCAATTTGATTTAGAGCTACATCGATGGATGTGAAAATGGCCTTTTTGAATGGGGATGTTGAGGAGGAAGTTTTTATGGATCAACCTCGAAGGTTTTTCCATCGAAGGTAAAGAAAGTATGGTGTGTAAATTGAAGAAGTCAATATATGGACTTAAACAAGCTTCCGTGCAATGGTATATTAAGTTCAATAATACCATTACCTCTTTCGGTTTTGAGAAAATCACTGTTGATCGGTGTATTTACCGAAAGATTAGTGAGAGTAAGTTTATATTTCTAGTTCCGTATGTTGATGACATTTTGCTTGCTGCTAATGACTTGGGTTTGTTGCATAAGACTAAAGAATTTCTTTCTAAGAGTTTTGAAATGAAAGTTATGGGAGAGGCATCCTATGTGATTGGAATTTCAATATTCCGTAAGAGATCGAAGGTTTTTTAAGATTGTCTCAAAAAACCTATATTGAGAAAATTCTTGAGAAATTTAATATGAGTAAGTGCTCGACAGGTGTAGTCCCTATTCAAAAAGAAGATAAATTTAGTCTTATGCAATGTCCAAAGAATGATGTGGAATGTAAGGAAATGGAAACAATTCCATATGCTTATGTTATAAGCAGCTTGATGTACCTACAAACCCGTACTAGACCCGACATCGGCTTTGCAGTAGGGATGTTGGGTAGATATCAAAGTAATCTTGGTATTGATCATTGGAAGGCCGCAAAGAAAGTGTTGAGATACCTTTAAGGAACAAAGGATTATATACTCACTTACAAGAGGTCCGATCACTTAGAAGTGATTGGATATTCGGATTTAGATTTTACTCGGGTGTGTTGATAGTAGAAAGTTAACGTTTGGCTATTTATTCCTATTAGCAGAAGGAGCAATCTCACGGGAAAGTGCCAAACAGTCTATCATTGCTTCATCCACTATGAAAGCAGAATTTGTAGCTTGTTACGAGGCTACAATTCATGCATTATGACTGCGAAACTTTATTTCGGGGCTTGAGGTTGTCGACACGATAAGCAAGCCGCTAAGAATTTATTGTGATAATTTTGCAGTAGTTTTTTCTCTAAAAATGACAAATACTCTAGAAGTGCAAAACACATGGAATTAAAATATTTTGTTGTTAAAGAGGAGATTCGAAACAAAGAATGTATATAGAACATATTAGAACGGATCTCATGGTTGCGGATTCTCTAACTAAGGGTTTACAACCAAAGACTTTCAAAGAACATATGCTTAGGATGAGTCTTGGTTGTATCGATGATTGATGATGATGTTTGATGATCATGTTTTAACACATTTGAGCTCAATAATGATATGTTTTTGAATTTTATATTTCTTATTTATTATATTTATGTATACATCATTGTTTGAATAAGAAATTTGTATGTATTTTCATAACAAGTATGTGGACTATATGTTGTTTATATGCAACTTATGAACCTAACATAATAAGTTCTTAATGTAGTGGTATATTGAAGGAAGTATACAACTATACCGTGTATGAACGCCATAATCCACATTATGTGATTTGTTGTGTTGAGGTGCTTAGGATGTTAACGGTTTATAAGATTTAATTTTTGCTAGCCTTATGTTATACTATTAAATGTAATGATGAAACATCCGGCCAAATGGAAGAATGTAAGAAATATGGCTCGATGTTATGGGCCATATTTTTGTAAGCCCACATTAAGTTGGTTTAGGGTTTTCTTAATTTAATAGTATGTTGAATATGGATCGTTAATTTAGTACTTGATAGACGTACAAGATTTAATATTAACAGGTATATAAACTAGTCCTCTCCCTATCCTAAAAAGGGTATGCGAGACAAAAACACAAAATACGTAATACACGTATTTTGGCTATCCATCAAGCCACTTGCTACGAAAAGAGGGTTAAGGGAGAGAAACTAATTTATAAGGTTTGTGATTGTTAAAAGCTCTCTCTACGTCATGTTGAATTCCGCTCAAGGTAAGTAACTTATTTGCTTCATCTATGAGATTATTATTATATTCAAAATCTTGAATAGGCATGAATGATTTATGTCTTGATAATTGTATGGTATGATTTATGTTTTGATCTTTATGAATGAAGTTTACAACGAAGGCCAGGGATTCATGCCCGATGAGAAAGCTATGAGAGGGGTTTTCAGCAACAAGAGAGGCCAGATTTTCAGAACTGTCATCAGCACTCTCATCGACAAAATCTAACTGGCTACATCTGTAATCTCATTCTGATAATTTGTTTTTCGTTTGAGCAGGTTATGGTCGTCCCCTTAATCTAACATCTGTTTATCGTAATATTTGATTATATCTGATCTGTTGTTGATTTACTACATTAAAAAATTTCTCATTTTTACATAGTAATCCCAACAAAATTACAAAACAACGAGATTTTATTTTACTTTTTTCTTTTCGGTTTATAAATAAATACCTACTGTTTTCATGTGAAAAAAGAAGGGAAAAAAATACAGGGTATTCATTCTATCAGTCGCCAGAATCAAATATCAAGTTATCAACACATCACTGCCCAAAAAAGTTCCATTGTGCTGGACTGAAGTGTTCAATCAGGGCAGCAAATAAAACGTCAAAATCCGCCACATACACGAGTGAGCCAATTTCAAATTGAATCCCTCTTCCACTGGGAATGGTACAAGGCCTACAGCTGCAAACAAAATAGAAAGCAATTCCCAGCGACCCCCGCAGCAGCAGCCTCCAACTTGTTCACAGTGCCAAAAATCCCATGTTAAACGGCATTTAAAAATCTTCCTTGTTAGGGCATTCCGATGCTCTGTGCCCCGACCGCCCACAATTAAAGCAAGAGCCTCCAAAGCTTCTGTTATGCACAATAAAGATGTCATTTCAATTTCTATATAATGGATGACTGAAACAACCTAACTTGTATGACCCAAGATGACCAAACCCTCAACCGCAAAAAACAGCAAAAGATAACAAACACAATAGGGGCAGAAAAGACAGATCATGACAGAAATGAAAAACGAAATCTAACAGTTGCCAACATCTTGTGTGTACCCAAATCTCATCCTATTGAGGTTACTGGATTCAACCAGGTGCCTTTTCCATTAGAAATTACCAAACAACATCACAGGGAAAGAATTAAACAGGAGCATAAGCAAGTATTGGCCAAGAGATGAACCCATTAAAGCTTTCATTGCTGTTGATATTGTGGCTTATGCTTTTCTTTTTATGCTTTTAAGGTTTAATCAGACTAGCAATATTGATAGGCAAAATAAACAACACCACCCCTCCCCCCATTAAAAAAAAAAAAAAAAAAAAAAGAAAGAAACCCAAGTTTGCTATGAGAAAAGTATATACCTATCCCGAGATGATGGCCTGCTTGAGCTTGATCTTCTACCACCTATCAGCCAATCATCTCCACTGCTTCTTGGCATCCGAGAAAAACTATTCTCATATCTGTTACTTCGACCACCACGCCTGTACATGCCTTCATCATCAGAATCTCTACCACTTCCCCAACCACGGGAAGATCTAAAACCACCTCTTTGGCCCCTAGGACCCCCTCTAGCAGGTCTATCCCTACTAGAAAACCTTCCATAAAAATCACTTGGAGGACCATCGTCTTGCAATGTAGGCAACTGCAGATGAAAATAAAAAGATTTTACTACTCTACCAGAGACATGATCTACAGATTTAGGCTGCATATGATCACATTGCAGCTAATTCAAGCAGTCTTTGTGTACATGTAGTAGCATCAATAATGAGTGACCAAAATCTAAAAAGAACCTTGGTGATCTTTGCAATAGTGTTTCCAGGTGGTAGTTGCTTAGTCAACAATCCTTTTGCAATCTCCTCTGGAAGATCAAAAACGGCTCCTTGAACCTGATATAAATACATTATATTTAAATTGTTTTGAAGAATACAATGAATCAAGAAGAAAAGAATCCACTGAACATATTCAAAACATTTCACAGAAACATACCCTTTCATCTGCAATTAGATGTATTTTTCCAACTTCGTCAGCTGCTGCAGGATAAACATCAGAAAGAAATCCAGTAACAGATCTAGCAGATAGAAACCCTCTAGAATAGGTTGGATCGCGCGTCAACTGCAACGTTGCCCATCCCTACAGATACAGGGGTCCGGTTCACATTACCAGCAAGATGCTAAAATAACTACAAAGGTTGTAGTCCACATATAATACTAAAGGAAACAAATATACTGCAACCATCCAAAGAAAAATTTAAAAACAGCAAATAGACAAGTTGTCAATCACGTAGAATAAACAAAATACAAAACTCTAATCATAACACCTGATGGATTGCACTTTTACCAGATTTCTAGAGTAGAAAAAGGATATAATGTACATGTTAATCACAAAGGAAATGCTACTAGAAGTTTGCAGCAGAAAATTTATGAGGAACAGATTCAGGAATATGCCAGGGCTTCATCCACAATTAAGCTAACAAGGTTCTGGACACTCAGGGGATTTAGTTGACACAATACTAGCATCCATGGAACATGATCACAGATGTTATGCCAAGTTATCTTCAGCAATATTGAGTAAAAATGTGAAAGAAAAGCCAGCAGTCCCACAAACCACTTGCATTGCAAAAGATGCACTTTTTGTGAGCAATTTCTTAGTAGTATTTAAACAGCAGCAGCAAGTTAAATAAATTACCGTCCAACTATAGACTAGCCTAATTAAAAAAGGAGGCAAGCAATCATTGCATGTAAGATCATGTTAAATGTGCAGCTTAAAAGCAAATTTCTTGAGCAACACCTACAAGAAAAATCAAGCCCTTGGTTATAAAATTTGAAATCTGATTGCTAGTTATTTACTTGTTCATGGCTAATGAGAGACCGAGATGAAGGAGGCCGAGAAAATCCACTCAAATGTGCTAGTGCAGCAGCAAGAGCACTTGTTCCTTTTTCTTCAATCAATTTCTGGGCAGTTGGGGTGAAAAACTCTACAGACTCGGGATGAACTCCATTTAGAGTAGCAACAACTTGCTCAGCTGATGACCCCAAAACCTCTTCAATAGCTGGTGGACTAACAAACTCAAACTTGCACCCTGCATCACGCTCTAGGGATCTGACGGTTCTCCTTTGATTGCTAGTGAACATCAAAATGGCAGTACCTTCCTTCCCTGCACGTCCAGTACGACCAGAGCGATGCACAAAAGTTTCTGGATCATTGGGAAGTTCATAGTGGATAATCTGGATAAAAGGGTCAACAAGGTCTCAAGTTTCTTAGCTGTTGAAATAAAAGCTGGGTGTCTGGCAAAAAAAAAAAAAAAAAAGTGGAGAAAAATTCCAATTGAAAGGGTCTTGTATCAAAAGTTATCAAAGTATTGAATATTGTATATCTAAACACATACTTTTCATAATGATTGATGCACATTGCTCCTGAGGATAAGCACGTCACTAAAATAACAACTCAACCTGTTACACTGAGATCTAATGGGATAAATTCCATATTCTATGAGTTCTCAGAGATATAAAATCTAATCTTCAATATTAATTGTGAAAGAATCAGTCTGTCAGTGTTTTTTTTTTTTTTAATATATATATAGAAAAGCTTGCTTTCTTCCTCTAATTCTTGCAGATTTTTAGAATGCATAAAACCAACTACCATAAAAATAAATCAGAAAATAACAAAAATAACAGAACTTTCTTTATGCAATCATTACCAAATCAACATTCGGGATATCAAGCCCACGAGATGCAACGTCTGTGGCAACAAGCACAGTGAACTTTCCCTGTCGAAAACCATTCAAAGTTCTCTCCCTCTGATGCTGAGATATATCTCCATGCAGTGCCTCAGAAGCTATACTGTTTGTTAATGCTGTAGAGACTTCATCAGCATCTCGTTTGGTCTGAGTAAAAATTATAGTCTTCCCGCCCTTTGCATAGACCTAAATATAATGGAAATTTTCGGTGCTTCAGAAACAACAGTTACCTCTGATTCTGAAATCACTTTGACCAATAATGAGTTCAATTATCACGAAGAAGTTGATAATGAATGAAATAATTCAATAGGAAAAATTTACTGATAACATAGATATTTTATTATAGAAGACAAAAGCTTGCCATTTAAAGTACCAATTTCCACTCAATAAAGGAATAGCAAAATCCTAGAAGGATTTTCTAAATTGATGGTATTCAAGTGCGTGCCTACAGAATTCTAGCATGGTTTTAGTAGCTTATCACGGAAGTCCTTCCCCAAGTTCAATTTTCCAAAGTCTGCTTCTTGAAAGGATCCTGTGACAATCCTCTAAAACATAGCAAACTAACAGAGTTGATTTAGAAGTCCTGGAATTTTTAAATATATTGTATATATTTTCTTAGGAAAAACAAAGTACAGGTGTGCAATGCCGAAAAATTGTTTTCCATTAGGATACGATAAGATGTTGACACCTCATACAGCACAGGGACAAAATGGAGATATTTTTAGTTTTAATTATTGAAAAGCAAGTAAATGGATTTTTTTAAAAAAAAAAAATGCAAAGACCTCTTCAGAACTCATGCAGACTTGGGCATCCATAGAAATTCTGACAACAAAGACATAAATAGATTTTGAATGATGGGACTACCAACTCATACCGTTACAAGATCACTAAGAATGGTCCGCTTTGAAGTTGCTGTGGCTGATATTGCATAAAGTTTGATTCCTTCTGCCAGCTTTTCTTCTTGTTCACCAACCTGTAAAAGAGGAAAGGAATGAGAACATGTTTTTAGGTTTAAATTCAATCACCAAGGTAAATCAGATAAATCTAACGATATTCTTGTTTACCCTCAAACTACAAGCACTAACTTAATCCATTTCTATTCTTTTTCCCTTTTCCATACCCAACTCCAAAAATTATTGTGCGCTAGAAAAGTCTTTTATTATCCAGTACCAAGAGCCACTTGCAATACCAAGAATCAAAGAACACACAGACATTAAAGAAGGAAAGGGAATATACCAAGTCAATCTGCAAAGGATTGTCCAAATATTTCCTTGCCAATTTTTTAACCCAGGTAGGCATAGTTGCAGAGAAAAGCATGCTCTGGCGCTTTGATGGTAGACTTTCTAAAATAACTTCCACATCCTCCTCAAATCCAAATGAAAGCATTTGATCAGCCTCATCGAGAACCAAATATTCAACCTCTCCCAATTTGAGGCTGTTACCTTTCAGTAGGTCGATGATTCGACCTGGAGTTCCAACCACAACATCAACCCCACGATAAAGAGCATTTTGCTGTGTGGCATAGGAAACCCCTCCATAGACACAAACAGTGTTCAAATAAGGTGCAGACTCTTTAATCTCTCTCTCAACTTGCTTTGCTAGCTCCCGAGTAGGAGCTAGAACCAAAAGTTTAGGAAGCCTGCCAGTTCGCCTGTAAAGAAGCAAACAAAAGACATTAGTTAATAAGCTCGTGAATCCACAGAATTAAAGTGAGACAGACATCGGCAGCAGGCATGGTGAGCAGCCACCTTTGTGAACCTCTTAGTTCAGCATCTTCAGTAAGGCGTTTAATGATTGGAATGCCAAAGGCTAATGTCTTGCCAGTCCCAGTCTTGGCACGAGCAATGAGATCTCGGCCTTCCAGAGCCGGAATTAAAACAGCTCTCTAAATCATTGAAAAGCAAAAGGATAAGTTAGTTCATAACAAAGGGATAAAAGCAGGATACAAGAAAGTAAACCAACTTAAATATCTCAAACAAGTAATGAACGAGGAAAATAAAGGACAGGACATTGCTGATATCTCAAATAACAACATGTATTAGTGCTGCAAAACAAAGAAAAGAGTGAACTAAGAAATATAAAGAGCAATGGAATGGAATAAATCCTAAAAAATAATTATAGGATAAAAATAATAGTAATAAACCAAACAACAAAAAAAAAAAAGGGGGAAAGAGGGAAGTACAGACTTGAATGGGGAAAAGGTGAGTAATTCCTCGACTCTGGAGGGTTTGGACAAGGCGGTGAGGCAAACCCAATTTAGAAACGTCAAGCTCGTCCTCACTAACAGTATTTTTATTATTATTATTTGGTTCAGTTTCAGAAGAGTCGTAATCGACAGCATCGTCGGAATCAGCATCAGCTTCAAAATCAGAAAACCCATCTAGCCTTTTGAAGGCCTCTTCGCTGAGGATGGAATTTGGGGTAGCGATAACACTAGGAGGAGTGAAGCTGCTGCTGCTGTTGCTATTAATAATAAGGCTGTGTTTAAAGCTAAGTTGGGTTTTGGCTATCAAAGAATTGAAGTGGGGAGGCCTTTCAGACAAAAAAGAAGCAGCAGAAGAAGAAGATGGTATAGCTGGTGACAAATTTGCGGCTGCTGTTGTTGTTGCTCTTCTACAACCATTAGTAGTAGTAGAATGGAAGATAGAAGAAACACCAATGACAGTCGAAGTAGAGGCCATTTCTTCTTCTTCTTAACTTCCTCCTCTAACACGCAAGGTGAGGAAGAGAGTGAGGAAATATAGAGATAATGAAAGAAGGGGATATTTTGGGGGTGTAGGCGGCGAGGGATTGTAGTAAGGAAGATAAGGCCGCTCTTCTCTAAAACGTATGGCCTTGCACACCTCCACCTCCTCTTCTGCTTGCTGCTTGCTGATATTTAGACAGGTTGAAGGATAGATGGATAGATATTTGTATTTTAGCCCAAAAAGGCCAAATTGATTCACGGATATTTCTTATGTGGGCTGACTCGGTGGCCAATTAAGCCTCGTTTTTTTCTTTTCTTTTCTTTTCTTTGTGTGGGCTGACTCGCTGGCCCATTAACCATCCTCTTTTTCTTTTCTTTTTGTGGGCTGACTCGCTGGCCCACTGACCCTCCTCTTTTTTCTTTTCTTTTCTTTTCTTTTTTGGGCTGACTCGCTGGCCCATTAACCATCCTCTTTTTTCTTTTCTTTTTGTGGGCTGACTCACTGGCCCATTAACCATCCTTATTTTTCTTTTCTTTTCTTTTTGAGCTTGACTTAACCCACCAGACGAAAAATAATTTTTTTCACATACCAAAGAAACATATCATATTGGACCTTAACACCACGTAGAATGAAATTAATGTCATAATTTATAATTAGATAATTTAATCTACAATAAATAGGGTTTTTCAATATTTTTATAAGTGATTTATTATTTATCTTTTCAAGAAATCTTATTCATGGAAAGTGAGATTAAATTTCCAATACCCAAAACTAGTAGGCTTAGCAGAAATGAAGAAGGGATAATGAAAGAAACCCTTATTACACTACAATTACTAACCATTTCTCCTCCAACTATAATTTAGAGCAACGAAGATGCCGTGCAACTGTGCAGACGTGGAGACATAATTAAGGGTGTTAATCAAGGTACAAAAAGGGCTCCGCTTCCTTTCTTATTTTCTTTTGGCCAAACTTCAATAATGCCCCCAACTATTGTATTAATGTCAATTTGTTTTTAAACAAAATTTTGCATCACGATAATTTTGATTTTTCAATTAGGATCTTCTATTGGAATTTCTTAATATAAACTGTTAATTTTTCTTGCAAACATAAAAAGAAATACCATTTGGATGGAAAGATTTAATTGAAAATTAACTTTTGTGACAAATTAACTATATGGTGAGGGTTTTTTTTTTTTTAAGTTCTTTTCTTTTTCTTACTATGACCTCCACCTTGTGTACTTCGCTGGCCAGTTGGTCCATTAACTAAATCCTGCTGTTTTTCTGATTATATAAAAAAAAAGAGAGCATATACTGGGGGAAAAAATAGCAATATACGCGGATTATCTAATAATTTAATTTAATATTTTTTTATTGATAATAGTTTAATTTTCTTCATTTCTTAATTACTAAGTTTGCTTTTAATGAATTTTTTTTATAAAAAAAGTCAAAATAAATAGATAAATATACTACTAAATAAATAAATAAGAAGTCGAGGAATGAAAGGAAGAAGAAAGATTAAAGAAATTGCAAAACGGAAATTGAAATTGCAATTCCCTCTCTCTCTATCTAGTAGCAATAAGAATCCTCTCCTCTCCTCTCCTCTCCTCTCCTCTCATCCGCTATTATCGCGTGCCAGTGCGGCAGTATCGTCAGCAGCGCTGCGTCTATCTCATCAAATCAAATCATTCAGTTGGTTATTTGGTTAATAAACGGAGCAACTCCTCCTTCCCTTTCCCTTCCCTCACACTCCGACTCTGTCAGTCAGATCTCCTTTCCCTAACTAATATCCTTGTTCTTCTGTAGGTCGGTTTCATTTCTTTCTCCAATTATCGTATTATTCATCAATTATCTGACTCATAAACTACCACTTTTACAGTTATTTGTTTATAATGAGACGAATTCATGCTTTTTTATTTTCTTCTTCTTATTATTCTTTTTTACAGAAATGATTCAGTCAGGGTTTGCGATTTCCAAAGCTACTCTTGCTCCAATTTTATGAGGATTACAACCATTTTATTATCTCATTGTTTCTGCTGAGGTTTGTATTTACTTCTTATACTCATTTCTCTCTCTTTTTTTTAATCGGTAACTATTTATTTATTATTATTTTGGATTGTTGTAGGCACACTTTATTGTGGTGGATTAGTTATTTTCCTTGCTTACAATGGCTGAATTGCTGCCAATTTACTTTAGCATCATTGCTTTCTTTTGCGCCTTGGGAGCCATGGTTTTGGCCATTTTCCACATCTACAGGCACCTTTTGAATTACACTGAACCTACTTATCAGAGATACATCGTCCGCATCATCTTTATGGTCCCGGTTTGTGCTTCTGTCTTACTTTCTGCTACTTTGTATATACTGATTAATTAATTAAGAAACATGGAGGGGGAAAAAAAGTAAGCTGGTCGTAGTGAAAGAGAGAGGTTTTATTAAATAACCAAGATACTAAATAATGGAACAATATGTGCATATATTCTAGCAGAATTTGTGTTTCTAATTTTTTTTTAAAAAAGTATGAGTAGAAAGAGGTTTTATTTAATAATCAAGATAGTATATGATGAAACAATCCATAATTTATTTGTTAAAAGGAAAAAAAACGTGGAGGTGATTTGTTATAGAATTTCTAGTTGTCTTTCACACAAAGACCAAATTAGTCACTAAAGTTATTGGAAGACTGAGATTTATCATAGTATGACTAGCACATTAACTGGGCAGACAGTAGAATAGGTTGGCTATTATTCTATGTATTTAGAACTTTCTTGTAGTGGAGTGAGTAGTAAATGAAGAAAAAATATTCTTTTTTCGTGAATACTCACTAGGAACAACTTTTTTTTTTTTTTGGTTCCACCATTTCCTGGTTATTTTAGAGTTTTTTTTTCCTGGTTTTCATTTAATAAAAATCTATCACCTTCAACAGTTAGTTTATTTTCAATAAATATATGTGAACGAATGGTCTCAAAATGAGCAGAAGATGTATTTTGTGCCTGTTAGTTCATTCACAAACTGTTTGTCCTGTTTCTTTAACTGTTTCTGGAAGTTGTGACAGAGAAAATTTTTCTTTGGTTAAATGTTCACAGGTTTATGCATTGATGTCTTTCTTGTCCCTTATTTTTCCAGAGAGTTCAATCTATTTCAATTCCATACTCGAAGTGTAAGTGTACATGTATTTGGTTTAATTATATAATTGCAGTAGCCTCTAAGTATTTATAATCAGTGTATATAAATCTGTATTGATATCCTGTGAGCAGAGACATCTTTCTTTGTATCATTTCCAAAAAAGTTGACAAAATGGGTGGATATGTAAAGGATATTCTTTCTTTTCCATCTTTGACGTGTAGAAAAAAAATATTGAGACATTTCCTTTCTCACAGCATTCAAAATGTCACACCATGTTTTCTATCAAAGTGGATCATAACAGCAAGCATCTGAAAATCATTCCCACTTGTTGGTTTATCTTTTTTATATTTTGCCTTTCCTTTTATTTCGCTTCAAATTACAAATGCATAGTTGAATTACACTTTCGGATATGCAGATTATCAGTTAGACATAAAGTGTAGATTATTGCAATTGTAGATCGAATCAGTAGGGCATTTAAGGTCTAAACACTAAGATTTTCTGGGAAAGAATGGTTGATTGCAAATATTGTGTGGTGATGGTGATGGTAGTGTTTTGGAATGCTGATGGTGGTGTGTAATGGCATGATGGTTGTGGTGGTAGTGTTACTATTAAGCTGGATGGCTTAGTGTCACTAGGAATCAACCCAAGGGTTCTTCTGAGGCCCACAAGCGGTCTGTCCGGGGATAGATCTGCATATCTAGCTGGTGTTTCATTTGAAAAGCTCTTGGGATGCCACTTTGGGCCATGGGGTCTTTTCTGTGTTCTGCAGAAGCATAGATTGACTACCTTCCCCTTCCTACCATCGTCTAACCAAGTTGTGACAGTAACCAGCTCAGTGTTTTTCTCCTTTCTTTGTGCTATCAATCCTTTCACTTGACATCAGTATTATTCATTGTTGTTCTACCTTATGTACCTTGGAATGAATGAGCAACCTTCTCCAGCATCCTACTATACCCCAAAAACTTAACGTAGATAAGTAGGCTCTTGTACTAATAATATTCACATTTCTGGGTTAAAACGCTTTATTTGTGCAGTATATATTGCATGAAGCATACATGCTAATGATATGTTAACTGTTTCAGTTATGAAGCTTGGGTCATTTATAATTTTCTGTCCTTGTGCCTGGCTTGGGTTGGTGGCCCTGGAGCAGTTGTGCTAAGTTTAAGTGGTCGGGCAATGAAGCCATCATGTTGTTTGATGACTTGTTGCTTTCCTCCCATACCGCTGGATGGGTGAGTTTCTCATTTTCTATGGCTTTGGGGCATGCACAAATCTCATTTTCTGTTTTGGTTAGAAAATATTTAATGGATAGTCTGCAGTCTTATCTTCTCCAAAGGTTGTTATCAGTAATTTCTGTCTGAGTTTGAGTTTTGATTCAACGCAGCCGTTTTATTCGGAGGTGCAAGCAGGGGTGTTTGCAGTTTGTGATTCTGAAGCCTTTCTTAGTTGCTGTTACACTCATACTTTATGCAAAAGGGAAATACAAGGATGGAAATTTCAGTCCTAAACAATCATATCTGTATCTCACCATTATATACACAATATCATATACTATGGCGTTGTATGCTTTGGCATTGTTTTATGTGGCGTGCAAAGATCTGCTTCAGCCTTTCAATCCAGTTCCAAAGTTTATCATCATCAAGTCTGTTGTTTTCTTGACATACTGGCAGGTAAAATTTTATTCACAGTTTGTTATCATTACGAAGCTTTATGGACTGATTGTTCAAAGTTTTATTTGCACATAATGTGCTTGTAGTTTGCATGCTATGTGCTATTTACGAAGAGCAGAGACAGAACATGATTCTTGTGTGTGTATTGAGGAACATTTTCAAGGGTATGCATATTGGACTTGAAAATGACTTGACCTGTGTGCAACCCTTTGCCTGGCTTCTTATCTGTTAAACTTGCTGCAAGTTTTAGTCTGACATGTCATATTTTTTACCCCACATGTCTGAGGACACATGTAATCAGCCTTTTCTGGCTGCTAAAGTCGTTCTGCTATTCGTAGAAAACTTTATTGTTTTTAGATCTTTTGGTGGCTTTTGCCTTTCCTATTCACTGTTTGTGCACAAGCTGCTGAGTTTTTACATTTTTTTATGCACAAATTGAGGAAGTTATGCCTGGTCACCGTAGAACAGTTCTGGTGCATCATAATAATGAACAAAATGAAAACAAAATAATACAGCGTATTGATGAAAACTTTAACTCATATCCTCAGGAAATCAAGTAGGTTAAATATCAATATAACTTTAGTACTTTTTTCAACTCTCAAACCTTTTCCATTGAAATCCCAACCCCCCCCCCCCCCCCCCCCCCCCCAAAACAAAAACACAGCTAACCATAAAGAAGACATATAATTACTTGATGTCTCTATTAAGAAAATTTCTAGAATACGATTGTCTTGACTCAATAGGACTAATCTACTAGGTGCGATCCAGAAATGATTTTTTATGCTAGGAAAGAAAATAAATTTCCTAGAAAAATCCATTTTCTTATTCTGATTTTCTTCCTGCATCAAATTCTGAACTACTAACTACAGCATGGATTCCCTTTTGTAAGAAAAGTATAATGTTGTTTAGGGCTGCAAACTTTCTCTTAGAACTGTAAGGGGATGTACTTGTTCACAATAGCCGTGTCTTCTCTTTGTCGTTTTTCTTCTTTGCAGTGTTTAGGTGTAGTGATACTGGTCTGCGATAGAAGCTTCGGCATGTAAAAATCTTTCATATGGCACTGCTAATGTTGCTTTTGATATAATCCCTTCATTATTAAGTCCTAGCATCCATCTGCTGTACCTCATTATTAGTAATTAGATTTGGGAGTCATCATCTTTTAAAACTCAATTCTCTTGAGGGGAAAAAAGTGAAAAAATTCTTTGTACTCCTTCCATATAGAGATGCATCTACAGTATTCTTTGACTGTCCTTTCTCATGTTAAATTTATTTGTAGAGAATAAAAAAATGGAGTAAAAAAAAATAAAGTGAGCTTGGTGATCTTCAAGTCATCTTTCTTTTTTTCTTTCTTTAGGGAGTTCTGGTTTTTCTTGCTGCAAAGTCTGGATTCATCAAGGATGCAGAAGAAGCTGCTCAGTTTCAGGATTTTATTATATGCGTTGAGATGCTTATAGCTGCTGTTGGTCATCTTTATGCATTTCCATACAAGGAGTATGCTGGTGCGAATATTGCTGGGTCGTGTGACCTGACACGTAGTCTTGCACATGCCTTGAAGTTGAATGACCTATACCATGACACTGTTCACCAGGTATGCCTGATGAATTTTTGTTTCTTCCCATGGATTCTTTCAAAAACCGTGCCTATGTCAATTTTAATGATTATTAAAATATTTGCAGTTTGCACCAACTTATCATGATTATGTGCTCTACAACCATACTGAGGGTGATGAGGGAACAAGAAAGTATCGTTCACGAACTTTTGTGCCAACTGGCCATGAGATGGATGTTGTGAGAAAAAACAAACTCATGTTTGGAAACAAGATGGATGAGGTTCAGCTATCCAGTCGCTCTTCCTCTGCCACAAGCACCCCCGAAAATGATACCTCGGTGCCCAATCCTGCACATTCTGATGCAATGAAATCTTCCCTTCTTATGGATGCTTCTGATTCTTTATCTGCATCTTATGACATGTCGCTTGTTGACATGGACTTCTCCAATTACCCTGCAAAAGTTGCTGCTGCAAATGAAACTGGGATAAGGTGACAAGAATGGGGGAACTGCAACAAATAAGTAAGAAAAGTATCCTTCAAACAAAGTTGAGGAATATGAGGCCCTTCTGCTTCAGGGAAACATTGTATGCAAAAATGTGTGCCATTATTGGTGTCAATTTACTCAACATTGTTTCATAGTCCTCGGTTCTCTATTTCCATTTGGTTTGAGCATTCCAGTTGCTGATGTCGGGCTCCCTTGATTGTGATTAATCGCCTGTTTATCAAGGGTTATCTACCTTTGTTGTTGGTTCTGCTTTGTAGATACATAACTTTTAGATGTCATCCTTAGAGGTTCTTCATGAAATTGGTTGAATTGTTTTTTACCCTTCGACTATCAATGATTGTCCATCACGCTCCCACTTGTGTTCTAGAAACTAAAGTTTTAGATATTACATTTGCAATGTGAAATTGGGTTGTGAACTTGTTTTTGCTGTTGCATATGCACGAAACTCAAGGCCATTATTTGAGTTGTGGATTTAACTCACCACTGCTTTTTACATTTTGGTTTGCCATCCTTGTCGTAACGGTTTTCATTGTGGCATCTATAGAGTAAAGGGTACTTTTAGCTTTTCTTGGTGTTGTCATGTCATTGGAAAAGGGTGCAAGGATTGGAAGTTTGATTCTGGATTCTACATATTTTATTTGCTATATATATAGCAAGGTTTATGCCCCATAAATTTGACCTTGTGACAAGAAACCAAGGTTTCCACAGTTCTACTTAATTTGACAGGAAATCATTCCTAATTGCGTGGGATGCTATGCTATTATAGTCATGCCTTTCATGAATGTTTCAATTTTGTCTTTCAAGGTAGATGAATTGATGATTCTAATTGTTGCACTTGATGATGGTACTGGGTAGAACAAATTAACCACCCACCCACGAATGATCCTTTTAATTTTTATTTTTTGAATCTATTACAGAAGAAGAGAAAGCACTTTTTGACTGTTGTGCCTGTTCAATTGGATGAGCTGAATTAGTTATTTGCCATGGTTGAAAGTTCCTTAATTATATATTGTTTTCGCAATTTAGATGATTTATTTATTTACTTATTTTGTTGGAACAAGTCTCCTGTAAGTATTATTTTAGATTTATGTGTATAGCTGGATTTGCTACAAGTCTTGGTTTGAAAGGCACTTCATTCATGGTAAGCTCAGAAGTACATGTTTAAGGTCGTGATTGTAGGTATCTAAAGTTGACAACAGATGATTCTTAACGAATCAAGATAAGACAATTTCCTGCTGGATGCTTAGACTTGCAAGGCAGGTTTTGTGCGCTGATAATGTTAGTAGCCATTTGTTATACCAGTCTTGATTATTTGATCTGTAATAATTCGGAGTCAAAACTTAGAGCGCTGAGCATTATTGACTAAGCTTTTCTGTCCCTTGTTGCGGCGATTGCATGCATGAAATGAATGCTTCTACTTCACACATCTTATGATTATTTGAGGATCATTATCATGGCATTATCTTGGTGGGCTTGAAAGAAAGCCATCCAGGAACAGTATTTACAACGGCGTGTGTGAATTGCAATGGGGAGGAAGGGATGAGTGGATTGCGTTGACCGAAAAAGGGCAGAGAAAAGAGAAGGTACTTGCTACTAAAACCTGGTTAGTGAGACAAGGACTAGTAGTAATTAATACTCATTTTAGTGAGATGGTGGTGGTTGATGATTACGACGGACAAGATGAATCCAAACCAATCCGTTCCCAGAACGATGCACCCAAATATTTCAAACCTAACCAGCCGTTGCCATCTGCATCACGCATCATAACTCTTTTTACGAAAAGAAAAAGGGCGAGAACAACACAAAAGGCACGTGACGCCCATCTTTATCCATCCATCCCTGCCCAACGTGTCCAAAGTATAAAAGTAGAAAGGAAAAGTCCGGCTTGGGTCCAGCTCCTGCCTACTGCGGCGGCGCACTGCGCGCGTGACACTAAACAACAATAAGCAAAGCCAACTTGTTATATACTTATATTCCCTTATAACGCAAGCCAAACAGCCCCCCTGGCTTCTCCCCCTTTCGCCCGCTCCCTTCATTTAATCAAATTTAATTTAATTTAATATGCACGTATTGACTTATTCCTTCTTTAAAAACTCTCGATCGCTTGTTTTATTTTAGATCGATCGTAGCCTCCTTTATCTTTCATGCACGCATAACCTGCAGGTAGAGGGATCACTGATATTCATGGCTCTAGTCATGAATCGCAACTACAGCTACAGTAGTGCTAGTCATAATATGGGGCCAACTCCACTGTTGAGGAGCAGGAGTAGCAGCAGTAGCGGTACTTGGAATGAGTTATTAGGAGGATATAGCAACAGTTCGGAGCATTACAGCAGCAGCTCGGTGATGATGATGGAGAAGAGACAGTTGTTTCTTAGAAGCTACCAGTTCTGTCGGAAAAGAAGCCTAGCAGAAAGGATCAAGGGGTCTTTGATTAGAGTCAAGAAAGTGGTGTGGCTGAAACTAAGATCTGCTCGTAAACTTAGAAGGTTGGTTTGGTCCAGACTCCGTAGTGCGTTCTACTATCGTCGCAGAAGAAGATTTCTTCGCCTCCTTAACCAGAATCATCACAACTCTTCCACCTGCACTTAATTTCTAGTAGGACTATAAAAATGTTAATTAAATTATTTTCTTGTGTTTTATGTTAGTAGTATTTGTTCAGGAAAAAAGAAATTGCATCTTCCTATTTTCTTTCTTTAGCCCGTGGATGATTTGGAATTGCTAGTTACTAGCATGTATGCCTGTAACCCTAGCTAGCCTAGGCTTTGGGAATATCGAAGGACTGAAATCTTCATTAGATTGATGTTTGATTAATTAAGACGCTCTTAGCTACGGTTTTAGGTTTATTTTAGTGGTAACACACATCCTTAATTATGTATAGGCGTGCGGAAAAATCTGAATTACTATTATTATTATATAATGCCTGTTGTTATTGCTCTTCTGCCATATAGCTGTGCCTGTAATTAACTCAGTTGTTCAAATTGTAATTAGTCTTGTAACTCCTGTGATTAAGTTCAGCACCGGTTACTCATTAAGCTTGCTGATCACCCCTTAATTAGAAAAACCTTTCCAGACATAATTAATAAAAGTAGTACTCCTTTTTCTTGTGTAATTAAGATGTATTGCTTCCTGTAACTCGACATATAATCGAGGAAATATATATATATATATATTTATTTATGTATAGCGTTAATTTAAGATTAGTAGCTTCGGGGAAAGCAGCAATAGTAATTAAAATTGAAGTTTGGATTCCAGCGGCCAAGCTAGATACGAAAAGGAGTCAAATATTTCACACTGTAAAGTTCCACATTGGGAAAGAAAGCCAAAATAGAAAGTCATTCATTCGTTGCTTTGGCTTTTGCTTTTACATGTAGGCATGCATCATGCATGCTACTGCTAGCTGTTCAAGTAGGAAACGAAGACCACCATCGATCCATGCTAGTTGTATTATTATATAACACAAATTTCAAAAATATTACGGTAGTTTTAATGTTACTGTTAGTTAAGCAACTATCTCAGTTTAAAACATAATTAGTTTTTCGATAGATGTTTTTAAAATAATTTATGTTAAAAAATCATTTCAATTCAAAATGTTAAATTTTTTTAAAAAATATCTTTAAAATAATTTTATATTACTTTCTAACATCGTAATTTTTAGTATTAATTTTACAATTAAAATTTGCAGATATTTTAAATTAAAGATTTTTATTTATTTTTAAAGTTATCCTTCTAAATTTCTATCCAAAATTTATTTTTACTTTTTTTGTAAAAAAAAAATGATGTTGTTTTGTAAAAAGTCTATGTTGTTCTAAATCGAGAAATCAAAATAGTTTGAAGGTAAAATTAAATACAAAATTGATAATACTCGTATAATTTTACGATATATTTTATCTTTGTCTTCCTGATTGAAATTTGGAAATTTTTGGGTCTCCAACCCTCCGTTTGCACCCTTTTATGTATCTTGGCATTGATGACCACTGACCAGCGATTCATGGCTCGACGACTAATTGTCCTCTCCTCGTTGCCATTAAACCCATCTTTCTCTTTTTGATTCACTCACATATCACGGGAATTTTCGTCTATCTTGTTAGTAGTTGCTATCCTCTTTGGCTGCTGCATGATTACTTTTCCAACTTAATTCATAGATGAAATTCTTGGAACTTTGATGACGTGCAAGTTGTTAGGTTCCTTTTTTCTCTTTTTTTCTTTTTCCAAAATATCATTCAAAAGCTGTCAAAATTAAGTTCAATACAAAGCAGCACAATGAGAATTGTTTGACTTCCCCATACAAAACAGCACAATAAGAACTAAACTCTGCCCTGTCTTTATATAAATACATCATCATGTGACAGCAGCAATCTTGACTAATTGGTTATTTGTTTAGTGAAACCAATCCAGTTTGTACATTTGGATCCTCAACCCTATTTACTTGGTTTTATTGGCCTTAAGTTACAGTTCGGCAGCTTAATTTTGAATGTAATTAATTTAATTATGTCTTTATTTATAGTACTCTGCTAGCTTGATGATCAGTCGTTGAATCGGGATTAATATTAGTAGCTAACACACACCAGAATTAAGAAAATATAAATAAAATAGATTCAGAGATAGCGAGAGCTTGCTAGCTGGGCATCTTCCAACAATACATTCTGACAAACGATCCTTGATTAATACTAAATGTATAATTAAATTGCATATTTAATTAATTGTATTATAGACACATGTGCATCGACAATATTCTAGCACTTCAGTGGTTGACCCGTGATTGTCACAGCAGAAAAATAAAATCAAATGCCGGCCTGCATCTACGACGTCTGATTGATTAATTAATTAACTAATTATATATCCATCCATCTAATCAACTGTTTTAGATCTCATTAATTAATTTATACCGCTGTCCACATGTTGGATCTAGCACGTACTGTGTAATCTACGTACCGTTTCATGAAGAATAACCAAACCATAATAGATCAAAAGAAGTTCAGAAATAGGATGGCTTGCTCTACCCACCGCCTCAAAAACGTTGGTTATGTTGAATAAATAATAATAACAACAGTAAAGATTGCAGTGATAATAATAAAAGAGTTGAAGAAAAATATAATAGAAAGGTGAATTTATTACGAGAAAAAGTGAATATAAGTGATAATAATTTTAAAATATTTTTTTCATTTTCTATAAATTAAACTTTATTATGTAAACTAATAAACAATCTAATTTATTTATAGATTTTAAAATTAGATAATAATCAGACTATAAGGCTATATTTGTTTGGAGAAAAATAAATTTTTAAGAACTTGTTTTCACATAAAAATTAAATGCATCATTTGTTTGATTTTTATATTAAATAGTGAATTGAATCACATTAAAAATTATAAGTAATAAAAATATAAAATAAATATAAAAATTCAAATAAAAATTTATTACATTATATTATAACAGGTTATATAGTTTTTTCAACATCAAATATTACGTTGTTCGATAGTAAGTTAAACAGCAGATGATCAGCATATAAAAATAATTATTCATTAATTAATTTTGCTGATCAAATAGAGTTTTGCCATCCCTCCTATAGGATCATTCATCCTTGAGCCCAACGATTGATGTGGCTTTAGAAAAATACTGCATGCATGAACAAGCCCGTCATAGTTATAGCTATAGCCCATATCCTATAAGGCTAGCCCTTGCTAGGTCATGCCTGGTGACTTAACGTTGTTGGGCTACCAAGTCATGGTGACGGGCTACTTTTTAAGGGGGGACTTCCTCCAATATTTATATTATCAATCTTGTATGACTTTTTCAATGGATGGGCCACCAAGCCTTACTATGGTGGGCTCCAAGGCTGAAGAATACATTAGTTGGGCTCTATGTTTTTATGCAACATTAACTAAACGGGCTTAACCCAGAATATTTATAATCTGCCAGGCCCAACAAATAAGTTTCAAATTCAATACAAGGAATTAGGCAATCAACTTTTTAAGAAACTAGTTGGGTTGAATTGCTAAATTCATTTAATAAGCACATTAAGATAAGAGAAATGGAAAATTGGATATATATAGATTTTATAAAAGAAAAGGCCGTTAATTATCTTGTGTGATGTCTCAATTGATGTACTACCAAGTATGAAGAATGGACGCAGGGCCTGACCAATGCATAGGTAATAATGTAATATTGGGCTCTGTAGCTGTTTCCTGCATCACCAACAGCGATGATTTTATCAATTAACGGGCCTGGCCTTGCCCAGAATATATATACAATCTCTCATCAGGCCCAAATTCAATACAAGGATTGGATAGTTTTTAAAGAACTAGTTGGATCAAGTAAACAAATGAATGCGACTATGTGAGTTAATATGTGTTCTATTTAATTCAGTTAAAAAAAACAAAAGGGGAAAAAGCCAAGTCTAGAGCCGCTGTTTGGTTTGATGAGGTACAAAGTGGACGAACAGTTCATGTTGCTGACTAAATTGATTGGGGATCTCTGTCAAAAGGAATAAAAAAAACTTTTAGATTTCCTTTTGGTTAATTAAAACCAGATACATTCCTTTGCTTTTACCAAATGATTGGCAATTTGTTTCGTATCCTAACAAGTAACATGGGTGGAGGTGGAGGTGGGGGTTGGCATCAATCATTGCACATGCATGCATGCCTCCAATTCCAATAATATTCCTTCCTCAGCTCTCATCAACCACTAATCAAACAAAGTTGCAGAGTGTGTGTGTGTGTCTAACAATCACTCAATTAATAGTTTATGTAATTCATGTTTGTCCATTTCTTAAAAACCTCTGTTTCTCTTCCTCAGCTGCAGCATATCTGGTTAAAAATATGATGCTAGCCATGTGTTTTCAAGAACCGAAATGTAGGTCTTCATCACCTTTCTGCTACTCCTAATGCTATGCATTTCAAACAGCACATTATTATAAATTAATAATTAACCAGATTCTCCATGTACCCAATTTCTCTGAGATACATTCAATATTTCCTGCTTCCAATTCACTCTCTAAATGCTCTGTCTCCTTATATATGTAATACATGCATACAAGTATTTGATACTTGAACAAGGCATCTAGTTTCTGCACGTATAGCTTATTCAGTCCTTAATTGCAGTCCTCGTCAATGCTGCAGATGGGTTTCGAATCTATTGTTGGAATCCAATCAAGATCCCGCTATGAGAAGCTCAATGGTGGCGATGATCACGAAAAGTTAATGGCAAGGCCAAGAAGAAGGCATTGTTGGGTGAAGAAAATGAATGGAGGAGTAAAGGGTCTACGCTTATCCCGCTCCAGGAGACTTACTTTCAAGGCACTGTCTGTGATCCTAATGCCAAGCCCAAGCAGCAGGATTGCCAAAGTGTATGCTCATATTATTGATAGAATCAAGATCATGGATGATCTGAATCTGTATCCCAATATTATCTTTTCCTCTCATTTGGGGCTTCCAGTTTTATCCCATCCTCTTCCCTCTGTTAAAAGTGATAGAAGGCCGAATCATACCACTGTGTCGCCCAGGTCTCTTCATAAAAATCTAACCTGACGCTTCTTTATGTTTCAGGGGAAGAAAAAAAAAATTGATCTAGTACGTAATTGGTAAACTTGTTTTACATGCACATTAATTCTTTTTGTCGCTTCTTTCTTATTCTCTTAATTAGTACAACTGATGAATGAACTCTTTAATTTATAAGCATAACTTTTGATATGACAAGGCACATATATATCTACCTAATTTCCATTAATCTACCATGCATGTTACTTAATTTTATTAGAAAAACAGGATTACAAGAATATCAACTCTCCGGCCTTTACCAGTTCAATGGGCAATGGGAGGCTTGGCAGAAATATGATCCTCTGGCCTTCTCTTTTGATACTCTCCTTAATCCTGATGACCTAATCCATGATACAAACCTACCTGTTAAAAGCACCTACGTTTGTATTTGTTTAGAAATTTTTAACGCCAACACCTACTTGTACTTGAATTAGGAGTCTGGTCAATAACACGAAAAGGGCTGAAACAGGATTACAGAATACCACCTAGCAGTAGCATTATGCTCATATTGAGGTATCCGCCGCTGACAGACATTAGCATATCCCCATCTGAAGTGGTCTCGAGTTCCATTAATTATATAAAAATAAATAAAATAAATTAAAACCATACCCAGTTTAACGTGCGAGCTTAAATACAAAACACAAACCCAATCCAGTCAAAATCTCTACAAGCTTTGGGTTTGCCCGATCTCGCTCCTCTCCTCTGAATATGACCTTCTTCATGGGTTTTAGAACTCTAAAATTTAGGTGTTAAGAGTGTTGTGAATATTTCAAAAAGGATGTTAAGAACTTTCTCTCACGTTGCCAAAGAAGAAACACCGGATAACACTTTATTAAGACAAGTGTGTTACGGATATGTAAAAAGCAAGCAAAATGAATTGGGTTTAAGGGCCAAACTAAGGCAAATCAGCCCGTTCCCCAACCCCCCCGGGGCCCAAATTTACGGTTTAAATGTAATTAAGTATATTCCTCCTCCTCCTCCTCCTCCTCCTCCTCTCTCTCTCTCTCTCTCTCTCTCTCTCTATATATATATATATATATAGTTAAAGAAAACGCAAGTGATCATCTTAGTTAGTGAGAAATTGAACGAGCTTGTAGCTGGTGGTGGCAAGAGTTGTTGAACTAAACGAAAAGTCAAAAGTATATATAGTTGAACCATCGCTGTAAAGGAAGGAACATATACGTCTTTACAACCAAAACCGCATGCAGCTCCATTCTCCTCAATTTATAGCTGGGAAGCAGTAGAGGTGGCCAATTGTTCACATACTTGAGAATGCAGAAAAGTATCCGGCCGACACACACGCATATATAGAATGGCTTGATATATATATATTCAGATGCATTCATACATATATAGATGTTTGAGATAGATCAGTACTCAGTATTTAATGTTTAGAGCAAGAAAATGAGGGGAGCATATCGCAAAATGTGGCTGGTGGTGCCCTGCACAAGCAAGAAAATTTTGCGAACAGAGTCGAGGAAAGACATAGAAGAAATACTCAAGAGTAAGCTTGGAACCATCCAGGAAGATGAGGCAGAATGCGAGGTGGAGAATAATCTAACTCCAACAATACTGGGAAGGAGCAAGAAAAGATCATCAACAATAATTAGAAAGAAGGGGCACTGTTTTGTGGCTCACTTCAGCTTTAAAAATCGCATGCCGTTCATGACTTCTGGGATGCAGGCTTTCCTCCATAGGTAGCTTGCTTAAATATTTTAAAGTATATTAAAGCCGTCCACATATATATATCGATTAGCAGTTGGATTCAGAGCGAGCGAGCAATTAGATAGATTAATTATTTGATATCTTTTCTTTTGTAATCTTAAATATACTACGTACTATATATATATATATATATCTTATCTCTGATCTGTCTCGTGTGGAAATTAACTTGTAATTATAGCAATTAATGTCTCCGTTTTTTGCCACCTGTATCATAAATTTTGAAATATTCTTTGCTTAGCTAGCTAGTAGCTACGTACGATGGCAATTTACTAGCATCAGTTCATTCATTTATACTACTAGTAAGTTACAAGTAACATTACCACAGCAATAATAAAATTAATGGGCAAAATTTAATTTGTTTTCTTGAAGTTTAGGTTTAATCATTTAAATAAATAAAAACAGTGAATCAATTGAAACATAAAAAATGTAATGTCATTAATTATGTTAGTTTAATAAATAAAATTAAAAAAATTTGATGAAAATCTAGAAAGATAATCGATACAAACTAAATCTCAGAAAAAAATAAAAAATAAAATTGAGAAACCTTCAAACTTTAAGAATCCAAATCAGAATTTACACTGATAATAAAATGAAGGGAATGAGTTCTTAGGTTTAATCACAAATTGTTAGTGCCTCAAACAGGCCCACTCCAGGTGAAAGCCTTAGGCCCATGGCGAAAATAAATAAGCAGTCGACACCAATAATCAATAATCATTAATCATTAATCATTAATTACTTACTTTTACATCGGATTTACGCCACCTGCCTGCCACGTGGTTGTTTGGTTGCGTGACTAGGAGTAGGAAATTTTGATTTTTGAGTGTAACCCAAAAAAAAAAGAATAATAATAATGGTTGAATGGGGCCGATGGTCTTACCTTACCGACTAACGTCTCCATCCAGATGGGCTGGAACCTTCAGATGCAGACGGACAGCAGTTCAGAGTGAAGAAGAAAAAAGGAACAAATCCAATCCATTCCATCCACATATATAATATATAATATATAAATTGTCGCAGTCGTACTAATTCTCGGCGAGAGCCGCGTGTGTATGTCTTTTTTCTATGGGGCCGTGTGTATCGTTTTTTGAATATTGATATTAAAATTCAAAATCAAAAAAGTTATAAAGATACGTTAAGGGAGGGTGAGTTGTTGTTGCCGTTGTGATTGTGAAAGTGAGTTAACCGAGGCAGAGGATAACGCAGAGAGAACTGTTTCCTTTCTGTAATTTGTGAGACCCGACAACTCAGCCGAACGTTTCGATATTTACTCCTCCTGCCTCTCAACAGCTTCCCCTTTTTTTTTTTGCCCCCCACGTCCTTCTCCGTCTCCGTCTCAGTCTCTGTCACACTGACAGACATATACGCAAACTCCGAATAGAATTCGACTTCAAATTCGAATTCTCAAACTTTTTCACTTGTTATCTCTAATTCTCGTCTTAATCCTCCAATTCCTTCTCTAACAATAGATAGTATTAAGGAGTGAGTGTTGATTAGATTATATATCCGATCAATTAAAAAATTGGAGTTACGAGGTGGTCCTGGTTCTTTCTTCCTTTCTTCCAGTTTTTCTATTTAGCACACGCAGATTCCTTCGTTAATTTATACCATTAAGTATATGTTTGTGTCGGATAAGCAGAATATTTCCAGAGACATCGTTGATAATTATAAGGAAGATGACGATGATATCGATGATCAACAGGACAAATCAAGCAACGGGTATAGGTCCCCCACTGGCAATAACAACAACAGCAGCAAGAAGAACAAGATTATGATGATGCTGAAAAAGAAGAAGAAGAAGAAAGAAAACGTTTCTTTCACAGAGAGATACAATAGTGATCGATCACGCGGTGATACTGCAAGTGCGGTAAATAAAATTAATCCCACCAAGCCAAACAAAGGACTCCTCTTTCCGTTCAATAAGCCCAACAAACTTTTCTTTAAGAAAAGCACCCCTTCTTCTCCTTCTCCTTCTCCTTCTCCTTCTCCAAATACTGCTGTTGCTAGTAATGCTTGTTTTCCAGGTAAAACGAGCACTAGTTGCTTTTGTTTTAAGCAACCCTCTACTTTGAAATCTTCTTCAACATCAACACCAACCTCACCCCAGTCTCAAACAAGCGACCCTAATCACCCTAAATTCACTTTCGACATGTTGAAATCTTTGATCGAGACCAATGATTTTTATTCCAAAGAATGCAACCCTCATTCATTAAATACTACTTTCTGAAGATTGAACAGATTCATCCATCTTATCATCCACACTAGTACCATTTTCAGTTTCTGAAAGAGTGCAGAGTGATCGCACAGATTCTTTCAAAAGGATTCTATGTTTTTTGGACTTGGTTCGTTGACGATATTAACAACATATTCATCTTCAATTTTGCCCTCAAGAGCATACCTTGTCTGCCTTCAACTGCTACTGCTATATTAATTGTTTACCTTTGGATGGAGAATTGGAAGCAGCTCTATGATTAAGGTCTGTCATACGTGTATTATCTAGACTCTTATATGCTTTTGGCAGAACTCTGTATTGGGAATCATACAGATACACCATTCAATATCGATTTGTTTCTTTGTCTGCAAAGTTCAGTCACAATTATTGGTGAAGGCTAGGGAAATTCACAAGCATATTGGTATTCAGAGGGCGTGGCTTCAGCATTTTGGTCCTTTCTCAATATCTTTGGATTTTTCAAATGGTACGTAGAATTTTTTACAATCGATTATTTTGATACTTCTTATACAATAGCAAATTATATTTATCCAATATGTAGAGCGTGATATTTTTCAGTGGCTGAGCCAAGTAGTTTGAGTGTTGTCACTCTTTGTTTCTTTCTTTACCATCAATGCCTTTGTTCTTTTAATGTGCACGAGTGTTGGGGTTTTTGTATGATAGATGAAATCTTAGACATGTTGAAATCCTTGATTGAGAAGGATGATTTTATTCCAAAGAATGCAGCGCCATTTTTAGGTATATTGATGGTGATGGTGATGATATTGGATGCTTCAAGGTAAGGGGAGTCATTCTCACTGCCCTCGGTATCTTCCTGAATGAAAAAGACCGCAGAGTGGTCGCATGGGTTGGTGGGCTTTGTGAGATTATTTTAAATTTTGTGCTCTTTGATTTCATTGGCTTGCGATTCTATGTTTATGGCATTCGTTCATTGATTCTTTGCGTAACCAAGAAACTTGCTATTGCAATGCATCCAAGAAACTTGCTATTTCATTGGCAGGAGCATTTTTTTTGTTCCTCTGCGATACTGGCAAGTTTATTGATATCTTTGATTTTATTTATTTATTTTTGTATAGGTAGATTGTTACATATTTCTTACTATATATACTAGCACATAATGTCTTTTCCAACATGTAGACCATGGTATGAAAATACTGATCAAGTAGTTTGAGAGTTACTCTTGTTTCTTTGTTGACTGTGCAGTACCCCGATAATGCTTCATCAATGCAATTGTGCTTTTAGGTGCATTAGTTTTAAGGTTGTGGTATGATAGACGAATCATGGATGCGACTACAACTTTTATAGCCTGAGAGGCTAATTCCTTCCTCTAGTAATTTGGGTTCTTTACTCAAAACACTCTTGATGATGTTCAGTGATCAGTACTATTAGGAAAAGCTGACTGATGCCCTGTACTGAGCCATAATTTCTCTATGCAACTAAGACGGATCCATTGGCATCTATGTAAACTTTTCAACAATGTATGGAGATCTCAACCTTGTCTGCCTGCCTGCTCATCTACTGTTTACCTTGTCTACCTTTGGCGGAACACTATACTAAGCTTCTGCTGGACATACAAAACTCAAAATCAATTGTTTATTTGGATGCAGATTTCATGTACAACTATATGCTTAGACTAGGGAAATTCAGAAGGATTTAAGCATATGGTGGATGCGGCAACTGTAATTTTGCTTCATTTGAATTGTAGATTTTTTGTTCTAAAGGGATTATTAGTTCATATTTCTAGCGTGGTATATTATGTTTCCCTCAATATGTCTTTTGACTCTACCGACTGCAGTTAAGCAGTTTGAATGGTACTCTTTGCTTCTTTCTCGCCCGGGCAGCACCCTGATAGTTCTTGACCTGAAATTTTCTTTAATGAATTTTTTATTTTTTAAGTTCTTTTTTCTTCTTTGTACTTGTAAGGTGCATGATTTTAAAGGTTGATTAAAAGGAAATGCAGAAACTGCTTCTATAGCCTAACTGGTTACTTTAAGGTTTTCACAGGGTAGCTCTGTAAGCCAAGGTAACGAGTTTCATTCTTGATGACATCCAGCTTGAAAGGGTGGCTGACTACCTGTACTTGAGCTTGAATACAAGTGGAAAAGATTAGCGAGGGCCATGTCCTTAAATGAGCACATCCTCTTTAGGAATCAACATACATCTATATGGAGAAGTTTACAGGTCATCAATAGATTGTGCAGTGTAGCTAATGCCTTTTTAATATTCTGGATTTTGGCATATTTTAGGTATCTTTGGTCAGTGAAAGGAAGTTCACAAGCTATCCTATGGCAAATCTCATAGAACTTTTGCATCAACTTGTGTTCTTCGTTTACTATGGCCATTGAAACAGAGAGTCGGGCTGTTTATAGTTTGTTTTGGCTGCTGGTGTAAATGCAGTTCTTGAGGTTTTTAGAGGGCTGGCCTTTGATGATCGATTTGTTTACGTAGTTGTTCCTGTATTGTCTCCCTAGAATTGCTTCTGAGATCTCTGTTATAGGTGACCTTTTGGGATTTGTGTGTGTGTAGATGTGGAAAGCAAGGGCTCAAACATGGAGAAGCCCCTATTGGAATATGCTAAATCACTGAGATTGAGGTTCAGCACGTGCATATTTAGAGTGAGAATCGATAGGAAACTTAAAAGCCCACCCTGTCGAGAATGGGACATCGAACATGGGCTCAGACAGGATTTTCCAACATAAATGATGGCAGTACTGCCAATAGCAGGGAGCATGGAGAAGCCTCTATTGGAATATGCTAAATCACATCTTGCTAGACGGCCATACCTTGCTAGACAGGTGGTGATGGAATGCTGAAGTTTTGAGAATGAAGAAATGCTCAGTCAGAGGCTGTAAGTGCCAAAAAATTTAACAGATAAAGAGCATGATTTCCTTGCGTTGCCACACGACACTTGTCGTTTACCAGTTGTTGGAAGATAAGAAAGAATAAATGATCCAAAGGAAAGTAAAAGAAAGGGTCAATCGCAAGATTGTCTCTTCGTTCATTCTCGGGTCAAAGCACAGAGAACATGTGCTCTCATCACCGCCTTGTAGAGGCAATAACCTTGGATTTTATTCCAAAACGGATACAGGGACAACACAGGCAACTGAAATAAAAGAGAAACTTGGGGAATGACGCTACTCAGTGTCGTACCATTCCCAGAACAAAAAATGTAGTGTATAAATTGAGAAATCAACAGCAAGGTGAAGTATGGGCCAAAAGGCCAATCTGAATGTAGAAGATGCGTCAGAATTTGATTGGAGTGCACGTGAATGCCATAACCCACTCTGTTGTTTGCATTCGAGTTGAGTTAACCCAAAAGGCATGGCCCCGTGTTTCATGATGGGGTACTGTATCTGTATTGGGCACGGGGCGCGTCTCCATTTTTGGCTCTTCGTCCATTGTTTTCTAGCATTGGTAGTAAATGGATTGCCTAATTTAAGCTTCCTGCTCAATTCATCACTCACCTATCCAAAAGGCCAAAGCCCTTTTCTTTTGCTGTGGATAGGATCCCACTTGCAGGGACAGATAGTCTCCTACCTATATGTTTTAATTTATAATAATAATAATCAGAAAGTGCCTTAGGCACTTTCCAGTTTAGTTTTGTTTGGGATTAGTGTTGGCGACATCAGACATGTGCTGATGTGCTTATCGAACACGAAATTCATCATAGCTTTACCAAAAATAACATGTCGCTACCTCCCCCCGAACAAAAAAAAAATCATTTCTTTATGCTACCTAATTTAAGTAATATTAAAATAAAATAAAGAAACAGAGAGAAGGATCATCAACCAATGAAATTAGCAGTACATGCTATTTATAGGGGTGATCCACTGCTGCACTTTTCCGTCTTTGGAAACCCAAGCGAAGGGGACTTCTTTATTTATCCCAGACCTCGATCAGGAGTGGGACTGATATAGATACTGCTTGTCAAATACTATATTTATTATAGGGCGTGTCTATATATACATACATACATATATATATATATGGAGAGAGAGAGAGAGAGAGAGAGAGAGAGAGGCTTCTCTCAGCTCTCTAAAAAGAATAGCAAAATGTGTTTTGGAGGTGAGCAAAGGCAAACCCACCCATCAAGGAAATCCTCAATCTCTGTAACTATCTGAAACCCAGTAACTAATAATACTAATATAATATTGTCGGTGGTCCCTGCTCTGTGCTGGGATTGAAGAAGGGATTGGAGTGGAGGGGTCACTCCCATCCCAACGACAACAGTCACAGACACAAGAGGGAACGGAAGGCGCTGATCAATACATTTTCTACTCCTTATTAGTATTTTATTAACAAGATATGGGGTTTCTGTCTCCTGGGGTCACTTGGGATTCTCATTTTCCTTGCTTTTCTTTTTCTTCTTCTTGTTTCTCTTCTTCAAGCTGTTTAAACCTCACTTGTTGAACCTCACTGGATCTGTTATAACTGGGGTTCCGCTTTGTTCATCATCTCAATAAGGTTAGAGGCTTTTCCTTTTCTCTTCTCTTCTCTTTCTAATGCTTTGGCAATGGTCATTTTTTCAGCTTAAAACAATCAAAGTTTTAGTCTTTAATTCTTGTTTGTGAAGAAATTTCATGTTTTGGTTGCTAAAAACTTGATCTTTAGTATTGTTTTTAATATTAGTTGAACTGCTAGTCTATCCTTTGTGATCATAATACTTTATGGATGCAATTTAGGCACAAAAAAAAAAAAAAAAATTGTATCTTTCAAAATGGTCTCTTTCTTGATTTTGTTTAGTCATAAAAATTTAAGGGAAGATGACAAATATTCACTAATAGGCCATTAGATTCTCTATAGCCAAGTTTTCTTATGTTTGAATACTTGAGGGACACTTTTAGAAATCCTGATGTTTTCAGCATCATTAAAGGGCATATTCACAAAAATTCCTCAGTTCCACTGCCATTGTTATTACTATTCTTACTACTCGTTCATGCTGGTTAGATGATAATGATTAAATGATTACTATACAGGTGGGAAGAAAGACAACATTTGTAGCAATAACTATTACTACTATAGTTGTTTTGCTTTATGCAAACAGAATGGTTATTGTTCTTCATGTGTAGAACTAGAACTGATTCCAGTAATCAAGCAACCCTGCCAAGTTTAAGATTATATCTTTTCATTTTCTTATTGTTTCCTCTCTACAGTTTGGGTGAAAATGTCTTCTTCAAGGCCAAGCCACTCGTCCAGCAATTCAGGGAGATCAAGACACGGTGCTAGGATTATTGCTCAGACCACTGTGGATGCCAAGCTCCATGCCGATTTTGAGGAGTCAGGCAGTTCTTTTGATTACTCAAACTCAGTGCGGGTTACTGGTTCAGTTGGTGGAGATCAGCCACCCAGGTCTGACAAAGTAACCACAGCTTATCTTCACCACATCCAGAAAGGCAAGCAGATCCAACCTTTTGGCTGCTTGCTAGCATTAGATGAGAAAACTTTCAAAGTCATTGCATACAGTGAGAATGCCCCTGAAATGTTGACGATGGTTAGTCATGCAGTGCCAAGTGTTGGGGACCATCCAGTTCTTGGCGTTGGAACTGACATCAGGACTATCTTCACTGCTCCGAGTGCATCTGCCTTGCAAAAAGCCCTGGGATTTGGGGATGTTTCTCTTTTGAATCCAATATTGGTTCATTGCAAGACTTCTGGGAAGCCCTTTTATGCAATTGTTCATCGGGTGACTGGCAGCTTGATAATTGACTTTGAACCCGTGAAGCCTTATGAGGTGCCCATGACTGCTGCCGGTGCTCTGCAATCATACAAGCTTGCAGCCAAAGCAATTACTCGGCTGCAGTCTTTGCCTAGTGGAAGCTTGGACAGGCTTTGTGATACAATGGTTCAGGAGGTTTTCGAGCTCACTGGATATGATAGGGCGATGGCCTATAAATTTCACGATGATGATCATGGAGAAGTGGTCTCTGAGGTTACAAAGCCAGGCCTGGAGCCATATCTGGGTTTGCATTATCCAGCTACTGACATCCCTCAAGCGGCACGTTTTCTATTTATGAAGAATAAAGTTCGAATGATTGTTGATTGTCATGCTAAACATGTCAAGGTGCTTCAAGATGAGAAGCTTCCATTTGATCTGACATTCTGTGGTTCAACCCTGAGGGCCCCACACAGTTGTCATTTACAATACATGGAGAACATGAATTCCATTGCTTCTCTGGTTATGGCAGTTGTGGTCAATGATGGGGATGAAGATGGTGATACCCCTGATTCTGCACACCCACAGAAAAGAAAGAGACTTTGGGGTTTAGTTGTGTGCCATAATACGAGCCCGAGGTTTGTTCCTTTCCCTCTTAGGTATGCTTGTGAGTTTCTAGCTCAAGTATTTGCCATCCATGTCAACAAGGAATTGGAGTTAGAAAATCAAATTGTTGAGAAGAACATCCTCCGCACCCAGACACTCTTATGTGATATGCTCATGCGTGATGCACCGTTGGGTATTGTGTCACAGAGCCCAAACATAATGGATCTAGTGAAGTGTGATGGTGCTGCTCTGTTGTACAAGAATAAGATATGGAGATTGGGAGCAACTCCAAGTGATCTGCAGCTTCAGGATTTAGCTTTTTGGCTTTCCGAACACCATATGGATTCTACGGGTCTGAGTACAGATAGCTTGCATGATGCAGGGTACCCAGGGGCTCTGGCTCTTGGTGATGTGGTTTGTGGAATGGCAGCCGTGAGAATAACTTCCAAGGACATGCTTTTTTGGTTTCGATCCCAGACTGCTGCAGAAATTCGATGGGGTGGTGCAAAGCATGAATGTGGGGAGAAGGATGACGGAAGGAGGATGCACCCTAGGTCTTCTTTCAAGGCCTTTCTTGAAGTTGTCAAGACAAGGAGTTTGCCTTGGAAGGACTATGAAATGGATGCAATCCATTCTTTGCAGATTATCCTGAGGAACACCTTCAAAGACATTGAAACCATGGATGTGGATTCCAAAGCAATTCATTCAAGGCTAAGTGACCTCAAAATTGAAGGGATGCAAGAACTCGAAGCAGTGACTAGTGAAATGGTCCGTTTAATTGAGACTGCTACAGTGCCAATCTTGGCCGTTGATGTTGATGGTCTAGTTAATGGGTGGAATACAAAAATTTCTGAGTTGACAGGTCTTCCTGTTGATTCAGCTATCGGTAAACATATGCTAACACTCGTGGAAGATTCTTCAGTTGATATAGTAAAAAAAATGTTATTCTTGGCATTGCAGGGTATGTCATTTTTACATTCTGGTCATTTCTTAGTTGTCAAGTTTTGTTACAAACAAACATGCACTTAAGCTTGAGAGGAAGTGGTGGTTGCTTGAATCTCTTGGTTGCTTGTATATTGTCTGTAAAACATCGTATTTCATCTGCATCACATTGAATATCTTTCCTTCCCTTTCTGATCAGGCAAAGAGGAGCAGAACATCCAATTTGAAATCAAGACACATGGTTCCAAGTCTGAAGGTGGCCCCATCAGCTTAGTTGTTAATGCTTGCGCTAGCAGGGACCTTCATGAAAGTGTTGTAGGGGTGTGCTTTGTGGCTCAAGATATCACCGGCCAGAAGATGGTCATGGACAAGTTCACCCGGATTGAAGGTGATTACAAAGCAATCGTACAAAATCGAAACCCGTTGATCCCCCCAATATTTGGGACGGATGAGTTTGGCTGGTGTTCTGAGTGGAATACTGCCATGACAAAGTTGACTGGTTGGAAACGAGAAGAAGTTCTAGATAAAATGCTATTGGGAGAGGTTTTTGGGATCAACATGGCATGCTGTCGTCTTAAAAATCAGGAGGCTTTTGTAAATCTTGGTGTTGTACTTAATAATGCCATGACTGGCCAGGAACCCGAGAAGGTTTCTTTTGGTTTCTTTACTCAGAGTGGAAAGTATGTGGAATGCCTGTTGTGTGTGAGTAAGAAATTGGACAGAGAGGGTGCTGTGACTGGGGTCTTCTGCTTTCTACAGCTTGCAAGCCAAGAGCTGCAACAAGCACTTCATGTACAACGATTATCAGAGCAAACTGCCTTGAAAAGATTGAAAACATTGGCTTATATAAAAAGGCAGATTCGTAATCCTCTCTCTGGAATTATATTTTCTCGGAAACTGATGGAGGGAAGCGCATTGGGAGCAGAACAAAAGGAGTTTCTGCACACCAGTGCCCAGTGCCAGCACCAACTCAGCAAGATTCTTGATGACTCGGATCTCGATAGCATCATCGAAGGGTATGATAGAGTCCCTGTTTTTCTTTATGAAGCTATTACATTATGCATTTTCTGGGGAAAAAAGACCATTGTATGTTAGGAGATTCATCTTGCATCCAAGATTTTTAGGAAGAGTACTTCATTGAATTTGAATGCATTGCATTACTGGAAGTTTTGCTACTTACAGGAGTTCAGTGAACCCCTTTGATCTTTTTCAGCTGGGTTGTAAGCTTTCTCATACGATCTTAGTGTGTCATGGCACTCATAGTTTTAAGTTTTATATGGCCTCATCAAATAGGATCATGGTTGGAATTAGTTTTGGTCTTCAATTGCATGCATGCACACTGTGCGATGCATGAACCTGCTGTTACACTATAACTGAAATGGATTCCTTATGCGTGGTAGAGTAGATATTTGGTAAGAGTGATCTTCAATATTTTGGACTTGGGATTATTTCAACTAGTCATTATTGAATTATACTTTCCAATCCTTTCTGTCTTACTTTTGGTGGGAATTGTGCTTGCTCGATGTGAAATCTCAACAGAATGTTTTCAGAACTAACAAAGTTCTTTTCTACTTTTGAATTCAGGTCATCCATATTCACTTCACAGAGTTGTTGTCTTTCATCTTAAGCTAGTTTTTACAACTCCATCTATGAATAATTAGTCCACACATGGCCAATATACCAATTTACTTTATGGAATTCTTGGTTAGGCTCTACCATCTGAGGAAGTTCTCTGAACAAATTGATGTGTCTGGTGCGGTAGTTTTGTAGTTGAAAATCAAGAGATTTGCTGTTCAGTCTGCCTGTGATGTGTGCACAAGCTCAACATGATTCATTGAAACTCTTACTTTTCTTTTATCATCTTTCATTAATATTTAATTTTCCTTTTCTGAATATTGGTCAGCTACTTGGATCTGGAAATGGTGGAGTTTACCCTGCATGAGGTAGTAGTGGCTGCTATCAGTCAAGTCATGATGAAGAGCAATGCAAAGGGCATTCGAATAATCAACGATGCAGCTGAAGAGATAATGACTGAGACCGTATATGGTGATAGCATCAGACTTCAACAGGTGTTAGCTGATTTCTTGTCGATGTCGGTTAATTTTACACCAACTGGAGGCCAGCTCTCTCTTTCAGCTAGCTTAACCAGAGACCAGTTGGGGCAATCTGTTCATCTTGTGCATCTGGAACTCAGGTATCACTTGAGGCATAAATGAGATTTCAATATCTAGATATTGTTACATTAAGGTGTGACTCAAGCTCTCTGCATGTCAAATATCAGATGGCTTTGTACGCTCTTGTTTTGGAGAAATAAGTGGCTCCAAAAAAATGGAAAGAAACACATTATATTTAACCGATCTAAATGGTTCTGCTGCTCTACGCATTCTGTAGAACCATTTGGATTGCATAGAGTGAACAAAAGGAATAGACATTAAAATTATTGCTTAGATTGAGTCAAGACCCTAATAAAATGCTTAGAATCGTTGTATATTTTTATCCAGGTTCATGGACTGGTTCAGTTAATAACTTCGGTATTCTGTTGTTGTGTTAAACTTTTGGTCAGGATAACCCATGGTGGTGGTGGGATACCTGAAGCATTGCTAGACCAAATGTTTGGGGGCGATGTGGATGCTTCCGAGGAGGGGATCAGCCTGCTTATCAGCAGAAAGCTGGTGAAGCTGATGAATGGAGATGTTCGGTACATGAGGGAAGCGGGAAAGTCAAGCTTTATCATATCAGCTGAACTTGCTGGTGGCCATAAGTCGCAAAAGAAGGCATAGTAAGGCAGCCCAGAAAATAAGAGTGGGAATATGGTGCGTGTAGTGAAAGACGGATGCGGGGGTTGAAATTCTGTAACATGGCAAGCCATGCAGGCTTTTTTTATTTATTTTTTTTAATTAGTTAATGTCTGTGATTTAGTGCATGTGAGTTGATCTCCTCAAGTTGTAAATATGAAAAATTCGACAGATGCAATTCGGCGAACTCTGTGCATTATTGTATGGCAAAAGTGAAACAACAGCAGCAGCAGTAGTTATATTGCAATGAATTTTTGTAATAATGCAATAGGCAGGTTGTGAAGATAACTGGTGGAACCTCACCCCTTTCCTCTCTCTCTCTCCTTTTTTTATTCACAAATGAGACACTGTTCAAATCATATCATATAATACAAATACTTATTTAACTATATTTATTGATTATTATTATTATCACTACTCTTTTTTTGTAGTGTTCTGTTTCTACAATGCGGAAATAACACTTAAAGAAATGTTTTTTTTAATAAAAAGAAAAAGGCATGTGAAAGACACGCGCATAAAGAAAAAGAAAAAGGAAAAAGGAGGTCTTGGTTTGGGCTTGCTTGGGTCGGGTAGATTGTAATGGGCCAGAAAAGCCAGAACGACAGGTAGCGTAGTGAAGAAATGAAGGGCCCAAAAGTCAATTAACAACATAGAACGATATAAGATTCTTGTACGCGGAGGAGAAAGGGGAACAAATTTAGCGTAGTGGCTGCCTTTCTTTGACTCACTCGGCAGCATCATCATCTTTCCCCGCTCGCTGCAGTAATTTAGGATTTGATTTCATTAGATCTTAGGGTTTATTATTGGAAAGAAATGGAGATAAAAGACTTTTGTTTCGCATCCGATGCTCCTCCTTTATCTGTCATCGCAGCCGCCAAGATTGCGTCTCTCTCTCTTTCTCCTCCCACTGTTACTAATGCTGCTGCTGATTCTGCTTCCCTTCCTGTTTTTGTCTTCTCCAATGGGTATCTACTTATTCTTCTCTTAATTCTTATTTTCCATTATTTCTCTTTTCTTTTAATTTAGCTTTATTTATTTGTTTGCATTTCTTAAATTCTTTCTATTTCCCCATAATAAATTACTTGAACTAACTCTGTTTATCCCCTCTATCAAATAAAAAATGTTTTTTTTTTTTATTTTTTCCTTAAAAAGATGAGTATTTTATATCTGTGCTTTGTTCAGGGTTTACCTCTGTAGTTCTTCGCTTCCCTTTTAATCCCATCTATGTATGTATGTGTATGTGTATGTGTATGTGTTTGTGTGTTTGATTAAATTTTCCACGCAGAATTACTATTGCTTTTTAGTGAGAGATGGATTACTTATACTCAACGCAGAAATACTGACATTCTCAACTTCTAATGTATGTATTTTTCTATGTACGCATGTTAGGCTGAAATTGCAAGGAACCTATGTGCTTCTTCGCTACATTGGTCGTGTCGCCAATCTTTACGGCCAGGACCCGTTTGAATCTAGCCAGGTCATTCATTCTCTTTCTCACTCTGGTTTTCCATCTAGTTTTGCCTTTTGCTTCCTTAACATGTTATTAATGTGTTACTAATTCCTTTTGACAAAGTTTCCTTCTCTATTCCTTTATATTGTTCAGATTGATCAGTGGCTAGAATTTGCTCCTATCCTATCCGTAGGCTCTGAATTCGAGAATGCCTGCAACTATATCAACAATTATCTGCAAAATCGTACTTTCCTTGTGGGTCACTGTTTGTCTATTGCAGACATTGCAATTTGGTCTGGTCTTGCAGGTATAGGTTCCAACTCCTATCTATTGTTTATTTTACTGCACTTAATTGCAAGTGTCAAATTCCAGTGAAAAGAAAATCCCTTATATGATAGCTTCTTTTTCTCTTCGTTTTATATTGTTTTCTCTCAAGTCATCAAGTGTGTCTTTGCTGAGCTGAATTTCTGACTTGGTCTGTTACAGATTGATTGATTTTACGGCATGTCTGCTTAATTCCCAGAATATAGAAATAAGAATTTGCCAACTATTTTCTTGATTGCATGACTTGTCATCAACTACGGCATTTCATTTAGCAAAATAGACTGTTAGTACTCTAAGGGCGTAGTATCATGCACATTGATAGATTCTTCGTGTCTCGTTCGTTTTGTAATTTAAGCATTTAATTTTTTGCTACTTAAATCCTTCTAGATATGCATATGACGCTTATACTTTACAGGAACTGGGCTGAGATGGGAAAGTTGCAGGAAGTCCAAGAAGTTCCCAAACGTTGTACGCTGGTTCAATTCAATTTTTGATGAATATAGTGATGCTTTGAATGAAGTCATATCAACATATGTTGGCAAAAAGGGCTCAGGAAAGCCTGCAGGAGCTAAACCAAAAGGCCAACAGGTTGTCAGTGGGGATAACCCAGAAAAGGGAAAAGCAAGCAGCAAGCCCTCATCTGAAATAGATCTTCCTGATGCTGAAATTGGAAAGGTGTGCCTGCGATTTGCTCCTGAACCTAGTGGCTATCTTCATATGGGGCACTCAAAAGCAGCTCTACTAAACCAGTATTTTGCTCAACGTTACCAAGGCCAAATGATAATTCGCTTTGATGATACAAATCCAGCGAAGGAAAGCAATGAATTTGTAGACAATCTTCTAAAAGATATTGAGACATTGGGTATCAAATATGAAACTGTCACACATACATCTGATTACTTCCCCCAGTTGATGGAAATGGCTGAAAATTTGATCCGCCAGGGTAAAGCCTATGTTGATGATACACCACGTGAGCAAATGCAGAAAGAAAGAATGGACGGCATTGAATCAAAATGTAGGAGCAACAGTGTAGAGGAGAATCTGAAATTGTGGAAGGAAATGATTGCAGGATCAGGGAGAGGAGTGCAGTGCTGTGTCCGTGGGAAGTTAGACATGCAAGACCCAAACAAGTCTCTTCGAGATCCAGTGTACTATCGTTGCAATCCTGTTCCTCACCATCGGATTGGCTCCAAATACAAGATATATCCAACATATGATTTTGCTTGTCCATTTGTTGATTCTCTTGAAGGTATAACTCATGCACTCCGATCGAGTGAGTACCATGATCGAAATGCTCAATATGACAGGATTCAAGCAGATATGGGACTGCGAAAAGTTCACATTTATGAATTTAGCCGGTTGAATATGGTATACACAATTCTCAGCAAACGTCATCTTCGTTGGTTTGTTGAAAATGGAAAGGTTGATGGATGGGATGATGCTCGATTTCCAACTGTCCAAGGAATTGTTCGGAGAGGTTTGAAAATCGAGGCATTGGTGCAATTCATTCTTGAACAGGTAAGCTCACATGCTTCCATGTCTTTACATCTTTTTATTGTGACGTTGTTTTTGATGTCTGTAGGAGATACTGTATACAGATTCAATGAGAAATCTGTACTCTTCTCGAAGAATATAAAGCGAAAACATGGCTTGTGAACCTTGAATAACTTTCTGTTGTGCCCATAACATTGGATTTCTTTCCTTTTTATTTTTCGAACTATACCAAATAGCTTTATCTCATTCCTGTGACATTTGTTTGAATTGTGGAATTGTCTGGTTATTAGATGGCTTAGGATGGCAAGTTCTGATTCATCACATCTGCGCATCCAATAAGCCTTATTTGCTTCTACATATGCAAATATACAGCCATTGATTTATATTCTTAGGTTATATTGTGCAGTAGGCTTTTATCTTCTTAAAGCCGTAATTCTAATTCTATATTGTTTCAGGGGGCGTCAAAAAATCTTAATCTCATGGAATGGGACAAACTCTGGACAATTAATAAGAAGATTATTGATCCTGTGTGTCCGAGGCACACTGCTGTCATTGAAGAACAAAGGGTGCAATTGACCTTGACCAATGGTCCTGATCAATCATTTGTTCGAATCATTCCAAGGCACAAGAAACATGAGGGTGCTGGAGAGAAGGCCACAACATATACTAATAGGATATGGATAGACCATGCAGATGCAGAGTTCATCTCTGTAAATGAGGAAATAACCTTGATGGATTGGGGAAATGCCATAGTGAAGGAAATTGAGAAGGACCAGGATGGAAAGGTCACACAGTTGAGTGGGGTTTTGCATCTCGAAGGATCTGTCAAGACCACAAAATTGAAGCTCACCTGGCTACCAGATACAAATGAATTAGTTAACCTCACTCTGGTGGACTTTGACTATCTAATCACAAAGAAAAAGGTAATTCTTCTTCTATTGACAGATTTTTCTGAAAGCTAATCAGAACCATACAGATTAGCTTAGCTGCTACATAAAATTTAAATTGTTGCTTGTTGCTTGTAACTGTTGTGGATGCAGTTGGAGGAAGGAGAAAGTTTCCTTGATGTGCTTAACCCATGTACCAAGAGGGAGACTGCAGCTCTTGGGGATTCAAACATGCGAAATTTGAAGCGTGGAGAGATATTGCAGCTGGAGAGGAAGGGCTACTTTAGATGTGATGTTCCTTTTGTCAGACCTTCAAAGCCTGTAGTTCTGTTTGCAATTCCAGATGGCCGACAAGCAACGTCATTGAGGTAGAACTTTACATTGACTCGCATATTTTCCAGCTTTCAGGAGTTGGAACATATTTCTTTCTACTATGTATGATGAGATTTGGAGCCTCTGACTCCCTTTGTACTGAAGTTTTTACATGCAGAAATGCAATTGTACTGAAGTTTTTGATGTGATACTTCACTAATTTACTTTGTTGTAGATGCTACGAATTTAATCTTGCCTTTTCAACTAGTTGATGTGATTTTGGAAATTTTCAAAGTTTCAGATAAGTTGAATCCAGTAGCAGTATAGATTCTGATGGAATTTGGGTTTTTTTTAACTAGGTGAATGAGGTTATGATACTTTCTCCAGTGGTTCCTCTGATTAAATTTAGCTTCCTTTGTGTTTTGAACGGATGAGTTCCGAGCTTTTGATTTATCATTTTAATAACTGTTCCTAGCATACAGATGCGATTATGGGTTATAACGAGCATCCAACTTTCCAGAACCGGAAGTCCTTGCCCTGGGAATCAAATCGAGTAAAGCCCGGGGCAATGTCGATTGTGCTCTTTTTCCTTGCTTGAAAGTGAATGTGGAACTTTATGAGAGCATTGATTATGGGACAATCATTTGTTTAATTGTGTTCTAATTAAGTAACAATTATTATTGCCTTGATTGTCTGTGTGTTGTTATTGGCTAAAAGTATCCCACTTGGGCGTCATGATGACTATTACATGTGCTACTCCTTTTACTTTTAGTTTAGTTTTGTAGGACTTAAGAGGAGGGTCCAGCTCCAATCACTTTTGTTGTCATTCTCAGGTAACAATAACAAGACAAGAAACTAACTGGTCTGTACGATGAATGGTTTTTTTATTACTTCCTCCCCCTCCTTCTATCTTCAACAAATTATTCAACTTTCTATTTTTATTTGATCACAATATTTAAATCGTATATTTTGTTATAATATTTTTAATTAAATGCTATTGAAAAAGAATGTATGATTACTGCTTCATGATTAAGCCGTTGCATTATTTAATCAAATATAGAAATTTGTTTGAACTGAGGGAATACTGAAAACCACATGATTAAGCCGTTGCATTATTTAATCAACTGTAAATCCATGATTTACACGTATTGTACTTCTTTTATTAGGAGTAGCAGCCATGAATATTGAAGAAGAGGATGGTCCAAATTGTTTTCTTATCGACTTAAACATCAAATATATATTAATGATAGGTCCATGCCTGCTTGCTGGCGTTTTGGAACTCTATATTGCTTAAATTTTTAAGCAAACTAATAAGGAGACATTCATGATTTATTAATAAATGGGCCATATTGACTCACAGTTTCTGCTACCCATCAAAAACAGTTTTTTTGGTCATCAACATTTTTATTGTTACGCAAGAATATGATCATGATTTGCACTTATTCATATGATAATGACTGATTATTCATTCATATTGGGGTAAATGCAAAGCGAGTGATGGGATTTAATTATAAATATTACTACTATTATTAAGCCATCACCAACCCCAATTACTTGATTGTGCTTTGACTTTCTCGAGCAATGGTTAATTTTCCATTCCCTGTCTATGGCATGGCATGACCCGATGCACATCCACGTGAAGCATGGCTAATGTGATGACAAAATACATTTATTAGTAAGAGACTTTTTTTTTTTATCAGGGATTAATTTCGAGGCAGAGTTAAGCAGAATTAAGTCTTCAACTTGATGATGGATCTTTCCTCCAAATGCAAGCAGTGATTTGGACAAAGAAAAGATAGCGATGGCAATTTATATTGACATGCGAATTGGTGGTTTAGCTAAGGAATCGAAAGTTGGCCTAGTTGTACATAGAAAGTCTTCCTACGTAAATAAAATTTCTTCTTTATCCAAACTCTCCTCCAATAAACATGACAGGTTTGCTGCTTGTCTAATCCATTACGCTTTTGACATGTAATTGAATTTTATTCTGAGAAATACATAAATATAGAATTGGCTAAGCACAACAAATTGATGCTTAGCTTTGATATGTTACTTGGTGGATCAATCTCAAAGATCAAGATGAGGAGAGGAGATATGATGTAGAAAGCAATCAAACACGTATAGTACGGAATTCCCATAGAAGAAGTGTTACAGGAATAACGATCACAAAGAAGACCGAGCTAGACCTTTTTATGGGATTTATTAGCTTATAATCAAACCTAGCTAAAAGTACACGTGTTTTTAACCAAACACATTCAATCAATCAGATTACTTCTTAGGTGCAAACCTAGACTTGATCTTTTGGATCTCCTTGGTACCAACCTGGAAAGCCTTGGTCAAGACATGGTCAGGCACTGGTGGTTGGGCTGCAAACAATGTGGCACCAATTGACTGAGTTCCTGGCAACTGGCTATTGAATGCAGCAATAACTGCAGCTGGGACTTGACCACTGTTCTTCTGGAAATGAACCAAGCCTTTGGGGAAAACAAATGTCTCGCCCACCTTGATGGTCTTTGATATCAAAACGTTAGCAGTTGTAATGAACCCCACATCAAGTTGGCCTTGTAGTACAAAGACCATCTCAGTGGCTCGTGGATGTGTGTGGGGTGGGTTCAAGCCACCAGGGGCATAGTCAATGCGGGACATGGAGATCCCCAAGGTGTTGAGTCCTGGGATCTTTTGAACAGTGGCAGCAGTGACCAAGGAGCCGAACGTGTTGTTGGTGAGACCTGGTTTAGCCAACCCAGCGAAGAAGAAATCTTCTGGTGCTATGTTTTCCTTGCAGGCGAACCCATTCACCTTCACTCCTGTAGAATTATATATTCATGTCAACTGGAAGTAAAGAAAATGAAACAGAACCAAGAAAACAAAGAGAGATCCAAGAAAGATGAAGAAATTGAGTTGAGAAGCAAAAGGGGTAAAAATCTAGCAAGGCAAGTCAACTCTCCTACCCTATACGCATCATATACAACCAATAACGTATGGTATTGTATGGGAGGCAAAAGATAATTAATAATAACGTACGTAAAAGAGAAGGGGGAATTGAAGGAAAATTACCAGAAGAAAGATCAGCAACGCAAACATCTTGAAGCAAGTCAGGATCAGCAGTAACGGTGGCCAAGAGTGCCAAACCAAAAGTGAAAAAAAGCAGGGCCACCTTAGCTGCCATCGTCAGCTGCGCTGCAGAAACTAGCTTGAATTGCTGGGTTCTCAAGGCTCTGGATGAAGACGAAGAGGAAAAGGGGGGTCAAAAAGAGAAATTATAGAAGTAATTAGAACTAAAATAAGAGAAAGGAGGCTGTCTGAATTGGGGAATGGATGAATAGGAGAGAAAAGTGGGCGGATGTATTTATAGTGACAGGTAGGCATGTACCAAGATCCCTTAAAATCTTTTTGGCGAAGGCAAGCACTACCTGTATTAATTTATTTTTAGTTTAAATAAGAATAATAAAAATTCGAATGGGCCCAATAGGGAAACGGTGTGAATGTTACAGCACGAAACATGCCTTCTTACGCCAAAAGGAAAGTCATCGCTTCCTCCAAAACATAATATAGGATTAGATAGTGAGAGTTGTTCCTTACTTGTTGGGTCAATTTTTATCATTCTTCGTTTTCCCACAACCCATTATTTTCTTTTCACAACTCATATTAATGCTCTCATACAACCCTGATTAAAGGAAGCTTACATTTAGGAGAATTTATTTCCTTATATATATATATATATCTCAAATAACAGAGACATTTTATTTGTTTTAATTTCATACATACAGAACAAAAAACACATTCACGTAATTTCAATTTCACTCGATCACACATTCTAAGCTAAGCAGTAGTAATTTTTAGGTCACTTATTCATGTTGATGACGTATGCAAAGAATATTATTCCAAGGCTTTATATGGATTAGAAGCTATATACACGTCAAATAGCATCTTTGCAACCACTATATATATTGGATAAATTAATTGTTTTCATTTTTTTTTTTATATGGTAAGGAATCTATGAAGTCATCACTCCCGTTTGGTTTTATTGCTAAGTATGAATACATACATATATGGCTGTTTGTTAGCTAGTTGTAGTATATATAAATATATAATTACAACTACATATTTTACACATTGATTAACTATTTAACATAGTTTCTCTACTTACATCTAATGACACTTGTATCATGACTTGGACTTTGTCCCTCTATCTATCCATCTCTTTATATATAATAGAATGAAATTTATCCGGTGTGTTTGTATTATTTATTATTTTTATCTTTTTTATCAAAATATAATATAAAACAAATTTCATATCACTAAATGTTGGAACAAGTTACGCATTATCGTATGATTAGTTAATTAGACATTACAAGAAAGGATTGGTTTTTTTTTTTTTCTTAACATTCAATAATATAAAATTTGTTTGTAATATGTCTATGTCTAGATAGAGAAGTTAAAATAGATAATACATAAAATCATGTCTTTCAGTTAGTTTTTGCTACTTAAAAGCTCTCAAATCATTATTTTATTTTTAATATTCATGTAAAGTAAATAAAGATTAAAACACACCTCTTACGTCCACCTCCACCTGAATATATATATATATATATAACGCTTGTTCATATTTGTTGAGAATAATTAATTATCTATTACTTGTTAATTTGTGTTGGAGTTTTATCTTAACGTGCACTTGATTGAAACTGAAAATACATACATTAATTATATGTTTGATCGGTTATAGAACTCATTCGTTATTATGTATGTATGGGTGTTACACAAGTTTCAATAAAACTTGTTAATTTATCGTGGATCGGCATTTCTTCTTATCGAAAATGCTTAGCAACATCATCGTTACGGATACTATTTTTAAAAATAAAAAGTTTTTAGGAGTAAACTTGAAAAGTAAAAAAGTTAAATGACATAATACGCATTGAAATAAAACATTCAACTTTTTTTCCTCCCTTGTATCCTTTCAAAAAGACATTACCTTTATAAAATTATGATGACTTTTTTTTTTACACCACCGATGTCATGTAACACTACTCATAATAATTAATATTGTCGTTTCTTGAGATCGATGATTTATTAACGTCCCATTTAGAATTAAGGAAAATTAAAGAAGTAAACTTATTAATTGCATAGCTTGACGTGCCATCCATTAATTAATCATGCATAATTGATATATATATATTGTTAAATAATTTGTTATATTTTAATTACTACATGATTCATTCAAGTAAGAGATCCCAACGCAAATCACATGCAGAGCACATGATATAGCGCTACTGGCTAGGATATATATATAATTTTAAAGTAAAGTAATTTAATAAGCTAGCATTCATGTATTGCAATGCCATATATAATTAAACACTATTAATTTCTCTATCTTTTATTTTTCATTTTGTTTAACTATCTTTTTCAACAATCATTTTAATTCTTAATTATTTTTAACATTTTACTTTTTTCTTATTTTCTCGAAAGTATTACATGATAAATTGAACAAGATGTTAATGATGTTCAATATATCTCTAAAAATAATTTTATCAAAATCCTATGTAAATTAAACCTCAATATTCATACAAAAATCTATACTCTAATTAAGTTAAATATTTTGATAGTACATAGTTCTAAAAGTTGTATTTTTTAAAAAAAATTTATAAACATTTTTAGAGTTTTAATAGTCAATAAGGTACTATATTGATTTGAAATGATTTAAGAGGCCTATTTTGTGTTATTTAAGTTTTTACTTAGTTTTTAATTAAATTGATATATATTTAAAAAACGGAATTAGCTATTTTTTTTTTGGGGGGGGGGAATAATAATAATAATTGTAATATTAAAGTATATTACAAGAATTTATTAAATTGGTAATTTTATTTATTTATTTAGGAGGCGGGATGAATATTGACATATAAATTATGATATTAGTTTTATATCAAGAGTATAATTAATAGTCTATTATTTTTTTTAATAAGTTGGTCATTATATATATATATATATATATGTTATATTCGTGTTCGACAATTTTCTTGAAATAAATTCATCTAATTTTTTAATTATATTATCCTTCTTCTTGCCTAGCTTGTCGTGGTGCCTACAATACCTGTCTTGCATGGAACGGTTGCAGCTACTCGTGAATATATACATACACACACACTAGGTACTGTGGGGTTGCGTTTGGAGAAATGGTGGAATGCTTGCAAAGTAAATACAAAAAAATAATTAAGAAATACTCTTGCTAAATTCCATGGCTGCTGCCTCCTTCGGCTCCAACAGAAGAACCAAAACCTACCTTACCTACTGATCATCCCTTAATTATTATGAGACCCCCTAGCTACCTGCAGTTTCATATATGATTAATTATTTTCTAATTGCTTTCATATAATTAAGACTACATTACATATATGCATGCAGTACCATATCATGATCATATATGGCTCCAAACCAATTCTGTATATATAGTCGATTGCCGGCCGGATTTTGTTCCAATTGATGTCTATGCATGCCTGGAAATAAGCATCTCATTTAGATTTATGTATGTATTATTTGTGTATGTATATCTGTGTGGGAGCGGGTGAGTTTTGAAAGTTAGGTAGCTAGAATCTGTAATTTTGAGCTGAGGTGGGAGGACCCTAGCTATGTACGTCTCTGAAATAAAGAAACAGCTAGCTGATCGCTTGCACAGATATGAACATATATATTGCTTGGCAGCAGCAGCAGCAACAACAACAACATACATATATATAAAGTTGTTGATACAGAACCACTCTGCCTGCGAGAATATATATATATGTATATATATATATATATATATTGCCATTAGGTAAGGAAATTGAACCCGAACCTACCCAGCCCGGCCTCGCCCCACCCCAGTCAATGCAGGGATTTCCTGTGTTGACTGGGGAATGACACAGGCCCCCGACCTCACTTTTTTTTTTGTTGGGCGGGATGGGATCTAGCTGACCACCCCGTTTTGCCCCTTAGTCGCTTTTGTCTCATGTTTTTTTTTATATTATTATTTTTTTTCATCCATCCATGCTATGTCGTGACAATTTATCTTTAGATTTATTAAATATATTTTAGACAAAAAATTTATAGTTCTTCAAATAAAGTAATTAATTTCTTAGGTGATATGATTTATTCAAAAAAAAAATAATAAATAATTTTTACTTCGTTTGCCCTACAAGGATCCCCGTTCCCATTTGGAACAAAGATAAGATGAAAAATTCTGCTCCGTTCCAGAGCTCAAGCCAGGATAGGAAAATCTTGTTAGGGATGGGGCGGGGATGGAGAAGATGATCCCTGCCCCGCCCCACCTCATTGCTATACCTAATTGCCATAAGCACTAGATTAATAGACCTAAGGAAGATAATTTTTTTTACTGTTCTAGCTAGCTGTACTTAATTAACGAATATTAATTCTTGCTGAAAATTTCATTTCTGAACTGAAGGAGTAGTGCATCCATTGCAATAACCTGGCCTAAAGTAAATTAAGAAAATTTATTGTGTTTGACATGAATTTGTACTGGCAATTAATTAATTACTATTTTATTTTACTATATATATGTATTATTAATCTTGGAAGTACGTACGTACTGCAGTTTTTATCTGTTAGCACAATATCATGTAATTATTAATTTCCCATTATATTAGCTACTTAATTAATCAACGTACAGATTGCAGGCTACTGATTTTATAAGAATGCTGAATTTTCCCTTTTTCTAAAATTAGAAGGAAAACATCAACTGATGCATGTAATATTTTATTATAAATGAGAATGAATGAGGACATCGCACACCTCTCAGTTACGTCATGTCTTTGATCATTCATGTTCTTCATCAGTTTCCCGTTAATTTGCACTTTCCTTTCCACGCGTTTCATTGAAATGACACAACTACTTTACTTGATTAATGTTAAGTAATTAAAACAACAGAACGTGTAATTAATTAATACAAAAAATATCTCTACTTGGATATATTTTCACTAACTTATTTAGTAAAAAAATTTTTTTCCAACTTTGCTTTTTTTCTTTCTATTTTGGTGTCTAAGTTTTGATTATTATTATTATTATTATTTTGTTTTAATCCCCACCATCATCTAAAATTCAATTTTATTGATATATCCAACGAAAGCTATCATGTAACAATATCGCTATATAATTAATAAATAATCCTGCATTGCGCAACTCTGTATCTACATCCAGTCAGGACTGGACTCAATAATATATATATATATATATTCACTGCATTTTTTGCCTTCTTTTTTTCCAGATACATCAAACAATTGATGACGATTTACTTGCTTAAGAACTCATCTGCCAAAATTCTTTTTTTTTTTTTTTTTTTTGTTATTTCTTTCTTTCAGTACTAAGTAATGAATCAAAGCTGAATTGCATTGTGAATTTTTAAGCTAAAAATGAATAATTAATCTGTGCATTGTTGATTTGGCATGCAGCTGGTATAAAGGATTTATATGTAATTAATGTTAATTTGTAATCCTTGTGTAAGTAAAGATCAGGAAGATCTCTTTAACATCTGTCTGTTAGAATATTTGGATCAGGGGATGTTTAACAGCTGGTATAAGGGCCCTTTAACATCACTGATGTTTAATCAATTATTATGCTTATTATTAACAAATCAATAGTTCAGCTTCAACCGACTCAATGTTTTTCTTTCTTTTTCTTTTTGAATCAATAAACTATATCTGTGGAAAGTTGAGCACGTTGAAGTTTGCGTAGATGTGATGCAGGATGATAGCATTGGTTTAACCAACAGCACTACTGCAAACTCTGCCGCCGCCACCACCACCTTCTCTGCCGCAACCACCACCACCACTCGTACTTCATACTACTATATATGCAGTTGACTAATGAATGAAATTTTAAGTCAAAGGAAGGAAGGTGAAAAAAAGAAGAAAAACTGTTAAAAGTAATAAAAGAAAAACAAAAGAAAATGTTGATGAACGTTTGGTGTAAATTAAATGGGCTTGGGCCAATTTCATAGTTAATCAAAAGAAATGGTCGCAATTTTATTTGGTGTAAATTAAATGGGTTTGGGGCAACTTCTTAGTTAATCAAAAGAAATGGTCGGAATTTTGTTTGGTGTAAATAAACGGGCTTGGGCCAACTTTATAGTTAATAAAAACAAATAGTCTGAATTTTGTTTGGTGCAAATTTAATGGGCTTGGGCCAACTTCATAGTGAATCAAAAGAAATGGTTGGAATTTGGAGATTGGATTTGCTGCTGGCTTTGCATAGTCTTCTTATGTTGTTTTGGGCCATTGTTGGACCCAATTCTAACAAAAAGCAACGAGAAGGAACAGCCGAACAGCAGGACTGAAGTTTGAAGCAGCAAGAAAGGAAATGAGCTGTTAGTTGAATTCTTTCAATTTTCTTCAATCCAATCAATGCCTTGCTTTCTTTTTTGAGTTCAATTGATAATACTAATAGTGCTAAGTAAAATGGCAATATCATCAATAATGAAGAAGGAGAAGGAGAAGGAGACGGAGGTATATTGGAAGCGAAAAGAGCTTATCTTTCTGGTTCTCTATGCCATTGCTTTCTACGCTTTCATCATCCATCGATCTCTTCAACTCTCTCTCGGTACCCTTCTCCTTATCCTTATCATCTCCATATCTCAAATTTTCTTTCTTTCTTCTGCTGATTTTTTTTTTTTTTTTTAAAAATAACAACTACAGATCACGAATCAAAGCTTTATGCTTTACGCCCTGGATGGCTGCTCCCCCTCGTCTCAATGTAATTATTTCCCTTTCTTTTTCTGGGTTTTCTTCCTTTTCTTATTATGTTGTCTGTCAATTACTAAAGTTTCAATCTTTAATCACAGGATGTCTCTGATGCCCAATGGAGAAACTTCCGTGCTAATTTGCTTATTCTTACTCTTGTTTTTGCAATTTTCGCCCTGTTTGCCAATTCCTTAAGGGCCCTTTTTTCCTTGAAAGCTAAAGGGATGTCCTTAGTATGGCTTTTCATTTCTTTGGCTTACCTATCTTATCTTCACGGCGCTTGGTAATCTTCAACAACACTTCTACTACTCAATTGCTTAAATGATTTGCTACTTTATTGTTTTCCTTCCCTTCACTAAGCTTCCTTGTCTTTGCTCTTTGTAGCATCCTATTCATCCTTTCAATTGCTTCCCTCAATTTTCTGCTCGTGAAGGTGCGTTTCGTTCCTTTAGCTTTTCGGTTTCTTATTATTCATATACCACGAGTTGCTTTAGCATTGTTCACAAATAAATGCTGCAAATCCATGAGTGTAAAAGTAATCAAACACAAGCTTTGTTGCTGGCATTGTCATTATAGCGGCGATGAGTTGCCTATGTTTTTCAAGTCAACAAAATGGTAGAAAACATTTCTCTTGCAATAATTATACTTGTTGAAATGATTATTTTACCTTGTATCATCAGTTTTTTTTCCATTAAGATTTCTAATTTGTGCCATATTTTGCTAGATTTGTCTTTCCGCAGATATTTGCACAAACAAAGTACTTCTCATTTGTGCTTTGGGTTTTCAACATATTTTTTCTTCTGTGCAATCGTGTTTATGAAGGTTATTCATTCTCCAGTTTTGGGTGAGTTATGTAAGGTTATATCTTAGTCATTGCTTTACATAGTTGGATTACTTCTTTCAAATTAGACATTTTGCTACTTCCCTTATTGGATTTGTCTTCTTTCATTATTTTGCAGCCAACAATGGGCATATTTGGACAACTATCGTGGCACTTTTAGATGGCACATTTGCTTTAATTTTGGTATATATAGATATGATTTTTTTTTTTTTCTAGTTCATCTATTGGGATATAACGGCTGAATAAATTCTAAGAGGCTCAATATGTAAGTCAGAAAAAAAAGTATTTGGTGTAGTTGGTTGCACTGACAAAAAATTCTGTTTTTGACAGTTATTTTGCGAATGATCAGCTTTGGATATGATTACCATTGGGCACATCAGGATCCTATTTTTGATCAGCAGGTAACCTCATAGCAGATATGCTAGGTTGCCTTCTTTCTTTCCTTTTGCATATTTTGTAGAAACACTTGCTCTCTGTCTAAAATTATATCTAATCAAAATTAATTGATATTTTTTGCCTAGTTTTTCTCAAGTTCATACTAATACATATTGGCATTTTTCATGCATGATAGCAAAGAGAATCTGTTTTTTTTTTTTTTTTTTTGATATTCTACTTGCTGGTGATCTCAGAAGCACATTCAACGTTGCCATACTTGTAAGTGTGGAAAAACATGCTACCGGCTCTTGCAGGTCAGTATCTTGTTTAACATGAGCGTACCTATTCTATTATCTTCTATCGTTGCTATGCTTCTAGGTTTTTTTTTTTTTTTTTTCCAAGTTCATAATATTGTTTGTTCTGTATAGGAGAGAAGTGGACAGAAAGATAAATTTTCCTTTAGCATATACCTCTCTTATTTGCTATATGCCCCAGTTTATATTGCTGGCCCAATTATAAGCTTCAATGCCTTTGCCTCACAGGTTTGTGATTTTCCTTTATATAATTGTTTGCTGCTTGTATATTGTTATACAATTTGTATTAATGGCTGAAGTATTTTCTGATGTAAATTCATATGAGGGAATTGGTTTAGATTTCTTCTGTTGGATGGGTTAGAGAAACTTAGAAGTTTCACTTTCTCCATGTTAGTATTCTGGATGTTGAAGATTTTTTTGAATTTTAAGCAGGGAACCATTGTAGTCAATCATTCCCATCACATCCTGGATTTCCAGTTTCTTACTTATGATACAATGTTCTTGCAGTTAGATATGCCTCAGAATAATTATACAGTAAGGGACGTGTCTTGGTATGGGTTACGTTGGATATTCAGCTTTTTTCTAATGGAATTAATGACGCATCTATTTCGTTACAATGCCTTTGCAATCAGGTTAGAATCTCACGTATGCACACGATGCAATGATTTTTTAACACCCCGTCTAATTACGAATTAATTGAAATTCTTTTTATTTTGACCAGTGGTCTTTGGAAACTATTATCTCCTATGGACATATTCATCATTGGATATGGGGTAAGATGACCTTTTCAATGTTACAGGTTTCCAGTATTTGCATCTTTTAAGTTAGATCTTTGGCTGGGGGTTTTTTTTTGTACGTTCAAAAGAGTAGAACAATTGAACTTTATAAAAAGGAATGGGATGCCAATTGCAACCATGAATAAAAAGATATATTGAAGCCCTATGTTCTACAATAATGTTAGCGGTACCTAAGCATGCAGACTGATCTTTTAACCATCCAACTATGTTCAGCGTGTTTAGAGGCTCATTTCTTAAAATAAACCAAATTGAACTTGACTTGGGGCCCTGTTATTTCTTTTACTTGAGCTCATATTCTTGAAATGAACAAAAAAGATGCACCTAACGGGAATTAACATTTATCTCTTGCATTATTTTTTGCTCTTGCAGGTGTTGAACTTCATGTGGCTTAAGTTTTCCCTTATCTGGCGCTATTTTCGGTTCTGGTCACTGGTATGTTTTGCCAAGTTCAACGTTTCTGCTTTTTTGTACTCATTTCATTTTATCTTGAACTGCAGCCTTAGTCTAATCCCTTGTTCCAAATCCTTTATCAGTTATGTGCACTTTATTCCTAACTTAGATGAAGATTTAAGTTTCAACTATTTCCATCTACTTATACTGAAGAAGAAAGTTGCAATTTAACCAATGTATTACTACAGATTTGTGGCATTGAGGCCCCTGAGAATATGCCAAGGTGTATAAATAATTGCTGCAACTTGGAGAGCTTTTGGAAAAATTGGCATGCTTCATACAATAAATGGCTTGTCAGGTGAAACTTTCAACACGTTTAGCAAAGCCTGATTTCACAATCATGTGCATGCTAATTGCTTTATAAATTACTTTCAGGTACCTTTACATTCCTCTTGGAGGATCTCGGAGAAAGCTACTCAATATATGGGTTATATTTACATTTGTTGCCATCTGGCATGATCTAGAGTGGTAATCCTTGCTTCTACCAAGTTTTCTATTTTATTCAATTTTCTCTGTCTATTTAATATTCTCTTTATCTGACTGCTCATTCCCCTTGGTTGCAGGAAGCTGCTTTCATGGGCATGGTTAACATGTTTATTCTTTATCCCTGAAATGGTGGTGAAATCAGCAGCGAATACATTAAAGGTGATCTTTCTATCTGCCAGTTACCAATACCATACAGTAAAACATTTTGAGCCTTACTTGCAGCCTAAGTGCTTTGGTGTTGTTGCAAGAAGGCATCATACTGTAGTTTCTTGGGGTTACAGCTGCTGAATGCAACTCAGGACTCCTAAGTAAGGAGCTCAAGCTAAAGTACCTTTGGTGACAGTTTTAAACTGTTTGGTTATGTTCACTTGTTCAAAACACAAGATAGACACGGTTGATGTCATTAACTGATGCTCACCCAATCATATATTCTGACCAAGTTTACAAAACTCAATAAAATCAAGTCTATTGCTAGAAGCCTTGTAGCTGACTTGTGTTTCAGTAGCTGAACTTCTAAGAATTAATTTTCATGTTCAGTATGGTTGAAACATACTGAAAGGTTGAAACATCCATTTATTGCCATGCCAAAGGATCACTAAAGCAAAATATCACCTGCCAGTCCAGTATGGTTGATAGTATTGGAAATACCCAAGCCTCTAGAATCATGGTGACAAGAACAACTTCTAAAGTCAAGTCTGATGATGCATGCCAAATTGATTGATGTAAAATGCTAAGTTTCATGTTTGGTTGATTAAGGAATTGCGGTTAGATTGCTTTTGAAAAATATGGACATATTAAGCATCTATGGGTGAGTACTACATCAAATATTGATTCCCACTGAATTGGATAGAAGTCGAGTGCATTAAGTGCCACATAAACAATCAGATGACTTGTTTGAGCTGTTATGAAGTCTAGAATCTCTGCTGCAAAATACATATTAGGTTTTTCTTAAGAAATTATGGTTGAAGTTTAATTTTGTAAATTGTAAGTTGTTTCCAGGTGGAGAGTGCTTTTGGGGAGTTTCTTTTCCGTGAACTTAGTGCAGCTGCTGGTGCCATCACCATTACATGTCTCATGGTTTGTCCTGAACTATACCCAAGTTAGAGTCTTGGATTAATTCCCTTATATTTTGAAACATTTCTTGATTTTGCATATTTGATCTTTTCATTATGCAGGTTGCAAACCTTGTTGGGTATGTAATTGGACCATCGGGCATAAATTGGTTGCTTTCACAATTTCTTACAAGACAAGGTATTATAAGTGCCTCTTACCTTCCTACCATGCTTATTTAGAATTTTCCTTTTTCTTTTTTTGGTGGGGCAGGGTACATTAGTTTTCCACTTCAAAACCTTTTTAACTGCCAGTCTACAAATTATTTTTCCTGATTTCTAATGTTTTTAAACATGCAACTGCATAATTGATGCAATGCCATGTTTAATCTTACAGGATTGCCGGTAATGGGTGGCATGTTCATAACGTTTTACGTTGGAACAAAGGTAAATGCTATCGAGTGTCTCAAGTATTTTTTATTGAATATGGAGTACATGGAGTTTTGGGGACCTGGTGGGAGTTAATCCACTGTCTGAAGCCTGATTGTTCTTGCAGCTTATGTTCCACATTGACGATGCCAAGCAAAGGAAGCGCTAAATTAAGAGCCTATGGACATGGAGGGCCTTTTACTCGGTCAATGCTGCTGAATGCTAATTGGCGGATCTTATGCACACTTTGTAAAGGGTGAAGGACGAGAAACTTGTGGCTACAGGAGTAGTAGGATAGACAACCTTTTTGAGTGATTGAGCCTCAAATTCTACTTGTAACCACTCGCATCTTGCTTTGGGGTCAAATAGTAAAACTTCAGTTCAATTTTTGGATATGAGGACGAAAGATTTCTTTGGACCTATGGTCATACTTGAGTGTCGTTTAGTTGGCAGCATGCTTTAATGATCTTGGCTCGTTGGTTTACAGGAGCTAAATCGTTAGATAGACAGTAGTTTTCACATGGGAGAAAAACGTTTTTATATTAGATGACGCATTTTTTACACCAATTCAATCAAAAACACATACTGGAAGCAAAGGTCTTCAGATTAAATGGTCATAAGGTCCAGGAATCTGCCCTACAACCATCCAAAGAAAAAAAAATCCATAGTTACAAAACTGCCAATCATAGCAAGAACGTTTCCGAATTGCAGGCTTCAGGAAAACTTTCAGAAACAGGATGTTCTCTTATGTGATAACCCAGTAACCTGATAACAACACGAGTTCGAAATGTAAACCAGTAAGAGTGTTACAAGGCACACATGTGCATGCCAGCACATGCACAAAGCTTAATCTTAGAAAAGATTTGTGTCACACGGACAAAATTACTGTTGTATTCTGTGCAGAGGGGTAAAATCTGGCTCAGTGTGATGAGGGCAATGTAAAAGCGATAGTTCATGCATGAATTACCAGCCACAGCGAGGGGAAAATATCTATTTAATGCTAGCTGCCTTAAAAAAAAAGCCTCATCTTGATAAAACATAGCCATATACGTTGCCCTCAACACATGAACCAGATGCGAAGAATATGCAAGACATAATCAATAGGAAAACTTTTCCACGTGTAATTACCTGATTACATTGTCAAGTGCAGTCAACTCCATCTAATATGGATGCAATCATGCCAACCAATTACTTCTTTTTACCACCACCAGCCTTTGACTTTTTAGCACTAGTTTCTTTATTGGTCTTCTCCGCTACCTGTCAGAAGGATGAACGAAAAACGAACATTATGAATGACCTTCTGCGATTATTTATATTTCACTTAATGATTGAAAGGTAAAAATTGAAGAGACCTTCCCTTTTTTTTTTAATTCAAAATAATGATAATAAATAAAACATCAATTTGAAGCACTTTAGCACCTTACACAAACTGAACAAAATGCAAGCGAAAATAGACAAGCTGATAAAAGGAAACTAAGGCAATTTTGTTACCAATAATAACATCTAGCTTGTGATTTCATACATCGTCTTAACATTTATAAGTCAGGAAATAATTATGACAAATAACAAGAAATCAACAGTAACAAAGCACTTTTCGCATGGAAGTAATTGCAAGTAATGGCAACAGACACCAAGATGAACTTGGTGGGGGAAAAAAAAAGAAAGGGAATGTAGATGGCCTCTAAAGGTTCACCAGGGTTTTCAGCTTCGAGCACTGAAGCAGACACCTCTAGATAATGGTGTGGAGTGCTTCGAAAACAGATTCAGTGTCGGCATGCTAAAACTGCCAGCGACCTTGGGCATGTAAGTACAATTACAGACTTGCAGAGGGAGCATTTTAGGCTTGATTGCTGGTTGAGGAGGTCGAAGCACACATTTGGTATCCTGTCATCAGTGCACCAAGAAATTATGGTACCAATCAGGTTTAGACTTGCAATGGATCATAACAAGCATTGGTGATGGGCCATTATTTTATCTTTACGACAAAACTTAGTGGACAAGTTGGTACCAATGCACATGGCTGCTGCTGCACCTACAAAAATAGTTAGCAAGCATCCACAAGGTAACAAGCCAATTATTGAAATTGGAACTTGCAACCTACAGGTCCCAGGCTCAAAACTCCAAGATGGGGGTGGGATTTTAGCTAATGGAGAACCACCCATCATTGTGTAGCCTAAGGCAAAGCGAGCCTCTCCATGAACCAAAACCAACAATACAAAACACAGATAAGCTAAGGAATTGATAAAGTCGCTGTCCTGGCCTTGTCATTACTGTCTAGGAATGAACTCAAATTTTGCTTGGGACATAAAAGCTAGCCAAGGTGGGGACTTGGGGGAACACACCCAGAAATGGACAAGTTAACATTAACACCTCCCACCCACCCATACACCAAAAAAAAAAAAAAAAAAAAAAAAAAAAAAAAAAAAAAACACCTAATTTAGATCACCTCCTTTAAGCCAATAAAAATAAAATAAAATAGATAAAAGAAAATCATATCAAGCACTGAAACGAATTACAAAATCCCAATGGAGAATAGCCAATCAAAATTAAATGCATGTACAACTAGAAACGAAAGATGGAATTAAAACATGAAAAACTGTAGGACCAGGCAAAAAAAGAGCGATTTATGCACACACGCACGAAACCCCCCCCCCCCCTACCAAAAAAATAAAACAAATAAATAAAAAAAAGGAGGCCATATGTAGGCCTATGTAATATATTACTTTGTTAGAAAAGGTACAAGGACAGTGAGCAACAGAAGTACAATTCTACAAAGCTACTACCCTCAACATAGAAACATGAATCATTAATCTTGATCCTAAAGGACCTAAACCCTTCGCGCTCAACTTTCAATCGTAAACTCTACACAATAAACCCTAGACTGGAAAATTATAAACCTCCCAGTCTCAACCAAAAGTCCTGAACCATCACAACCAATACCTGGAACAGCAAAAGTATAAACTCAATTCTCAATTCTGAATCACCCTATTTGTTAATCCTTTATTATTCACTAGACTCTAAACCTCCAATCTTTACCTCATCCGTCATCCCAAGCCACAAGCCAAACAACTTCAACCGTCAACACAAGTCCTAAATCCTAAACTACAAACTCTGAAAACCAAAACCAGAAATTCCTAATCCCCAAGCGTCAAACTTTAAACCTTCAATGTCTAAAGCCAAACTATAAAATTGCCAACTTGCAATACCAAATCCTATATCTTCAAACTAAAAGGTCCAAACCCTTGACCCTCAATGCTTACTCCTTGCCTAAGGTTTTGCCCTCGAATTTTTATATTATTCTCACATATGATACCAGGATAAGAATGCAGAACAGTTTCATCTTCTCCAAAAAATGCTTAATATTATCAAACCTTCCGTTTAATGGGTTGAGACGTGGTGGCAACTGGCTTAAAAAAAGATTCCAATCTGCAGAGAGAAAGATAGGGAAAATCAGAGGATGAAATAACAAATGGGTCAAGCATAAATCAGTTCCCAGAGTTTCAACAGGGTTGCAATTTCTTATTTTTTCTAATAGAAAAATGGGGGTGTAACTTTTTTCCCGCTAAATTTTCTTAAATTTTTCAACATGCCCATCCATGATTGCCAAGTGGCAGGATGATCAAAGGACTGCACTTAAGAACTTGCAAAGGTTCCTTAGTTATATTGCAATATTTTAGAGGTTGGGGAATAATTTGAAATCCTAAGAACTGTTTGTTCTATCCTTATCAAAATTCAATGCTCCATCTTCAATTGCTCACTGCAAATACTTACCGGCCCTGCGAGGACTTGTTCTTGGCAGCTTTAATTTTTTCTATTGCCTGTTACAATTTAATAAATCAATACAAAAAAATAAAAAATAAAAAATGTTTCCATATTATCCAACATAGAGTCATGAAATGCCTGCATAAAGATGCCTGCAGTAATGATCAGAGGCGCACCTTCGTCACCCTGTCGCTGTTGAACCCATTTTCATTTACCAGAAAAGTAATCAAACCCTGAAACATGTCAAGATGCAACCACTTAAAATATTGTCAAGAAGCCAGTGAAAGACAGTAAAATACACATGATGTTTCAAAAATTAAAACAGAAAATAATAATAATTATAATATTAAAGTTCATTCACTTCTTCATCTGGAGAAGTCCACTTAATATCAAGTTGCTCTTCATCAGCAAGGACTACCGGTTCTTTAAAAAGCTGCCGAGCCTCCTGATATGGCCAATCCTCTGGTATTTGGTACCTGGATATGAAGAGTGTAATTAATAAAGAAACAGAAACTGTGAGAGAACCACATGAATGCCAAGGTATCAGACAGGAGTGTGAAATCATTCTACATAAACTATAGAATTTGTTGTCCCTGGAAAATTATTAGCATGAAAAAAAGATGATGTATAGAATTGAATATCATAAGTGCAACATCTGTCTGCTTCAACAAATTATAGCAAATTCTAAAAAGAGCCAAATTTTAAAAAGCTTTCATAACGAAAACCAGACAAGGAACAAGTCCAAAGAATCTGATGTCAAGCCAAGCCAGTAGAGTGCCCAACGGAAGTAACAATCAAGTCCAAAATACATATGGTGATCCATGCATGTACACATGACAAATAGGCTAAGAAGGACTGCAAGAAACTTTCAGATTCAACTGAAAACTCAACAAAACATGCATAAAATATATAGCAAATTATTGGTTATACCCCCTTCATTTAAACAAAAACAATTACATGCTAAGTCTACTTGATCATTCACTACCATATGGAATGCAAGCAGCAATGAAATATGATGATTTTAAAAATTTAGATAATCACCTTTCTTTGTTTATGTTCTCCAGTATATTCTCTATAGAACCATGTTGTCGAATAAGTTTCAAGGCAGTCTGTCCTCCAATTCCTGTAGCATAGATTTCCAATAGCATTAATTACTGAATGCACCATCAAATTTTGAAGCTGATTACCAATACAAGCTTCAATAGTAAAACATTTGGTTAAAAAAGTTAAGAACAAACAGTTGAACACAACAAATGAAAATCCTGAGCACCTCTAATGCTGTCACAATAATCACATCCAGAAAGAATGCACAGGTCAATGAACTGATCCATGCTAAGGTTTAGCTCCTCCAAAATCTAAAACAAACCCATTATCAGAACGATGGATTACACATCAAGAAAATTCCATCAATGTTTGTGTTTTGGCAGCACCTTTGGGATTTCAAATTCCATAACCGGGATTTTCCTTGAGCTGGGATCCATCAAATGCCGAATAAATCTAGGGGCGCCAAATGTTAGGGAATCCATGTCTTCAGAAGCCACAGCGTAGACCTGAAACACATGGGAAATGACACAAATCATCAGAAACCATTCCATAAGTTGAAGTTGGAGAAACCTTAGGGAAAAGCATGATTCCACAACTTCCTAAAATAACTAAAGGTGTGAATCTAACTGCTGTAGTACAGCTATCATGGAAATCAGGGCCCATTGAGACAAATTGAGGTGACAAATTTTAGACAAGCAAGCAAACAGTGTCTTAAAAATGACAATCCAAATAAAATGAAATGGACACACTCCAAATGCCATGCATGATGTTATGAACATACTAAAGAACCCAGACAAGTTATCATGGAGAAGCAAGATACTTGCCTTTCCAGATTTGCAAAGTGCAGCACACTGTGCTTCTGCTTCAGAAGGAGCCTATGGGAAAAAAGAAAAAGGTATTTCCCAAATATCAGTAAATTATTATGTCATGGATGACCACAAGTTGCATAGACATACAAAACTTTGCATTTACAAGGAAAAAATTCCATGCAATGAACAGATCCATTAGTAAAAGAATTTATGGAACAATGCAATATCACCTCAATTACAGGCACTCCCATGAGCTTTAGAAGTCTTTTGCAATCATCATTGTGCTGGTTTGTCACCTGTAGAAGCAGAGGAAGAGATGAAACCATCATATATTTTTCCCAACAGAAGTAACTGTTTACAGCAAACAGAGGCTACCATGACAGGGATAACTGTAAATTAGTACAAAGAGAAGTGCCAAATAAAGCATAAAACAAACCTTGACTGTCCGTTTACTGAATTTCTCAATGTCTTCCTTAACACCAGACTGAAATGTCAAAACAAGATTTCATAGAATATTTTAGTTTGAGGAAAAAAAGAAGCTTTAGTGAGCTGAAAAGTAACAGAAAGTAGGAGTGAGTTTTCAAGAAAGATATGAACATATTGGTACCTCCACAGCAGTAGCCAAATCAGCAGTAGCATCAGTCCGCTTTGAGTAACTGAATTGCAAGTTTGACATGAGAAGAATGATTAATGGTGAAGCAAGCAAAGAGTTATATAAGGCAATGTGAATTTGGGACACAAGTATATGTAAAGAATCAAAAGAAATACCGTTTAGCGAGCTCTTGTTTTTTCAAATCTGGAGGCTTCCCATCGAATACATAGCTGAAATATTGATGAACACGTGTGGTATGAAAAAAAAAAGCACGCGAAATTCAAGAAATAAAGAAGCTAAAAATTCTGAAAGAGAAAGAAAAAGAAGAGAAGGGGCAGTGTGAGATTATTACAGGGGCTTGATTCCAGCCTCAATAAGCCTAATAGTGCGAGTAAACATGCCTTGCAAATGACTGCAAAATGAATCAGCCAAACATGAACAATGAAATATAAGTAATTCCATTATATATATATATATATATATATATATATATATATATATATATATACAGAGAAAGAAAGAAAGGAGGTGGCAAAGGCATCATTAGTCTCTATCCAACCTGGTGACTTCGCCAGCCTCATTAGTCAGCATTTCAGTTCCACTTCTTCCAACTACAATCTGCATTTTAATTCAATGCACATCGACATTAATTGTATTTTAAATAACTGAAAAAAAAATTCAAATTCTTCATTTGTTCTTATAAATATATTAAATTAGATAAAACCAAACCAAACCAAAACAAAAGATTATTAATAATCAGTAAAGAGTGAAAGAAAGACAGACAAGGAACTGATAAATGCTCATGCTGGCATCGATAGCAATCTTACGACCGAAGTAGCTCTCAAATTTCTGCTCTTTCATAGCTTTTGGAGCATTGTCCGCCAACAGCTTTGTTAAACCCTAAATTAACATCAATTGACATCAACTCCCAAAAAAAAAAAAAAACCTAATTCCATTGACAAATTACTGCAAAAAGGAAAAACAAAAGGGATTATTATCGAACTCACTCACTCACCTTGATACCCATTACTGAATTGAACTCGATAGATTTTAGCGACACCGAGAGAAAGCTTTACTGAGTCTGATGCTAGAAGGGGTAGCGAGCCAAAGGTGTTAACCTTGCTTCTCTTCCCGCTCATAGCACTAAAAAACAAAAGAATACACATGGGCCTTTCTTTGGGCCATTTTACCTTTTATGTGTACTCGTGGACCTCCCGGACTTTGGGCCATTTGGCCTTTTATTTGTACTCGTGGACCTCCCAAGCCACAACTTGTAAGCCATGCATATATGCCTTTGCTTATGAAAACAGAACTTTGTGCATAACCGCAAACTACAAATTCAGTAAAACACGACTGTGAAGAACATCCGACAGCAAGAGCTGAAATGATATAAATTAATAATTGTAGTGATGATACCCTTCGTTGTTAGATTGTAGTGATGATACCAATGTGACGATCTAACTCTTCTCATTCTTTTACAAAAAAAGCTGCACATATGGGAACTAATTTGTTCTATAACTTGTACATAGAACAAGACAATAGAATGGATAGCCCAGATCATGGAACTCGGTTAACAACTTGAAGGTGGCATCTGTGATATAACCAAGTAAGCCTTTGTTTCCTCCGTCAACCAACGGTTATTCGATGCTGCACTAGGTTTTTTGCTCCTTAGGAAAGAGAGAGAAAGAGAGAGAGAATTAATGATAATAGGGATCAGTATTTAGCATTCCAAAAGGATATGGTTGATACTTAGGGAAAAAATTATTCATAGCCTTTTTAATTAAATCAAAAGATAAATTCAAAAAGCGTCGCTTTCACGATCAGCTAGCAGCTGGTGATATTTCTTGGTGCAGTAATTAATGACATCAGTCTGAACATGAAGTCAGTTTCTAGTTTCCTACATTCTGCAGAGAAACAAAAAAGGTATCAAATTAGAGAAACACACGGCGGGTAATCTAATGCCATAGAACGTTATAAACTAGGCCTGTGATGCGTTATATTTCTAAGGTGCTCTGCCATTTCTCATTCAGTCTAAATTGCCTCTTTTTGATTAGCAGTCTAAACTCTAAGCACCAATTTTTAAGTCTTCGCCATGGTGAGTCTCAAGCCAAAGCCAATATAGGATCTCATTCACACACCTAGTCAGTCTTTAACGTGCCTAAATTATGTGGATGCAGGGAGATATGGAGGCTAGCAAGGAAGATTACAAGTCTCTCAGCCTTGCAGGGAGCACAGGGAAAGGTGGATTTAGAGCTACCATTTTCATATATGGTAAGCAAGCGAGGAAATTAAGAATTTTAATGTCTATATATATATATATATATATATATATATATATATATGCCTGCCTTGCATTTAGTTTCTCATGTATCTTGTTTTACTGAAGGCATGGTGGCATTGGATAACATGGGATTCGTAGCAAACATGGTTAGCTTGGTTCTTTACTTCATGGCAGTGATGAACTTTAACGTAGCAAACTCAGCCAACAATCTGACAAATTTAATGGGTGCAACATTCTTGCTCACCCTTCTTGGTGGTTTTATTTCGGATTCTTACTTGAACAGACTTCATACTGTTCTCATTTTCGGTTTCCTTGAGATTGTGGTATGAATTTAATTTATTTGATTGCCATATTTTTCTGATATAAATGATCTCCTCAACTTCCATCGGCCTCTCGACATAAAGTAATGCTTGCTTGAACAGGCTTTGATGTTGATAACAATTCAAGCACACTCAAAACACATGCACCCTCCAGCTTGTGGCAAGCCAAGTTGCGTGAAGGGTGGTATAGCATTTATGTTGTACTTCTCCCTGTATTTGCTAGCATTGGGTGCTGGAGGAGTTAGGGGAGCTCTACCTGCACTTGGTGCTGACCAATTCGATGAGAAGGACCCAGAAGAAGCCAAGTCTCTTGCAACTTACTTCAATTGGATGACGCTTAGCACGGTGATCGGAGCTGTTGTTGGAGTCACGGGAATTGTATTCCTAAGTATGTTTCACGGCTGGTGGAAGGGGTTTCTGGTATCAACCCTGGCAAGCTTCCTTGGTTTTGTTATTCTTGCCGCTGGGAAGCCTTTCTATCGCCTCCGACAACCTGGAGAAAGTCCCATTATGAGGATCATACAAGTATTCCCCGATATTCATTTTATTGCTTTATCCGTATGATTACAGGATCCGTATGCACAACAGCCTAACATTTGTTCCATTTATTAATTTTCCCTATTCAGGTTGTTGTTTTGGCGTTTCGAAACCGGCAATTGCCGTTGCCGAAGGCTGAGGAACTCTACGAGATCAATGAGAAAGAAACCGTTGCTTATGAAGGAAAACTGGAGCACACTGAACAATTCAGGTAGCATGAGGCCTGACTACCAGTCTACCACATATGTAGTGAAGCTATTTGTTCCTTTATTAGTTATGCAGTCTGCAGCCAGGGCAGATAGGGTTTATTTTCTGATGATCTTCCCAACTTATCGAACAGATTCCTAGACAAGGCCGCCATTCTTCCTGAAGGCATGCAACCAGCTCCATGGACAGTTTGCTCTGTGACCCAAGTCGAAGAAGTGAAGATCCTGACAAGAATGTTGCCTATATTAGGCAGCACCATCATAATGAATACATGCCTAGCACAACTCCAGACCTTCTCAGTACAGCAAGGAAACCTAATGTACCGCAAAATCGGCAAACACGAGTTTCCTGCCGCTTCAGTTCCCGTAATTCCACTCATATTTATGGTCATACTCATACCTATCTATGAGTTCTTCTTTGTTCCTTTCGCTCGAAAGATCACTGGCCATCCGTCAGGCATCACACAGCTTCAACGCGTTGGAGTTGGTCTAGTTCTTTCTGCCATTTCAATGGCAGTAGCAGGTTTAGTTGAAGTGAAAAGAAGGAAGCAATCACTTAAAGACCTGCACCATCCCATAAGTCTTTTCTGGCTATCCTTCCAATATGGAATTTTCGGAATAGCAGACATGTTCACCCTGGTAGGACTATTGGAATTCTTCTATAAGGAGGCACCTTTAAGCATGAAATCACTGTCTACTTCATTCACTTATCTATCGTTGTCTTTCGGCTACTTCTTGAGTACTGTTTTTGTGAGTCTGATAAATGTAATCACTAAAAGAGTTACACCAAGCAAACATGGATGGTTGCACGGAGAATTTTTGGACTACAACAATTTGAATCTGTTCTACTGGTTCTTAGCCGTCCTCAGTTGTCTCAACTTTTTACTCTATCTCTACTCAGCCTCATGGTACAAATACAAGTCTGCCGATAGAGAGTCTACTAATAAGCCAAGAGCAAAGGGTAGTGATGATGGATTGCTTCTTGTCAAGGAAGAAAACACCACGGAAAGTTGTGGGGCAAAGGCAAATGGAGAGGAAAGTACAGAGGAGAAAGTGGCAAAGAGAAGTGTTGGAGAAGAAAGCACACAGGAGAAGGAGATGGTAACTATTAACAGTACAGATGCTGAAGCTAAAGTTCCCTCTTCTGAGCAATCGAATGAAGCTAAACAAGATTAAAAGGCAGGTTAAAGAAGTCTAATCCACCCCACAAGCATAAAAAAACTAGAGGAAGAAGAAGAATAAGCTCATTCTAGCAACTAAATGTACCTTTGTGGATCATTCATTTATGGTGATGAATAATCTTCTATGGTCACAAGTTCAACGTAAATCAGATAAAATTTATTTTTTGGTACTGTTATACATCACTTTGGTGTCTAGAAGATTTTGCCCTCTTGCCTGGCTAAAAACAGAGATTATGGTCCTGTGTATTGATCAAAACTAGGCTTAAAAAAAATGGCAGAGGTCTTCCATACTCCTTGAGATTTGTGAATGCATCAAAAAAAATTGGTTCTTTTTTTCCTATACATTATATTCGCTGCCAATTTGTGGTTTTTGGGATATGCAGGTTCGGGGGAATTAATATTTACGTCAAATAGGTCATACATATAGGTAACCTAGTAGAGAAATATGAAGGTAGAGAACCATATATAGCCTGAAATGACATATATATAGTCACCTCGTGAAAACATATATAGCACATTAATCCTTATTTAATTACATTTTTCTAATTCCATTTCATGCTGCTATAAAACTTAATTAACTTGTGTGTCTCCATAACTAATCTATTCACACACACATAGATACATACATAATATGTATGTATCTATGTGTGTGTGTGAATAGATTAGTTATGAAGACATTATAATATATATACAATCTGTAATACCAAATTAAAGTTCAATAATTAAACAAGTAAAAGAATACTTAGTTAGCCTTACTTTTCCTACACGATCACTTAAAATTAGCAAGGTGGTTGGAGCCTTTAATAAGGATGGCGATCGATCGGATATAAAACGAATACTTACTTTACCCGACCTAATAAATGCCCATTAAGATTGTCCAATGAGTATTAAAGTGGATGAAGATAAAAAAAATAAATAAATACTCGTTCTTTACCCTATTAATACATACTAATTTATTTAGATTTTTTTATTAATATAAAATGATCTAATTACATAAAATTTAAAAATTAAGGATCAAAATATTTTTTCTAAAAACTTTGAGGACCAAAAAAGCTTATATATAAAAAGGACCAAAATGTAAAAAAAAATAAAGTTAGGATAAAAAACTTTGAGGAGTAAAAAAACTTTTTTAAAAAATTATAGAGATTAAAATGAATATTTTTTATAAATCAAATTTATCGGGTATTTAGGTATAGGTCTGGGTAAAAATTTATACGTTGATTTCTTAATGGATAATGAATAGGGTATTCTTTTAATGGATAGAATAAAACATTAAATTAATGGATTGGGTGTCTGTTTAACAAGGAATGCATAGCAAAAAAAAAAAAAAACAAAGAAACAAACAATAATATACATTTTATATATAATTATATGTAACATGAGAGTAAAAAAATAAAATAATAAATAAAGTCCTTTCATAATTTCTCTTAATTACCATTTACAGTTCTTGCTCTTTCTATGCACTTAATTGTATGCAGAGGCTTAAATCATTAAACATATAACTCTCACTCTAATGGTAGTACGTAATTCCTTCACTATATATATATATATATAATTCTTTTTTGAGAAAAAACTTCACCATATAAATTGAACCGGCAAAATATTGAACTGTATACAAAATCCAAACATAACATTCATAAAGAAACAAATAATAATAATAATAAATTAAATCAATGAAGAAATTTAAAAAAAAAGGTATGAAAAATATTGTAATTAATTGTTTAAATAGAAATTTAATTAGTTAAAATAAAGTTACTTAATTATGTGATTGCTAGATAGAAATTTAGTCTAGCTAATTCTCATTTAATTTAGAGATTTTTCAAATTAATATGATTATGTTACATTCCTAGCTAGCTACTTGTACGTGTTAATTGATCAATTAAAAAGGATGGTCTTCATATATAAATTCAAATTAATTACGTACACCTGTGATATGTTATTAAATAAAATGGGAAAATTAAAAATGCAAATTACTATACATACATTCACATTACAAAAAGTATATAAAATAAAGATTGAGAATATATATATAAGCTTAAGCATAGATGTTAATTGATACATTAGAATATTTAGATGGTGGGAGAGATATATCTTGAAACTCTTTATATGTGTAGTTAATTTGTACAAATAGTAAATATATAAAAATTTAGTTAATAAATACAAAAGAAAAGGAAGCAAGGATAGAAAAGAGATTAAAATAGATTAGTAAGAAATTAGAAACAAATAATTAAATAGCAGTTATAATGAAGAAGCCTAAGAAATGGACTAGCATTTCTTGAAGTTATATATTAGGGTCAAAATATGAGCATTTTTTTTTTTTTTAATTAAAATGAGTTTACAAATAAATTAACTAAATATTGTGTTTTTGCATTAATTTATATATTCTTAGAAAGACTTTCACCGCATCTATGACCAAATTAAAATTTAAAATACCTGTACGAACAAGATTAATTGAATTATAAATATGTTACAGCTTGTAGTTTCCTTTTGAAGACAGTTTTTTTAAGGAAATAAACTGAAAGAAAATCTAAAAGTTAAATATATAGTAAAAAACAAATCTTGTGATTATCTTATCACAAAATGACACAAATGACCCCTTCAATTCAAGTTTCACGTTATATTTAGCAGGGTCAAATTAGTGAAACCATTCAAAAACTCCCTCTTATCTCATCATTTTTTCATCAGTGTGATCAATTGACACTCCCGGATGGGTTGTTGCTTCGCAGATGCATGCACGTGATATATGTGTCATGGTATTACTAGTTATTTCAGAAGCAAGATAAAATATTTCGCTGCTTTATCTTTTGGATTGGCCTCATTCGATCGGTCTAAATTGCTTTTCTGATTAGCAGTTCTCTAAATTCTAAGCTGCAATTTTTCAGTCTCCACCAATATGGTGAGTCTGTGTTTCGAGGCAAAGCCATCTCATTAATTCACACACTCATTCAGTCTTTAACATGCCTAAATTATGTGGATGCAGGGAGATGAGGAGGGTAGCAAGGAATATCACAAGTCCCTCTGTCTTGCAGGGAAGACAGCTGGGAAAGGTGGATTTAGAGCAACCATGTTTGTATACGGTCAGGAAGCAAATTGTATGGTAAGAAGTTTAATGTCTATATATGCAGGCCTTGCACTTAATTTCTCATGTCTTGTTTTACGACAGGATTGGTGGCATTGGATAACATGGGTTTCATAGCAATCATGTCTAGCTTGGTTCTTTACTTCATGGCAGTGATGCAATTTGACATACCAACCTCAGCCAACACTCTAACAAACTTACTGGGCTCAACGTTCATGCTCGCCCTTCTTGGTGGCTTCATTTCGGATGCTTACTTGAACAGACTTTATACTGTTCTCATTTTCGGCTTTCTTGAAATTGTGGTATGAATTCCATTTCCATGCATCTTTTCTTCATTAATTACTAGTTTTCTTGTCACTTCTCTATTACTCGACTATATATTTATTATTAGAAAATTTAAAAAAGGGTCTTTAATTTCTATCAAAATTACTATTATATATATTGCAATATTTCTGAATTATTTTTGTCTAAATGAGTCCTTAATTTATTGAAATAAAATCTATAAATAACACATATGATGTGGATTAAATATATATTTGATTGTGGCTTTATTATTTTTTAAACAGGATAATATTAGCATTATAGTTTTTACAAATATTTTTATTTGAAAAAGTTCATTTTTATTGTTTGTGAGTTGAATATTAAAGATATGGTCATGAATAAAAAATTTATGATACCTTTTAACTAAGTGATATTCTTTAATATAATATTAGTAGAGGCTATCAAAAGGTATAAATCATACAACTAAAAGAGTCAAAGATAATTCATATATAGGACAATAATCTAGAAAAAAAAAGAGTAAAAATTTTATAATTTGCTGATTTCTATGTTATTTTGTTATTTTAATTGTATGTGGGGGTTAATAACAATTAATAATTTAGTGGAAATTTTATGAATGGTTTTGTTTAAAGCAATCTATTTTTCAATATTAGTAGTGATTTTAAAAAGTAAAAATATGATAATTTTTAATCTAATTTGTTTTAAAAAATTTATATTGATTACTTATTATATTTAGTAATTAATAACTATAGCTTAAATCTCTTGAAAAGACTACAAAGAAAATAAAACTTGATTAATTATTGGACCTCATATAATAGTATTTATGTTTTAATATTATAAAAATTAAAAAGTCTTTGCTGCTATCATTACTATTATATTACAATATTTTCGAATTACTAATTTTCTTCAAAGGAGTCTTTTTGTTTAAATAAAGTCTATAAGTAACAAAAATACATAAGTTATGTGAATAAAATTTTTATTCAGAGCTCCCTTAACTCTTAATATGATAATATGAGCATTATAACTTATGAATCATTTTATTTGAAAGAAATTATTTTTATTATCTGTGAGACAAATATTAAAGATATATGGAGAGGAATAAGAATTTTATTCTACGAAGAGTCTTTCCTAATATTAGCAGATCGAGTTTGTCGAAAGATATAGATCCTTTCATCTAAACGAATATAAAATAGCATAATACAATCAAGTGTCCCCTATGTATAGAAAAATAACTAAGGCCCAATTTAATAATCTAATGAATTTTGATGTAATTCATTTAATTAGACAGTTGATGTTTTTATATATAGCAGTACGTACTCATGGATATAGCGACAGGGTTTGGTGTTGATAACAATTCAAGCATATTCAGAAAATATGCACCCTCCAGCTTGTGGCAAGTCAAGTTGCGTGGAGGGTGGTATAGCATTTATGCTGTACTTCTCTCTGAGTTTGCTAGCATTGGGTGCTGGTGGAATCAGGGGAGCTCTAACATCACTTGGCGCTGACCAATTCAATGAGAAAGACCCGGAAGAAGCCAAGTCTCTTACAAGTTACTTCAATTGGAATGCGCTTTGCGCCATGCTGGGGTCTGTTGTTGGAGTCACTGCCATTGTTTACGTCAGTATGTTTCATGGCTGGTGGAAGGGGTTTCTGGTATCAACCCTGGCAAGCTTCCTTGGTTTTGTTGTTCTTGCCTCTGGGAAGCCTTTCTACCGCCTCCGAAAACCTGGAGACAGTCCCATCATTAGGATTGCAAAAGTATTCCCTGATATTCATTCCATTTATTTCTTTCTTTCTCCATGCATATATGTAATTATATATAGGGTCTGTATATATGCATAACCGCTTGAAAGTTTTCCCGTACGTTGATTAATTTTCCCTATTTTCAGGTTGTTGTTGTGGCATTGAGAAACCGGCGATTTCCATTACCGAAGGCTGAGGAACTCTATGAGATCCGTGAGAAAGAAACCAATATCGGTTACGAGGAAAAACTTGAGCACACTGAACAATTCAGGTAGCATATATGAGTTATGACTATCAGTCTGCCATGTATGTAGTGAAGCAATTTTCTCCTTAATTACTTATGCATTCCGCAGACAGGACAGGCAGTGCTTGTTTTCTGATGATATTTGTTCCAATTTATTGAACAGGTTCCTAGACAAGGCCGCCATTCTTCCTGAAGGCAAGCAACCTGCAGCGCCATGGACGGTTTGCACTGTCACACAAGTCGAAGAAGTGAAGATCCTGACAAGAATGTTGCCTATATTAGGCAGCACCATCATAATGAATACCTGTTTAGCACAACTCCAGACCTTCTCAGTACAGCAAGGAAACCTAATGCACCGCAGAATCGGCAAACATGATTTTCCTGCCGCTTCAATTCCTGTAATTCCACTCATATTTATGGTCATACTCATACCTATCTATGAGATCTTCTTCGTTCCTTTTGCTCGAAAGATCACTGGCCATCCATCAGGCATCACCCAACTTCAACGCGTTGGTGTTGGTCTAGTTCTCTCTGCCATTTCAATGGCTGTAGCAGGCGTAGTTGAAGTGAAAAGAAGGAACCAAGCACTTAAAGATCCTCGTCATCCCTTGAGTCTTTTCTGGCTATCCTTCCAATATGGAATTTTCGGAATAGCAGACATGTTCACCCTGGTGGGACTGTTGGAATTCTTCTACAAGGAGGCACCTTTAAGCATGAAATCACTGTCTACTTCATTCGCTTGGCTATCGTTGTCTTTCGGCTACTTCTTGAGTACTGTTTTTGTGAGTCTGATAAACGTAATCACTAAAAGAGTTACACCAAGCAAACAAGGATGGTTAGACGGACAATTGTTGGACGACAACAATTTGAATCTGTTCTACTGGTTCTTAGCCGTCCTCAGTTGTCTCAACTTCGTACTCTATCTCTACTCAGCCTCGTGGTACAAATATAAATCGGACGACACAGAGCGTACTAATAAGCCAAAAGCAAAGGCTCTGGATGATCGATTGCTTCTTGCCAAGGAAGAATGCACCACTGAAAGTTGTGGGGCTAAGACAAATGAAGAGGAAAGTAATGAGGAGAATGTGGCAAAGAGAAACGAAGAAGAAAGCACACAGGAGATGGTGGCTATTAACAGTACAGATGCTGGAGCTAAAGCTCCCTCAGCAATCCTATGAAACTAAATAAAATACAGGGAAGCACTAAATCACACAATTTTTTTTAAATCCATGGAAAAAGCAACCGCTTCCTTGGATATAACAAATAGCTACTGTGGATTTAGTGGTTCCCTAAAATAAAAAAATAAGCGATTTTAATGAATTGAAGCCTATCCACCCACAAGCATCGAAAAATAGAAGAAGAAAGCAGCAGCTAGCTTGTTCTAGCATCTAAAAATAGCTAACAGGTGCTCCAAGATATGTATGGAATTGGTGGTGATCAGCTTAATTGGCAGTAGTTAATATTGGTTTTGGGTTTAATGTGTATGTATGTTTTTGTTTTGAACGTTTTCGCTTGATTTTACATGCTGATGGAAAAAAATGGAGGAATTAATATTGGTTTTGACATTAAGGTACGTAGTTTTGCACTTCCGACATCTTCTTGCATATTGGAAAAATTAATAATTTGGGTAATTAATTGACTTCAGTGGATCAAATACAGAAGTTGGAGGTTTATAAAATTGTTGTTCTGTTCATGTGTATAAATAATATAATGCATCCATTTTGAAACGAAGAAGTCAAGAGCAGCAAGTCAGGCCCATGAAGGTAATGCCAATTAAGTTCACTCAAAGGCTCAGTGATTCTGTATTACCCAGCCCAACCTGAGTCCAAACCTTCATGTTTTTCACCAGTAAAAAGTTACGTACCATTGGCATGGTTTCTGCCTCTTGTTTAAATCACTTCCCGGTAACTTAAACGCAGATAAACCCGATTGACGAGGTAAAAAAATCAGTAATGGTGAAATTTTACTCCTTTTCTTGATTTCTTAAATTTCAAAGTTGTTTATTAAATTGACGAAGAAATAAATGTTAATATGGTTCGAAAATAAAACTTAATTTTAATGACATGCAAGCTAGTTGAATGATAGCTTTAATTAATTAAGGCGATTATATTGCAACTTGCGTTGCCATTGCCAATTAGCAATGATTTCGTGCGTCATTTCGTGATTTATTGATTGAAAACAATAGTAGCACAAAAGGGCACCGACAAATGAAAATATGAACATGGGCTGGCCACCATTACAACTACGGAGGACACTCAGGACAGTGACCATGAAGGGATAATGAAAGACAAAGATATAACATACTTAAAGCACATGGAACCTACCTTTCATTGTGAAAAAAAAAAAAAAAAAGAAGAGAGAAGAAACCTCCCTGCCTTCCAGGTTGATGCTGGACCAGATGCAGCAAAGTCTGTTAAGTGTATATATATATATATATATATATATATATATATATATAGTTGTTAGATAATCGTACAATTAATGCTGTGTGCTTGTTTGTTTATTTATTTGTGTGTTTGGTATTTGCTAAATAGATTGGTTGGAGATGGCAAGAGTTGATAAATTAGCGTCTTGGAGTTGCCCACGGAGCAGAGTCATGGCAATAGACAAAAGGTGGGTGCATCAATTTCATGTCATGTGATTTTGTCATGGGAAGAAGCAAGTTCGAATCCCTCAATAGACAAAAGGTGGATGCATCTTCTTCTTTAATCTGCGGGTAGATGTGCCATGCTTCAGTACTTTTAACCAATAAAGTATAGATATAGTTAAATAAATAAATGTGTGTTATCTATCTTCAACATTGAACATTTTTCTCATTTCAGAATTTATTATTGGACTTTTAATTTTAAATTGGATAATTATGAATTATATCTTATTTGAAATCAAGCCCCAACCCTCCTCTTTTTTTCTTTTTTTTTTTTAATTCCATTCATCAAACGTACTCGAAAGCCTCGTATAACCACTAAAATAAAAAGTTATATTTTTACATTTTTTTTCGTGATCGAGCATCGTAATCTAATTTTGTTAGAATAAACTAGTTAGATACTCATATTATGTTGTGATCGGACAACTTTTATATACTTAAGGTTAAAGATTTATATGGCCTTGTGCGAGTCGAAATCTTTTTTCTAGAGACTAATGTACATCGCATATATATATTGAGTGAAATTATTTAATTTATATATATTTATTAAAAAGTAATTAATAATGTTTAACATAAAAATTTGTATTTAAATAATTGAAAGGTTCTTTCAAAACATCATTTAAATTATTTTATTTAAAAACACATATTTTAGAACATGAAAAAAATAAAAATAGAAATGTCATATAATAGTGCATATTATGTATGTGTGTGTGTGATATTGCACCTACAACTAGTTCTGCCATATTTACAATACAAATATACAACATGCGAAGAAAAGAAAAAGAAGAAAGAAACGTGAGATATCAAAATTAATTTGATTGGGAAATATTGGAGATGGATAGAGAGCAGAATTAATGAAGTTGGGAAAATATAAAAGTGATGGATGAACTGCTTCTTCGAGGGGATATGATTAGGGGTACAAAGGGATGAACGCCAAATTAATTGCTACTACAAGTAATTACGTGAAAGCAACTGCTAGCTAGGAAGAACATTAAGTACACAACTTGACTACCTTATACAACCCCAGGCATTCCTCACTTCAATGTCTCTTGTCTGTTACATCAAAACAAGACGTACGCCAATATTTCTCCAGCTAACAGAAAACCTTTTCAGACTTTTGTATTTAGAGGTTTAAGGATTGGATGAAAAGAAGGGTCAAGCTAGGTGGCTTGCTAGGGTTTTGTTCATTTCGGTTGGGGGCATTGTTGGCATTAACAATGATCACACCTTATCTAATTAAGCGAAGCTGGCTGCTGATTACCCGCAAATTGGCCGGGCCCTAATACCAGGACAAGCTGTTCCTGTAGAAAGGGAGTACTGAAGCAAGACGGAACACCATCCACAGCCCAACCACCGTGGTCCCTAGCTAGCTACTTAATTAGTAGTAGCTAAATAAACCATGAGTGGCCACCATCCATCATTTTTATCAGAACCCACCATATAATCAAAGCTACCCTTTCTCAATCTCTATTTTGTAACCATCTCTATGGCCCTTTCTCCTTCTTCAGCTCCCTTCTATTCTTTTTTTTTTTTTTAATGTAAGCCTATATACCATCGGTCAGATAAGCTCGAACCATTTAGATATATGTGGATAACAAGGAAAACAGATTTGCTCTCTCACTATTTTTTATATATTTAAGCCATGAAAAGTGATTTTGGATTAAAAAAAAAATTCCTAAAATTAACGATACTTTTTTAATATTAAAAGAGCTATATTGATAAAGGGAGAAAGAAAAGTTGGGGTTGATTCAACGAGAAGTAACCAACAAGGAAAGCAGATTTGCTCGCGCTCTCTCTCTGTTTCTTATATTGGCGTAAAAAAATTTTTTTTTTAAGTGCATTATACTGATATAAAAAAATTATGTATCAAAAAAGAAAAGAAGGAAAGTAAGAGAGAGACGGATCAATTGACGTCGAGAAGGAGCAAACACATCCGATGAGAAGGTCCGGTAACCAGGAGGTGTCATTAATTAGTTAACACAACATGGGTCAACATAATTATTGTTAATTTATCATGCCCGCATTTATAAATATAAAATATAATTAGTATTAGTTAGTTCTGTTGCTTGCTACCACTCCATAATCAGTACGCTAAATTGCTTAATTAATTAGCGTTTACTACTAATTAGTACTATTTTTTTTTTAGCATAGAGATTAGAGAGATCTAAATCTGAACAGTTTTAAGGAGAGCGCCTTTCACGGATCTGACATGATTGATGCTGTAGCAGAATGGTTTTTCTTTTTTTTTTTTTAGATTTCTTCAAGTGCTACCGACCCCATTTTGAATTTTCGGTGATTTAACCAAAAAAAAAAAAAAAAAGAACCGATCCATAATTAATTATAAAAAGTTTTCATAAGCTTAGCAAAATTCTAGATGATAATAGTGGTAATTTTTGAATTAGTGAAGAAGATCTGATAGCGATGAATATATATATTTAAAAAAAAAAAAGAAAAGAAAAGAAATCTAGATCTCATCCTTTAGTTTGGAATCAATCCCTTGTAACAAATGTTAAGATTTCTGTTATATATATATGATACAGCTGTCTGCCTCTCAAGTTCTTCCACCGAGAAGAGAAGAGGAGAAGAAAGAGGAAGGAAAAGCAGACCACACAGTCTCACACACACATAAATCGAAAAGAAAAATAATAAATGAAGCTCAACCCAAATATGGCAAAAGGACAACTATTGAGTTCTAAGTCTTTTGATCTACTCACTTTTCCCCTACTGACTGATAAGTAAAAGATTTCGGCGTCTATTTTTAAGGACAGCTACAGAGTTCTAAGCAAAATTGATAAAATCCGAGGATTTGGTATTAAATAGATAATAAGACAATACATTAAGGACTTGATTGAGGTTTTTCCTACATAAAATCTTTGTTAGATTCCTGACGTGCTTCCAGTAATAAACCTTCAAAAGCCCGGCAAACCAAGTTCTCTCTCTCTCTCTCACTCTTTCTTTCTTTCCCCCAACTCAAGCCTTGAAGCAGTCCGAGCCTACAGATTTAGCTTCCCAATTGAATTCAAGGAAGCTAATCATTCTAAATCTCTTTTTTCTTGATATAAAAAGTAATTATGTCCATAATGACATTGACAAATTAGCCATTTTTAGCATCTCCTTGCTTACTGCTAGTATGAAGCTAATACTACTAAGGATAACAAACTCTCCCTTCCCTTGTTAGCCAAACCCAAAGTTTTCACCTTTCCTTTTTCTTTCTGTTTCTTTTCTAGATTTGTTTAGCGCACAGAGCCAGCAAAAAATGAAGCTCTTCAGCTTCTGGGCTGTTGCTTTTGCTCTTTGTCTTTTTGGGGCGTGGGAGGTAGATGGGTTCTTGGAGATGAACGAAGAAGAGATATTTTACACTGAAGCTCATGCTTCTCATTATAATGAATCTAAAGCTGTTTATGGCAACAATGCTTTGTCGGTTGGCCTTACTCTCATCAAATCAGCTGCTGCTAAAGGAGCGGGTAATTTAACTTCTGAAGATTGCTCCTTTTCATTTTCACAAAACCAAAGTTTGCTTCTTTTTTTTAATTAAAAGTAAAATACTAAATGCTGCTTTTCATCTTCCTATGTCTTACTGATATTGATTTGATTGAACTTTCAGTAGATTGTCAGATTCTTTTTTTTTTTTTTTTTGGTTTCTGAGTTCCTCAATGATTCAGATTTGTTCCCTTTTTCTTTATTTATTTTCCCATTTTCTATCTACTTTTGTGAGGAAAAATAAAATAAAATGGAAAGAGAAGAGAAAGGCATTAAATATAGGACCCCATTTCGATTTAATTTTGAATATATATATTGGCAGAGAGGCATTTATTATGTTTTCTTTGCTATTCTCCATCTCACCCGATGTCAGTTCTGTGGGCAGAACGAGGCATTTTGGTACCCTCCTCTGTTGTTTTGCGCTTTTATTTATTATCACAATACTAGCAACGTGGTTGTGTCATAGATAATCAAGATTCAATTAATCTTGTCAGATTAAAATATCAGTTTACATTTTTTTCAAATTTGGTTAGGTATTTTTTGTTGTTGTTATTGTTGATATTCCCTCAAATCTTTTCCGTTCAAATTTATTTCAACAAAAGTTGTTGTTAGTTTTTAACGGCTGTGACTACTAGTCTCATATCTTGTCCTAATGAGCCCTTTGCCAATCTTGCAGTCTGTTTGGATGGAACATTGCCTGGATACCATTGGCATCGTGGGTATGGTTCAGGGGCAAATAGTTGGCTTATTCAGTTGGAGGTTTGTAATTATTCAATGTTAGAAATTATATGACTTCTGGTCTCTTGCTTTGGCATGACTTTTCTTGCACAATCTAAAAGTCATAATTTGTGGTCTATATTTTCAACTGTTCGGTTACTTGTTTTGGCTCTGAGCTATACCTTTCATCACTTGTGTCAATGATTAATTATGTGTATTGTTACTGGCCATTTGGACTGTTAAAAAAAAGAAAAAGAAAAAAACTAAGGCTAATGAATATTGCTTGGAAAAATAAAATAAAAATTACCATAACCTACATGAAGAAACTTAAATGATTTTTGCTGCAATTGGTACTTGCATTAAAAATATATATATATATATATATATATATATATATATATATATATATATATATATATATATATATATATATATATATGAAGCTCTTGATACTGGATTGTGTGAGTGTGACACAAATATATAATTTTTTGCTAGGTAAGTACTTTTACAGCCTTGGCTTAAACTTTCTGTTAGCATGTACTGCCTTATGCTACTTTGTCAGCTCGCAGGCCCCTTTCAATTGACATCGTTCTGGATTGAGACTTGACTTTATTGAACATCTTGTGTAGGGAGGAGGATGGTGTAATACTGTTAGAGCTTGTGTTTATCGGAAAACAACTCGGCGAGGTTCATCTAACTACATGGAAAAGCAGTTGCAATTTACAGGAATATTGAGCAATAGAGCTGAAGAAAATCCTGGTTTAGCCTCAACTGTCAAATACTTTCAAATACCTATCTCTTTTCTTTTTCCTTTTTTTTTTTTTTTTTTTTTGTCTCTTTTGGTCTTGGATATATTATTGACAAGGGGTTTGCAGATTTTTACAACTGGAACAGAGTTAAACTCCGTTACTGTGATGGTGCCTCGTTTACTGGGGACAGTGAACATAAGGTTGGAATCTTACCATTTTCTAATGTATCCCTAATTATTGTATCTTGCATTTAACACATTTTCCATATGTATGAGTTGATTGAAAACTTTTTAAGTGAGCTCACTTATTAAAATCAAATGATTTTGTTTTAGGCTGCACAACTGCAATTTAGAGGACAACGTATATGGTCAGCTGCAATGGAAGATTTAATGTCTAACGGAATGCGCCATGCCAATCAGGTTTTATATCTTGTCAGCTTTCAATATCCGTACCTCTATCTCTTTTCTTCTTGATTATTCTTGCAATAATTTTGTTATTTAACTGTACCTCAGGCTCTTCTTTCTGGCTGCTCTGCTGGCGGCCTAGCTTCTATTTTACACTGTGATGAGTTTAGGAACTTGTTTCCGGGAAGAATTAGAGTGAAATGCCTGAGTGATGCTGGTTTATTCCTTGATGCGTAATTGCTTGTTATCTTGACACTGTTTCATGTTTTCCTCATTTCTAAGAATCGATTTCTCTTCAATTAGCACCTCCCTTACCCATTCTCATTTCCTTTTGGAAATTGTAGAGTTGATGTTTCTGGTGCGCGCACCTTAAGAAATGTATATGGTGGAGTTGTGGGCTTGCAGGTAGTATATGATGTCAACATTTTGTAATTTAGCTATATTGGTAGTTTGAAGGTTTTGAGTGATGCTTTTACTGCATGCTAATTGTGGTGTTTTTCATACTTCTTGCAGGGGGTGCAGCACAACCTTCCACGAATATGCATCAACCACCTTGATCCAACTTCGGTAATCATTTCTTTTACCATTCCTTTACCTCTTACATCTATCTAATTTGAATGTAAGACATAAATCTGGAACTCAATTTTCTTTCTGTGATTTCCTTGTTACTTCAGTGCTTCTTCCCTCAAAACATAATCGGCAACGTTAAAACCCCACTGTTCATTCTCAATGCAGCCTATGATTCATGGCAGGTAATAATACTTTCCTGTAAATGTGCGAATGCACGAATCTTTTATTGTTGGTGGAGTAGTCTTCCTTGACTAACAAACTACACAATTTAACTTAATGTTAATGAAGTGTTTTATAAGATCACTGACTCTAATTTACCCTGTGAATTCAGATCCAGTCCAGCTTAGCTCCCCCATCTGCAGATCCCCGTGGCTATTGGGGTGATTGCAGAAAGGACCATTCAAAATGTTCTGCATCTCAAGTCCAATTTCTGCAAGGTATTTTATATTATAGATCCATTTATCTATTATAGGCTGCATTACATAGCAGATACAGTTTGCTTATTGGGGCAGTTTCATCTGTTTCTTTGGAACAGGATTCAGGAATCAAATGCTAAATGCAATAAAAGGCTTTTCAAAGTCTAGACAGAATGGGTTGTTTATAAATTCTTGTTTTGCTCACTGCCAATCAGAGAGGCAAGATACATGGTTTGCCGATAATTCTCCTGTACTTGGAAACAAGGTATGTCTGATCAAACCTCAAAATTTCTCAGTAAGGTTGTTTTATCTCGAAAAGTAACAGAAAGGGGAAAAAAATCTGGTTTTCTAGCCCTTCCCTTGGGATTCCTTTCTTTCCTGGTTGTATTTTACAGTACATAACCAGTCCTGTTTAGTTCATTCCTCACATCATCGAAGTTTTCAAACATCTGACTCATGTGGTTGACAATATGCAGCCTATTGCACTTGCTGTTGGAGATTGGTATTTCGACCGTTCAGGCGAGAAGGCCATCGATTGTCCCTATCCCTGTGACAACAGTTGCCACAATCTGGTTTTTAGATGAGTCAAATTTCATCAATTGGCTCATCTCATTACACAGTCATCGTATTAGATTCAACCTTATATATATTTACCCCCATTGTTACTGTAATAGAACTATGCGATTCATTGAAATTTGGTAGAGGACGACAATAAGAAGGAAGGTTGCTGAGAAATGTAAATTCATCAGCTAGCCTTTGTATTGCTGTAGCACATCTTGTGCCTCCAAATCATTCCACTTCTTCAATTTGAATTGTAATCTAGCAGTAGTAATTTTTTATTATCAATCAGCGAGTCCATATTTTCACGCCGATGCTTTTGTCTTTTTTGCTTGAGAAAGGACGTCTACCGTCCCCACTCCCCCTTTTCGCTATTTTATCATCATCTTTTGTCAGCAGGGCCAGTGGAACCTTTTTGTCATTCAAGTACTGAATTTAAACCAGTGAACAGAAATTTACAGCATGGGGAAAACAGTTTGACCAAACATCGAAAATGACTCCCAGCTATTGGGTTTATCTTAATTTTATACTCAAAACAATTTTGATTTCTTAATTGGAGCTTTTTGGTAGAATTTCTCAACAAAAAAATTTCAGGTTCCTCACAAAATGATGTTGCTTCTTACATAAAGAAGTGAACTTTGAATGTAATACAGAAGTATATATGGATGGAAAAACCTAATTGAAAATTTATTAGAACTTGGATGACAAAATTGATATTTGGGCTTCTTGAGCTTTTGGGGACGTAGGTTTTCTCACAGAGATTTTTGGGCTTTAATTTCTTCAACTTCTAGGCTCTAGAAAAAAGCAGCCCTTATCTTGTTGGAACTTGGAATAGATGTTCAGCCCATGTCAATACCACACCTGCTGTTTTTTCTCTCATGGTGCCATTTTCAATTTCGGAAATTGTCATTTGCTTCTGCTGTTTGCACTTTAACAACAAAAAGTGATCCTTTTTTGTCTTTTTTTTTTTTTTTTCCTGTTAATCATGGTGCTATCATGTTTTCCATTGACAATTTCAGTAATAATTCCTGCGTATCAGGTCTATATCATCTCAATTTAAACATAGCAGATTTGAGGATCAGAAGCTATGATTATGATAGGATTTCTAATCATTTAACTTTTGATTATGTAGGTGATGAACAATGTGAGGATTAAATTAACATTTTGGTTGCTAATGCCAGAATAAAATGAATAGAAGTTGAAGGAGCAACATAAATAATATGGAACTAACAACCAAAATCAGCAGAACAGAGCAAACTAGCCTGAAATTGATAGAGGATTATAAACTGCAATAATAGGTCAGTTCGTGTTTCCCTTTTGGTGAGTTCAAGAACTAGCTAGCAGCTATTAACACCATTAATGTAGCATTCTTCCAAGTAAAATTTGATTTCAAGCCAGGTTTTTGTTCTTTTCATTGCAAATGCTGAAACATTCATCTGCACCACATCTTGTATTTGTTTCTCTGTCGTAATCGCCATGATTTTCCCTGTCTGATGCAAGTAGATCTTTCACAGGTAAAAGAAAATCCCATATAATATTCGATATGATAATGCTAAATTATATAGACTCATCATTGTCTTAATCATCGTCAGTAGCATCATCATTTGCGTTCATTTTGGCCTATAAGTCATTAAAAAATCTATTCTCCTTATTATAGTATAGTTCAATAAAAAGAATCAAGATTCCGTGACATTTTAATTTTCTATTGCCGGACATTATAAACAATTGCTGAAAGCTTTCTGCCCTAATATTGTTGCCATCCCCTCAGTCTGGCATTGCATCTCAAGACTTTTCGTGTCTTCTTTCTGCACCCATGATTGTAGGGCCCTAACAAAAGACCCACCAATAATTTGGCTCACATGTGTTTGAAGCGAATAAATATATATTTACGTGTGTGTGTGTGTGTGGAGATTTCTTGCAAACAAGGAAGAGACTTTGAACATAGTTTATTGAGGAAACTATTTGTTTAGGATGTCTGCACATGGAAAAACATGAACCTTCTTGTCGCATATATGTATGAGAGAAATGAATGGTAACCCACTATTCATTTTTATATCAGGGAGACTAGCTAGAATATTATTATACGGGACAAATTTGTTACCATTTTTTAACGTCTTTTTTCAAACGGTAAGAGACTTTCTTGATGCATTTGATTTCTGAGTTTTTTTGATTTAAAACCTCAACTATATTTACTTTGAGTATATTTATGACCAACTCGATCACATTCTCTTTGATTGCGAGATACTTGGCAATTACAAAGGGGGAAGCACATAGCATTCCTAGCCTGCAGCTGAATTTAAAAACTGTGGGAATTCAAACTTAATTTGTATGATGATTATGATGACAAGCATGAAAGAGTAAAATCACAGTTTTACTCAGGCACTGGTTTTTTTTTTTTTTTTACTGTTACTGTTAATCCTATCATAATCTTACATCTTTACACTGTTAATCTCCCAGGAAAAAATTCTACCTTTTGCTTTCTAATCTCTTCTAAGCCCCATGCATAATTTACCACACACAGGTATGCAGTGCATGTTGCCACTTCTTGGTGAATTTGTGATCAGCCTTAATTTGTTTTGTTACCTTCTTAATCTTCTATTTGCCGGAAAACATCTTTTTATTTTGGTCCAACAGGATGTGCCAGAAAACATTGATTCCTGTTCATTATCTCTTAAAATTTCAGCATCACTACGTAGATGCCCCTTTGAGGGACCGCTTTTACTCTTCATCACAGAAGAGGTAAGAGCATAGGCCCACAGCAAGGACAATATTCTAGACTGTGTGTCCTAATGTGATCAATGGTGTAGATTTTCCCACCTGGATATTCACTGTTCATCTAAATATCCAGTTATCCTTGAAACTGAATCGGAAGATTCTTGCTCAGCCATGTCCTTTAAGATAATGTTAGTACCTCAAGAAAGGATAATTACAGTAATCAACGGGATGGCCCTTATATATCAGATGGAAAATCATGCATTCACAACACAAGTCTTGTTGACTAGAAGGGGATTATTATATGTATAGATATGCTGTCTGCCTTCATTATTTACCTGGGTTGCAATAGTAATAAGCATGTCAAGGGACTTTTTGATGAGGTAATTCAGAGGAAGACAGCAACCGTTGTCTGTTGAAGGGAAGGGAAGTGACTTAAAAGCTGTCAAAAAAGCGAAAGCTATCCCCATCTGTAGGAGACAATGATAGACGCCGATTTAAGACAAATGGCCCCTTGAATTTTGCACTAGAAAAGCACAGATGGGAATTTTTATGTATTTTTGTCAAAAAAAAAAGATATATGGATGACACTAAAGTAAAACATGAATCCAAGAAAACCAAATTCTCGGATTTTTTTCAATTTGAAAAGGTGAGGACGTAAAGTGCTGATTATTGTCAAAAGGAAAAAGAAATATCATAAAGCTATGGATGGATTGCTTACGGATACAATTACAAGAGTTGCTGAAGAAAATTTCACCAAGCCTTATTAAGAAAATTTCTACAGTGTTTTTTTCCAAGACAATGACAACATGAGCTTGGTTCAATCCCAGATATTTTTATAGTAAACAAAAGGCTGAAGAATTCTGTATCAGACACATTTACAAAAAATCAAAAGAAGTAACTCTATAGCACACACCTGTAGCCAGAAGATAATCTATTTCCAATATTCCATCTCAAACTGAAAACTTGTGTAATTGAATTAATTAGACTCTGCACATGTTAAAAAATAGCCTAAAGGGATTGTCCAAAAGCCACAGCAAATCTTTGCAGATCCTTGGTATAGATGTCCGTTGGCTGTGAGGCTTGTTGATGCTGGTTCAGTAGCCAACTAGCGCTTGAACCTTCTGCTATGAAGTGTGTTTCTGGTTTCACTTCACCGTACACATGTTGAGATGTTTGGTTTTGTACTGTGTTTCCAAGAAAGAATGGGGTGTTAAGATATTCAGACCATTTGATGTCTTCAGCAGGCTCGTTTTCGAGTGACCGAAGGTGAGCTTCTTCTCCCGATCTCCCACAATCGGCCAACCCCCACGAGAAGGCGTTGCTCTCGAAGAAATTGGAGTTGCTTTGTAGTTCAATACTGCTACTGCTTCCACTTCCATTGTTGCTGAAGCTACTTGCTTCCCAGTTCTGAACCCCATTGACATCACAAGAGCCTACAGAAGGATTATGATCAGATGGAAGACTAACAGAAGGCTTTACACGTATTGGAGTCTGGAACACAGAGGATGACACGGGTGAGAGAATAGTCGGTGGTGTCATACTAGAATTGAACTCAGAAATCATCGCAGAAGAGGAGGAATTTGGATTAAAGCAGAGAGTAGTATTTGGATTCATTGAGAGGCCTATATTAGGTTTGTAATCCAACTTCTGGAAAGGGAAATACCCCATCAAATCAGAAGGCCTGCAACTGGCCGCGGTGGTGCTTTCATGGGAGGTACCAAACCTATCGAGGAAGAAATCCTGTTTCTGCTGAGTATTTGCCAAGTTGCTACTACCACTCCCTTCTTTGTTGTTGTTTGTGTTGATGATCTTTGAGCCGCTGGAAGAAACCGCAAGTGGTTTTAAAGTAGCTGCCTCAATGAGGTTCAATTCATTTGATACAATAGGAACTTTCTCATTGTCAGCTGTGAGCTGCTGCTTCTCTTTACCATTCTCAACTTCGGAAAGAGGTCTGTGAGTGTTGGGGTCAATGCCTCTCTGCCTCAGCTTCTTCTTAATGCAGGAATTCCATAAATTCTTTATCTCATTATCAGTTCTTCCAGGTAATTGTGCTGCAATCTGAGACCATCTGATCAAGTAGGTAGCAATAACCAGTCAATATATGATTAAAACACTTAAATTTGAAATAAAGTCTACTCAATAATGAATTTATGAATTATTATAAATATAAACTACCTATTGCCAAGAACTGCATGAAGTTCAATTATCACGTTCTCTTCCTGCTGAGAAAATGCTCCTCTCTTCAAATCAGGTCTCAAGTAGTTAATCCACCTTAACCTGCAGCTCTTACCACACCTTTGCAAACCTGACAATATAGATATGATTAAATGTAAATTAGGAGATGTTTACAGGAATGCTAAAACTAGTAATCTAACACCATTTACTCAGCATTATTGTTAACTAACAAGGGATATACCAGCTAGTTTAGGGACAGAGCTCCAGCAGCCATGTCCATGCTTAGTAATATAATTCAGAAGTTTCTCATCTTCCTCAGGAGACCACAGGCCTTTTCTTAACTTCTGCTTGTAACAGCAAGAATGCCTCCCCATGTGGAGTGCAACAAAACCTGCAATGCAAGTGCTGGCAAATGAACTTTTAAAAAGCGGCAAAGTATTGTGTCAGCAACAGAAGAAGAGTTGGGGCTTTGAAATGGATTCTAGGAAGTGGGGAAGTGATTGGAATATCTGATGAGAGAGAGAGAGAGAATAGGGAGTGATGAGAAGAAAATGAAGTGGCAGTCTGGTAGGGAATGAAATTAATAGGAGGAGGCTCAAAGAGAAAAGTCACATTCAAGAGGGCGATTGAAGATTGTGGTTTCAGATTTATACATGGTTTTCCTATGTGTTATATGCTGTCCTCTTGGATGGTCCATGTCAGCACCTGGGACCACTAAAAGGTGGGTCCCAACACTCATGGACGGTCCCGATCCTACCGGTGTCCTTTAACTGATGATGAAACACAAGCATGAGGGAAAATGGTGGTTCCAATAATTTGACAAGGCCTAGTTATTTCCCATCAAAATTTGAGTATTTTTTAAAGACTTCTGTAGAGGACTGACGTCTGGTGGGTCTCCTCTCTAGCAAAATACTTAAACAATTGTAAAAACTGTTATGCTCAGAAGCCCAGGTAAAAGCTTTTGGTTGATGTAGACATGTATTTGTGAAGGCCTATTTTAACCAAGTCCATCCTAAGATTCCTGATACAAAATAAGTCACAAGAATTGAGATAGGGAAAGTTTTTTGAAAACAAGAAATACCTAAAATTAGTGAGTATATCAAATAAAGTAGTCTGCAATAAATTGATGATAGCCCTCCTTTTGGATTCTTGTTCAACAGGAAGAATGAAAATACTGAATTCTCTCTTCTCAGCAATTCTTCCTTTGCCTATCCCTAGGCTAGCTAGCTACTGCTTACTAGCCTTTTGGCATGCAACTTTCATCCAATAGACATCCATCTTCTCTGTTTCTCAGGCCTTTTGAGGCAACTTTTCCAATTCCAATAACCTATATATATAATTAATTGTTTTTAAAAATCATTACTTCTCTCTTAGAAAACCCCTCAAATTTAATCAATTTTCCACATCATTCAATACAGATATCTTACAGTTTGAATTGCTAATTTTTTTTTTTTTTCCCTCATTATGGCCAAATGCTATGGTAAATGGAGAAAGAAGTGAACAAATTGGCCATCCCATGCATTGACTCCTTAGCTATATAAACAGGACAATTACAATAATGCAGTTGTCTTTTAGGATGGGATAGAAGATGATGTGCATGAGAATTAATGTAATGTATTTTTCCAGCGACTTGAATGAGGACAAATTCTGATGAATTATTACAAGTTACATGGTATACTCAATACAAAAATCATTATTTATTGCACAATGCCAACTAAATTAATCATCTCTTTAAAGAGTATGTATATATATATAAATGGATTAGTTGGACTGACACCATTTATATTCCTTTTCCACCATTCTTGATTTGTTTACAAGGAAAACAAAAATCATTAAGGAAATGGAAAGACGTAAAAATATTAATGTTGGATCAATTATCGTGTCCCAATTGTCATACGAGAATTCTCCAAACATGGAAGAACGAGATGAAGAAGAAGAAGAAGCAGCCAAAAGATGACGAGCAGGGCACGAGTGTATGACAGAATAAATGCTGGTGATGATAAAATAAAAAAAAAAAAAAAAAAAACTTAAATTATTAGCTCATAGCTACATAATTTGATTACATATCTTCAAGCAAGTTGCAGAACATTTGTCTATGTAGTCGAGCAGGAAGACAAAATATTATGTTCAGGGTATGCTGGCTGCTGCATCATACAATTAATGTCTTAGAAAAACCTAAACTAAAACTTAATTAAATTCCTTTAAACACGTTTTAGACTTTGAGAAATTAATTAATTAAATAAGAACCTTAATTGATGATCACCTCCATGATAATGGAGTAACATCAATCATGTTAAATTAAGTAGCATATTTCTTTCTTTGATGGCCTGTCTGTCTCTCCGTCTGCCTTGTTCTTCTGAATTACCCTGTGAACTAAACTGCACACGAAGCTTCCTTAATTTCCTTGACCTCTGGCAATGTCCTAATACAGACATACCAATTGGATAATTTGAATAATATATATGTGTAAAGATGCTCGTAATCTTCATACCTCATAATGCGCTCGTATGTACACTTTTATCTTGTAGCTAGCTACCACGTACCATACATATGAGCTGTTATCTCAAGTCAACCATTGCTTCTTCTCTGTGTTTTATTTGCTAATCATTAATCAAAGTGTGTGTGTGTGTATATATATATATAAATGTACACACACATATGTTGGCTTTGCTGTCATTGATTTCTATTTAATCTGGTGGGTTTGTTAACATTCCCTACAAATTAATTAATAATCAACTCGATCGTTTAACATTAATTTTTACTCTTACTTTTGATGCATGCCTCTTTAATTTATTCTACTTGCTTCAGGTCTAGGGAATGGATCCCGTGTCTTTGAATGATTAGCTTATAGGAAAAGGAAAAAAAAAAAAAGGGATAGGAGCAGTACAAGCAATTAATTATTTATTAAATAGGTTTTATCTACTTACTTTCATAACTGTTCCATTATCTTACTTTTGTAATAATAATACCAAGTTTTTGGCTTTCTGCTACCTAGTTAGGCCTGATCGGATCAGCAGTATATGTTGTTTTTTTTTCATTTCTTCTTTTGTTGTCTTTGTTAAGGGCTTGAGATGAGTATAGATAAAAATGGGTGGTGCAAATTGTTGATCCTTGGCCACCGACGGACGACAAGAACATTGTTTTGTAATTACAGCCACACAATAGTAACAGTGGAACATTGTTTTGTCTCAGTGGTTGCGGTTTTAAGATTCCTTTAAACTCTTAAACCCTTCCTAAATGCTACCTTTGGTCCCTAAGTTTATCTTTTCCACGAACGCATTAATTAGGAATCTTATAGGAAACAGGTGTGGGACTTCACAGCTGAGTGTATGTGATATCTAACGTTTGTAGGACCTGTCGACAAATAAATAGGACTCATTCCATGTACAAAGCACAACACTGAAGCATTTCGGCAGAGTAAAAGGGTTAATCAATCTGCAGTATATGGTTGAACATGGAGCTATATACTAGCTATAATAAGTTCTTTGTTCTTTCTTTTCTGAAAGTTATCGAAGATTGATATCAATACTACTGTAGCGATCAAAATTAACAAGATGCATTTATCTCACACAAATCTTCTGTTCGGTAGATTCGTCGAATTGCTGCTGACTTTAGGCCAGCAGAAAGAAGTCAATGTCTTGTCAACAGATTACTACTCTCTTTGAGCCTTGAGTTACTGAGTTTAAGGCACCATTTGGTGGGAGGCTTGAACAATTTTCATCGTTTAAACGAAAGTAAATCATAATAACAATTTGGTGAAACAAAGCCATAATTTGTAAGCATAATGGCCTACTTCAGGTAGCGTTGATGGGAAATAGGCAATCAAAAGTCCCTGAAAAGAAAGATTTTGGAGATAATAATCGAATGGTTATTTGAAATGGAGGGGGACATAATTCATATGCCCTTGAAAATGGAGAGCCCTTTCCTCAATATCCTTAGAGTCATCTGTTTCAAAGCTGATTCTGAGACAGACAGCTAATTGACAAGAAAGAGCAACTGTTGCTCTAATAATGGAATCACACTCATCACTGAGTCCATACCAGTATGATTATCTTCATTAATTATAAGCTTTTCTGACAAAAAAATTTGCCAACATCAAAAGCAAAAAAAAAATAGTTTCATTGCATAATCATCTTTGAAAAACAACTACAGCAGCACGTTTCTGATTTAACCAAGGATATATATATATATATATATCCATGCATGAGTCTGTCCTAATCCTGAAGTTTTTTAAATTTCCTGCTTTCAGGTTATTAATAGAGGCTGCTACAGTTGCTAAAGAAGTAGCACCACTGCTGTATTATTTGAGAATAATGCTTTTCTTTAATTGGTTGCTATAAAATTCTCTTGTCTGCACCTTTTTAACCAAATGAAGCGACCAACTCAGTATTTTGGGGGTATCCAGTACTGCTTTTTGACGAGAGATTGCTATTACAAATATTACTATCAGATAAAAATCTGCAGGAAAAATCACATATTGCTGTGCCTAAACATGTTAAAACTAGTAGGATTGAATGAGAGAGGGGGTCCTTTCTAGATGACCTTAAATAAATTATCATTATGATGGAGTATTATTCTTGATTGGCCCATTAAAAATTAGTTGCAAGCAAAAGCACATGGATGTCTAATAAGTTTTGCAGTTAACTCAGCAACTAAATTTAAGTTGATCAGCTTTAGTCTTATCACAGCAGCAAATGATGACTAGAGAAACATGAAGGTTGCCATCATGAGGTTGCTTACCATAAATGGAAGCTTCAGATCTCTTTACCAGTCATTATTGAGGTAAACAGTGGTGTTTAAATGGCATTACGAGCATGTATTTAAAGCATATTGTGTAAAGAAAAGATCAGTAACAGTAATGGCAATTTGATTTTTAAGTTAAAGCTGGGATGAAGGTAAGGCCCAGCAAGATTATAGTGGAAATTGACTTTAATTAGAAGGCAACATCATCAATTATCAAAAAAGCCTCGAGTCCTTTGCTCCCATGAAATTATATAAAAAAAAAGCCTTGTCTGGTTTAGATTGTCCCATGTTAGCATAATTAGATGTTTGCTTTTTAGCTTTGTAGTGGGAAATTATAGTCAACTTTCTTACCACATTTACATCATTACTTGTCAATCTGAGAGGCTGTTTTGCTTGACATTTTGATGTGGGATGTGTGTTGTGAAGGCTTAATTGGAGAATACATAACAGATTTTGATTAGACTTGTCTAATCAGTTTCACCAAAAAAAAAAACACCAACATGTACTCTTCAAATCCATGTTTCTGTTTTGGGCCAATTTCATTCTACCTTTCCTTCACTTCACTCAGGTGCTCAACAACCTACCCAGCCCCATTCAACTCAGATTCTGGATTAGTCAAAAACTGGACCTATAATTCTTCATATGGACTTTTGGGATACTTTACATTTTGAATGTTCAGTCCAAATAACTATAAGAGTTCAGGCCCAAATGAATGCATATCGCCATCATCATCATTCTCTAAAAGGAATTCAAACGGTTAACAGCTAGCAAAAATGGAAAGCATTTTCTTGGGGGGTCTGGTCCCCCTTGAACTTTGTCTGCTACCCCCAAAAGAAAAATGCTATTGCCTATTGCTCTCTCACTTTAATTATCCAATCCAACCTATCCTTTTTTGTTTTCTTTTGCTTTCAATATGGAAATTTAAATGGAATCCTAATCATTCATTTTCGATTGATCATGCGATATACAGTCTGTCAAACACTACTGTTTTGCTTTTTTTCCACTGTTGTTGCTGGTACGCTTTTTTGTTTTTTTGATTAGTTGCCAACAGCCAGTGTCTTTCCTTTCCTTTCCTTTCCGTTTCTTTTTTCACTTACTACACAGAATATATTATCATCAACTTAATTTTGAAAGGATCTCTAATCTCTAATCTCTGCCTCTACCTATCCTCATGGCTACTGAGACTGCACCATCACACCAAACTCCTACTTCTGATCATGAGGTATTTATATCATCCTGCCTATCTTTAATTTCTCTTTTCTGTTCTGATCCAAGTATTCCTTTCCTCATATACTGTTACTTACCTGATCGATCATATATACAACATCATGGGATTCTTTTATTCTTTCCAATATTTTAACTTTTCAAACTTATCATAATGATACGATTTTTTATGTTTCAGCTTTAAGATCTATATGGGATCTTGTTTCCTTCTTTGTTACTCCTGGACTTGCTTGAACTTTTTACATGATCATAGGTTTTGCTTATCTGACTGTATCAGAAAACATAAGACGTCTATTTGCTTTTGGATATCATACATGAAAGATTGGATTAGGATGGTTTTAGATGGATGTCTCACTCTATTCACTGTATCAGAAGCTTTGAGAAGTGTCTGTTGTTGACAGGAGAAAGAAAAGAGAAGAAAACTTCTCTTTTTGAATGTGTCGTTTTCATAATTCTCTGCAAAATAAATGATAGCTTTCTTTTATATATCAATCATTAGTCTAAGTTGAGTTGGAACATATAGGACCATTTTCTGAGATATGCTCGAAAGCTACTGTCACAGCAAAGTTGGTAGTTTAAGAACAAGCAAGGTATTTCATTTTAACAAAATTAATCTCACAGCAATAAAATACCAAACTTGTTATGGAAGGCAGTCTTACTACTTTATTGCATAAATAAGCTGTTGAGTGGGATATGAATTCTCTAACACGGTGGCTCCCTTCTGCACTTGGCTGATTGGCTCAGCAGTAACTTGGTTCTGGTTCTGCCATAAAGGCTCTTGTTAACCAGCAAGGCCTTTTTTTTTTTTTTTTTCTGCGAGGGGGACAGGATATACATATCATTTTTTTAGGAATTTCAACTGACAGTATTAATATCTAGATGGCATGGAAAATGAGTGAGACAGAAATATAATGCTTTCAATGTTGTAATGAGTTTACGTAGTAGTGCATAATAGCTTTGTCTTCTGCCATTTCGATTTCTTCATGTTTGATTGTTGTTTTTCCTCTTCTTTTATTTATCCACCTACGCAATAGTTTCCACTCCTTTTGCTTTTAAAATGTCAGAAGTTTTCCTCTTTAATTCTTTAAGTTGATTTCTCGCAGTCAATTGAGAAGAAGGTGACAGAAGAACTGAAGCCTGTAGAACCTGAAACTATTTCCCTTGCCAAGAAAACTGAAGAAGAAGAAGACCTCAAACCTAATGAAGTAGCAACTCAATCAACTGCTAAATCAGAAGAAGTGGAAGATAAGGAGGCAGAACCTCCAGCAGTTGAGGTTAAGAAGATTGATGATGTTCCAGTTGATGATAAAAAAGAGTTGGAAAAAGATTCCATTTCTGACTCACACACACCCAGCATTCCCAATCCAGTGGCTGATGTTGTTAATGGCAAACCAGTTGCTCCAGCTATAGACTCCGTCCCAAAAGAAGCAGAGGAGCAAGAATTATTGACATCTATGGAGGAAATGCAACGGGAACAACCCAAGATGGTGGATGTTCCAGTATCATCAGATGAAGCCATTGAGAAACCACAGGAGCAATCAGAAGTTCTTCCTATCAAAGAATCAGAACCAACTGAGGCAAAAGACACTGAAGATTCAGCAGTGTCCAAAGAAGTCGACAAACCAGAATCAGTAATTCCTGAAGCTGAGGGGAAACCAAAGGAGCAATCTGAAGTTGGTAAACAAGTTGAAGAGCCAAAAACAGAAGAAGCAGTCGAGAAATCAGAGGAGCTTTTGGAAGTTCATCCTATCAAATCAGAACCAGTTGTGGTAAAAGATACTGAAGATTCAGAATCAGTGTCCAAAGGAGATGGTAAACCAGAATCAAAATCAATAGTTCCCGAAGTGGAGGTGAAAACAGAGGAACAATCCAAAGTCATTAAAGAAGTTGAACCAGGAGAGAAATCAGTTGAAGTAATTGCCGAAACACAGGAGCCAGTGGAAGTGCTTCCTAGCAAAGAATCAGCAGCATTTCAAGTAAAAGATGTTAATGGCTCACAAGAATTGTCTAAAGGAGCTGATAAAGTAGAAGCAGTAGTTCCTGAACCCAGGGAAGTGAAACTGGAGTCTGAAGTCACCGATGTAGAGAAAACCAAGGAAAAATTTGTTGAAGCAACTGAGAAAACACAGGATTCATCGGAAGTTCATCTTATCAAAGAATCAGAAGCAGTTGTGGTGCAAGATATTGATGTTCCAGTAGCAGTTCCCGAAGTTGATAAACCAGAATCAGTAGTTCCTGAAGTTGAGGTGAAACAAGAGGAACAATCGGAAGTCACTGAACAAGTAGGAAAACCAGAATCAGTTGTTCCTGAAGTCGAGATGAAACTTGAGGAACAACCTGATGTCACTAAACAAGCTGAGAAACTGGACGAACTTGAAGTCAAGGTGAAACCTGAGGGACAATCTGAAGTCGGTGAACAAGTTGAGATTAAGCCTACTGATGAAAAGCCAGGACAAGTTGCTGCAATCACTCAGGAGGCTCAAGCTGAGATTCTAGAAGACGGAGGAAAATCTTCTTCTCCTGAAATTGTAGAAAAGGCTGGTCCAGAGGATGAAAAGAAAGAGGCTCAAGGGACTGATTTGGTTGAAGTGTCATCAAAAGAGGTGGTAGAAGTGGAAAAGGGTGGAGAGGAGAAAGAAGCAGAGACAGCCAAAGCTGAGGGAGAGAAAATGGCAAGTGATACACTAAAAGAGGAACCAGCTCAGCTCATCAAAGTGGAAAATGTCAGCAATGCTGTTTCAAATGCCGAAGTCACTGAAAAATCATTTGAGGGAGAGAAAGCATTTAAAAGTGCTGAACCAGCTGTAGAAAACAAGAAAGAGGAGATACCAGCCATAGATGAAACCAAAAAAGATGGGAACAAAGAAGGAAAACTGAATGAAGCCACTGCAATTATCAGTGAACCAGTTACAGAATCCCAAGATTCTGTGTTCGAAGCAAAAGAAGAAGAAGAAACTCCAAAAAACAACGAAGAAAATTCCGAGCAGGAAAAGGTTGACGAGATAGCCAAATCTGATGCTCAGAATTTAGAGTCTTTCGCCAAGGATTCTGAAGACACAAAAGTATCACAGGATCGGCCAAGAGAAGTTCCAGCCAAGCCTACTCATAAGCAATCAAACAACATTTTAACAAAGGTAAAGCACTCACTTGTGAAGGCAAAGAAAGCTATTATCGGGAAATCGCCAGCTCCAAAAACTGTTTCCTCCGATACAAAGGGTGATGTTAAAGTCAATAATTAAATGGATCACAACGAAACAGAGTTTGCATATACTTATACAGATAAGGAACCTTGCATTGTGAAGTATATAGGTGTGTAAAAAGGCATTTCTTCTGTTTTTTTTTCCCCCTCTATTCATTCTGCTGTATGTATTGACTGTGTGCTGGTGGTTGGTGTGTTGTTGGGTTTGATCAGTAGAAAAAAGGTTTTTCCGTCAAATTTCTGTTGGTGTTGTCATAAATACAATTTCACCCAAATTATGTACTCATTATCACTCATTGATAGATTTGTGTATTTTATAAGATAATGTTTTGGATTCTTTTGTGATTTATGTCTTTCAAGTGACAACTAGTTGTACAGATTCACTTGCGAAGAATGTGAATACCAATGATTGGGTGTCTCTCCCTTTAAATAGGCTTTTCAGGATTTTAAGCAGAGAAGGGCATAGAAGAACTTGTTCAGGCTCATGCTGAAATTACCAATCCATTGTAGACTGAAAAAAGAAACATGCAATAGCTACTGAAAATGTGAAACAGACATGGATTTTTGGCCGATTCATGAAGAAAAGGCTTGCAAATGCACTTAAAGTGTGGTTTTAAAACTGGAGCCTTACTTCTTAACGAAGCAGACATTGAAACACCAGCCACAACTAATCCCAAAGATATGAAAATTGGATAATTGGATTCGTAAAAAAGCTTCAAGAATCCACTATGATGTAGAGATTCTATAAAAATGACAGATAATGGCCGCTATTCAGATTTAGGTGATGGGGTGTAAACTGGAGACTATAACCACATTTACCATCCTATTGCTAGCTATTCTTTGTGCATGATCACAGTGAGAGAGAGAGAGAGAGAGAGAGAGAGAGGTTGCATAATATAACTAGTGTATTGGAAAATAAGTATTGTTTCATTAATTCAAAGAATTTGTATGAGCGATCTACTACAGCAAACACTCAAATACATGTTTCTGAGTTGGTTTACTCCTAGATTGTGCATTATTTGCTCAGGTTGTGTAAGTCAATGTACAGATGCAAGAAAAACCCTTCATGAGTCTCCTCAACGTACCAAAATCTGTGCAATTGTAATTCTACTTCCCTGAAATTAGAACTCAGACGATTGTAGTAAGAACTCAACTTCATTCAACTCTGGAACATTTTCGCATATTCGTATGCGCCCAGAATCCCACAGATTTACCACATACAAGGTTCAATGTTGACATGAAGAAAGTGACTCACCCCTCCATTGAAAAAGCATCAGAATTACCAATCAGTCACAACCTGCAGCAAATTTAAGCAGACAAAAAGCTTTTACATCCACATTAAGTAGATCTTACATCAATGTTAAGTACAGCCAACTGTGGTTGTGAATACTCACCAGTCCCTCCACTAGGAACATTGTCATTTCCACCAGCTGAGTTCAATGCTCCATTTTCAGCAACTTCTGAGTCTTGACCATTATTTTGCGCCAGAGAAGGCTGTTCAAAATGTTCATTTGTTGCTTGGCACTGGTAACTCAATTGGACCAAAAAACCATAATTTTTTGAGAGGTTACCCAACTATCAAAGTTAACATTATACTGATTTCGTTAAGATATGGTACCCAAATTTACATTCCTTCAGACAAGCTAAATGCATAAATTTTTTCTGTGGCCATGACCTTTTCCACTTAACTGATATCTGCATGATATTTATTTGGCACTGCACTTGTATACTTTTCTCAGCCTTTTTGGCAAGTAGGAGGTTAAGAAAATGACACTCTAAATGACGATAATATGGATCTTGATTTTACTGGCCAAATGAAACATGCCCACAATGTTTGAACAGAAATTGGAGAGATGAACACTGCAGTTTGATTCTCATTGGAAGAAAAGGCTGTTTGGAGTTGTTATTTAAGTTTTTCCTCAAGAATTTCTGTAAAAAATGTTTTCCTTGAGAATGTTCTTTGAGAGGAAAACACAAATGACTATCAATTGGTGTGGTCAGAATAATTTTTGTTTTCATGCGATGATGGGTGAAGAATTGCAACTTTAAAGACAAAGACAGGCTTGTATATGGAGGATTTACTAGTTGCATGCAATACGATGGTCATACTTGCAATTTTCCATAATGCAACATTTAGAATATGGAATTAGATGCAGCTATAGCTAATGCTTTTCTTCTCTCTGAAGTGAAGATGCCACTTACCAAAAGGAAAGCACACATCAATCATCATTATGAAATCAAATCCCATTTAGCCATATTAAATACTGAGCTTTTTTATTCTCATAGAAAATGCAACTTGGTTAAGAATTAACAAACCTGACTAGAGTTCTGATTCATTGAGCTATTGGCAACATTGTTCTGCCTCACTTGGGAGTTGATATTCTGAAGTGCATCCTTTGAACCAGAGGCTGTAGCTGGATCCAAATTATCCATAGGACCTGCCACCCCACAAGCATTTGGTTCCATGTTTGTTTTCATAGGAGGCCCCTGAGGCATCGGCATTAAGGGTGCACGGGGAAATGACATTGGAAGTCCTTGACCAGAAAGTCCAAACATCTGAAGACTTGATCCTCCCATCCCATGCAAAGCACTTGGCCCTGACATTGGCGGGCCAGGGAAATGTGGGCCATGCATAGGAGGCACTTGATACATAGGGCAACCAGAAGATCCACCATTCATGTCAGGCATACTCATCCCAAAACCCATTCCCATTCCCATTCCAACGCCCATGGGTAAGAACTGCCCCATATGAGCTGGATGCATGTGCGGCATTCCAGGGGGTAGCATCATTGATGGCATATACATTCCAGCTCCCATTGACATAATCTGCATAAAGGTGGTGAATGATCAAAAGCAGTTATTTGATTATCCAACTCATGAAGTGTATTAAATAAACTTTGAGAGGAATGGGCACAATTTACCTGTACTTGAAGCTGAAGCGTCTTTAAATACTCAATGGCCTCATCAAGCATTGAAGCTTTATCCACCTTGTAATGCAAAAATGTCAAAGTCAGCCAAAGCAAAGATGCACACGAAATTATCTAAACTTAATTACTTGGCTCTGCTCAAACTCCATTAAACTTTCCTCGATTTCAGCAATAAGTTCAACTTAAGATATTCAAGGAAAGATTAGACTAGCTTCGAAGTCTGGAACATAGAATAGAAAAACTTCAGTTTCAGTTTTAAACTTCAATAAACATGAATAAACTTGAATAATTAATTTGATTTCAATTAGGCCAAGACTTGGTGTAGGTTTAACTCCCAAGACTTGGTGTAGGTTTAAATCCTTCAATTTTATAGAAAACCTCATTTTCATTAGATTATTGAGAAAATTCACTGAGAAATATAAATATCAATATTTAACCTTATTGCAGTTTGGTATGAGTTCTTGTAAGGCCCGCATCTTCTCATTGATCCTATCCCTTCGCCTCTGTTTATTGAAGTCCATATGAGAACCAATCAAGATGTTATAATTCATAGCTACCAGAGACAACATCAAAATTGAACAAACACATATCTTCTGAAGAAATATTAGAATGTACTTGCTCACCCTTTCAGATAAATTATGAACTTCTGCTGCCCGGCTTCTTTTAGAGCCGTTACCTGCTCGAGCAGAAGCTGGTTTTTTTGCACCTACTGATTCTTCTTCAACATCCTGCACATAGATTATTTCCTTGGTACATGGAAGAAAGATATAGAGTATAGAAAGAGCAAAAAACATTGAAAATATGTGAAACTTATGTATAAAACTCACTTCACTAGGACCTTCGGACTCCTCAGTATCTCGATGTTTTCTCTTCAGATTCTCTGTTGCATCGTCCGAAGGTCTCTCCACACTATTTCCCGAGCCAACGGAAGAAGAAGCAACCACGGGCTCTGTAGTCTTTTCAACATCTGCCAATCCTTGAGTTGCACTTTCACCAAAATTTTGACTACAGTTTCTATCATTTTTAGAGTCACCTTCTTGGCTCATAGCCTCAGGTAGCTCAGCAGGTACAGATCCTTTAGCAGGCTTAGCCTCAACCTTGGACGACATCATAGCAGGACGGCAATGGGAGGGTGTTTCCTTTGGTAAACCCCTACATGAATCGATGGGAGTGCATTCAGCCAGATTGCTACAACTTGCAATTGAGCCCTTATCTTTATTTTGCATTCTTTCCATGCTTGAATTTCCTGAACTAGCTCTCATGCCAATGTTCTGAAGATTAGCTTTAACAAGACCAGCAGGTCTAGCAAAGTGACAGAAATTCATTAAACCGGAGTTGGTAGTGTATGGTGCTGGAACTTGCTTCTGCATCTTTATGCTGGGAAAACCACCTCCTGATGTTGGAGCTCGAATAGAATCCGCTGAAACAACATGGTGGGTAGCATTGCTTGTACCATCACCATTTTTAGTTGAAACTCTGGATCTAAAATATGGAAATGATGTTTGGTGTTGCTCTGAAGATGACGGATATAACTGACTAGCATTGGTTCTGGGCCTATTAGCTTCAGTATCCCCTGCTGAAGAATTCTTCGCCACATCTCCTTGCTCTAAGCTCAAAACATTATGTACCGAAACAGTATGGGAGTCCCTAATTGACTGATCACAACTTCTTTTATCAAACGACGGAAAACTACCCTGGCAGGAGTGTTCATTTACAGTAACCCCAGATAATTCGGGTAAAAACTCAGAACAATAATCGTGTTGCAGAGATTCATCCAATGGATAATTCAACCAACGTGCCATGTCATCATCTTGATTCGCCCCCATTTCAACAGCAGGAACCGATGGGAGTTCATTCAGTGTAAACCCCATCGTTCCAAACTTTCCTGTCCTAGTACTGGGGCCATTTCCTATGTCTTTATCTCTAATCTTGGGGGGTAAGCTGCTACAGGTTTGAATCTTTCTAGCTCTACTGGATTGAATCTGACCATTTTCCCATATCAGCTCACCAAAATCATTCTCAGGTCTGCTTGAAGGATACCAAAAGAGACAATAAATCAAAGCAAACCAGAAAGAAAACAAATCAACATAAAGAAATGATTCACTAATCCAAGATAAAGAAGCTAAATAAATAAATAAGGAAGTTAAATTGAAACTTACACAAAAGACAGATCGGTTGAACAAGTAGGATTCTTCTCTTGAGAAGAATCAATCTTTCCTTTAGCCATTCGATATAGTAGCTCAGACAAAGGCATGGTGAAGGTGTTGGTTAGCAGCACTTCTTAGTTAGACATGCCTTCGAGTTCAATTACTCGGCCATTATTTGCACCTTTTGCAATCCACACTTGAACTCTAGCACAAGTTCAAAGAACCCAAAAACATATATATGGAGCCAACAAAGTTTCAAGACATAAAAAGCTTGACAAGAACCCCACAAGTACAAGACAATCCCAATTTGTATATAAGTCACCGAGGAAAAAAGAAGAAAAGAGTGCTACTTTTTTACAGTTATATAATTTTACATAACAGAATATAATCTTTCTTTTATACTAAAGTCCTTATCACCAGTAAGTTATATATATATAACTATAAATTAAGCAATAGTTTTACATAAAGTAGCAGTCAAAAATCTATTCTTTAATGGCTCTCTCAAAGATTCAAAAACCCTCCAAATTAAGCTACTTTAAGTATCTTTTAAATTAAAAAAAAAATGATCTTTTCCACTTCTTTAATCATTCAACTTAAAACCAACAAAAACCCAGATCAGGTTTTGGAATTAATTAACTTATCAGTACAAATCAAAAGAAAAGGGGAGTAATACACTAGAAACTTGAAGAACAGCTCAAAACACTCCCTACCTAGCAATTAACCAATAATTTGAAGCACAAATAAGTTGAAAAAGGAAGAGAATTTTGAGAAAATCTGAGCTCCTCGAACTGGTAAAAAGTTACACTAATCCAAATGCATTAAAAATGAGAGAACTTAGCTGTGCAAATGATACTCTTGAGCTTAATAGAAGTTACCAAAAGATTGTATCTTTAAAAGTTTGAGCTCCAAGAAAAAGACTCAAAATTTCAAGAGACAAAGAGGCCAAGTGTACGTAGAAGACGGCGAAAGGCTTGCAGAGATTGCAGGGGACCAAGACAGACAAAATACAGCAAACCTTCTGTTTCAACTTTAAAAGGTTAACCTCTCTATTTTTGTATCTTCCTTCCCTTTAACTACAGTTACATTTTATTTTATTTTTTTGGCAGCCAACAACTGTTTGAATTCGATATGGTCTTTTTAAAAAATTCTTTCTTCTTCTTCCTCATTTTTTTTTTTTTTTAACGTGGGTCCATTTCTTCAGTCGGTGATGCAGGGCTCATATAGGCAATTTAACAATGATATCATTGTTCTATCATTTAAATTACTTCAAATATCAATCTTGTGAACACCATCAGATGGAAGATTGTTTTTCAAAAATATGAAACATAGGAAGTATATGTTTCAATGTTTCGACTTCAAGAAATATCCATTAAAATTTATCAAAGTTTGTCCCAATTCTTTCGTATTAAAAAAATAATAATAATACCAAAAGAAGAAGCCTTCAAAATAAAAGTTTAGCTTAAATAGTAAAACATTCCTCTTTTCCATCAAAATTTAAGTCTCTAGTTGAGCTCAAGTATTTTGATAAATTTCTTGGTTTTAGCAAGAATGATTTATTATAAACCAAGCAGGAATGACGCCTTTGATTAGCCAAACAAAAAGATGGGAAAAAAGAAGAAGAAGATTATATTGGCTATGAGTTTATGGAGGGTAGGTGATTTGGGCAATGGGGGTAGGTTCTCGTGGTTAGAGGAATTTGAGAGGGACAATGTCCCTGTTCCATGAATTGAACACCAGCACAGTACCTTGTTTATATTATATACAATGTTATCCTGCAATAAAAATGGTGGAGTTATGGGCTTTTATGTTTGTTTTCATAATGGAAAACAACAGCATCATATCTTCCATCATTAATATATATATATATCTTCGGCTAAGGTAGCCAGGGGCCCTTTTTTTAATTTCTGCTTTCACAATAATAATGATAAGGTTTGAAAATTATGGGTTTGAGGATTAATTAAGCCATTGACTTAGGCATGATGGCTCAAAATCATCTTCTTTCCCTTCATACTGGGAGAGACTTTTCTGACTCTTGTTTGCTCAGTGTGATTTTGGCACTCCATTTTTTGTTCTACTCTTGTTTATTCATCCATTTCTCCAAAGAATTTGTGATCACAACTCACTGTTATGATATCTAATCATGAGAAGATAGCCCTAAAGCAAACAAAAAAAAAAAAAAAAGTCTAAAGTAGAATATCTCACTTGCGATCTCTGCTCCTGGATTGATTTCATGATTACTTCTCAATGTACCAAATCTATGCATTTTTGCTTTGATTAAGGTAAATCAAAATGGCATTCTTGCCCTTTCTGCTAAAGAGCATGACAAGATCTCTCATAAGGTCAAACTTGGCATTGGAGCAGAGGCATCTTAATGCGTCATCATCAGCTTAGGGTCAGGGGACGCCACAATCACTGGCTTATTCTGCTAAATTGGATTCAAACAAGGATGTAGGACCCACTAAACTAAAATAGAAAATGGAGTTGCTGGAGGAAGGAAAAGGATTGAGGTGGGATAAGATAACTTATCAAGCAAAGAAAAGAATTTAATCGAATGCTTAGATTTGTTAGATTTGTTTATAATATAATAGATTGCTTAGATTTGTTTCTTGATTCCACCGCTAAAGTGTATTTTTAAATGAAATTATATGTTAATCGAAACTAAATATTTTTTCAACTATTAAAAAATTATGTTTTTTATATTGATTTCATACGTTCAAATGAATAAATTCACTGAAATATTAATCTAAAAGCTTGAATTATGAAAGTTAAAAAAGATTAGACTTTCTTAATCATTTAACCTATATCTTACGAGTAATAAATTAATTAGGTATTAGACGTGGCAAACTCAATTAGCGTACAAGGTAATGAAATTAGATTTTTGTTGAGCAGATGGGAATATGAGACAGGGCATATTGGATGCTTCAGTCTTTAACAGAGAGGACAAAGAGATTTGGCTCCATCCATCACAATCCACAGAAGTGTACTATTTACCAAAGATATTGGGTTTTGATAGACACAGACAGAGACATGAAGATGTATGCTACCCAAGTACTGTTTGCTTATTTATCACAAGAAGTGGACCCCAATGAAAGATGATATCTCTCCACGTGGACCCTTGTAGAACCAGTAAGGGATTTGGCAGTGCTTCAGTGGACCCCCAGGTCGTAGCCAGCTCTGGCTTCTATCAAGCTTGTAGAGCCAGCTAGGGCATCTTTTTTCTTTTCTCATTTCTTTTTTCCTGCTTGGTGCAATGTACTGTGTCAGGCAGTCATAGACAAAGATGGATGGATGGAGAAACTCAGGTGTGGATGGGAATTGATTTTACATGCATTTATTTGGGTCATTTGGATTTCGTTTCATGGAATTGATCAAACTGAAAAATTCAATGGTGTGAATTTCACGTGCATGTATTCATTTCACGTGGCTGACTCGTTGTTTTTTTGCGTGTCGATGACAAAATCACACCATTGACACATTGCTTTCCTACCATCATCACTCTCCCACCTGTCTCTCTTCTCTGACCAACATTTTGCCACCTTTAGTTCATTACTTGGTGCTTAAATTCTTCTTGTCAACTTCTTATCTCCGTTTTATTGGAATCGGGTGACTAAAACAACTTATGACCTCCATGTACAAGCTTATATTTTCAGGACATAAAGAGTTTTGCTGATTTATTTGGACAATTAATCAACCTGGTTAGGAAATAATTGAGTTGCAGGTTTTCTCAGGTATAGCTAACCCAATCAGCATCTACCTTTTGTTTGCTAACGAATCTGCCAAATTGACAGTACATCCGAATAGTTGGGCCTGGTCTATCTAGCTAGAATAAATAGGCCATGTTCTTAGAAATGCTATTTCCTAGGTCGACCTCTGCACCATTTTCCTTGTACTGGTTGTCCAATCTCAGTATGAATCGACACGGGAAAATTTAATGAGTCCTGCAGCCGCCACTTTACATTTCACTTCTGCAACACACTGCAAATGCTGCAGACATCCACATTCTGAGCTATACCTCAGCTTAGCAGCGATGAACTCATGCTTTATTAATATTCCAAATTCTTATGTCATAGTTTCTATGATGAAACTTGAGCAAATGACTGTATAATTGAAGCATTTTTCCTGATAAAGAAAAATAACAAACAAAACAACTAAAACAAATAGTGTTATTAAGGCCATCCCAAGTTAATTGGCAGTGAAAAAAAGTATATAATTATAATAAAGGCAATGATGTGTCTGGTAGCGTTGCAGCAGAAATGTGAGAACAAAGGAAGATAATGTTAAAAAATAGAAATGACCCTTTATAGAATGCCGAAGCCAAGACTGACCCAACATAAATTTAATAGCTTTCTTGGCAGTCGAGCCTTATAAACTATACCTTAATATATATATATATATATATATATATATATGAATCATGCTCTCTCGATGTCCTAATAGCTCTTCCTGGCAGGACCATTATCCGTGCTTTCCTGTAATCTGCACATGACCACTCCTTCCATATATAACATACACGGGAGGTATTTTCAATTTTTATAACTATAAACTATCGTTCTCTTCTTACATTATTTTACTGTGTCTATGGATCGAGCTATTTATTATAAGCAGAATCACAATCTCAGGGTGCTATAAAAAAATAAAAAATAAAAAATAAAATTTGTTATATGCTTTCTTTTTAACTCGTATTGTGCTGCTAGAACAAGCAAATTTTCTCCCATGTTTTTTTTTTTTTTAAAGAAACTTTATACTATCATGTGCATTTGCTTGTTGATTTATACAGCTTATCTAGAATAATAATTACTCTTAGATTGACAAAATTAACAATATCATTCTGCTATTCTTTGACTAAATCATGCACAAATTATTTGGATGATGCCACATATATTAAACTCTTATGTCTCATTGTGCTGAAGCACATAATGTGTGTGTATAATTAATTAATTAATTAATTAATTAACACTATGGCAAACATATGTTTGTCCTTGTTAAAGTATGTTGGTAGAAAAGGCCCACCTTATTGAATTATAATAGACATGCCCATGATGTTTAATTCTGAAGCTAAGATTAATTAAGCACTGCACTGATGAATTCAAATATTGACAGAGAAGAAGCTGCTAAGTGCTTAGCTAGCACGAGTTCATCATAAACAACAACAAGCATGCTGAAGCTTAATACGTCATCTGGATTTTCTTTGGTCACCAACAAAAAAAGCTGAGAGGTTTACGAGACGGTTGTACTTAAAAAGAGTTGTTAATTAAAAACGATGGCTCTTGCGCAGGTTTGCCCATACGTACACCTGCTGCTATTTCTTTCTATGTGATGAATCCTGAACGTGACAGATTAAATTAGAGGGCTACACCTGCTTAGCTAAGCTGATTGACCGAGCCCTAAGAGATGCATCTTCACAACTGTAAGAGATTATAAAGGGAAAGCTAAAAGGAAGAGACAAGTTTGATGGAGTAGCTAGATGATGATGAGCTATGGTTAAGGATATGTTTCTGCAAGTTGGATCACATGATGCCACTAAATGAAGGTCGGAAACAAATCAAAACTGCTCCGAATCAATCAGAAACCATATTCGATTCTACATTTTCTTATATATAATGCAATAAATGGCAGCATCGAAGCAGTTTCTCTCTCTCTCTCTCTCTCTCTCTCTCTGTATGCCCCACAAATGCATTCTTGAATCCTTACATGCCTCAGTATCACCCATGATTCACAACCATAAATGGTCCCCAACCAAGATGGTCCAATACGGCTTGCTAGTTTATAGTTTACTTTCACTACACCAGTTGTCCACTTTGACTTGTGTGAAAATATGCCTCTATTTCTTTGTGGAAACTAAGGATTACACAAGGAACTTGATTTCACCTGAAAGAGACTCATGATGATGGATTCTTAACCAAGCTTGCTATCATTTTCTACTTTGCGATCTAAAGGCATACACTCTATATATAGACTCTTTAGATAAACTCATGCATATATAAATGAAGCCTTTATACATATATGTAGTCTCTGTGTGTATGATGCTATAAATTAATCAAAGTGATGGCTGAAAAAATAAAATAAAAAATAATATTTTCAAAGTGTAAGATCAAGGATATAAATTTGACATACTCAGCTTTAACATCTATTTTCAAATAATTTTTTACACACATAACATCTCAAATTTAAATCTATTTATTTAAGCTATTAGAGTTTTTTATGCTCAAATCAATTCTACTAGGTAGCTCTAACATCTATTTGCATGGATACGTAGAAGACTGACATTTTTTGACACGAAGTAGAAAATGTTTGTATAATCCCAAATGGGCCCTGTCTTGATTTGGACTTTGACGCAGCATGAAGTCCAAATGGGCTGAGCCACTGCCAGTATCTTCAAATCAACACACAGAAATGTGAAAAAGCCCAAACATGTCATAAAGCATAGATAAGCCCGTTGACTAAAAAAGTGAACGGCCAAGATCACTCTATCCTCGAATTAGATACCCTTGATCTGATAGCGAACAGCTAAAGGAGGTAGGTCGAAGTTGACAACGATATATAAAGGGATGGAAGAGCAGAGTAAGGATTCATATTTAGCTTTGGCAGCCGCTTGAAGTTCATCTTGGATGGGAGGAAATGGAGAGGGAGTAGGATTTTCGGAAGGTTATTGGGTGGGTGAGCGGGGAAGATGACTAAGTTGCATGATGTTATGCTTGTTATTTTCCCTACTCCACCCATCCCATAGGTTTCCGATTATTCCTCCCTCTCCTCATCACCTGTCACCACCCTCTGCTCTTCAGATTTGGTTTCTGTGCTACTTTACCTGCTTATATGTATATAGATACACATACAGAGTAGGATCTCTTTGTATTTATGAATTATTTATAGATGGATCTTGCGTACTGGGTTCTGGATCTGGTTTATTTCATATACTAGTAAATAGTTCTGAATCTTCCTTGACTACTTCTCATCTTCATGTTGTATAAAAATCAAATTTTGAACTATAAACTTGGTTTAATTTAGAACTCAAATAAATAAAAGAAAAAGATCAGTTCAATTTCTAATTTTTTTGTTGCAATTTTGATGGTCCATAGAGCGCGCGCGTGTGTGTGGGTGGTTGAGTTTTGAGGTTGTCTTTTTCTTACAACAAGGTGGTTGGGTATTTTTAATGATTTTAAGACTTAATGTTTACAATATGTTTTGATGAAATGGGTTAAAGATATTTTTGTTAAATTGATGAATTGTTTTAAAGAGATTTATAGTGTTAAATTGGAAACATTCAAATTCGATCATTTTATGACGAATTTTGGCCAGGTAAGAAGATGCATATTGAAGAATGGAAGCTTGAAGACTCAAGAAGAATCAAATGAACTTTTGCTGTGTGCATTAAGACTTAATGTCTTGCATTTATTGCATTTGAGTTTTGTATTTATTGCATTTAGAATGTGATGCATGGTCTATAATGCTCTTTTCTATTTAGTTCTAGAGAGAGAGAGGAGGATGGACTTGTAGTTCTGAAAAAGAAAAATTGTTCATTTTGAAATGCAAGGACTGACCTGAATCCTTTTGAACACATAACTGAATAAAAGGAAAATCCTAGGGGAGGCTGCATCCCTCCCCTCCCTCCATTAAAGGATCCACCCTCGCTGAAACCATAGTCTGAACATCCTTAGCTCTGGACCAGGGGACTGCTTGAACCCAACTAGGCTTGAAAATGGTAACCAAAAAAGTAGTGGTTTCATGATAACAAAGTTTTCTATGTTGTATTCAAGGATTTGAGTGCCCAAGGTTAAAGCAGTGCAATCGAGGAAGTCAATGATTTTTACTAACTAGCATATAGGTTGATGGAAGTGGTCTTTAAACGGTGATTTGCTTTGACAAATTTCAACGCCTGGATTAAACAGCTCTCCGTGAAGAAAGTATTGAACATATCTGCATTCTTGATATATTTCCAGAACTGGAATGATCTTCCTTATGAGATTGAATTTCTAATTTCTTGTCAAACAATTTGTCACCAATAATCCTTGCAAGGAACACAAACTTTCTAAAATCTTGTTAAAACAATTCATCACCAATAATCTTTGCAAGGAACACAAACCATTATTAAACCAGTGAAACTGTTTGATCTCTCTTACAATAATCTGTGTTAAAAAAAACTCTGAATCAAACTTCATAACCCAAGTCGTCCAACTTTCTCAGCATTTCATAAATCTCATCTGTCCTTGGATGTGATCTTTCATTGCCTGTAAACACAAAGGTTGAGTTCTTGACATCAACCCAACTACATGCAGCATCCTTTTTGACCCCTTTGATCCCCATCAATCTTCTAATTTTATCAGCGTCTCTTAACATTCCATTACGTGCATGAGTGTTAGAAAGCATAACATGGTTTCCTGCACGATCTGGTCCCATCTCAAAAAGCCTCTCTGCAACTTCTCTGCCTATGTCAAGATTGCCATAATGTGCACAAGCCTCAACCAAAGCTCCCAAAACTGTTGAGTCGGGTTTGAGTGGCATTGATTCAACAAACTTCTTAGCTTCGTCCAGACGACCAGCACGACCAAGTAGGTCAACCATGCAAGCATGGTTTTCAATCCCAGGGCTGATACCGTGCGCCTTTTTCATGGAATTGAAGTAATCATATCTCCTTTCAACATGCCCTGTATGGCCACAAGCTGAAATAACGCAAACAAATGTGATGTGATCAGGTTTTACACCCTCTCCCAGCATTTCATCAAATAGTTCAACGACACGATTCGCACGACCATGTTGCTGGTAAGTTGCAATCATGGCTGTCCAAATAACTACATTTTTATTCTTGATCTCTTGAAATACCTGACAAGCATCAGGCAGGCTTCTGCACTTTGCATACATTGCAATCAAAGAACTAGAAACATGGACAGTCTTCATTATAACCAGATTTTATTACGTGATTGTGTATCTAAGTGCCTTGATTTAGTGTTGCAATGCTTGCAGAACAGAAGAACATGTTTTCTCATCTGTTGATATTTCCTCTCCCTTCATTTTCCAAAAACAATTGCAAGCTTCTTCAAAGTTGCCATAATGGACACACCCCCAAGATCATAACGTTCCAAGCAACGGCATATCTCTCTCCCATAATTTCAAACAGTGTCGCAGCCTCCACATTTACTGTACATGTCCATTAATGAATTCCTCACATAAGCTAAAGTTACCAAACCATGCTTAATGGCAACCCCATGAACTTGTCTCCCACATTCCAATGTCCCAACAGTAGCACAAGCACTCAACACACTTGAAAAACTCACTTGATTAGGACTAATAGATGCCTCCCCCATTACCTCCTTGAAAATCCCAATTGCCATATCACATAACTTGTTTTGCAAGAACCCAACAATCACAGAATTCCAAGAAACAAGGTTTCTTTCAGGCATATCATCAAGAACCCTATCTGCTGACCCCATATAACCTCATTGTGCATACAAATCAATCAATGCACTCCCAACAAACAAATCAGTCTCAAACCCATGATTCCGAATCAAACAATGCATCCGTTCCCCATGAACAACAATCATACCCTCTCCACAAGCAGGCAATACTGCAGAGAAAGTATAATCATTTGGGCGCACACCAGTACACCACCTCATTTGACTAAAAAAAGATCAGAGCTTTAAAGGGTTTCTAGAAATGGGAAAGTTGAGTGATAAGTGAGGTCCAATGGAGAACATTTTTGCAGACCTTGCGTATAGTTGAGAACAAGACGAGGGTTTGGTTAATGTGACCACATTTGGAGTACAGGTTAACGAGGTTGTTGAAGATAACAGGAAGGGAAATGAAGCTGTTGATGACGATTTGGGCGTGTACTTGTGCGACATGTTTAAGGATTCTGGTTATTTTGGTGGTTTTTACGAGGTTGTTGATATGGTAGATGTGGGCTTATTTGAGGTTTGCCAACGGCCAATCAAGCTAGTTGGGCTGGTAATTGAACACTTTCTATTGGGCTTATTTGAGTTTTGCCAACGGCCCATCAGGATGTTGGGCTAGTAATTGAAGACTTTCTATTGAGTGGTATGAAATGTGAATAAGCCACAACAATGCTATTAGATCGCAAAACTCAACACCCAACAGAACCATTCGAAAGCTTTAATAAGCTAAAATTAGGTCCAACAACAACTACAATTCCATTAGTTTGAAAAAATCTATAAAATGTATTTCTTAGCGTTACTTAAATTATTCAAAAAAAAAAAAACGATAAATATCCAAATTACTCATTTTTCGATAATTTTTTAAAATATCTTTCTTAGTAGATGCTGCTTTGCAAAAAGAAATGGGACGGCAGAATTAAAGTTGATGATGCCTCCGGTGTCGGTGAGGCAGGGTTATTTGGCAGATAAAAGAGAATGCTTCTGGCAAACCTTACCTGTAAAATCACAGACCATATCTTTATGGATAAACTTTATGTTAATTCAAACATCTGCTTAAACGATAGATATATGGATCCTCTCCCGGTCCCATCCACTACAATGGTGCCATCATAAGAATGAAGACAAGAACAATAAAGGAAGATGATTCACACGGCCCCCATTGTTGTTACTTAGCTTCGGCTGGATAGATTTTCTTTTTCTTTTTCCTGAAAAGCTACTTTCCAGCCCGATTGATGTGAGAAAAAAGAATTGCATTCAAATAGGTGTCTGTGTTTCCAGATACGCAAGGATATCATCAGATTTAAAGCTTAAACTACTAAGTTATTGATTAACTTTACATATAATTTTTTAAAAAAAATATTCCAACAAATTTAAAAATAAAAATAAAATCCTTAAGGAATAAGATTAATTAGGCATGCAGCGTGTAAATCCAGTAAAACTAAAGAAAAAGCGTGCAGTACTAGTGAAAGTTGGGGATAGTTGAAATGAAATGAAATGAAATGAAAGTCCACCTGCTAGAGATATCATGGAAGTTGGAATATTAAGCTTTATCCCTCCAGTTGTTAGAAGCTAGTGGAAGCAAAATTGATGATGTCGGTTTCCGATAGATTAAATTATAAATTAGTCTTTTTATATAGTTTTGATAAATGAATTAATTTATAAAAAAAAACTAATTATTTAATCTTTATATTTTTAAATTTCTTGTAGCTACATTATTTTTATTCTTGTTCAATTTTTTTTAAGAAATAGAAAAGGAGAAAATTAATTAAAAATATAAAAAAGATTGATAAGATAAAAAGATATTTTTTAAAAAATAAATTAATATTAAATTAAATATGATCATTGCTGATTAAATATTAAATTTTTAATTTTTAAAACAAAAAGATTAATTAATTTGTTTTTTAAAATTAGACGTATTAAGACTCTATTTATTTGACGGAAAACAACTTTTATTCAAAAATCAATTTCTGATTAAGCTATTTTTTAAAAAAATATTTTCTCACTGTTTGGAAATTACATGAAAAAATTGATGAAAAAAATATTTTAGTATTTATTTGATACGTAAAATTGAAATACAAAAACGAGTATCCGATTGTTACATCAATGAGTTATGAGAAAACTCTAAAATTTAATAAATTTTCATAAATACTAACTCTAAAATTTAAATTCAAAAAATAAAATATATTTTTTAACAATCAAATCAATTCATCAAAATTACTTGGGACAAAATCAAGTCAATATCCTAGTATTATTATTTTGATACCTTAATTAAGAATTTGAATTAAAACGTGATTAAAGCTGCATTGTCAAACCAATGATTTTTAAGAATATTTAATGTATTTATAAATCAAAAAATAAAACGTTAGTAGAAATAGAGAAAAAAATAATTAAATAATTAATAATAATTGATAAGGAATAATTAATAATTAATTTGATATATTTTAAATAAAAAAAAGTAAAGAAATTTTTTTTTAAAATATATCGAGAGAGAGAGAGAGAAGTAATTTGAGAGCGAGATAGCTCGTAAAAAAAAATTCTTTTTTTTAACTTAGAAAATATTTTTTCAAAAATACTATCTTATTTTTCTTTGACATTTTTACTAAACGCGAAACAAATACGAAAAAATGAAGAAAACAAAGGTTTTCTTCCGAACAAACATTGCCTAATTTATACTTCCTTGGTTCTAATTTTTTTTTCCTATTTATATATGTTTCTAAATGCTTATTTGGTATTAAAAAAAAATTAATTAATTCTATATTTAAAAAAAATACTCATGTTTTGTAAAACAAGATTAAATTAAATAGATTTTCTTCTTAAAAAAATAAGAAAGCAATATTGAAAAATATTAATATGGTATTATAACTAATAAATTATTTAAACCATTTGAGAAGTTAAATGAGACTATCACTTTGAAACACGTAGAATAATTTATTTGTTGGAGGGCAAGTCATTCAGAGAGACCAAGCCATCTGCCCACGTGGGGCCGCGATGGCTTAATTGATAAGGAAAGAAAGAAAAAACGAAAAACATGTTTGAGAAGGACGGTTGCTTCACATGGATAACCACTACCTATGGGTGTCTGTTCCATGCAAAATTTTGAGCCTCCGTCGCCGCCGTTGTTCCTCCTCTACGCGGCAACCTAGCAATCCTCAGATTTTTATTTTCTTTAGGGTCAAAAATCAGACAAGGATGAAATAAATTATCCCCAACAGTCAATGGTTTTTACGTGATTTAACAACGGCCGACTTCTTGTGCATGCATGTCTTGACAAATTATGCACATTAGACAATAAAATCAAGAAGAGAAAAGAAAAGAAAAATCTGGAAGGAAGCTAGGTTATAGAAAAAGGAATCAAGTTCCCCCTTGATTTTATGTAGTTTCCCTTTCAGTCCTTATAGTTTTCACCCTTTTCCTTTAAGTCCAAAGAAAAGTTTGCAGCAACTGCCCCATATAATTTTCCTATTTCTTGCCCGTTAAAAAAAAACTACGTCCCGCCTTCATCGATTTTCTATACTGCTATGTACCATGAATTATATATTTGTGCCTGGTGGTAGTTATTTGGTTTTTTTATTCGGTTTTTAACAGTTTTAGTTTGGTTTTCAGTTAACTAAACCTAAAAAAAAAAAAAAAAAAAAAAAAAAAAAAAACCCCAATATATTACATGTATGATTAATCCTTACACTTGATTTATAATATTTATCAAAAAGTAATTGATGACAAATTCAAGCAATTAATTTGATCAAATATACCTAGCTATAATCTAATCTGATAGAAATTAAAATTTTGGATCTCAAAACAATTAATCTAGTCACACTTTTGATCCATGCTATATATATATATATCAAGAATGAATTATTTTAATATGTACTTTAAAAATCACTCCCTCAAAACAATTTTGATCCATGCTATATATATATATATCAAGATAAAAACGCGAGAACATGACATATCAATTAATGACATTTTTAATATGTATGAAAAGTTTAACAATTTCTTTAAGACATAGAAAACGATTTATGCTAGAGGTAAATATATTAGTTATATACCACATGCATTATTGATAGAAGAGGTAATTAATCTCATATTCTCATAATTATTAATTAATTAATGAACCGTAAAATTATATAATTACAAGAATAATTAATGGTGAATATATATATATATATATATATATATATATATATGATTAAATTATAAATCAATCCCTTTATTTTTTAGAAACAAATTAATTAGTCTCTTTTATTTCAAAAATTAATTAATTGGTTCTTTCACCAACAGACCGTGCTTCATTTATTTTATTTTATTTCAAAAAATATCATCTTTTTTTATCCATTCTTTCATATTTTTTATTTATCTATTTTTTATTCCTTAAAACGAAAAATGAAATTATGTTACAAAAAAATTTAAATATATATATATATATATTAGATAATTATTTTTTAAAAAAAAGATTAATTAATTTGTTTTTCAAAAATAAAATACTAACTTATAATTTACTCAGATACACACACACATACAGAGGGATGCGTAGAGGAGGGATTAGGTGGAGTGGTGGTCCAACATATACAGCTAGACAGCCAGATAAGAAAGCGAAATCACATGGCAAAGCAACATCTTGCACGTTCCATGCAATTTAATTATGAGCGTTCTTATCTGTAACAGTATTTATATGGATATGAATAATTGCCACCCAAAGCCGTGTCATCTCTATACCCTTTGATGTTAAGCTTTCTGATTTGATTTCTACTCCAAAACAAATCTTTAATTGATAAAACTTCAACAATAGATCATAATAATTGTAGGAAAGCATGACGGTCAAGAGTTTAATTAAACAACATATATATATATATATATACACTTTATTTTTAAAATTGTTTGACAAATAAATTCATCTTGAATTACATACAAAAGTTTAAAAATACTTTTTATCCCCTATTAAATTAGATATAAACTTAATTCTTGTAACGAGCACTGAATTCTTAATTTCATGTTTTCATATTATTTTTTGCATTTATTCAATATAAGATAATTTTTTTAATATTTTGTTCGATAATTAAGATTAAATTTTATTTAAATTAAAAATTTAGAATAGATGATTAATTTTTTTTTTAGTTTTACTTAAGTATTTTTATGTCACATTAAAGATAACATTAATCATATTTAAAATAAAAATAATAAAATTTAACTTATATATTAATAAAAAATTTATTTCGATATCAATTTGTTTATTATTAAACTAATAACTCATGGACATTAATAACTCATGGACATAAATAGTCGATACTTAATCTTATATTTCTATATTATTTATTATATTTATTTGGTATGGGATATAGCGTCTCAAACTTCATAATAAATGTCAAAAAAAAAAAAAAAAAAAGGGGGGGTAAATCATGTTACCTTTCTTAAGGAAGTATTAATTAAAAGCGTACACTACGTGTAGAACATGGGTACACGTGGAGGTTATTTAGAGAGCTGGGGGCTATATATAACCAACCACAATTCTAGAGCTTCTCTCATAGAATTAGCAACAAACTCAAGCAAGCAGTTTCTCAGAAGAAAAGCATTCAACAGATTTCATAGAAGAATCAGCACAAGATGTCAGACGAGGGTACAACAAATTGCATCGACATCTTGTTGGCCATTATCTTGCCTCCTCTTGGTGTCTTCCTCAAGTTTGGTTGCGGGGTAAGTAATCTGAGTGTTTGTGTGTCTATATATATATATATATATCAGTTCCTACTCTCTATTTTACTAAAATATTGATTGATGTGATTATGCATGGTTCAGGCGGAGTTTTGGATCTGTTTGCTTCTTACCATTTTAGGGTACCTCCCTGGGATTATCTATGCTGTCTATGTCATCACCAAGTGATCATCTTCATCCTCATCTTCATCCTTCTTGTAAGTCCTTGCACCCCCTTCGAAAAATTCTTTCTTTCTCCTTAATTTCTACTCCACACAAATTCAAAGATGTGTACAGTTTATCCACTACTTAAGACGTAGGGTATTATTGATTAATGACTGAAAATGATGGGTTAGCAACCAAGAGCCGTATTGGCTTCACTTTTCTCTCTCGTGATTCGTGGGGTCCCTTCTAAAGATTAATTAAAGTTTTAGAGAAGTTTAAGCCTTGATTATGATCAGTTTGAATTAACATATCTGTTGTCTTCTTTTTTGGAGACAGGAGGAGTCACATAACCGTTTGATTCAATGAACAGTTCCTGATTTCATGTAGAGTTGGATCATTTTTCTTCTTTTTCATAATTGTGTTATCTTATTTCAATTATGTATTATTTGATTTGTAGTAAAGGAGGTTAGCAATTGTTGTTGGTGGGGTTGCTTTTGTGATTATGATATAATGAGAATGTAAGAACATCTATATGGATCGTTAATTCTCTTGTTAATTAGTCTCTGTCCCTTGTCTTTTGTGAAAAATCAAAATTAAATTTGTCTACCAATTATTTGTGGATGCAATCATGACTGTATTTTAGGTGATAGCTCTTCTGCTTTTTCTTGAATGGTTGTTTGTTACGTATCAAACAAGAAATGATAATGCATGCTCGATAAAAAGACAGTTTTCTCCTTGCGCAAAACCAGAACAAAACAAGAAGGGAAGATGCAGTTACCCCGGAAAAAAAAGAAAAAGAAAACCAGAACAAAACAAGAGGGGAAGGTCCGGTTACCCAAAAAAAAAAAAAAAGAAAAAGCTTTACAGCTACGCTATACAACCGTCATTATATAACGATTTTAGGATTTCTCGTTATTTTTATTTTAATGTTGTAAGAAGCTGCCATTTTGTAATGACGATCCTGTAACTAAACCGTGCTTACAGCCTGTTTTTTTGTAAAAGAATTATTGGTCAATAACAGAGACCGATTTGTCTTATAGCCAAGAACTATCCACTGAAGACGAGTCAGATTGTCCCACCACAATAATGCACCGAACAAGCTATGGTTACATTAGCCATGAGCTCATCACAGAACTGTTTCTCGTCTAGAAGGTCGAGCTTCTCCCCATTTGTTCATCCAGGCAATTCTGGCGGTCAAACTTAAGGTGGAAATTCGGTTGATCATCTTGAAGGTAGAGCCTCCGCCACTTGGTATTTAATCAAGGTGATTGCGTGTCGTCACTGTCAACTACAGATTTGAGCAGGGAAACAATATCCGATTAGTATCAATAAAGAATCAGAACCTCACGTTAGTTTATTCAAGATTTTGGCGTCTTATGAATTGACCTGGTCTTCCCATATCCAATATTAATGTTTAAAGACAAAAAAAATTAAAAGAATTAAAGCTGAGATCTTTCGGTGCATCGCTGTCATGGAGAAGTAAAAAAAGATAAAGAGGAAGGGAGAAAAATTATGAACTATCCATTTCTCCATTTTGTACGCAAACAAAAGATTTTAGACCTCAATCGGATCAATTTCCAAGATTTTAGATATTTTCCAATTGGGTGCTTTAATTTGTTCATGTTTGTTTGCCGTATAAAATATGAACATCAAACAAATAATATTTGATTGATGGACTCGGTCGAGAAATATTTAAAACATCAGGGATTGATAAAATGCGTTCTTCGGAATGAATTTGAGAATTTGGCAACAGGTCACAGAGAAAATGAAAGTTTCTCTGATCAATATAAGCATGTGATTGATCATTGATGTGACGTATATATTTTTTAAAAAGTTATTCGATCTGTTTTTTTTTTTGGGTATTTTTTAATTGTTTTGATATATATATATTTTTAAAATACCTTTTGAAGATGTAAAAAATATCGAAAATCATCTAAAAAAATTATTTAATGCAAATGTTCTGAAAAACACTTTATTTTCATACATTGAGTCTTCCAGCCAGCCATAAAAATCATAATTGAACTTTGCGACGAAGGTGAGCTTATGCAATTTGCCTCTGTTTAAAGATTATCTGGTAAAAAATTTCGTTCAGAACAAAATAATTTCGACTAGCTATTAGTGGCCATCACGATCGAATAAGATTCGATCAATCAGTATAGACAGATAGTCAAATAAAAAAAATACATTTCAATCTATTTGATTAAAAAGAAAAAAATTATTTAGTAAATGTATAGTTTTTTTTAAATATTTCTATCATATCATCACAAACTATACCGATGTACATATCATCAAATAAATTATAATTTAAAAAAAATTAAATCATCAAATTCATATAAAAAACTATTAAATGCAAAGAGAAATACCAAGAATCTTATCAAATCGATATCAAAAACTATTGAATGCAAAGAGAAAGATCATCGTCTTATCATGCAAAGTCTACGAATCTACACATTCCAACATGCAAATTAAAATTCACCTCAAATTGCGGAAAATGGATGATGGGACAAATTGAAATAAAAACTCTGCTAATATTCTTTCTTCATTACTGCAAGAAATATTTGATTAAAGAGATCGTAAAACTCATTGTAAAGTTCGACTACCTGACTTCAAAAACAAATTGATTCTTGACTTCACGTTTGAACACGAGACCACCCTGCTGACAGGGAACCATAAAAAAATAATTATTTCATACAATTCATTGACTGTACAGATAATTTATTTATTTATTATTTTTTATAATAATGTATGTCCATTCTTGCCTGACTGGCCTAATCTTCCACATGACAGGATGAATGCAGCTGGATGCACGAAACGGGCACCAAATAAGCATATAATATATATAGGAGGCCTCTATATATTATAATTTTTTTAGTGAGGCAAATCAATATTCAAAAATAGGGCACCTGCCCCCCAACCCATACCATTTGTCTCACTCATCTCTCCACAATTTAATCCTTTTTTTTTTTTCAAGAGATGTATAAGATATTTTAATTTGAGCTACATAATGGAAGTTTTTTTTTTTTTTGTGTCATATAATGACCAAATAAATATTAGATTCAAATTTGATTTTTTTAAAAAACAATTATCAAATACGCAACAACAGTTAATTTATAGTTTTAATAATATATGTCCTTTTACTCAAGTAATTTAATTTTATAGAAGTTTCAATTTATTTAAAAAAAAAAAACTATTCGGATTGAAATGAAATTCCTTACGCGGCAAAAGAATGTTTCATTACCTTTGCGTCCTTTAAGTAAAAACGACAATCATGAAGTCAGTCGAGTCTATCTAATATCAACGTCCAATTTGAACAGCTGGCTATACATGACAATGTAAAAGTCTAGCGTACGTCATCCCCCATACTTCTTATATTGGTCAAATCAAACCCTCTACTTATATTTTTCATTCAATCAAGTGAAGAGAGGATGTTTTGGACTTCAATTGGGGCCGGGTTTATGTTTCTTTCAACATCAGACAATTGGGCCTGTGGACTATAACTACTAAGTCGTCTTTTTGTCTCTCTCTAGGTCCTAAGAGTTGAAGGCTTAATTTTATGAGGGAAACCCATTCAACTTTAAATCATTTAAAAAATAGTCTCTTAATTCTTAATTTTAGATTAAATCTTTTTCAATTATTTTTTATTTTAAATTGAGTTATTCTTGTTATATTTTCATCAATTTTTAAGTATAAATGCAATTATTTAATAATTAAAAAAAAACCAAAATTTATAAATGCTTTGATTTCCCCTCTAAATTTTGTTGTTCCTTCTAAGTGTTAAAAAGTTACAATTAAACATATTTTTTAGAAGAAAAGAAACAAAATTTGGAAAAAAATATTCATAAATTTTTTAAAAATCTAATTAAGAACCAATCATATACAATTTATGCTGTGTACTTGTCTTATTAGAATGGATGGAAATCTAATAGACTAATCAATTTCAAATTAAAAAAAAAAAGTTGGAGGAATGTTTAATTTCAAATTATAAATTGAAAAACTAATTCTCAAATAACTTAAAGTTAATGAGAAGTTTGAGTATTTAGCCTTTTATGCATAATGCTAGACTAATCAAAACTAAAAAGTATTGATTTGATTTGTATTAAAAAAAAAAACAAGAATTTACAAGGAATTCATAAATATGAAATCGGAACAATTGGAAAAATTTTCTCATACCACTGTCTTTTTTTTTTTTTTTTTCCCAAGGACACCTTTTCAAGGTTTAATTGAAGAATTTTTTCTATCATTTTGAGGAATTTCATCATATTAGGAACCAGTTAATTTTATAATTGAAACAATTAATTATATTAATACCGCAGTCTCTCTCTCTCTCTCTCTCTCTCTCTCTCTCTCTCTCTCTCTCTCTCTATATATATATATATATATATATAGACACACACACATATATAGAATTTATCCATAATAAAATCTGAACAAAAAATGTATGTACAGCGAATAGATTAGTACAAAATTATCTCATACAACTGTCTAAAAATTTTCATATCTTTTTATATCAAACTTATAAAAACTTAAATGTGATATTCTCAAATAATAAAATCCGAACAAAAAGACAATCTCATGACATCACACTCGCAACATTTATACGAGATTTATGAATAATAAACACTAAAGAAAAATGTATGTAGAATGAAAATATATTAATTTAAAGATATTTCGCACCATTATCTAAAATTGTATCTTTCTTTATAGCAAAATAACATAAACTTGCATGGTATCTATAAATGATGAAATCTGAACAAAAGAGGATCCCATTACATCGGACTTACAAACTAAACAGTAGGATTCACAGATAATGGAATCTGAACAAAAAACGTTATACCATGAATAAATTAATTTAAAATTATTTCATACCATTTTCTAAAAGCATCAAACTTACAATAAATAAATTAATTAAATAAGATCCATATAAAATCTGAACAAAAAAAAATACAGTAAATTTCAGAGTGTTATAAATAATGAAATTTTGTACAAAAAAATGTATGCATTGTGAATATATTAATTTTAAAGTTATCTGATACCACTTTTTGAAATTTTTTGTCTCCCTCTACCTCAAACTTACATAAACTTGTATATCCATATGAAATCTGAACAAATGACGATCCCATTACATCGGACTTACAAATACATATGGACTTCACAAATAAAGAAATCTGGATAAAAATCGTATGCACAACGATTAAATTAATATAAAATCATCTCATACCATTGGCCAAAAAATTTCATATCTTTTTAATTACATCAAACTTACAAAAAATTAAATTAGATCCTTAAGGAATAAAATTTGAACAAAAGACAATTTCATTTTATTGGATTTCAAACACTTATATGAGATTCATAAATAATAAATTCTAAACAACAAAACATATGTTCAATGAATCTATTAATTTAAAATATCTCATACCAATATCTAAATTATTTTTTCTCCCTTTACATCAAACTTAGAAAAGCTTCCATGGAATCCATAAATAACGAAATCTAAACAAAAAACGATCCAATTATACGAGACTTATAAATACATATATGGAATTCATAAATAATGAAATTTAAACAAAATACATATGTACAAGAATAAATCAATTTAATTAAAGTTATCCGATACCGGTGTCTACAAACATCGAACTTAAATGAGATCCATATAAGATATTAATAAAATATCATCCCATAGTATTAAACTTGTAAACACTTATATGAGATTCATAAATAATAAAAATATGAACAAAAAATGTATGTACAACGAATATATTAATTTATAGTTATCTCATACCGCTATCTAGAAAAACATCTTTCATTGCATCAAACTTGCTAAAAATTAAATGAGATCCATAAATAAAAAATTTTGAACAAAAGATGATCGCATTACATTTGAATTTTAAAAACTTATATGGAATACATATAAATCAAATCTAAACAAAAAGCGTAAGTACACCAAATATATTAATTTAAAGTTATTTCATAAAACTATCTTAAATTTTCTTCTCCACCTATATCAACTTACAAACACTTATATAGGAGCTAAAAATAATGAAGTACTGAATAAAAACTTAACGTAGGTAGAACAAATTAAGTAATTTAAAGTTATCTCATTCTAGTGTTTAAAAACATCAAACTTAAATGTGATCCATATAAAAATCTGACCGAAAAATGATCCCACAACATTAGACTTACAAACACTTAAATGAGACGTATAAATAATGAAATTTGAATAAAAATATATATATACATCGAGTATATTAATTTAAAGTTATTTCATATTATTTCTATTTTTTTTTGTCTCCCTTTACATCAAATTTACATAAACTTGCATGGGATTCATAAATAATAAAATCTAAATAAAAAATATTTGGTTACATCAGACTTACAAACATGTGTATGGAATTCATAAATAACAAAATCTGAACAAAAAACGTATGTGCAATGAATAAATTAATTTAAAGTTATCTCATACCAGTTTCTAAAAACATTAAACTTAAATGAGATCCATATAAAATCTAAACAAAAGATGATCCCATAATATCAAACTTATAAACACTTATATGAGATTCATAAAGAAAATATGAACAAAAAATGTATGGACAACAAATATATTAATTTATAGTTGTCTCATATCATTGTCTAAGAACTTCATTTATCGTAACATCAAACTTACTAAAACTTAAATAAGATCTATAAATAATGAAATTTGAACAAAAAAAATGTAACGATCCTATTGCATCGCACTCTTAAACACTTATATGGGATTCATATATACTGAAATATGAACAAAAAATGCAAGTATTTAAAGAAGTCTCATAAACTATCTAATTTTTCTTCTTGAATTACACTAATATGAGATCTGTAAATAACGAAGTCTAGATAAAAGACTTATATATTTAATTTTAATTTTAATATACAAAGACTATATTTATTTAAAGCTATTTAATACTATTGTCTATTTTTTTTATCTCCCTTTACATCAAATTTACATAAACTTGCATGGGATTCATAAATAATAAAATATAAACAAAAAAACTATTATGTTACATCGGACTTACAAACACATATATGGAATTCATAAATAATAAAATCTGAACAAAAAAACGTATGTACAATGAATAAATTAGTTTAAAATTATCTCATAGGAGTTTCTAAAAAATATTAAACTTAAATGAGATCCATATAAAATCTAAACAAAAAATGATCCCATAATATCAAACTTACAACACTTATATGAGATTCATAAATAATGAAAATATGAACAAAAAATTTATGGACAATGAATATATTGATTCATATTTATCTCATACCACTGTCTAAAAAAATCTCTCATTACATTAAACTTACTAAAAATTAAATGAGATCCATAAATAAATAAAAATTGAACAAAAGACGATTGTGTTACATTTGAATTTTAAACACTTATATGGAATACATGTATAATGAAATCTAAACAAAAAAAAAAAAAAAAACATAAGTACAATGAATATATTAATTTAAAGTTATCTCATAAACTATCTTAAGTTTTCTTTAACAGTTACATCAAACTTACAAACACTTATATAGGATCTAAAAATAATAAAGTTTGAATAAAAAATATATTTAGAATGAATAAAGCAATTTAGAGTTATCTCATTCTAGTGTTTAAAAATATCAAACTTAAATGTGATCCATATAAAAATATGACAAAAAAAAAAAAAAAAAATGATCCCACAACATTAGAATTACAACAGATACTTAAAGGAGACTTGTAAATAATGAAATTTGAATAATACACACACACTCACACACACACATATATATGAAGTTATTTCATGCTACTCGTCTAAATTTTTTTTGTCTCCCTTCACATCAAATTTACATAAACTTGCATGGGATTCATAAATAATAAAATCTAAACAAAAAACTATTTTGTTACATCAGACTTACAAACACATATATATGGAATTACATAAATAACAAAATCTAAACAAGAAAACATATGTACAATGAATAAATTAATTTAAAGTGATCTCATACCTTTTCTAAAACAATAAAACTTAAATGAGATCCATATAAAATCTAAACAAAAGATAATCCCACAATCCCATAATATAAAACTTACAAACACTTATATAAGATTCATAAATAATGAAAATATGAACAAAAAATGTATGGACAACGAATATATTAAATTATAGTTGCTTATATCATTATCTAAGAACTTCATTTATCATGACATCAAACTTATTAAAACTTAAATAAGATCTATACATGATGAAATTTGAACAAGAAAAAGTAACGATCCTATTGTATCGCACTCTTAAACACTTATATGGGATTTATATATACTGAAATATGAAAAAAAAAAAAAACACGTACAACAAATATATTAATTTAAAGAAGTCTCATAAAACTATCTAATTTTTTCTTCTCGAGTTGCTCTAATATGAGATCCATAAATAATGAATTCTAAATAAAAGACGTATATACAATAAAAATATTAATTTTTTAAAAATTCATCTCATATACGGTCTGAATGTTTCCTTGTTCTTTCTTTTTTTTTTTTTTTGTGAAGCACCTTTTTAATTAGTCTTGATTAACAATTTATTTAATATTATGACCTATTTTATTATAACATAGTTAAACTGAACAACTAATGTAATTAAATTTTATGATTGTAAAAGAAAGTGAGTGAATATATGAAAAATATTGAATATAAAAACAACTTTTCCTAAAATTTATATATTCAAGGTGCTAATCTGTCATCTATTGCTTATAAAAGGATAAGAGAATCACATTCGGATAATAAAAGGAAAATTTTATAACTATGCAACACAATATCTTGAATTCAAAATGACCTGCTTAATTAGATTTATAACATTAATTTGAATACAAATGGCCTTGCTCTTAAGATGGTATGCTGAGTATGAATTTTATATATCTCTGATTTCGTATTTAATTGATTTCTTTTATTGGTATAAATAAAATCTTATCTTTTCAAGGGATACATTGACATATTAAATGATGGCTGTACGTACTGTGTTTACAGTCGGTAACTCAGTATTGGTGGGTTTAAATACCCAATATATTTAAATACCAAAAAATACCCAATAAATTCAGAATATTATAAAAAGAAAAATATGCATATATATATATATATATATATATATATAATCTTAAAACTACCTACATATGCATAAATTAATATTTTGTAATTACATAAAATCATATATCAGGGTTTGATAGCATGTTTTACCTCTAGACTATTGGAATTGTAACAAAATAAGGTTTGGACTATCAATTTAATTAGTGTATTTTGTCCTCAAACATAATTTGATGGACATAATTTACCCAGAAAATAATAATTTGAGGACGAAAAAGATTAAATTGAGTCCAAGTCTTCTTATTTTTCTACAACTCCAAATAATTTGGGGTAAAATATTCCATTATATATATATATATATATACGTGATTATTTTTTTCAAAAAATTATCCATAATTAAATATCTAACACCCCCAACCTAGTACTTAAAAGGTTGAAAACATTATCATCATTAACCTACATTCGAAGTACAATAAATATCAGTTAATGAGACATTGTGACTTAATCTTATTCATAACATATAAAAAAATTCATACAATCAAATAAAATAATTTAACACCTCTCTAACAAATATTATAAGCAAACAAAATATTTTTCATGCATGTACAATATGCTCAAAATAATTATTTCATATAAAAATTACTATTCATGCATTGTAAAATTAATAAAATATTCATTGAGCATAAAAAAACTATTTTAACTACTCTGAATATTCTTTCAAGCCTTTTTGGATTGATTCATGCCTTTAAAACATTTCTCACATGTTTTTAATATTTAATTTTATTAAATTTTTATTTTAGCGGATACTGAGTATCATACTACTTGTGTATTTTTTTTCTTATAGTTTTTGAAAAAAAATGAGATGATAAATTAACCTTAGATATATATTATCTAATAAGCTTGATTATGTTATCACCAATGTTTATCTTATTGATCACGTCATGGCTGATCATAAGTTGTATCACTCCAATATATAATTAATTTGTTTGACATCAAATATTTTTATCTGTCTTATTAAATGAGGCTTAAAAAATATATAACCTGAGTAACCATAATTAGCAAAAATAGCACACAGGTTTTACTGCAGTTAAATGTATGAATAAGGAAACAAATAAGCAATTTTCAAAAACCACATCATTCCTAGATTATGCTCATTAATTTAAGATAATTAATGCTGCTTTGCCAATGCATGAATATACTCCCACCAACCCACCAATTTTAAAAATTACAATACCCCGGCCAGATTTCTTCATATCTCATCTCATAATTATCCTCATTACATTACATTATCAAAAAAAGAAAAAAATTATCCTCCTTAGATCACACCATTTCTTACTGTATAGACCAAGTTGCCCTTCGAATCAATAATTATTTTCTCATGCTCAGGCCTGAAAGTTGTTGAGAAATACTCATTTCCATGCCCATTAATTTGTGTATCTATATAAATATTTTTAAGGCTAATATAGGTATATGCCCCCATGTATCGTTTGTACTTACCAAATAAATTAAAATGTACAGCAAGGAATTAACAAAATGCACCGTTTTTTTTTCCTGTGTGGTTACGTATGAGCATCTCTTCAACCCTATATATAGAGGGCAGAATGTATGAGGAAAGATATACCAAAACCAAATTGGTTGTCTTGCTTAGCATTTTCACTGCCCCACCAAGCATGACTAGAAAGAAGGTGAAGCTTGCTTATATCTCTAATGATTCTGCAAGAAAAGCCACCTTCAAGAAAAGGAAGAAGGGCCTAATGAAGAAGGTGAGCGAGCTAAGCACCCTCTGTGGGATTGATGCTTGTGCTATCGTTTACAGTCCATATGAATCTCAACCTGAGGTTTGGCCCTCTCCTTTAGGGGTCCAAAGAGTGCTGTCTAAGTTCAAAACCATGCCAGAAATGGAGCAAAGCAAGAAAATGGTGAATCAAGAGGGTTTCTTGAGGCAAAGGATCACCAAAGCCAGTGAACAACTCAAGAAACAGCGGAAGGACAACCGTGAGAAGGAGGTTACCCAAGCCATGTTCCAATGCTTGACTGGAAAAATTAACTTGGGTAGCCTACATTTGATGGACTTGAATGACCTTGGATGGATGATCGACCGTAGCGTGAAGGACATCAACAAGAGGGTTGAAACCCTAAACAATGGGAGTGGTAGTGGCATCTCCCAATTGCCACTAGTTGCAACCCCTGGGGCTGGACCTAGCAGCGTGGGAGAGCTAGCAGGAGAGTCATCCCAGATGGCTACCAATAATATGGAGGTTAATGTGGATTCCATGCAGAGACAGCAATGGTTCATGGACATGATGACCCCTCAACCAGCTCAAGAGCCGCCTGTGGGGTTTGCTGGGGATGACATGATGCTGCCTTTTGGGGATAACAACCAGAATGGACTTTGGCCTAATTCGTTTTTCCCTTGAAGTGAAGAATGAATTTGCTTGCTTATTTATGTAATGTTTTTAATTTCCTGAGTTTTTTTAGCTATTGTTTCGACACAGACACAGTACTACGTACATCGTAGTATATGATGTATTTCGATTGCTTGTTCTTATGAGTTCTCTGATGTATTTCGATTGCTTGTTTTTATGTGTTCTCTGATTTAATTTCAAATATTTGTCCTTTCATTTAATCCCGATTCATGAAACAAATATTTTCATTGTTTGACATGAAGCAGAATAATCCAATCAAACCATTTCTAACTTCAATATAGATGATAAAAAAATCAGACAAATTTCATTATTTATTTATTTTTTTATGAAAATCAATTTTTATTAAGGAGAAAAAAGCCAACAAGATCAGACAAATTTCATAAATTTTAACACTGCATTTTCCCATTTGAAACAAATAATTTCTCACCAAATATGAACTAAAGATTTTTTAGGGGCCTTAATTTTATGTGTAGCCAAACTAATTATGCATATATATATATAATTTGAAAATACAAAAAAATATTGATCAAATGCATCGTGTTCTTATAGGATCCATATTGCAGTCCTAATTCATTCCTTGCAACAAAACAATTAATTGGACTCTTTTTTGAACATCTTGCATTTGCCTTAGTTTGTTGTATAAAAAACATTTGATCCCTAACTAGACAAACACTGAAGAGATCTAGAAAAGAATTTAGGAGGAAAAATATGTATCTATCAAAATGAACCTCTTCGCTAATTAATCTGTAGGATCAGTACAAAAAAAGTCCTGCCTGCTCTCTTTCTAATTGTTAGATCATGATATAGAAAAGAATAAAGAAAAACGAAAGAGGAAGAAGAAGGATCAATATATGATGAGCACATCTGAGCAGGCAAGCTTAACTAATTAATACTCATATATGGTAATTATGGTTGAGATTTAGAAGATGTTGACAGTGAGGAAAACAAAAACAGTTCATATCCAGGCATTACTGATTCTATTAGAGTATCAAATTACACATCTCAAGGATTTTATGCCAATAAATATGATCTTAGACTATAGAGTATCCTTACAATCAATTTCGATCATTCTGTTAATTTTCCGAGTTATCGAGACTTAAACGGTCTATTTTTACCTTACAAGACGAGGATTCTTTTTAAAGTCTTGATATAACTTTGATAATTAGCCGAATAATACCAATGAAGAAATAGGATTGTACCCTTAATTTGATGGTCATTGCTATTCCTTCCTTGTTCTTGGCCATCGCTTTTTGTTTTTTTTTCAGGTTTGATGATTATATATATAAATCCATCACCATGCGGTGCAGAAATTTATTTATTCTTTTGATTCTATGGGACTTGAAATTTAAATGATTGGACATTTTGGAGTTTCTATTGAAAGGTTGATTAAATATTTCTAACAAAATTGAATAGCAGGAGATAAATTGAAGGGGAAATTTTTTACGTAATGATATATATATATTTTGCTCGTTGCTAAACCATTTTCACAAAGAAAAAAACGTCATGCAGGCATTCGAAATGGACGATTCAATTGATATATTGTTAGATTAATTAGTAGATTTATAATTGATTAACGTTCCATCATCATATTATGAAATTAATCCATTTTCATGAAGAAGAAAAACATCATGCATCATTTGAAATGCACAATTCAATCGATATGTTGTCCGATTAATTAGTAGACCTATAATTACTTAATGTTGCATGATCGTATTAATCCATTTTCATGGAGGAGAAGAAGCTCATCCATGCATTCAAAATGCACGATTCAATTGTTATGTTGTTTGATTAATTAGTGGATCTATAATTTTTTAGCGTTGATCATATTATGAAATTAATCTAGTTTCATGAAGGAGAAAAACGCCATGCATGCATTTGAAATGCACGATTCGATCGATACATTGTCCGATAATTACATGCACGATTCAATCGATGCATTGTCGATTAATTAGTAGATCTATAATTGCTTGACATTGCATGATCATATTAAGAAATTAATCTAGTTTCACGAAGGAGAAAAACATCATGCATGCATTCAAAATGCACTATTCAATCGATACATTGTTCGATTAGTTAGCGGATCTATAACTACTTAACGTTGCATGATCCTATTATGAAATTAATCCATTTTCATGAAGGAGAAAATGGTCATGCATGCATTCAAAATGCATAATTCAATCGATATGTTGTTTGATTAATTAGTGGGTCTATAATTACTTAACGTTGATCTTATTGTGAAATTAATCTAGTTTCTCGAAAAAGAAAAACTTCATGCATGCATTTGAAATGCATGATTCGATCGATACGTTGGTAGATTAATTAGTAGATCTATAATTACTTAACGTTGCATGATCATATTAAGAATTAATCTAGTTTCACAAAGGAGAAAAATATCATGCATCCATTCAAAACGCACTATTCAATCAATACGTTGCACGATTAATTAGCAGATCCGTAACTACTTAACGTTGCATGATCCTGTTATGAAATTAATCCATTTTCATGAAGGAGAAGAAGGTCATGCATGCATTCAAAATGCATGATTCAATCGATATGTTGTTCGATTAATTAGTGGATTTATAATTACTTAACATTGATCATATTGTGAAATTAATTTAGTTTCACGAAGAACAAAAACTTCATGTGTGCATTCGAAATGCACTATTCAATCGATATGTTGTCGGATTAATCGGTAGATCTATAATTACTCAATGTTGCATGATCATATTAAGAAATAGATCTATAATTACTTAACATTGCATGATCATATTAAGAAATTAATCTAGTTTCATGAAGGAGAAAAACGTCATGCATACGTATATTCGAAATGCATGATTCGATCAATACATTGTCCGATGAATTAGCAAATCTATAATTACATAACATTGCATGATACTATTATGAAATTAATCTATTTTCATGAAGGACAAGAGGGTCATACATGTATCGAATCGCATTGTTCAACTAATACGTTATTCGATTAATTAGCATATCTAATCTATAATTACTTAACGTTGAATGATCATTTTATGCAATTAATAATGAACCAAACACATAATTAAGATAAGCTTATTGTTTCCATATTATGTGGAAATGTCATTGAATAGCTACGGGAACAAGACAATCGACCAAATTTATAAATTCTTTACATATCCTGTTATAGATCTTAAAATTAATTAATTAAAATGTTTTTTTATTTTCTTTTAAATTTTTTTAGGCACTCGAAGCATAGAAGAGATGCTCAAGTTTCAGAATGACATTTCTTTCTTCACCCATTGTCCTCACATAAAAAAAAAAAATCACTTGTGGATATGCATATATAATAGGTTTAACCCTATATTTTTTTAGCTTGATTGAAACCCTTTACTCTTTAAAATTTTTTGTTTCGGACCCTCCATTATGATGCCATTAAAAGCAACCTATCGGTAATTGACACGTGGCATCGATAGTTCTAAATAACAATTTTTTCGTCTCAATGAAAAAAAAATGATTTCAAAAAATTAACGAGTAAAATAATTCATAAAATTAAAAGAAGAGTGGAAAATACCGAGTTCACCCCACCCGATTATTTCTCCATTTTATTATTTTCTCTTCGGAAAAAACCATTCTCTCTCTCGTCATGATCTCTCTTTCTCTATCTCCCTAAAAAATCCCCAAAATCTCTTAAACACAAACCATAATATCCTCGCAATTTTGTCGTTATTTCCATCGCTATTTAGCGACTCGGTACCATTAATCGGTAATTATCATCTCTATTTCATCACTAATTTCACCGCTATTTTTATTTATTTTATTTTATTTTATGAATTATTATTTATTAGTAATTGTAACAACAAAAAATAAACAAAACTTTATTAAAACATGCTATATTATTAAATAAAATTAAAATTATATTAATTACAATAAAATAAATATATAAATGCGTTAAAAATGTACGGAATATTTAAACCCTTTTTTTCAAAAAAAATTATCCCTCATTATTATAATTTTCCGTATCATCTTTTGATTGTGGGTTTTTTAGAGGAACGACTAACTCGTTGGGTTGTGGGAGGGTCAACGGGAGGGATGGGAGGCGATTGGAGATTTTCTAACAACCCAAACACTATAAGAAAACCGATAATTAGCGACAAAAGTTAGCTACAAATTTAATCCGTCGTCATTTACCAATGTCATAGTGACTAATTAGCAAAGAAACCAAAAACAAATCATATAACGACGTATTAGCGATAGTTTTGAGACAAAAAATATAAGGACGCAAGACATTTTGGTGCGATTGAATAATCAATGATGGATTAGTGACTACGTTGTGAAAGGAATTGGTGAACGAAACCAAATTTTGTCACTAAAATTAGCATTGGGGCAAGTGACGGTGCACATATGTCGCTATTCATCGACGGACACCATACCGTCAATAATTAACAAAACATGTAAAATTTTGTAAACAAAATCAATGGTTGTTGAAATTTAAATCGATGACGAATATCACTCTTCATCACTAATTAGCGATCGCTATTTTATAGCAAATGGTGACGAGTTTCTCACGTCCGTTGGATAGTTCAAGGGAATGTTTGAAATTCAAAACGACAACGAGACACTTTCATCCTTCGTTAATTATCGACGGATTAGCGATCGAATATAATTTCGTCATAAATTTTATTAAATTTCTCAAATTTTTTGAATAGTTTGAACGGACATTTGAAATTCAAAATAGCGTTAGACCATTACATTCATCGTTAATTATCGATGAATTAGAGATAGAAACACGTCCATCACTAATTTTAAACCCTATACCTTCCGACCTCTTTCTCTTCCTCCCCTATTTCTCCTTTTTTCCTCTCCTCCACCACTTCGCCACCCCTAATGACCCCCAACCACTGCCTATGCCACCCCACTGCCTCCCCAACCCACTAAGTCTTGTAAGGCATAACTTTTTTCTCAAGATCCATCACCGACCTCTCTCTTTTCCCTCTTCTCTTTTGGTAATATTTTCTCTCTATATCTTTAATTTTTTTAATTAGATTAATTTAGTTAGTTATTAGATTAATTTTGTTAATTGTTAGTTATTTTTTATTAATTAAAATGTCAAAATTTTGTTAATTAACTATTAATTTTTTAATTATTATGTTAATATTTATTTGTTAATTAATTTATTATTTTTAATAATTGTTAGGTTAATGTTAATTAATTAATTAATTAATTAATTAATTATTAGGTTAATTTTAATTGCTAATTTGTTTTTGTTAATTATTAGGTTAATCTTAATTTTTATTTTTTAATCAATTTGTAAATTTATTTATTGCCTTTGTTAATTGTTAGGTTAATATTAATTATTAATTTTTTAATTGATTTGTTAATTTATTTATTTTTGTTAATTATTGGGCTAATATTAATTGTTAATTAGTTAGTTGTTATTTTAAAATATAATTACCATTTCAATTAGAATTAATATTGTAATTAGTTACAATCAATATACTTAAGTTAATTTCATTAAGGATTAATTTAATTATGATTATTTGATTTTATTGATTGATTTTTAATATTAATTATAGTCTAAATGGTTAAATAATTGATTATAAAAATTAAATTAATTAGGTTTAATTTTGACTTTAACATCATAATTTGTTAATTAATATTGATATTTTGTTTAATTTTCATAGTTTACATTTTTCGATTATGACATGTGGTTCCGGGAGTCATGGACGTGCATCCCCAATCGCTAACCTTTGTCAATCGGGGATCTCCCGTTTCGAGCACTCGTACATGGGTCAAGGATGTCCCATGAAGGCGAGCACATCTACATTTCTCCAGCCATAGTGGTTCCCGCATCGAAACAAAGTTTCTCGAACCGGCTACACAAGTTCCAACACTAACCGAGCCGGATGCCACTACCATCGATGTATCCGTCGCTCCAAAGAGCTCCTAAAGTTCATCTAATCGGTGAACTATTTCGTCATTCATGGACGATATGTTATGTTTTTAAAATATTGTTATTTATTTATTTATTTTAATATATAATTTCAATAACTACTTACTTGTTTTTATTTATTTATTTATATGTTTAATAATTTTATTTCACCTAATAGAGATTATTTTGTCATGATAAATAAGATTTTTAAGACACGGTTAGATGTTAATGGGTCGACATGGAAGTCCATCTTGGATGTCGCTAAACAATTTAACTTTAGTAAATTTAGGGTAACATTTTATAATTTGATTTTATTATATTTAAAATATTAATTTATCATTAATTTAAGTAGTTAATATTAATTATTTTTATTCATGTAGAAATATTTTCAATAGAATCCGACCATCGAAGCGATTTCCGGAGAAGCTTGAGAGGCTCTAACAAGGAAGTGATACTCGACCTTCGTCCACGACCATGGTTTGATGTCCGAATGTCCTCATTTTATTGGGTAAGAGGTCCGAGACTTGTGGCATCAAGATTTTGCCAAACCTTGTAAGGGTAATTCAAAACAAGCATCATGGAATTGAAGGTCAAAGACCGGTGGATTGGGTGCGAGCCCTTCCAAGCATACAAGGGGGTCCATCTCTTCGAAAAAGCACGCTCGTCACTTAATTTTAATTTGCATCTCATATTATTTATAATTCATTTTTTTCAAGAGGAAAAATTAGGCGGTAAGGCAACAAATTTTTAGCTTTTTCGAGCAACTCACAATCGACGAGATGGTTCTTTCATCGATCTACGCTCTAGAAAATAATGATAAATGTTTTTCAATTTTCAATTTTACATATGCAAATATAATCTAAAATTTATTTTAATCTTTTAATGATATCATTATTTTGATTATGCGAGGAGCGTGTTGAAGAGCTTATATAGGAAGTCTGTTATGATGTAGCGAGTAAAAGGAATCTTGGAGCCGAGAGGATGACAAAAACACCATATACCTTGAGGTTATAGGGGAGAAAAAAAGAGGGTATATGATTTAGGCATACAAGAGTTGCATTATCTATCCCAGTCAAGTGGCGCCGACTTATCTTCCGTGTCATCACATTCTACTAACGGCATGTCTAATGAGGAGGTTAGAAGGCATTATGTAAAGATAAAACGAGCTGCAAAACATTTTCATGCAACAATAGAGTTCCATATAGGGGTTGCGGTCTTAGTACGACGAGTCTTGCCTTTATGTTGACTAAGCTAGTATAGACGTTCGGATTGCCCGTAGATCCGCTCACTACTCAAGCCGTGATCGTCCCTCCCATCGAGCCACAAGACGAGGAGAGGGGATCGTATGATTAGAATGAGTGATATTTTTTTTGTATGTATTAATATATAATTTTTGTACTTATTTATTTAATTTTCATTTTTCAATGTTTAATTTTTAATAAAAAATTAAATTTTTGTAATGTGTTTTTTAATATTAATTAATACCGATAATATCAAAAATTAAAAAAAAATAACATAATGTTTCATTTAAAAAAAATTAAACAAAGGTAGTGATAGAATGGTGACGGACTAACGTTTTAAAATAGCCACAACGATAGCGATGGAAAATCGATAAAAACATTTGGCAATGGAATAGCGATGGCACAATCCTAGAATTGACGACCCATTAGCAATGGAGTTTAGCCTTTTAGTGACGGTATTTCCGTCACTATTTAGCAACAAGTATGTGTTTTTTCGATTGCTATGGTTAGCGACTAGCGTTTTAGTAGTGAATTTATAAGCTGTCTCAAATCCATTTCTAAACATGATTATATATATATATTTATTTATTTATTTATTTATTTATTTAATTTGCCAATTTTCTTGTTGTGAAAAGTCTCTACAATTAAGTCCGCATGCTTTTAACTTTACTAGTTTGTTATTGGATGGTAGCCTCCATCCCATTGATTTGATATTCTCATTGGGCGGAATCTTCTAAGATATTATCACTAGGATACCATAAAGTGACAGGAGAGAAGTTGGTGTGAGAATGCAAGTCACACTAGGACGCATAAGCTCCTTTGTAGTGTCTTGAGCTAACCTTATTTCTTCTCAATTTTTGAAGGCATCCGACCTCTCGGGTTCAATACATAACGAGTGTATCTTGGCATAATTCAATAATTATTTACAAAATAATTAAACTAATTAATTCTAATTCGACATAATTAAATTTAAAATAACAATAAAGTAACAAGTATTATTATAAATGAAGTTATAATTCAATTGATTTAACATAATTAATCTTATTGATTAATTAATAAAACATAAATCAAATTAACCAAATTAATTCTAATTCTAACCAAATTAAATTTAAAATAAAAATTAAATTAACATAGTTACCAAAAATTTTATATTTAAATAAAAAAATTATAATTAATTGAAAAATTTATTCTAATCCAACAAATTAAAAACATTTAACATAATTAATTGATTAACCTAATTAATTCTAATTCTATCCAAATTAAAATTAAAATTAAATTAACTTAATTAACAAAAAATTTACATTTAATTAACAAATTAACAATTAAGTAAAAAATTTATTCTAATCCAACTAGTTGAACATAATTAACTAAACATAAATAAAATGAACTTAATTAACTCTAATTCTAACCAAATTAAATTAACTTAATTAAAAAAAATTTACATTTAATTAACAAAATTACAATTAATTGAAAAATTTATTCTAATCCAACCAATTAAACTAATTTAACATAATTAATTAATTAACTAAACATAATTCAAATTAACTTAATTAATTCTAATTCTAACCAAATTAAATTTAAAATAAAAATTAACTTAACTTAATTAACAAAATTTTACATTTAATTAACAAAATAACAATTAAATTAACTTAATCAATAAAAATTTTGCATTTAATTAAAATCTAAAAAATTAAGTAACAAATTTATTCTAATCCAACCAATTAAACATAATTAACCTAATTAATTAACTAACTAAATAGAAATCAAATTAATTTAATTAATTATAATTATAACCAAATTAAATTCAAAATAACAATTAAATGAATGTAATTAACAAACATTTTACATTTACTTAACTAAACATTAAAAAAAAATTAGTTAAACATAATTAACCTAATTAATTAACTAACTAAATATAAATCAAATTAATTTAATTAATTCTAATTATAACCAAATTAAATTCAAAATAACAATTAAATGAACTTAATTAACAAACATTTTACATTTAATTAACTAAACATTAAAAAAAATAAACTTAATTAATTACAAATTAGTTTTGATTAACTTTAAATTATATTTAATTACCAAATTAACGTCACAATTAAAAAAAATCAACAATTCAACAACTTAATTAACAAATCAAACAAAAAAATTGATAAAAATTAATAATTTAACAAATAAATCAGCAATCTAGCAATTAAATGTATACATAATTGTAAATCAAGCAATTATTCTTAAAATTAACCCAACGAGTTATAACGAATTACTAACGTTAATTAAGAAAACAAAAGAGATAAACAACTAAACCAATTCGGATGAATTTGACCAAAATGAAGGAAGAAAACACTTGGATTTTTTGAGAGAAACGAGGTTTGAAAAGGTTGTGAATTCGGAGATTTTTGTGGAGGATTTGAGGGGTTAGGGGAGGGGTGATAGCGTTAGGGAGGAAGAGAAATGGGAGAAAATGAGGGGAGAGGAATTTGCCTTAGTTTTAAACAAACCTAGATCGGTGACGAAAAGTCACCGATCCGTCGCTATTTAAGGACACACATTAGTGTCTATTTCTAAATAACAACGTTTGGCGTGCCTTTGAATCTCCAAAGGTTGTCCAAAATTTCAACATTTAATGACAAAAATATTCTTATTGCTAAATAGCAACCATTTAGTGATGGTATTAATAATCGGTTGCTATTTTCTATAGTTAATCATCTCTAATCCCCTACTAAAAGTTTCGATAGTTTTTCTTATAGTGTTAGACTTGGATAAATTAAAACACCTATAAATTCAATTTTTTGTTTAATTAATTATAGTTTTATAATTATCAACTAGTAGATCCTTAATTTGTTGCTTAAATTATAAAAATTAAGCAAACATATGCATTCAAACAAGTATATATTATAATAAGTTAATTTTAGCTAGCATTTTAAAAATTATATTAATATTAATTAGTACTTTCAAATTAAAAAATGTATCTATTATAAACTACTTTGAAACTAGACTCGTCGGTGGATTCAAAGAGTCCGATTCTTAAAATCGATCAAATGTTCGACATGATCCAATCATAATCTAATTCAAAAAAACAATAGACTTAGTTACGATTGATGTGAAAATTGACCAATATAATGCCATATACTTTGAAACTAATCAGCAGCAGCTAGCAAATAGTATTTTTGACTAGCTTATAAGATCGACGAGAATGAATTGAACTAAAAAGATAGGGAAAAAAATGAAAATGGAATCAGGAAAATTAAAAAAGTAACGAAAAGATGTAAGCATGGCATAGTGGAGTAGAAAAAGGAGAGTTTGGAAGGTTAATAGAGCAGCAAGCACATGCATATGGTGGAACCATCAAAAGGGAGTACTACTTATGAGGAATAATCAGAAGAAACGACAAAAGTTCAACTTTTACTAATTTAGATGGTTGCCATTCCTTACAGCTATACAAAAAGGCAAGCAAGACCCCGTTGTCTTCGCTTTAGCTAGCCTGGTATCGATACAATTGCAACTTCCTTATACTTTGTCTTTTTTTCCATTTCTTTTCATCATCAACCAACGTTAATATCTCAGCGAGACACAAAAGAACCGCTCAAGAGGGAATTATACAGAATTATTTACTATATATGATTCCCAATTAAATTTGCTAGTTTTGGTATCTAATCTAGTCATGTCTTTTGTGCCGATTTTTCTTTCAATTTTTTTATGCAATATATGTATGTATGTGTTTTCGTCAGTGCATAGCTTGATCCCATTAACAAAAAGCATCTTGGATTTAAGCCCTCAAATTAATTTCTTCATTAACAAGGCATCAAAACAACTAGCAATCAATTGTTGGAAATTTGATTTAATAAAGCTATATATGTATGTATGTATCATACTTTATGCAAAAGAGAAAGAATATTGTACAAACATGGCAGGATTCCTTGCAAAGAAACCCTAAAATACAGGAGGGTTGGTCTATTATTAGCTAGTTTAGTTCGTTACATTGAGAATCTAACATGTCATGTATGCCACCCGATTGATGCATTCCCCCTGAATTATATTGGTACGTAAGGATATTATCATTCTCAAGGTTAATTTTCAACCCTCACCCTTCCTTTTCTCTTGATTCACAGACAATTATTTTGATCCATTAATTGTTGCATTGCATATATAAAATAGACGTTAGATTCATTCATTTGAATTGACATTATGAGGTCATTTTGAATTAAGTCTATATTGGAGGAATTTTAATTTAACCAAGTGTTTATGGTATAAATTATAATAAAATAAATATTGTATTTTTAGATACTGTTTTAATTTTTTATCTCTTTAAGCCAGATTTTTATTTTACTTTTGGTTTAAATTTTTATATATTCAAAATTTATTTTCTTTTGATCTATATTTATCTTTATGATTTTAAGAGGTCTTTTGGTATCTTATCTTGATTTATTTAAATTATTCTTATAAATATTGTACTTTTAAAGCCTATTTCAATTTTTCATCGTTTAATCCAAATTTTTATTTTATTTTCTGTTTAAATTTTTATATATTCGAAATCTATTTTAATCTATATTTAAATTTATGGTTTTAAAAGGTCATTTGGTATTTCAAATTATGATTGATCAGTAGATTATGATTTATCAGTTAGTTTTAAAAGGTCATTTGGTATTTCAAATTATGATTGATCAGTCCTTTGCGACCTGAGACTGGCCTGAGACTGACTACAGTCACTACACCAGGTCGCACCAATCTTTTGGTCTATCAGAGCCTATCTTATTTGTTTTAGAAAGAGACTCCACATGCACCTGACCCACAAGAATTATTTGAACTTTATTCCTGCCTACCTGCCTCCCTTCCTTCCTTACTAATTTAATTTCTGCAAATTCATGACCAAGTAAAATTTAACCCTTAATTTTGCCAGTCTTAATCTTTGCTTTTGGTTTGTATATATTGACCAATCAGTTTGCTGCATAGTATTCTGTGTGCAAGTAGAAAGAATTAAAGACCAAAAAGTGGGGTGAAAGAGAAAAGAAGAACAGGTAATTGACAGATTAATTTGTTCTATATAGAGACTGGGTATAAAATCCAAAAAGTAAATTAATAATCAAGATTGAGAAAGAAGATTGTACGTATGTGTATATACATATATAGCTAGTATGTAGAATAATAATGGCACCAATCAAGAAACACAGCCCCTCTTCTTGGAAACATGTTAGATTCCAGTACTAACAGTCACTGTACGTACATATTCGACACTCTTAATTATTTATTTCTTGCTAACTAGAAATAACTTGGAAATTAATATATAATTTTCATATGCATGAATCAATTGCTTTTTCTTTTTTTTTTTTTTTTTTGATGCAATTAATTAAGACGGTAGAAATCAATTTTAATTATTAGAAATAGGTACTTGTGATGCAGTGTATAGCGCATCAATACAGGGTTATTTAGTGTTAAGGAGTAACCGATATAAAATCATTCTTAATCCTCGTTTAATAGTTTAAGTTTTTTGATTGAAATAATTTTTTAAATGTGATATCGAGCTTTATCAGTCAAATAATCATGAATTTAAATCTTATTACCTCCGATCTAAGTTTTTAAAATAATATTATAATAATGGCTAAAGGTTTATAGGCAATATAAGTAGTCTATCCCAGTTGATTAAGGGTTAAATTAAAAAATAAAATAAACTAGAAATTCAGAAGTTATTACTATCTTAGTTGATTAAGGACTAAGCTAGAAATTAAAAAATTAAGAGAAAAAAGAAATAGAAAGTCTTAATTCTTAAACTAGAGCAATCTGGATTGATTTTGTAAGCTGGGATCATAAAAAGATTCCAAAATGGGTCTTTAGAGTGGATTTTAACGTAAAAATGGCTTATGATGGCTACCACATCATCCAATATTGTTGGTATCTAAGTAAGTTTTTCGAATCGATATGATTTGTGCCAATCAGATATCCAAACAAATAAGCTTTTCAAATCGATATGATTTGTGCTAATAGGATATCCAAATAAAAAATTATAGCTAGCTAGCCTACCATCAAGAAGAAGTTACAGCAGCAAATTCTAAAGAAAAAGAGCACATTGCATGCAGTATCCATAGTTTTCTATGAATGAACTGCAGCTGGTTTCATAAATTAAGATTCTTCCCAAAGATATATATATATATATATATATATATATATATATATATATTGTGTGTGTGTACTTTAATTTCCAAATATACCTTCAAAGCCAATTGTAAATTTTTGAACCTCATCATCATGTACTTGATACATAGTTCTGTTGCTACAGAGCTCCCACTAATGGAAAAGTACCGATCAGAAGAAGGAAGAAAGTAGCTAGGCGTGCATGAAAGATCAACAGTACATTGAAATAACAAATTTTTATACATAAAATTCCATTATTAGTTAACTTTGAATTGATGAGACAAACTATTTATTGAAGAACACAAAATACACAAATTTAAACAAATAAATATTACAATATGGACATGTTAACCATTGGCTCATAGCTAAACAACGTTTCGCTATGCTAAGCTGCCTTTCCAGCTGATTGCTGAAAAATTTGGCGTTCGGATTCTGAGATTCGAGCTGCATGGAAGTTGGCAATGAAAACTGAAGCTTTAGAGTCGACACGAGGATCAGGCTTGACAGCAACAAGTGGACCTTTGTCATCGTCGAAAGGCCGGATTTTTCGTGGACTCATTACATCGTCGTAGTATGCATCCTCCCCCGTTCGTCGAGGCCTTCTAGCCTTGAACAAGCTGAAGAAAGAGGAAGCAGAAGACTTCTTTTGCTTGGTGCCACCCATATTTTAGTATACAATGTGTTGTTCCAAGCGTCGATGAGAAGGAAGGGAAGGGTCAGGTAGGTAAGGTAATTAAGCAAAGTGTGTTTCGTTGGTTTTGAAATGAGAAATGCAAGAGCTGTGTATTGATTTATATAGTAGGAGGTCGTGGGTTGGTTAGCTTAGGAGGAGGGAATCTTTTGATTTTTATTTGGGTGGAGAATCTGGAGAGAATTCAAGGGTCACCGTGGAATGGACATGTTCAAAATATCAAGGCATATTTGAGAGGGAAATCATGATCCTCGATCTACTGTTTTAGTAAAACTTAAGGGCAAAGCATATAGATTGTGGTCCGCAACTTAAATTAACTTGATCAATTTTCTAGGCCACTGTTGACCCGAACAAACAAGCAATACCATCAATCAACTTGTTCTGCTTTTCTTGTGCAATTACTCCTCCTCCTCCTCCTCCTCCTCTTCTTCTTCGTCTATTCTAATCCACTCTTCCTTGTGCTTTCTTCTCCTTTTCAGAACCATACATGTTTTCTCCTCCTTTGAATTTGCATCCATTTCATATACCTTTAACTCTGTAGTTGTGGAATACCTAGCTAATTTTTTAGGGTCCTTCCTACCATTTTTCATCTCCTTTGAAGAATTCTTAATTCATTACCTTTTTGTTCACAATTCCAATGAACTTTCCAATCTGACACCTTTTTTCTTCTTCTCTTCTCAGGTATACCAATTTAAGTTGTCTAATTAAAAAAAAAAAAAAAATTGCCATGGCTACATTTTTTTTTTTCATTTTCGTAATAATTAATGATTAGTTAATAATTAGGAGAATATATATATATGCATCCTTTTAGGCAACATACATGTATAGTATGACACCGAGCAGGAGACATATGAAGCAAATGTATACGTGTTAGAGAACATATCTCATAATAAATAATTAAACAAAAAAGAGTAATATATAACGATAAAAAATGGCTATTCAACACAAGGTTTAAGTTTTTTAGATGAAACTCAATATCAACTATTTAACTCTATATGATATCGAGTTTGCAAGAGATCTAAAATCCAAAACACTTGACAGAACCTCAAAAGATGAACTAATTAAGTTTTTAATACTATGCTAAATGATTATCTCAACTCAAAAACTTAAATTGTTAAATAAAGTCCCTTGAAATGATTTTATTATTCTTTAACAACAAGCATGTAACAATGTGATATATATAATTAATTTTCAATTATTCCATTTAGATTTTGGATATTTGCGTATCTTTTACGAAGTCTATGGATCACATTTACCTTATTAATTACCTACGTATATATTTATAATGATTTACAGAGTTCAAAAATATATTCAAAGCAAAGGAACTAGAGAATAATTTATTAATATTTTATACACTAGCTAGAATTTGGATTAGGGTATCCTTCTCAGAAATTGTATATATAATTCACTAGATACTATCTATGAACGTGACATTAAAATTAAAACTAATTAAGTAAGACACGTTTTATACTTAATTACTCATGGACAATATTAATTAGTTAAACATGCAATTAACTAGAGTTAATTGGTATTTCTAATTATACTCATATTTTAAGCATTACTTTGTTTATTAAAAAGAAAAGGATGAGAAAGGTATAAATTAATGTAAAGCGTCTGTAAAAGAGGTCAAAAAGATAGATACTTCAAGATTTCTTTTTAATTTGAACTATATGGTTCATGCACTTCTTTGCAAGCTGGATTTTGATTAATTAAATTGTTTCAGATTAATTTTTTTATTATTATTAGAAAAGGTCGGTTCCCCCTTAATTTCTAGCAAGAGAACTAGTCTTCCATCCTAATTAATGACTTTAATTTATTTAGTTACTATTATGCAATGAAAAAAAGCTTATCCTCTGTTATTATATAGCCTAGCTAAGGTCCAACGATCTTTCTCATGAATTGGAAAATAATTGGTCACCTATAATGTCAATGCAATGCTAACATTTAAAAATACATCAGTAGACCAATAATAATAATGTTTATAATCGCAAGTACATTATGTTTTTTTTTAAATAGAAATTTTCGAAATTAATTAAAATAGATATGTCTAACGTTATAGATAGCTTAATATAAAAAGCTAAGTTTTGTTGAATACAGCAACAAAAAAAGCTTGGTGATGATTGATTAAAAAGGGTTATGTTCGTTTCCATAGTGTTTTACAACAGAGAATTAATGCAAGCTGTCTAGCTTTAAGGTTGTATCTAAAAACACTAATTAATCAAATATATTAAGGGCCAGAATTTAATATACATATATGTATATATTTGCATTCCCTACTTGTACTCAACTGCACGGAACCTATAATTTTTTTTATTCCATTTTTTAATTTCACTTTATAACCTTTTTATTTTATTTTATTTTTTTTGCTGGGGACATTTTTTTTTAATCATAAAATTATATATATAATATACACACACACAAGTATAATGCCTTCTTGCTGTAAGCAATAACAATCTCATCGATAAATATTAATAATAAAAGGGTGCTTATTCTAGGAGGAATACCTTTTGACATATATCTATATATTATATGTATATAACTAGAAACCTCTTCTGTATATATTCTTTGATGATTGATATGGATTTAAAGTCCTGGGCCATGTAGGGTTTCTTCATTCTGATTGGCTCATACTTAACTGCTAATCATTAAACAAATATTGCTTCTGGCCAGTTAATCTTCCTTATATTGACCAAAGAGTTTGGCCGGTTTAGGTGAGGTACGTATGCTTGAAGGAAGAAGTTTCTACGTACAATTTAATTTTTCACTTTAGTCTCAACCTTGAGCACTACACCTCTTGTGCTTGGAAATTATCTCATCATCTTGTTGAGTCTAATTTAATTTGTTTAAGAATAATTAATGGGAGAAAATTCACATTGTCAAATATATCCACTATCAATAAACATATGAAATATGTACATCTTTTAACCGATTCAAAAAATATCTATCTATTAAAAAATTAAATATAATATGCATTGAGGGGATAAGACTAAAAAAAAACTATATAAATTACCGTAATACTCATTTTATATTTTATAAATTATTTTTAACGAACATGAAATATGTAAGTAAATTGAGTAGGGATTGGATATAAGTTTAGAGTACAGTATTTTAATAGATATAGACATAATATTTTCATAATCGACAGAATAAAGGATTGAACTAATAGCCAGATACCTGAATCAATTTCATCCCTAATTTTATCTATAAACGCAACTCATTTTGATGGGTATAGTTAACTAATTACTTCATTATGAACATTCGTGGAATCCATATACATAGAGCTGTGAGTATTTGTCCTCTGAGATAGAAAATGATTGATATGATGGTTTTCCTCGTCAGAAAAAAGATTTGAGTCCCTTCTCCGAACATTTTCGCCTTTCTTCAGCCTTTTTTTCTATACTACATGTTCTTCTTGAGATTTGAGAATATATGTCCCGAATTAGTTATTCGTAGACTACCAATTATTGTACATAATTCTTCTTTTAAAAAGTAAAGGATATTATCACATCAATTTACACGGCAACTGAAAGTAATTTTTTTTTTCAAGTAATTCTAAGAATATATTTTTTACATCTACTCGACACATTCAAATTTCAATAGAATAAGTTTATGTAGATACTTGTCTAAAATTCAAACTTAAAAATTAAGAGAAAAAATAAATCTTGTTAATTATTAAATCAATCCCTTAGGTGATGTTTAGTTACCAATAATAGAGTAGTAAGAATAAGAATGAAAGGTATATTTTTACTTTATAACTGTTTGGTTGAAAAAAATAAAATAAAAATATAAATAAAAATTAAGAATGAAAATAGAAATTAAACACAGTTTCATTTTATCCGTATGAGGTGAGAATAAAACAAAAAAAATATGAATGAATTTTTTATATTATTTTTATTTATAGTGTATCAACTATTTTTACCACTACCATCGCCTCTATTGAAGATAAATGATCAAAAAAATTGAAAAAAAACTATTATTATTCTATCATCGGTTTTTCTTAACGATCGCTATCACTTTAATTATATTACTACCACAACAACCATTGACAAAGGTAATTAAAAATATTATTATTCCATCGTCATTCTTTTTTTACTATTGTTGTCATTTTTATTATACAAACACCATCATTACCACCAACAATGGTGATAATTCTTTTTTATTATTATTACTTCATCATTTTTTTCACCAACACCATCATTTTCATTATACCACTACCATTCTTCTCTCACTGCCACCACTTATGTTCATTGTATCAAATTTTTTAAATTATATTATTCTTATTATTACTATCACATCCTCTTCCTTCTTTTTCTCTTTTTCCACCGCCACCACTACTACTATAATCATCTCTATAATTTTTTCTACTATCATAGTTAATATATATTTTTATTTTTCACCATTCTTCTCTCATTGCCACCACTTATGTTGATTGTATCAAAATTTTTAAATTATACTATTTTTATTACTATGTTATTATTACTATCATATCCTCCTCTTTCTCCTCCTCCTTCTCTACTACCATCGTCGCTACTACAATCATCTCTATAATTTTTACTATTATCATAATTAATGAAATTATTTTTTTAATCATAATTCTTATTTGTATTAAAAATTAGATATTAAATAAATTTAAATTTCATTTTTATTTCTTCTTATTATTTCAAATATAATATGAAAATACAAATATCATTACAATTTTTTAATTTTCACTCCAATTCTTCCATTTTCATGTTATATTTTATATTTTTGGTAAACAAACAACACCTTAAGGTTATACACCCATTGCTTTTTGGATAAAGAAAGCAAGAAACTTCACTACCTTCCTTTCTTTAGAACAGGTTGAGGGAATTTTCCGACATATTAAAGAGTGAAGAAAGTTTGGGATATATATTTGAAAAGAAAAGATGGTGATGGAAAATACATTTTCCTTTCCCAAACTTGCTCCAATCTCTCCCTCTCTCATTGCTTTTAACTTTCACTCGTATCAAAATTCAATTCCTTTGGAGTAAATTATAAATTAGTCCTTCTATTTTTGAAAAATGAATTAATTAGTCATTCTTCACTCTCTCATTGTTGATGACCGAATGAGGTTGCTCGTCGGCCATCTGGAATTGCAAACAGGACTGCGGGCTTTGAAGGTCTGCCAAAAGGAACATCACATCTAAAGTAGCCCTTCCTCACCAGCTGCAATATCTCTCCACGCTTCAAATTTCTCATGTTCGAATAATCTTCTTGTTAACTGTCCAAAGTTTGTCCCATTCCATGAGATTCAGATTTTTTTAGCCCCCTGAAACAATATAGAATTAGAATTAATACTTTAAGAAGATAAAAGCGTAACCTAAGAAAAAAAAAACTTGTGATGGATATTACCTGATCAAGAATAAATTGCACCAATGCCTCGATTGTCAAACCCCTCCGAACAATTCCTAGGACAGTTGGAAATCGAGCGTAAATGTGAACCAACGAAGATGACGTTTGCTGAGGACGGGGTATACCATATTCAACCAGCCAAACTCATAAATGTGGACTTTTTGCAGTTTCATATCTGCTTGAATCCTGTCCTATTGAGCATTTCAATGATGATACTCACTCGATCAGAGTGCATGAGCTATACCTTGTACAGAATCAACAAATGGACAAGCAAAATCATATGTTGGATATATCTTGTATTTGGACCCAATCAGATGGTAAGGAACAGGATTTCAACAATAGTACACTGGATCTCGAAGAGACTTGTTTGGGTCTTGCATGTCTAACTTTCCACGGACACAGCACTGCAATCCTCTCTCTGATCCTGCACTCATTTCCTTCCACAATTTCAGATTCTCCTCTACACTGTTGCTCCTACATTTGATTCAATGCCATCCACTCTTTCTTTCTGCATTTGCTCACATGGTGTATCATCAACATAAGCTTTACCCTGGCGGATCAAATTTTCAGCCATTTCCATAAACCGGGGGTAAGTAATCAGATGTATGTGTAACAGTTTCATATTTGATACCCAATGTCTCGATATCTTTTAGAAGATTGTTTACAAATTCATTGCTTTCCTTTGATGGATTTGTATGATCCAAGCGTCTCTCTTTTCTTTTTTTATTCCCTTCCGTCATTCCTTAAGTCCCATAGGTTTGATCCTGTAGAATCTGACCCACTTTCTCATTGAGCGAAGGGTACGAAATAAATCAGATTGATTTTTCGATCAAAAGTACTATGTGAAATCTTCGGTTTTTTCCTCTTTCGCTATCCCTATCCCATAGGTACAGCGTTTGAATCAATAGAGAACCTTTTCTTCTCTATCTGTATGAATCGATATTATTACGTATTATCATTCAACCTTGGTACTGCTGAGCAAAATAGTAGTTTTGAGAGCCCGATGTGAAGATAGCCACTAGGTTCAGAAGCAATCGCAGGCACAGCTTTCCAATTTCAGCATCAGGAAGATCCACTTGAGATGAAGGCTGCTGCTTGCTTTTCCCTTTTCTGGGTTATTCCCACAGACAACCTGTTGCCCTTTTGGTTTAGAAGCTGCAGGCTTTCCTGAGCCCATTTTCCAACATATGTTGATATGGCTTCATTCAAGACATCACTATATTCATCAAATATTGAATTAGTATGCTACTGAAGGGAAGTGAAAAACTACAGAGCTATACCCTAAACAAAGCACAGGCATAAAATACTCGTCCTTTTCATTTGATAGAGGGGAAAACAGAGTTAGAACAATGTTAAGTGGTTTCCATCCCGATTGATGTATTATGATCCATTTTTTATAGCCAATAGCCATGTTCAAGATCTGAAGCATATCACCCAGAGCAAGTTCTTGTAAGCACTTACTCTTTAAACCCTAAACCCGCAATCCACACTTTTCTCTTAGTAGAATTCACTTCAACTATTCATGTCAAATAAATAATACGATTTTTTTGGAGTTAAAGGAAATGTCTAAATGCATGTCTTTTTTTTTTGCAATTACATCAGCATTTTCATAGAATCAAAACTCAGGAAATCAAACTGAGTTGAAAAAAACGGCGAGCTTTACCTGCACTGAGAAACCAAGATTGCACATCGTCCAACATAGGATGTCACATCCAGTGCCTCTGCTCCGCCTCCGCCCATAGCTAGCAAAGTGATACGTGCAAGACAGAAGATGAAGCAAACGAACTGAATTGGGAAGAGAAACAAAATCGATTTGGGGATTTAGGGTTTGGTAGAATGATATACAAGTGGGCTTCTTAGTATCTTGGGCCGGAACTTGGGTAACTGCCACTGTAGGCTTAGGCAATGTTTATGGGCCTATATCATCACTTAATTTAGGCCTGCTATAGTTTTATTACTTGTCTAAGAATTACCGGCTATACTCTAATGACGGTAGGAAAATTATAATTTCTTAGAAAAAAAATTACTAATAATTTGGAGAAAAAAATATATAACGCATATAAAAAAATAATATTTAAAATAGATTGAGAAGGAAAATATAATAATGTAGCATGAAGGTTTATTGTTGAAACTTCTATCTTAGAGAAAAACAATATGTATAATATATTAAAAAAAATTATGTATAGAACAATTAGCTTATTTTTAAAGAATAAAAAAATCATCATATAATTATTTTTAAAAAATTTTAATTATTTTATGACAAAATTTATTATAGCTATTGAATGATATATTGGTAAATATATAATATCATTTTTATTTTTATCTATATGTATAAAATATAATAATTGTTATTTCATTATTTTATTCTGATCCTCAATAATAAAATAGTAAATATAGAAATTGGATTTGAATTGTGATTTCGATTTCCTACTTTTCATTTTGATTTCTCTATTTTAATTTTAAATTATTTATTTTTTATTATCAAATTTGTCATTTACCCTTTCTCTGTTTTTCGTCCTCTCTTTCTTTTTCTCTCCTTTTTCTTCTTCCTTCTTTTAACCCCGATAATCACGGCAGTTTATGTATTCTCCAGAGTCGGTTTGTAATTAAGAAAAATCGTTAGGTCTTCTTCGTCAAGCTTTGGTTTCGTCCTCTAACCTCACTAGGAGGTGAACTCTTATATATACTTTGGGCCGAACAAGCTCACAATTTATCTCAATTAAACTCAGTTGGCCCAAACCCAACTATATTGGGTTAAGCTTTCTAAATAATTAGCCCATAAAATATTATTCTATGGGGTGTTCTGGCGTTCGTGTTTTGTCATAAAGGGGTTTGATTCACTAACCAAAACTACGGAGACAAAGCAGATAACAAAAAGCAGAGACATTTGATGGTGTTCGGTTGCTCAGCTTCTAATCCATTACTTAATAATCAGGTAAGCATAATTTACTTTTATCAATTTTAATTAACTTTTTTATTTTTTGATATTATTGAACCGATTTTTTTTTTTTTTTTGCTTGCTATTCATGGTCTTTACTTTTAGCAGACTTTAAAGTTAGGGCCTTCAAATCTTATTCACTTTATAGGATTTTGAGATGCTAATTATGTTTTCTGTGAGATTTGTATTAGTGGGTTTAGGTTTGATTTGTGATAATTTATTAGAGTTTATTAGGGCATGAAGATATTTAGTTTTTTTGAGTGTTTGTTGCTATGTATGCTACATAAGAAACTCCTTTTCTTTTTCCTAGGTTGTAATGAAATTTTACGAGAAGTCCCTTTGAGGAATTAGCTTAAAACTTGGAGGAAACGGTAAAAGAGGCTAATTGTTTGGTTTTTTCAACTGTTGGGTTAAGGAAGTTGTAAAAGAAGCTAAATTTGCTGTTTTGTTTTCATTGTTGAGGGGACTCTATGGATGTAGAGCTTGTAAAACGCATGTGAAATGAGTTTTTTTTTTTTTTTTTTTTTTTTTTTTTTTTTGCATAGTATTTATGGCCTATTTGGCTGCTATGGAGTTTAGGCTTACAAAAAATGATGTTCTTGTTTGAATTTTAGACTTTCTTTTAATTCTTTTCTGCATTTTATAAACTAAATCAAGTTCAAGCATAAAGATTGTGAATTCAAATTTTATGCTCATTGTTTGTGGCGAACAAAATCTTCGTTTACTTGTGTTATGCATATTCGCTTCTCTTATTTATAATGGATCAGCTAATAGCTTGCATTTCTAGCCTTGGATAGTTTTCGTGAAGGGTGATTATTTTGGCTATATTTTATGTTCTATTGGAATTTTAACTAGCACATTTTTTTTTCACTTTCTTCTGCTTTGAATCAACCTTTTTATTATTTTAATTCTTGATTCTTGCTTAGGTGGTAGAAAATGGATCGCAGATGGTACAATGATAAACAGGAAACAAGCACCCACAATAAACAGCAGCTTGACAAAGAGCAGGTGCTTCTAGGTTATTAAATTCTATTATTATTATTATTATTGCTTATCTGATGGATTGCACGGGACATAACCTATTCGGTACAGATTGAAAAGTGTTAAAGAGGATCTTTTTTATGTTCATGAACCGGGTCTATGTTATTGATAAATTGCAGGTCGTTGTATAAGGTTTGATTTATTGCTTTGCTGTAAAAAGAATAATTTATTCAATACATTGCGTAAGTGGTTTTGCTTGCAGATTTCATCAATTAAGGAATTAAGGAAATAACCTAATATTTGCACAATCCATTACTGGTCATAAGTTTTTCACATGGACATTATACTTTCCTATGTTAATGGAATTTTCTTTATGCACGTTTTTACGTTTTCATTATGAGTTTTGTGAATGCTTGAGCATCATGTAGTCTTTTGTGTGGCGATGTTTATCATCCGTATTTGTGGTGTGCTGGACAGGACTCTCTTATGGAGGATTTTGCAGAGGATTTTCGGTTGCCGAAGAATCACAGACCCACAGAAAATGTTGATCTTGACAACGTTGAACAAGCATCACTGGACACTAGTTTGACAGCATCAAATATTGGTTTTAGGCTACTTCAGAAAATGGGATGGAAAGGAAAGGGTCTCGGAAAGGATGAGCAGGGTATGTCATTAGTTGAGCCTAATATCTGTACTGGATTTGCATGACGCCCTCTAGCTATGGCCTTATTGATATAGGGTCCCGAGAAGGAGAATATTAGAGAATAGTCTTATCTTTCTCCATTTTTTTATTTAGTAGTTGTTCGACTTGAACCCAAACTTTTGTTATTCAAGCACAGCCTTTCACCATATCAACAATAACAGCGTCTTGTGGCTTTCAATCTTTTATTTGAGATGATTTGCAATATGTACTTTTTACTGTATTGAAACTTGATCTTGAACTCATTGAAGTTGAATTGTGCTGCTTTGTGTTTGATACTCGAAGCCTCCATTTTCTACTAAACAAAAAAGTTATCGTAAAAACCTTTCCTTAGCTACAGTCATTGATGAATCAATATTTTCTGCCTTTGGATGCTCTTAAACCTCCTTTTTTCCAATATAGTGTTCATTGTCAGACCACCAGCTTTAACTCAGATATATAATTTCGCAGGTTGGAAACTGTTAAACATGCTGATATATCTACTCACTGTTGATTTTTTTGGTTAGATTTTATTCACAGTTATTCTTGCTCTGCTATCTTGCTAAGTAGAGCGAAGTGTTAGATTTTCTGATCTATCATTTGCCTTTAGTTTGAATGATATGAGAACATCAATAGGATTGCTTTCTGTGGAATGTTTGCTTCACCTATGATGTTGTAATTTTCACAATAACTTCTGGGTTTTATTTTCAGGAATTGTTGAGCCTATAAAATCTGGTATTAGAGATCCAAAGTTAGGAATTGGAAAACAAGAAGAAGATGATTTTTTCACTGCAGAAGAAAATATTCAGCGAAGGAAACTTGACATCGAGGTTGAAGAAACTGAGGAAGACACAAAAAAGCGGGAGGTATGCTTATAAATTTGTAGGGGATCATTATTAATATTTGGACTGGTAGATAATATTTTGAGCTTGATGCTATTGTTTTCCTGAAACCCACATCTAATAACAGAAGGCAGCATATAGCATATATGCGTGTCTTTTGACGGGAATGGTATTATCATAGGGGAGCATCAACTTTCGAAGCTCTTGAGAATTTCCTGCAGTTTTTATTACCTGGTGGCTTCTACTGCCTGCTTCGTGCACATTATGAAAATTCAGGTATTAGCTGAACGGGAGCAGAAAATTCAAACTGAGGTGAAAGAGATTCGGAAGGTGTTCTTTTGTGATCTTTGCAACAAGCAATACAAATTGGCTATGGAATTTGAAGCTCATCTGAGTTCATATGATCATAATCATAGAAAGGTTGCATTTAATGAGTTTCCTTTCAACCTCTGTGAGTGCTATTACTTTCCATTTTTTGTCCTAAATCTTTATTACTCTTCGATGATGGTTTCAGCGATTTAAGGAAATGAGAGAGATGCATGGTACTAGTAGTCGTGATGATCGGCAAAAGCGGGAACTGCAACGACAGGAGAGGGAGATGGCTAAGTTTGCACAGATGTAAGCATTCTTGTTTTCCTTCACATAAGCATCTGCTAGTTCAACCATTTCAGTGTGCTCTATTGTCTTTATAAATCTTTTCCTTACCACATTTGTTTTACATTCTCCTATGCAATATAGGGCAGATGCTCGTAAACAGGAGCAGCAGATGCAGCAACAGGAAGAATCTGGGTCTGCACAGATTTGTACTTCGCAGAAAAGTGTAACTGCTCTTGTGGATCAGGATCAGCGGAAGGCACTAAAATTTGGGTTTTCTTCTAAAGGTGGCATTTCAAAGGTATGCAACTGAAGAAATAGAATTATATCATTATAGCTCTTGTATTTGTTCTTAGAAGCTTTTCAGTATGATGATGATGAAGTTGTTTTCATGGCTTATGTATGTGCAAATGAACTGCCATATGTGCCATGACAAGATAGATTGTTCTGATATGGTAATAGCATGGTAGATTATTCGAGTGTCCTTACCCCCTACCCCCAACAATTGAGGTCTCTATGCTTTGCAGGGAGCATAGATGAATAGTTATCTTGCATGTATGCAGAAATTCTTGCTTAGCTAGGACTTTCTAACTTGCAAAATACTCCCTATGATTAATTGCATTCATAAAATGCATTCCCTTTCTGGATAAAGGCGGCTTTTGTTAAGAACCTTTGAGAAACACCCTTTCCTCATGACAAAATTCTACAGTTATGGATTTATACTAACAAGAATAACAAGACTCTGTTTCTTTGTTGTATTTGACCTTCTGAAAAGTAATGCTGAATGGTGCCTCAAGATTGCATTTGTTGTTTCTTGCTTATGATAGAAGTTACATGTGATTCTATTCAACTTACCTGCTTGAATTTGCCACCTGCGTCTGTAAGCAATATGACAATGTTGTAGTAATTTGAGTGAAAGAAATCGATACTTGATAATTGAATAAGTCGTATGCTCTCTATTTAAATTGTGACCCCTTTGCATTCACTGTACAGAACTCATCTGCAAAAGCTGCAAAGAAGCCGAAATCAGTAGTAGCCTCTGTCTTCAGCAATGACAGCGATGAAGAACAGTGAAGTTCTGCCATGAATCTGTCCTTCCACACTGTGCCTTGTAATCCTATAGTTGTTTTTATGGTTTTAAGCTCTTCCTAATATGTAATGACGACAGGGTTTAAAAGGAGAGATCGGAAACTCTATGAATTGACTTCTGGCATGTAAAGTCATGATTTTAAGAATAAAAATCGACTCTTTCAAAAAAAAAAGTAAAAAGTGGAAAAACTTGCAGTTTAGAATGATGAGTACATCTTAGCTAAACCAAATCAGTTCTTAATTTGATAATGCCTCGTTTTAATAGATGTTGGATGCAAATGGATCATCAATGTATGGTCCTAACACGGTTAAAACAGCACAAACATTTACAGGCCATAACATTACATAATAATCTACAACAATTGTCATAGGAACATCTGATCACAGCAGTACAACAACCTTGCAAAAGGATCACCAAGCAGCCTCTGCAAAAACCCACTTCAAGATTACCGATGTAGAAGAGTTAAGAGGACACTCCCATGAATACGTCAACAAGAATCCTGCAAACATGTATTTTCAGCTTAAACTCGAACAAAAACCATGACAAAGAAAAGCTATATATGTCCACCTTAGTTATAAAACCATGGCCAAGATAGCATACCACAGAGGACCGTTTGGAGGCGGCGCATCCAAAGCCATGATTCCACTGATGCAAACTTGAGCAATGCCGTCTCTGGTTTTCAGAATATACTGAAAAACAAATAAGTGGTTTTAAAAATATGAAGATCAAGAATTCAAGGCTTGTGATAATATATTTCTATTTGCACGGTTCATAGGCAGCAAGATTATAGAAACTGAACCTGCTCTAGAGTAAGGCTAAAAGGTTTATCTCCGATGGTAAATGTGAGATTTGGCATGGTTGAAATGCTATTACAGTCAATCGCTGACTCTTCCATTGGACACGGTAGGCTTTCGCATGGCTGTTAAGGATCAAAAATCAAAACTCAGAGCACAGATTTGAGCTTCTGAAAAAGAGGCAGGGTTTTGATGCAAGCCAACCTTATCTGAATAGTTGATTGCTGCTTCCTTTGTTTCCTTTTCTCTTAGTTGATTCTGAACCCAAATGACAAGCATCTCACAAGCAGAGCATAGAATGCTATTACAGTCTATGCAATAAGGCAAAACATGTCCCCGTGTATGTTATGAGACAGATACCTGTAGAGTATTGACCAGCAAGCCTGCTTCTGGACCAAGAATATGTTTTGCCTTGGCTAATCAATTACACAAATCTTTTCGTTTCTTAAAGGTTGATCTGAAGTTTTTTCCTGCAGAATAAATGTTACATGCAACAGCTGCTTCATGAACTTGAACACTGCCACAACTTTGGGATATTGCACCCGTGACATAAAGGGCTCAAATCTTCAGATTGACTCTAATGGCAATCTCAAGATTGCTGATTTTGGAACTCACCTCAGAAGCAGCCTCTTACAAGTCGGGTGGTTACACTGTGGTACAGACCTCCAGAGCTTTTGCTTCGTGCCACAGGCTATTGAGTTGCCGTGGATCTACGGAGCACTGGTTTCATTCTTGCAGAATTGTTTGCTGGAAAGCTTGTCATGCCTGGAAGAACAGAGGTATCTCCTTTAATGTAATTGCAATAATGCCTTTGTGTGTTATAGACTTTGCTAAGCATATTGAATCTTTTCGTATTGATCCTTGACTCAAATTAGCAATTTTCTTATGGTGAAACATCCAAGATTATGCATTACGCGAATATAAAAAAAGGTTTTCCTGTTTATGAGGTCGCGTTTCTGGATAGTGATCATCTCATGAATGCCTGTCGTAGTAGACCTGCTGGTCAAAAGATCTGCATTGAGTATCATCAATAAATGGCTAACCGTTTCACCATCCTGACCTTGACCACTGTGACAGCAGGTGTCTCTGGATTAAACTAGGAAAAAACATCTCTTAGATCAACAACTGTTGTTATAAGGAGGTTTCTTTCTGTTCTGGTATTTGGATTTAACAGAAGATGGCTTTTACATGTGAGAGCAGCAAGACGAGCATCATGACTTGATATATGGCATTGTTTAATTTCAGATTTATGATCACTGGCAATCAGGTTCCTGAAAATTTGTTGCTTTTGCATTAATGAAAATATCTTTATTCATCAAGCAATGTGTTTGTTCCATTTTTCTAAAGCTCAGCTGGACCAATGTTACTGTCACCTGTTGAATATTGTGGCCAGGAAAGTTGATCAACGAATCTTGGTAAATATTCGGATTTCGCCAAATTATGTCATCTGGTGAATATTATGTCTATCATTTATAGGTTGAGCAACTGCATAAAATGTTCAAACTTTGTGGTTCACCTTCTGATGAGTACTGGAAGAGATCAAAACTTCCATATGCCACCATTTTTGAACCTCTAACATCCTTATAAACGTTGTGTTGCTGAGACATTAATTCAGGACTTTCCTTCATCAGCTTTGACCCTGCTCGATGTCCTTCTTGCAGTAGAACCTGAGCCCCGTGGCACAGCGGCTTCAGCACTTGATAGTGAAGTAATTCGAGCTCTATATTACAATATGGTTTGATTGACCATGTTAATTTATGCATTTAAGAAGAAATTTCGTATCATTTTGGAAGAACATGCATGTCTTTCGTTGAGCAGGCGGCTCAAAGCATATTGGAAGTTTCTCTCCATTGCCATTGAATTGACATTTGATAAATACCAGAATCTAATAAGAAAGTGCGAAAGCCAGAAGTTTCTCAAGTCGTACCAACAAGTGCTTTTCATTGGAAACCTCTTCTCTTATGCCTGATCATCAATGGTAAATTCTTTCATGTTGCATTCAATTAAATTGAGAATTGCCAGCATTCGCCAGTCTAATCTTTTGATTCTGGTCTGGAGGATCATAAATACTTAACATCATATCTCCAACAGCCCCGTCTTCACATACTTACAAGGGAATCAGACCATGAGAATTAATCAAAATAAGGGAACTTGGTGCCATAGCATTTAATAGCCTAATTTAGATCATTCAAAATTAAAATGTTCCATAACTTTCATTCTTGCAAGTTATGCTAATACTGTCGTTTTAGTAGATGTTGGATGCAAATAGATCATAGGAACATATGAACACAAACATTTACAGGCCATCACATTACATAATAATCTACAGCAATTGTCATAGGAACATCTGATCACAACATCACAACGACCTTGCAAAAGGATCACTAAGCAGCCTCTGCAAAACCCACTTCAAGGTTACCGTAGTCGAAGACAGTATGATACACTCCCATGAATACATCACCAAGAATCCTGCAAAAACATATATTTTCAGCTTAAAACTCGAACAAAAACCATGGAAAAAAAGAAGCAATATATGTCCACCGAAGTTATGAAACCATGGCTAAGATAGCATACCAGAGAGGACCGTGTGGAGGCGGCACATCCAAAGCCATGAACCCACTGATGCAAACTTGAGCAATGCCGTCTCCAGTTTTCAGAATATACTGAAAAGCAAAACAGTGGTTTTAGAAATATAAAGATCAAGATTCTAGGCTTGTGATAATATATTTCAACTTGCACGGTTCATAGACAACAAGACTAGAAATCAAACCTGCTCTGGAGTGAGGCTAAAAGGTTTATCTGCGATGGTAAATGCGATGTTTGGCATGGTTGAAATGCTATTACAATCAATCACTGACTCTCCCATTGGACTGGGTAGGCTTTCGCACAACTGTTAAGGATCAAAAATCAAAACTCAGCACACAGATTTGAGCTTCTGAAAAAGAGGCCGGGTTTTGATGCTAGCCAACCTTATCTAAATAGTCGATTGCTGCCTCCTTTGTTTCCTTCTCTCTCAGTTGATTCTGGACCCAAATAACAAGCATCTCACAAGCAGAGCATAGAAGACCATCACCAACAGATGATCCCTCCATGTTTTCCTTATCAACCACTGATTCAATACCAGAGCTGCACAAGAAATAACATTTTAATATCAATCAAAGAGAAGCAAGAGCTGCACAAGAAATAACATTTTAATATCAATCAAAGATGCCAGTGAGGCAGTTTTTCAAGTACCTTGTAAGAACTGATGGACCAATATCCTAAAATATGCACTTTCAAAAATTGAATGTTCTCTATTAATGCACCCAGGAATCTGTAGAGCTGGTAAGTGCTTAGCCTCAAAAAAAAATTCAAGGCAATCCAACAATCATGACTCATGAACTTTCGATTTGCCCCAATATCCTAAAATATGCACTTCCAATGACACACTGCCATCAATTACTCTACTTGAAATCTTTGACAGAAATACTGTGCTGGGATGTATGTGATTGAAACAATTAAAGACTTATGTCATCTTGTTCAAAATTTCTTTGCCAAACAAGTTAGATCATGAACCAGTATGTAACAAAAGTCCCCTTACCTCACATACTCAGCCCCGTTGAAAGTGCATAAACCCAGTTGCGTGCATACTTTGCCAGGTTGTACCTGAAATCCATGGCATAAAATTTTGGTATCAGCAAAAGCAGGAATGTATTTAGAATAACCAGCTTAAAGACAAACGCACCCCTGATGTTATGAGGTCCCATATTAAGTCTCCATACTGAGAAACCACGTCCTTACACTCAGCACTCACAAGCCCTTCTGCTCCAATGGCATGATTGATTTCAGCAATGATAGGCTGAAAATCATGGCTATTAGAATATCTTTGAAACAGTTAAAACATAAAGAAGAGAGGAAATTTGAACTGTCAAGCAAGGAGGACTGTCTGGAAAGAAGCCAATCATCAAGAAGGCTAAGAAATGTACTGTTGGACCAGCAAGCAATGAGGTTCCAGAGTCCACAACTGCAGCACAACCCCCCGCACAAAGACCTGGGAAATTAACGAAGGTATTAGAAGGCTTTGTTGTAAGAGGTTGAGGGCAATGTACTAGTTTGGTTTTACAGATATGGAATTCCATTAGAATTCATGTAAAAAAATTAGCATCAAAGCTGAGTCGCAAGCTTGTGGAGTCGGAGGAGGCGGACCATGTACAGAAATTTGATGTTAAGATCCATCAATTTCCAAGAGAAGTGACTCATACTTTAATAATAGGACTCAAGCTGTTTAACAGTTCTCATGTCAAGGATTATCTACGGCAGTTTTTACTCCACGGCAATAAAGATTTATACAGAGAAAAGGGCATAAATAACATAAACATAACAATGCTCCAGTTGACTGAAGATCACCTGTTGAATGGTTTCCAATTAGAAAATCTCCCATATTGATCTGAAAATGGGAAACAACAGTAAAACTCAGTTTTCCCTCTTCAAAAATAGCACATTATAACAAGTTTAGACATTGTTCCAAAGATGAAATTCTTTTACCTGCCAGTAACCTTTTTTGGTAACTGGAACATAGGTATGCTTTCCCTTGAAGTGTTTTTCATCAACCCCTCCAAAAACAATCTCACCACCCTCTTTCGCCTCAGCATTTCTGTTGAGCCAGAATGAGAAGACCTCATCTTCTACAAGATCTTGCTGCACCATATTGTACCTGTACTCTTTTCATGAATCAGTCTATTCAAGGTACTATAGGAAAGGACTGCAGACAAGATGAATCTAAGTTGTTACTTCCGAGAAGAATCAAGTCACAAACTAAGAACTACAGTCCAGAAGTAAACATACCACACTGGGACAACATTCCCAACTGAAATTTCCTGAAAACCAAGCCCAAGTATTCCATCAAACTTCCCCACTATGAATGAAAGACTTCCTTCTTTTGTAGCCTCGATGAAAACCTAGAGTAGAAAAGTCACACACAGTACTACAAGAAACCAGAAATTGATTCTCCAAATATATGTAAACTGGAAGAATATCCTACTTGATCTTTGACAACGAGGTCCCCAACTTGAACATTGTCTTGACTAAAGAAACCAGAAATTGATCCTGATCCATAATGTATTTCACAAGAGTTCCCTGAATCACAATTTGATAAAAAGAAGTTGAGTTTTAAGCTCATAACATAGCATTCAATGTTGCCTACAACATCTACTTCTAGTAATGTAACTTCAAACGTAGTGAAAATAGAGAGCAAATAATTACCATTCTTGATATATGTACTCGACCGGCTTGACTTGTATTTGGAATGGAAATAGCAGGCTATCTGCAGGTGATAGAAAGTCAGTAGCTGATCTCATCTTTAGGACAGTATGAATAAAACCATAGCAATCCGTAGAACTCACAGAAAAGTAGCATTTTGATGATGGAACCCAGAGGTTGGAGCTTCCCGTATCAAATATGACAGTGAAGTTCTGCGGGGGTGAACCAATACCAATTTCTCCCAAGTATTGAGCATCCAAATAGTTTTTAAGGGGTATTATATCTCCATCTGAGCTGCCTAGATCATGGACCATGCCATTAGCACCTACTCTTGATTGTCCCTCCTGTCTAGCAATTCTGGCAGCCTTAATGGTATGAAGATCCAGATGGCGCTTCTTCAAACCTATTCTGACCAGACCATTAGAGCTAGCAGGAAGAAGCAAGCATGTCAAAGCCCAAAAACAGAAAGCCTTAAGCAGAATTTTATTCCCCATGTGTGGATACAATATCCCTGCAAGAAAGAATGAAAAAAGGAGTCAGCTGGGCAGCTCAACTGTGTGCCTGAACAGAGCAGTTTACATGTCCCAATATACTCATTTCCATGAAAAAAAAAATTCAAAAATGTAAACCAGCAGCTTTCTAAAAGTAACTAGATTACTATGCAGTGTCAGTAACTTCTTAAAAGTAAAAGCTTGATGTTATCAGATGAGGATGAAATTATTGGACCAAAAAAACAAATATTATGAATCAAAAACTTTCGAATTGATGATAATTCCAAGCAAGTCTTGACCAATCCAATATCCAACTACATGCTTATTTACCTACCAGAAAGTAGCAAATGAAATAAATTTCACTTCTGCATGATGCTAGCTATGGATTGAAATTTAAACCATAAATATGAACATCAATATTTACAACTAGTTTTCAAACAAGGTAAGGGTCATTCTGTTTTCAAAAGGAAACGCAAAAAACCTCGAGCACATCCTGAGGTTGAGGAATATGAAGTTGTGCAAATTATTTTGGTGCTGAGTACAGTACAAGGAACCCTTTTCCCGTTTTGATGGAATAAATGGAAAAATCAATAATAAAAGCACATAAGTAGAAAGGGCTCCGCTACCCTAATTTCTAAAAGAGAGCACAAGAAGCAAATAAAAACTCCTTAATGATCAGCATGTTTACGTATGCAGTGATGATGATTTTGTGTGTGTGGACAGACTGAAATAGAGAGGAAAAGAAGTGTAACCTGAGCTGAGCCTGAAGCAAAGTGAAGAGACTGTGTGCTGTTGAGCCTGGAAAGAGTGTAGAAACCAAGAGCCGATACGATACAAAAGACACGAACTATCCCGTTAAAGACTTCTGGGGACGCTAGCGTCAGAAAGCAGAAACACCCTTTAATGTAGGAGTGGTACCTAACACTTGTTGTGTCTGTATTCGTTCCACATAAATATCTATCTCTATCTGACATAAGGAAAAGAGAAAAATGTGATTTTTTATTGAAAACAACCCTTATATCGACGATGCGCTTCGTACGGTTGCTTCTTAAGTCAAATTTGCTTCGCTCCAGATGGTCCATCTACAATCTACAAGAAAAATGTTTCCTTGGTAACTGTGCCAGATAAATGTTATCTTGTCTTTATCTTGACTAAGGAAATTGCTTGGAAATTCCATAAATTTCCAAACCAAACCTCTTGTCCTATCCAGGTGAACGCCCTTTAATGTTTTTTCCTACTACTGTACTTAGCTCAGGAAAGACATTAAAAAAAAATTAAAAAATCTAAAAATTGGACAGCACACATTCTCTAAAATTTAAAGTTTAATGTCATATTTCAACAAATTATTATTTTTTTATTTAATTGAATAGTTAAAATTTACAGGTAAAACTTTGACTATTAAGGAAAATCGATATTCAATATCGTTAAAAAAATCTGAAAGTTTTTTTTAATTTTATGTAACATAAAACCATTTTTGCAATATACACATATATATTGCAAAAATATATACATGTGCGTGTGTGGGTTTCTCTGTTCTGAAGAAAAAAAAACATGTGGGTATCAAACTATCAATCCTTTGAATCACCATAAGAAAGCCCAAAAGAATCTATAGTACCATCTAAGCCCAATAGGCAAAATCACAAACAAATCAACTATTTACACCCACTTCTCAGTTTTGCTAAAAATACTCTCTCTCTCTCTCTCTCTCTCTCTCTGACTCACGCAAAGAGGAAGAAATCCCCTACTTATGAGAGACAACTTCCTTTTTTGGTAATTCAATTCAATCAAAGTCCCTGCCAGTTCCCAGATAATAAAGGTCACATCTTTATCACATTTTAATCATTATGTTGACGCGTTGTGTAGCTTTTAGAGTATCTATTTTTTTGCTCTCCAACTGTTCTACAAAATGACACACAGAGGATCATCGTTCCTTTTTTTTTTTTTTTTTAAGTATTATTAGTGCTTTAAGCTACTTGCTTTTAGCTTTCGAGGTAGTTATACGAGGTATATAGCTGCAACAAGTACTCTTTTTTTTCCTGATAGTAAAATAAGTAGTTGGGAGTAGTTCATTTCCCACATCAAAAAGTTTTCTTTGTTGTAAGAAAGAATATGGTTGTGGCACCAAATAACTTGAAGAAAGGACTTTTTTTTTTTTTTTAAGGAACATAATGAAATAAGTGTTCTTGTATCTGGGTTTTTCTTGATTTTTCTTATTTTTCAATGGACTAGAGAGTGTTAATATGTTTGAAGCATGATAAATGCTTGTACATTTTATTATATTTCAGGTTTTGAAGGTCATTGAATTGAATTTGCAGCGTGTGATAGATGGCATTAAGGCGCTTATTTGGGTTCTCAGATGGGGAGTTGATGAGGTCAGATTGTAAGCCTTGCTCTAGATTAATGAGGCAAACAGCTGGAATTTTTAGTGTTGGAGGAGCATTTGGTTTCTGGATTCTATGTAGGTTGCATTATGGTATGTTCTACTATCCCTACTGCATTGTTCTATGTCATTTTCTCTGTTTCAGTCTAACTCTTTTAAGGTTGTTAAATAACTGAACTGCCTTGGCTTTTACCGTCATGTATGCATCATCTTACTTTTGGAGATATTGGTCACGTTACTGATTGTAAAGATCATATATGATCAAGTCTTGGAAATGAGGTTACATAAAGCTAGTGCCTTGTAGTGTTGGCGGAGGTTTTTAAAGTAGGGGTCTTGCAGACAAAGTTGAGCACTTGTTTCCAACTAAGCATATGAATTGACATCCTAACATGAAAGATAGGATATAATTTGCCATCAAACTGAATGTCACTACGTATACAATTGTGATCATGATGATAGTCTTTATCGGTTGTATCTTGGCCTAGGATGAGAGTTATTGCAGATATTAAACTAGTATTTAAGAGAAGGGCAGTCATAGAAAACTCAGGGAAGACTTGTATACGGACGGGTTTAATCTAATTGGTATTCCTCGTTTAAGAAGCTACTGGGGTCATTTTAGGGTTTTACTCCTGCGTGTGTGTTGGAGTTGAACCAAATTGTATCCTAATTTTATTGGCACAATCTTTTTTTCACTAATGTAATCTAATAAGTGTGTCATCATGCAATGGACCATTATTCAGTAAAGCATCCTGGAGTTCAGATGATGTGCCTGATATGAGTAGCTCAAAATGTCATATAGATGACCATCTCTGTTAGAATGGAGATTTAAGAACCTATTAAAAATGTGAAAAGATCAAAGGAAGGTGTTAAAAGCTTATGTCAAACTCTGGCGATATCCTGGAGATCACGCATGTAGATCTTTAAAGAAACCTTGAGTTTGTTGTGAAATATTTAAAGATTGAGTTGTGGTAAAATCTTGAGTTAATTTCATCATGCTGTTAAAACAGCTTTGATATCCAAATCGTAGCTACAAAATGCTGGAGATATGGAAAAACTAGTAAAAAACTAGAAGTAACATTGAAAGGAGCATCACATAAATCAAAGCATTGGAAACTGCATGATAGGAGGAATTGCAGTTACTATACATCTTTTTGAACCATTTTGGATTTGGCGCTTATGATTATTTTTTTCAGCTTGTCATCAATCATAAGACACAAGCTAAAATATAATTTGATATGTGCATTTTGAAAGGATTTTTAGTCAATTGTTGTTTTTCAGTTGTGTAGTTTGTTTTTCAATTTTGCCACACAGTTATCTATTGTTTTATCATTTCATGTTCTGTATTCAATTAAACCTGCAATTTTCATCGCTTCGTTGTTCATGCAGGTCCTAGAATTACAAATCCTAGGAGTTTTCGGTGGGCTGCTTGTGGAGCTATTTGTTGGAGCTCAACTTCCGCTCTGCTGGTCCGCCTTTTTAGCCCTGAATGTGAACCCCAGAATATAGCTGCTTATGACAAATTAAAATAGCAATAGGTTGCCCGTGAAGGTTGAAATTATGTTGTGGTAAATGAGCCATTTGTTGGTCTTTTATATAGAGACAATACGTTTTCCAGGTTGACCACCAGGACTGAATTTATGTACTTCCTGATTGTCCAATAGTGTGATTTTTATCAAATGAATGATGGAAGTCTTGAGTCAGCTCCTTCTGAGAGGCGGGAGTCAGTATAGACCATACTTTTAGAAAGGGGATTCGAGACAGAGCAGCTCTCTAACTCTTATCAATGTATGAGAAAGTAAGATTGGAGTGATAATCCTCTATTTAGTATTGTCATGGAAATGCATCTCCACTCTCCAGCACAGGTGCTGTACTTGTCCTGCTCAGTGGGAGACATACTTGTCTTGCTTTGGCAAGACAGAAGTCCCATTGATCAAATTCCTTCTGATGGTAAATTACTTTTAGGGCTTGTGGCATCATTAGAGGATAGAGATGCTTGTTGCAGTGAAGGAAGTTTTTTGCTAACAGTTCTTCAACAAAAATGCTTTCTGTTCATAGCTCCAAATAACGGACTTTGGATAGCGTAATGGTTGTTATTTAACGGATTCGGGCATATCTGTTACCCCTGCTGTTGGCATTAACTATGCTCAATTGTTTCCTGGAATGGAAGTAGAGTTCTTTCCTTGAATTCAATCAGAAACAGCATGCTTCTGCTTCCTCTGATTCAGATTCTTTGTTAAGAACTCTGAGTTGAACCAACATTCTGCTAAAAGGCAGATCAAATATATATATATGGGTACATGATCTAGAGATGCACAGCTCCAAATTTCTTAATTAAGGCATGACGCATGGAGTCCTTTTCTCATTTCTATCTTCCAAGTCTTGGGCTTCTTTAACTTTTTATATTCTTTTTTATAGTTGAGAATCGGGTCGGTTCTGGACCATTTTTTGTGTACAAATACCTTTAAAGGAATAAGTTTATCTTGCTCCATTTGATAAGACTTTTGATGCTTTGAGGGAATTTTGTATCGTGATCCTTCAACATTGCACGAAATTGTGTGTTGAAAATGAAATTGATTGGCCTAAAATGTTCTCATACGGCCGGCAAGTGGCAGTAATTGATAAATTTCCTCAGTGTTGGCCTTTCAGTATCAGCAAAGGTCGGATCCAGACAAATGGAGCAAGGAATCTTATAAAATTGTTTGTTGCGTAGGTCAAAGTTGACATAACCTTACCTAGGATCAACAACTAGCAAAAGATGAATAATTGCCTGTCTAATCACCACTATAATTAGTCAATGTTAGCCGACTCAGATGCTTACTTTGGGAGCATAATGACCTTACTTCGACACTCGCTTCATACAAATGATAACAATAATAGATATTTTCGTTATTAGGTGAATAATGATAGAAAAAATTATTGTTATGTTATCGATTAAATTAATTTTTTTATTCATACTACGCTGTGGATTTAATTAAATATATAAAATTATTTTTAAAAATTTATTTTATTTTAATGTCTTGTGTTATATTGTGTATCTATTAAAATATATCAAATCAAAATTGAATAAAAAATCATTTAATTTTGTTATTTTTTAATCAAAATTTTATATTTGACTAATTATTCTTTATATTTTCATAATTTTTTATTAAAAAATATTATTTATTTATCTCTATTCATATTTTTTAGCTAAAATCTTATTTTGTAAATTGTTTTTCCGTAAACATCTTTTTGTCTTAAAATTTTAATTAAAAAATCAGAGGAAAAAAAAGTAAAGATCAAAGTGATCAAAATAAAACAAAAAAATAGGATCAAAATCAAATAAAAAATATTTATATATAAAAAATAATATTTAAAAAAAGAAACTAAAATGTAATGTCATGAAAACTTTTATAATAAATATCTTAAAAATATTTAAAAACTAAAAAATAATTAGTCTATATCAATAGTTTTAGTTTAGTTTTTTTATAATAATAAAATTTTAATTTAATATTTTAAAACGTCATAATTTTTGTTTTATTATCGGGATCCGTAATCCTTACCGTTTAAAAAAACGACATCTGGATTTAAAACCATGCCATCGTGATCAAGTTGAAGAACGAAAACAAGGGACAAAAATATGGAAATGACGAGCAAAACAGAACATTTGTTAGAATCGGCTTTAACATAAATACAGAAAGAAAAGGACATGTTTCATGGATCAAAATCACCGTCTAACTGCTTTCCAATCCATAAATAAACTATTAGTTCTTTGTCACTATCAACTAGTAGAATAGAAGACCGTTTCAAATATTCTACCACATTGACATTAGGCCGGTTTCTTCAAACACAAGCTAGTTACTAAATCTTCATAAGGATACAGACACTTGTTCTGTTTTCGTAGATGGATTTGAGAAAAGATAGAACAAGACCATCCCTTTGTTTCTCCCTGAGGTTTGAAGTGAAGTATGCATGAGCAGCAAGTGACATGAATGGATGAGGGAGTAAAGTTCAACTTGGAACAAAGTTATACATGCACAAAAACAGGGGTATCTGATTCCATTCTCCAACAGGAGATTAAGATGAACGGTTGGTAGCACGTAATTACCGACAATAATTAAGTAATTAGTGGAGTTTGTGTTTTCCATATGTCACCAGAACATTATTTTTCTCCACTCAAATTTGTCTCTTCATCATCTCTCCTCTCTCTCTCCCCTCCCCATTTTCCCTCCTCCATGCTATGGCTTCCTCCTCCTTGAACTGCCACAACAGCCACTCCCTCAACGGCTGCTCCAACCCCAATTCCACCCCTACCAAGAAACCAAAACTTTCTTTTATTTCTGACTCTGAAATCGAATCAGAGTTTTCCCACCATGACCAAATCATCGCTCGGATCAACAATGGCAGTTTTGGCAGCTGCCCTCAATCTGTCATCTCTGCCCAACAAAAGTTTCAGCTCCAGTTCCTCCGCCAGCCTGATAACTTTTACTTCAACACACTCAAACCTTCCATCCTTCACTCACGCTCCATCATCAAATCTTTGGTAAACGCTCATTCTGTTGACGAAATCTCCCTTGTTGACAACGCCACCACTGCTGCTGCTATTGTTTTGCAAAACTGTGCATGGGGTTTCGATGGAGGGATATTTAATAAAGGAGATGTTGCTGTCATGTTGCATTATGCTTATGGTGCTGTCAAGAAGTCTGTTCAGGCTTATGTCACGCGCGCCGGCGGGGAAGTTATTGAGGTACAGTTGCCTTTCCCTGTTGGATCAAAGGAAGAGATTGTGAGTGAATTTAGAAAGGCTTTAGAGAAAGGGAAAGAAAATGGGAAGAAGAGAGTTAGGTTGGCTGTGATTGATCATGTTACTTCAATGCCTAGCGTTGTTATTCCTGTTAAAGAATTAGTTAAGATTTGTAGAGAAGAAGGTGTTGACCAGGTTTTCGTTGATGCTGCTCATGGAATTGGGTGCGTTGATGTTGATGTGAGAGATATTGGGGCTGATTTTTATACCAGTAATTTGCATAAGTGGTTTTTTTGCCCTCCTTCTGTTGCCTTTTTGTATTGCAGGAAGAGAGGAGAGGAAGGGAATATGGGTGATCTGCATCTGCATCATCCTGTTGTGTCCCATGAGTACGGTAATGGATTGGCTGTAGAGAGTGCTTGGATTGGGACTAGGGATTATAGTGCTCAATTGGTGGTTCCTGCAGTTTTGGAGTTTATTAACAGGTTTGAAGGTGGGATTGAGGGAATTAAGAGGAGGAATCATGAGAAAGTTGTGGAGATGGGGGAGATGTTGGTGAAAGCTTGGGGGACCAGTCTGGGGTCTCTGCCAGAGATGTGTGCAAGTATGATTATGGTTGGATTGCCTGCTTGTTTGGAGATTTCGAGTGAGTCAGATACTTTGAAGTTAAGGACGCATTTGAGGGATCATTTCCAGGTTGAAGTTCCTATTTATTTTAGGGCTCCAATTGATGGAGAGGTTAGTTCAATTACTGGCTATGCTCGGATTTCTCATCAAGTTTACAACAAGGATGACGATTATTACAGGTTTAGGGATGCTGTTAACCAATTGGTCAGCGATGGCATCACTTGTGCATCTCTCTCAAACTGAAGAGGTATTCCCTGTCTCTAATTGTAAAAACTATTTTGGTGATCATGAATAGGGTTTTCTATGCCTGTTAATTCTCACTTTGATCTGCTAAACTATAGTTAATCAATATATATATATATATATATATATATATATGCAATTTGATCTGCTAAACTATAGTTAATCAATATATATATATATATATATATATATATATATATATATATATATATATGCAATTTGATCTGCTAAACTATAGTTAATCAATTTCAAAAACTAGAAATTGTGGTTATATTTTAGATGCAGTGGAGAATGTTTATGTACGACGGAACAAAGATGGTTTCTTCCTCGGACATTGGTGAAAATCTTTTCAGCTGTTTCTTGAAATCAAAGTGACCTTGTTGCATTGTGTCTCTTCTGATTGCATTTACAATTGCAAGTAGTGACACCACTGACAAACAAATAACCCTAATCATGGAACCTCCTATAAATCGATCACATTCCTAGAAGATATCATCGCAAAATGTGTTTTATGGAGCGAATCTTTTGTTGCTTGCCATATCTGGGTTCTGTTGTTGTCCACTGAAGATAATGCTGTGAAGTACGCCTTGTTCAGATTTTCTGGTGATAGATTCAGTAGTGAAACTTTAGATAGTTTCCTTGCATTTATTAGACCATGGCAACCGGCAAGTGATGGCCTTTCTAGAAATTTTTAATAAGGAGAAGTATAAAGAATACAGAACACAACTTACTTAAACCACTATAAACCTTGAGCGGAATCAATTAGTAAAGATGTGTGAAAAACTGAAAATGAATCTGATCTTGTTAAAGATTCTATTACAATTCCCTAACTTTTTTCTTACAATTCAGGGTATTTATTGGAGTTCTGGTGTGGGATTTACCAGCAAACCAGTATCTACTCTAGGATTATCCTTGGAAGGTCTTGTAAACATGGTGGTGTTTAGATATATGGTTGCCCTGCCATTCCTTCACCTTTTCGTAAATTAACAGCAGAATTGTTCCCAGGGGACTGATGTGTGAAAGTTGTGCTTTTTCTTAACTGAATTCATAGTCATGAGTTTCAATTCCATATTTGAGGGTAATTGCAATAAATGGTGGAATCTAACTTTGATCGAATGAAATTAGAGAGCACAATTTGTAAGAATGAACATGCTCCAAAAGGATTGTAAGCACTTACTCTGCCGGTAGTGGCGGTTCCTCGACAAATTCCATGCTGCAGAATTTCTTTGCTTCTATGAATATCTCAATCTTGCTGCCCCCTTGTCATTGTTGGGCTGGGTGTTATTCTTTTGTTCTTGTGTAATAGTTGATCTTCTTGTTACTATATTCATGCATTACTCTCCTTGAAAACAGACTTGGCCATTAATGAAACAAAATTATGTCTGTTTATGTGCGAACAAAGTCTACGTCTTGTTGATATAATTTTATTGATGTTGTAGGATTCAGACAGACTTTAGAGTTGTTAATGATTGGTGTGTACAGAATTATATTCCACCCTGATGAAAGTTTTCTATGTGCACTTGCAATTGGACTCTCTCTGTAAGAAGCTAAGCTAAGAAAGCTTTTCTTCTTCAACACATTGAATTAACCGAGCCTATAAACCATATTTGCATTTCAATCTACAGTTTTTTCAGTTCTTATAGTACTCCTGAAATATGTGGAATAATGCATGAGTTTGATTTACTTCTTTTAAGCTGCTTTAACCTGGAATTTTCTTTTTGTTTGTAGTTCAATGAGGCATAGTAAACGTTTCCCGTGTGAATACCAGCCAGTGGCCATGGTTTCGGTACCATGACACTCAGAAGTTGACAAACAAGCTTGAGATTGATGATGAGAATAAGAGTTCCAAGTTTGTTTCTTTACCTTTTTTTTTTTTTGGCCCTTTTGTAGAGGAGAGCACTTCTTGTTGTTCTTTCGGATTAGATGACCTAAAAGTCAGAGACTACTGGACGTCTGGCAGAACATTCTTGTAAATATTATCCAAATAATTAACGTTAACATATTTGAATTCTCCTATGGCTCGAAAAAGGTTGAGATCTTCAGATTTAACTATAGAGCATAGCTATCAGCTTGCTTGTAACCCAATATGTTATGGAGATTATATCTGATGTTAGTAATTTTGAATTACATTCCTGGTTTTTGTTTTGACAGCTAGAACACTACTAAGGATCCACTTTCAACAGGGTGTGTAATGTGTTAAAACCACCTGAGATGAAATCGAAAATGATGTTGGCTGTTCTCCATCCCAGGAGCCCTTGTCTGGTTCCTCTCCGTAGCTACTGTCTTTTTTCTTGTTGTGAATGTCAGGGACTAGGCATGCCATTATTCTCTTCAAAAGTACTCCAATCCATTTTCAAAGGTGGAAGTTTTTGGGTCATTATCATTCATGGTAACAAAATTCTTGGATTGCCATGACAATACAAGGCAACCACCATCAATTTGTTGTTGCAAGATAAACCAAAAGACTAAATTAGGAAGGCAAATCCACATCCAGACTGTGGAAAGTGGTCCAGAGAGGCAACAATGGCTAGGATCCAATAGTACACGCAAACCATTTCTGTCGTGAATTACAGGAGGAGAAAGCGAGGTGTCCACCCAAAACTTTCTTGTTTTGTTGCCTTAGCCTTCGCCATTTAACCTTTCTCAAAGATATGACTTTTTCAGAAAAATAGTAATAATAATTGTTACAGAAATCTAAAGATTCACTTTTTTGAAATACTGCAAAGTTAATCTTCACTGTCAACAAGTTTTGGATTGATCTATTATTTTATTCAAATTTCAGCATCATTCTTTTGCTTTTATGGCCAGGTGATATTTTTTGTAAACATTATTATAAAGGAAAGACTTAATAATTACTCATTATGCAGGAATTTTTTCAAGAAATGGATCTCTCAACTTTGCAAATCTTTCTTTCTTTCTTCCCCTTTTTAACAAACAAAAAAGAGAGAACGAAAGACACTGCCTGTGCATAGAGCAAATTATAAATTAGTCCCTCTATTTTTAAGAAATGAATTAATTAGTTCATTTGATTTGAAAAACTAATTATTTAGTTATTTGATTAGTTTTGACTACGCTTAATTTTAATTTACTTTATTTCAAAAAAAAAATCATATTTTTTTATCAATCGTTGTACTTTTTTAAATTATTTTTTATTTCTTTAAACGAAGGTCAAAATAAACTGGAAAAGAACCAAATAGATTGAAAGGATCAAATTACAAAAGAAAAAATTAAAATATAAAATTAAATAAGTAATTTTTAAAACAAGAAGGACTAATTAATTTATTTTTCAAAACTAAAGAGACTAATTTGTAATTTACTCCCGTGTATCAGATTGGTCAAACAACGAGTGGAACCAACCATAAATTTGATATAAAAGGACCCACCAACCCAAATTGGGTCCCAAATCATTGAATCTGTACTCATATAATCAATATGGTCCCTTTTAGTTACACATTCAGTCAAATCAACTCCTATAGTTTCTATTAGAGGCAATCCTTCATCCAATTAAATAATAACGCAAATTTCTTATTCCCATTTGGATAATGACAAAGTTGCATTAATAGGCTCAAATAACCTTCCAATGAAAGTAAAAGGATTATTTTAACTTAGTATAAAGTGAATGTATTAAATTGACTAAATATAAACAATTTAGGAACCATGCTAGTTTCTTTTTTTAGCCGTAACAAACTTCCTTGGCTGACGACACAAAACCCTTGAGGTTCCCCTTACTTGTTTGGTACCTGTCTGTCTTTTACTTCCATCAAAAAAAAAAAAAAAACACCGCATAGATGCTCTCTCTATGGTTTTGTTATGATTGAGAGGGCAATTTGAATAGAAGCCTGCTTATACAAATAAGGGTTTATATATATATATATATATATATATATATATATATATATACACATATATAGCGAAATAGAGTCAATTTCAGCAACTCTCTCTTCCCTTCTTGATCTATAATAAAGGTACCAACTTTCTTTCTTTTTTTGGTTTATTTTATTGTTCATGTTGTTATTTCAATTCCTTAGGGTTTTTTTGTTCATTATTTTGTTGATTTTCGTTTATTTTTTTGGGATAATTTTGTAGCTGTTTGAGGATAAAGTTATGAACTTTGTTGTTGATTTTGGGTTCTTGGTGAAATTTGCTGTGTAATATTTTATGGGTTGCACTAAAATTTTGTAAATTAGCTGATTTTTATTAATGTTTTAGGAATTGGGTCCTTTTATTTGGTTGAGGCTGACCAAAAAGACTGAATTTTTAGCCATTTTCTGTATTGAGATTTTGAAATGTCAAAGGTGATGCTGATTGCCAGATTGTTTTCATGACACCAATGTTGTCTAAGTTTAGTAGGTAGCTGATGGTGATTCATAAAAGTTATCTTTCTATTAATTTTGTCTACCTAGTATAGCTTAGTGAATAGTTTCAGTAGGTATGATTGAGTGCAATGCTATTGTTTTTCCATCTTGCTTGATGTGGCTGGAAGCCCGGATATGAAATCTTTAATTTATTTCATCTGCATTGTTGCAGTAACCGAACACAGAGCTTTTATCCATTTGGTTGGTCATAATAACTGAAAGGCAGGTGTTTATGACTGAAATTTCGAGAATCAACTCTGTCTCCATTCTTCACATACTCTCGGGTATTAAAGAATTGCAAACCTTGCTGAGCTTCTTGTGCTTTTTGGGTTATCTGTGAATGTTATGGTTTCTCGCAGTGGATTACATTTTGGCTTTGAATTTCTTACTTATTTGTTGCGTTTAGGCAGGTAATGGCAGAGATAAAAATGATAGCTATTTGTCAGTTGGGTGGTGAATTTGAGATGGATAAGGATGGTACTTTGCTTTATCGAGGTGGTGATGCTCATGCTATAGACATTGATGACCAAATCAAGTTTAATGACTTCAAGGTGGAGGTGGCTGAGATGTTTAATTGCAGTGTCAACACCATGTCTCTCAAATACTTTCTCCCAGGCAATAAGAAGACTCTCATTACCATCTCTAATGACAAGGACTTAAAGCGGATGATAAAATTTCATGGGGATTCTTTAACTGCAGATATTTATGTGATTTTGGACGATAATTTTCTGCCTGGTGTCTCAAATTTGCCTGCCAGTAGGTAGTCTTCTTGATGTCTAAGCTAAAAAATGTGGTCATTTTGTTGATCTGTGGGAGTAACTTGCCAATTCTTGATTTTGTAGATCAAGCAGAACAACTCTTTCTGAAGCAGTGCCTCCTATTGATGCACCTCTTGCCATTTTGGAGGATATCAGTCAGCCCAATAACTCACTTGCTGCACCTCTTGATCTTGATGTTGTAGATGATACCAATAATGTTGATGTTCATATTGAAGATCCGCAGATTGATTCACTTGAAATTTCGCCCATTCTTCCTCTTCTTGCTTCCAACGATGAGAAACATGCTAAAGGTGCACAGCAATGGCAGAATACTATCACTGGAGTGGGTCAAAGATTCAGCAGTGTTCATGAATTTCGTGAATCTTTGCGTAAATATGCCATTGCACACCAGTTTGCATTTAGATATAAGAAGAATGATAGCCATCGTGTAACTGTAAAATGCAAAGCTGAAGGCTGTCCCTGGAGAATTCATGCATCAAGGTTGTCAACCACTCAACTAATTTGCATCAAGAAGATGAATCCAACACATACATGTGAAGGGTCGGTGGTGACAACAGGACACCAGGCAACCCGGAGCTGGGTAGCTAGTATTATTAAGGAAAAGCTGAAAGTTTTCCCAAATTACAAGCCCAAGGATATTGTCAATGACATCAAACAAGAATATGGAATCCAACTAAACTACTTCCAGGCATGGCGTGGGAAAGAAATTGCAAAGGAGCAGCTTCAGGGTTCATACAAAGAGGCATATAATCAGTTACCATTTTTCTGTGACAAGATTATGGAGACAAATCCCGGTAGTCTGGCAACATTCACCACTAAGGATGACTCAAGTTTTGAGCGCCTATTTGTCTCATTTCATGCCTCATTGTATGGTTTTGTTCAAGGTTGCAGGCCTCTTCTTTTTCTTGATAGCTTACCTCTAAATTCCAAGTATCAAGGTACATTATTAGCTGCAACAGCTGCAGATGGGAATGATAGTGTGTTTCCTGTTGCTTTTGCAGTAGCGGATGCAGAAACTAGTGATAATTGGCATTGGTTTTTACTTCAATTGAAAACTGCACTGTCAACTTCTTGTCCAATAACATTTGTGGCAGACAAACAGAAGGGCTTAAAGGAGTCAATTGCTGAGATATTCAAGGGCTCATACCATGGCCATTGCCTACGATATTTGTCTGAGCAACTTATTCGAGACTTGAAGGGGCAGTTTTCTCATGAGGTTAAGCGACTCATGATTGAAGATTTGAATGCTGCTGCCTATGCATCTAGGCCTGAAATCTTCCAAAGGTGCATAGAGAGCATCAAAAGTATTTCACTGGAAGCATACAATTGGATCCTCCAAAGTGAGCCACAAAATTGGGCGAATTCATTTTTTCAGGGTGCAAGATACAATTATATGACATCTAACTTTGGAGAGATGTTTTACAGTTGGGTGTCAGATGCAAATGAGTTACCAATAACACAGATGGTTGATGTGATACGGGGTAAGATTATGGAATTGATTTATACAAGGCGTGCAGATTCCAACCAGTGGCTGACAAGATTAACTCCATCTGCAGAGGAAAAGCTAGAGAAGGAAAGCTTGAAAGTCCATTCCCTTCAGGTGCTACTGTCAGCTGGTAGTACATTTGAGGTTCGTGGTGAAACTGTTGAAGTGGTTGATATCGACAGCTGGGATTGTAGTTGCAAAGAGTGGCAGCTCACTGGTTTACCTTGTTGCCATGCTCTTGCAGTCATTGGTTGTGTTGGCAGGAGTCCATATGATTATTGTTCAAGATATTTCACAATTGAAAGCTACCGATTGACATATTCCGAGTCCGTTCACCCTCTACCTAATGTTGACCTCCCTGTTGAGAAAGATTCTTCTCAGGTTGCAGTAACTGTAACCCCTCCTCCGACCCGGCGTCCTCCAGGCCGGCCTACCACAAAGAAATATGGACAACAAGATGTAGTCAAACGTCAGCTCCAGTGCAGTAGATGCAAGGGTCTTGGGCACAACAAGTCCACTTGCAAAGTTGTAGAGTGTTAGAAGAGCTTTTGTAAAGTGTTAGGTGCTGTAAGTATTAGCTTTTGCCATGCAATGCAGTTTTACCTCTTTTTTGTTAGGCGGCGTGAATTTTTACTTGCTCCACGTTTTTAACCACACCCAGGACTTTTAACTTGTATGCCCATTTTTCAAGGCCGTATGCTTCACTTATACATACTGTTATGTCCTTTTTTCATGGACATACAGTCATATACATACTTCTGCAAAAATTTTGGTTGCCATTTCAACTTGTCAAGATGTTGATCATGAGTATTAGCTCCATCGTTTTACATACATGCACTCATACACATTTGCCACCACAACGTTTTTACATGACTTTGTGGAGTTCAACATCATTATCTGTGAATAAATGTTCTGAGAAATGTCTGCCTGTCCATCTAATTTTGAATTTTGTTGTTTGCATTCAACCAATCAATGCCCTTGTGTTTTATTAACAGGGATGACATCGAGAAGCAGAGGCATCAGCATCTGTACATCAGTACATGTAACAACTATTTTGAAGGGCCAGAAAGACCTATTAAAATCTGCATCCCTGTTTTAAGTTGGCATGAACTATTAGACCTTTAGTTTTGAATGGTAGCTTGTCTTTATCTATCTTTGCTTTTGAGCTGTATTTCTAACCTAAATTCTTGCCCGTTTGAATAAGAGTGCAATGACCATGATAATAAGTCTAGCATTGCATGTTGCTGGTGTAGACATGAAAGAGTATTGATACTCAGATTTGTTATTTGAGAAAAGGCTTGCCTAGGTTTCACCACTATTCACTCGAGATTTTCACATTGATATTTATCTATGTTTTTTGCTCACCTTGTTCTTGAGTCAATTCGTGTTTTTGTTTGTGGATTGAAATTTTATGCTCCCATTGCAAAGAGTGGTTTGGTTACAAGATGGATGACACCATGTAGCTCGACTTTTGAAGGTGGCAATACTCTTGACTCCTAGCCTATTGACAGGAATTGGCTAAATATGGGGAGAATTCATGGATTAGCTACGATGGACCTTGCCATAATAAACTACATAATCCTAAGAATAGATTTCTGATCATCTATAGAGTACCTGTGATAAAATGTGGCTTGCCGTCCCACCATTTTATGCCTTCCTTCAAGCCATGGCCAATCCGAAGTTCAGCCAAGATGGATGATGATCACAAAAATCAAGTTGTTTTCTACTGGTAAAGGACAGAATCAGAGAATGAATCTTCTAGCTTACACGTATAAAATAGATTTCATAACAACATTCCTTAATTGAACTTTGAGCCACTAAAACATCTGTTCCTCTTAATGGCAAAATTTATGTCACTAAAACATCTATTCCTACAGAATAAACCCTAATTCATTGTTTCCTCAGATCTTCAATAAGCTTCAATACTTCACTTCGCATTGTTGTCTCCAAAGATGCATTTACTTCCCTTTCAACATCAGACAACCAGTCACCATCATCTCTATCCCTTTCACAAGAATGCCATCGACAAATCGCCTCAGCTAAGGCAATAACGTAAAGTCCACAGTCAAATCCATTAGTCTGCTGTGGTGTTTTACCTTCTTTAAAGAAAGGAGCAGCAGCAGACCCTACAGCTTTCATTTTCATAGTCTCAGCACCATCTTCTGATGATGATTCACTGGCTGTGCCCACGAATCCCTTTACAGCTTTGTAGAGCCTCAAGGCATGATATCGGTGCATCCCCCGCAAGCTATCAAAATGCAAAAAGCAATTCTGGTTCCTATCATAAACAAGCAAGCTCCAATGCGTTCCACTTTCAGCTGCACTAAGATCTTCATTATCATTCACAGTAAAAAGAATGAGTTTCTTGCTCGAAAACTTAAGAGGTTTCACAAAATCTTTGACAAGACTCTGTCGATCTTGGCAATTTGCAAACCAATAGGATGTGGAAGGTGGAACAAGCAAGATATCATTAGCATCGGCATTATAGCAAGAAGATAAGTAAGCAAAATAGAAATCAATAATTTGGTCATTAAGATAACATGATCCTTTAAGGATATTCACGTCTGAAACTCTTAAAACCACATCCTTGTATGACAAAGCAATCTCTTTGTCATCCATTGATTACAAGAACCTGCAAATTAAAAGAAACCAGGATAAAAAATTCTCCGCAAAAACAACACAAAACAAAACAAAACAAAAGTATCTTACTTTCAACTCAAATTGACAACAATATAAGTTAAAGAAACAATCTTTATTCACATGGGAATTAGATTAAAACCGAGAGAAAAAAAAATCTATAACTCCTAACAAAAACCCAGATATCCAATCCCTCACCAAACAGAAATTAGATGAAACTAACCTGATGGGGCCTTTTAAGCTTTGATGAATAAAATAAAAAGGTCGTTAGGTAGCTTTAAATCTTGAACCCCAGAAGCTAAAAGAGTAATGGACTTGTTTCAAGAAAAAATGAAAATTTTAAGTGCAAAGACATATCAGTTTTGTATTTATAAGACCCGATTCAATCCTGAGCAAACCGGGACTTGGATTTCGGGGTTTCTTTTTTTATTTTCTGTGATTTCAAATTTATCCTTGAAGTTTAGGTGTATTATTAATTAACCCCAAAATGTTCAATATTAACCATCCCTATAGTATGTCTGTTATTTCACAATGGACCTACCAAGGTCTTAATCAAAATTTCAGTCATCCACCTTTTTTTGTTAATAGAAGTATTGAAACGTCATGAATAGTTAATATCAATCAAGCACTCTTAAAAAATTAACTTAGTTGGTAAGTGAATTTTTTTTTTTTTCATCTAAGATTTAAGTTATAGAAGCAATTGGAGCGTCAATAGATTTTAAAATATTATATTTTAGTTCTTGTACTTTTAAAAAAATTTGCTTTATATTGTTGAATATTTTATTTAATTAGAGCTTTTTATGCTATAATTTTCTTTTTTATCTAAAGTATCTATTTTTATGAAATAAAACGACATCATTTTTAGAGAGATTAATTTTTTTTTTTCAAAATTTTATGATATTTTTAGCAAAGAGATTCGATTGAGAATTATTGTATAGGTTGTCAAATGTATAAAGAATATAGATTGGTGATGTAATTGAGAAATAGATAATAGTTTGAGGACTAATATGCGGTTAGCCCATGTAAAACTCTCAACGAACGGAGAGGGACAAAACCCCTACGTTCCTTGTCATAAACAAAGTCATCGATTGTAAGGAGTTGAGCTAAGAAGGACACCCTCAACTGAAATAAACACAACCCGATCGCTTTCTGGTGCTTCCCTTTATCAGGTCAGTCATACGCCAGCTTCCTTGTTCGGTGTTTAGTAAAAGTAACATGCTTTGACATGATTTCTGCCTTCTTCAACCTTAAAAAGGAACAAACTTCTAGTTGTGTCTGACTGCAATGCTCGCTCCTTCAACATTTTTTAAGAGAATTCCCAAATTGGTCAATCTAAAATCTTTCATTTCTTCCGTATCTTGCACTAATACCATCCAAATTAACCCAGAAATCAATCAAAACACACCAAATATTACTGATTTTGATGCAAATATTCAATCTCTGAGGAATAAACTTTACCCCGATAACTTAATCAAAGTCTTGAAAAGCACCAGCGATATTAACTCTGCTGTTAAGATATTCAAATGGGCTGCACTTCAAAGAAGGTTTAATCACACTGCTGATACTTATTATTGGATTATTTTCAAGCTGGGTATGGCTGGAAATGTTGAGGAAATGGAGGGGTTTTGTCGAAGTATGGTAAAAGATAGGTGCTCAGGTGCAGAAGATATCCTTGTTTCATTGGTTGATGCATTTGTTAGAAATTACAGGCTTAATGAAGCGATGCGTGTTCTTGTTAATATGAATTTGGCTGGTATTAAGCTTTCAATTGATTTGTTTAATTCTGTGCTGGGTGCTCTTGTGGAAGAGAAGAGAGGGTTTCAAGATGTGGTTTTTGTTTATAAGGAGATGGTGAAAGCAGGAGTGGCTCCAAGTATTGATACTTTGAATTACTTGCTGGAGGTTTTGTTTGAGACAGAGAGGGTTGATTCTGCTTTGGATCAATACAGGAGAATAAACAAGAAAGGTTGTAGTCCTAATAGTAGGACTTTTGAGATAGTAATAGAAGGTCTCATTGCCAAAAATAGAATTGATGATTCAGTTACCATTTTGCATGAGATGCTGGAACTCGGATGCCTGCTTGAACTGAGTTTTTATAGATCTGCAATACCTTTGTTTTGTAGGGAAGATAGACTGGAACTGGGGATTAGGTTGTTTACAAAGATGAAAGATTCTAATGTTACCCCGGATTCTTTTATTTATGGAGCTTTGATACAGTGTTTGTGCAAGCACCTTAGGTTGGATGAGGCAGTAAACCTTCTTGAAGAGATGATGGAAAGTCAGTTAACACCTGATGATAATGTTTTTGTGGATGTTGTAAATGGGTTTTGTAAAATAAGAAAGATAAATAAGGCTATTGAGCTCTTGGAAGATAAACATGTGCTCATAACTTCTCCACACAATGCATTGCTCAGATGCTGTTGTGATGCTGATAAATTTTTCATGGCTAAAGGTCTCCTCGAGAAGATGTCTGAGAGAAGTATTGATGATTCCGATTCTTGGAACATTCTTATCAGATGGCTTTGTGAGAAGGAGGGAGTGATGAAAGCATACGAACTTCTAGGTAGAATGATTATATCTTCTTTGACTCCTGACCGTGCCATATATTCTGCTCTTGTTACTGGCAACTGTAGGTTAAGCAAGTATGAAGTTGCTCTACAGCTATTTCTTCAGCTTCATGCCAAGTGCTGGATTTTAGATCCTGCTTCTTACTCTGCACTGATTGAAGGACTATGCAGGGGAGAAAAGTGTCTAGAGGCTGTGAAAGTGTTTTGCTACATGTCTGAGAACAGATGTCCTCTTCAGTCTTTTTCGTTTAATATGCTGATTGAGGGTCTTTGTAGCATGAGAATGTTTAACGAAGCTGTCAGGCTACAATTGTTGGCTTATAATTCTGGTACTTCTTGTGCCAATGCTACATACAATTATATAATGCTCGGATTATCTAAATCAGACAATGGAAAGCATATGCTAGCATTTCTCTCACGAATGTTGGTTCAGGGTAGCAATCTTGATATGGAAACATATTGTGTTTTGATACAGAGCATGATTGCACAGAATCAAATAAAGAAGTGTGCTATGTTTCTCAATATGATGGTTAATGAGGGTTTTGTACCTGACTCAGACACATTATATAATCTACTGTCATGTTTGGCCAATCATTCTAAGTTGTGTTTGATTTCAGTTACTCTTGATAAAATTGTTTCTGACTCTGAAATTCTAGATTCGGCCATGTATAATGTACTCATTAATGGTATGTGGAAAGAGGGTAAAAAAAGGAGGCTCACCGATTGTTAGACTTGATGTTGGAGAATGGTTGGGTCCCAGATGCTATGACCCATGGGTTGCTGATTGGTTCTGATAATACGGAGGAAAAAGGTGATGGGACATTGACATATGCTGATCTTAGCATCAAAGATGATGTTAGCGACATACTAGCTGAGGGCTTGGGGGAAACATGAATCTGCTTTCACTGAATTTTGGAAACATTGTTGCTGAACCCAAATGGTCAACCTGCAATGGTAATCTTTTGTCTTTGTGATGAGATTTCTTATTGTCTTGCTTGAATCCGTTTTCCTGTATTTGCTTATCGTATTTTCTCCTTCCATGTTATTCAATTTCTTGAATTATCTGTCAACCACAAATGTGGCACCTTTCTCATCCAGATGAGGGTTCTTTTTCTTTTCTTGTTTTTCATTTTTTTTTCTTTTTCTTTTCTTTTTTTTTTTTTACCAGAAAATTTTTACTTTTTCTTTAGTAACTAAATAGCAAAAGCAAATATCATAAATTGGGTGGTTAATTCTTTTGTTTCCGTTGTAGGGAAACTTCTGGCATTTCCCACCCTCTTTTCATCTTCATACAACTTTACTATTTCATGGCTGGATCTGATGCCATGGACACCGACACTTGATGAGAATCAGCTTGTTTTTTCTTTTGTCAAATAACTCAAAGAAGTGTTGTCTGTTAACCGAGAAAATTTTGAAGAATTTCTGCCTTAACCAACAAAGTTATTACATAAACGGCGCCTTATGTTCTAAAAATCTTGGAATCAATCTGCATTTGCATTTTTTTCCTTCTTAGTAACTGTAATGCAACTATGATTCTAACTGTGGGATAGCAGCTCATGACCAGGGCAATACTTCTGCATGTGATAGATCTACTAATCAGTATGGTCATTCTGATTTTTTCAGGTGGCCTGGAACTTAAAGTTGACTAGAGGTGACATGTTGTTCTCTCTTTATTTTTTTGTTTTTGCTTTGAATGGAAAGGAGTGAGTTTCTCTAGTTTTCTCAAACATTATCACTTGGTCAGTTTACTCAGATTTTGCCTTGGCAATAAATCATTAGTGTCACTTCCAGATTCTTAGGCCCGTTTTATGCTTGATTTGATGATTCTTTACTCAATCCAACTTTTGTGGCCTTTTGGATGCCTGATTTGAAGATTCTTTACCTGGTTTCTTTTTCAAATTCCACTGGATTTTTGTGCTATCTTGAGAGTTTTGACTTATGCTTTCTTTTGGTTACCTCAGTAATGTTCTTATGAGTACGATGGTGGTTTTGAAGGTCCTGTTTCTTCATTGGATTGTTTTGGTTTCTTCATTCTAACTTCCACTTTTTTATCTATTCTTCGTGCTCTTTCTTTTCTCCTCTCCTCCATCTCCATTTGCAAGTCTTTTATCCATTTTATTTTTTTATTTTTGGGTGGTTAGGGTTGTTGTATTTTGAAAATTGCCTAGCCTCTTTCTCTTCATTATCACACCATTATTAGAACGTGTTAGTGGTAAAGTGGAAGGTGATTGTTTTAATTCTTACCAAACAGATTATATATTCCTGTTTCATTTGCCTGTATATTTCTTTTCGGGTAATTTTGTTCTCATGGCTCATGTTGTTAGGTGCAACATTGTTGTGTTTTTGCTGGCTCTCTCAACAGAGGTAAATTACATTTCCTTTTTGTTGTTTGGTTTGGATCTATTTATATTATTGTGCCAATTTAGTCTCCCTTAGTAAACTGTCTACTTTGCCTAAAATGACAATTTTCCATAGCAAAATTCCAAATCACCATGATTTAAAAATTGAATTTTCTGGTTTTATTTTACTTCATTTGGTAGGGAATGATTCCTGTAGAGGTAAGGGGTATGATATTTTCCCTTCTATACGAAATTCTGCTCAACGAGAAGTTAGCATTGTACAGATTTACTGCATCTTCATTACATATTTGAGCAACCCGGTGCAATTTGTTTCTATATTTTTGTGTGCCAATGCAACATAGCTTATTACTGATCATAAAATCGTACGGATCCAGCTGTCATATCCAGCTTTAAAATGCATTAGAAGTCACATTCCAATCCTTTCTGGATTCCTATATGAGTGCAGTCTCTTGGTGGTTATGTGATGGGATTCAGAGACAAGACTGCGTCACTGATTTTTGCACCGTGAAACATGCAGGATGCCAACACAACATATGGAAGAAAATGGAATTGAGAAAAATAGGCCCGAACCTAATGGAGATGAAGGATCTGTGAAGCCAGAGAACAAGAGGAGAAAGAGGGCATCCTCAAGCAGGAATGCAAGTCAGATGAACTCTGAACAGACATCATTTTTAGCTTGCACGAGTTGGTAAAGACCTAATGGACAGTTCACAGCAAATTGATTGCTCTTGGAATTGGAAGAAATTGTTGAAGCTCAGAAGTATTTTGTGGGATTAGATTGTGCAAACTGTGGGGAACGGTGAAAACTTCTACTTGTGGTGGGATCATCAGCATGCTCATGGTCCTCTTGCTAAATCCTATGGCACTCGGATCGTGATAGCAGTGGCTTCACTTCAAATGCCAAGCTTTCTGAGGTGATAAGCAATGAAGATTGGCATTGACCTGTTTCTAGGTCAAATGATATGGAGATGATGTGCAGAGTGCTATTTGTGGCCTTATTCATCCTCGCCCATTAATCAAGCGCAGTGTGATTTGGAAGCCTAGTCCTAATGGATGGTTCACAGCAAAGGGTGCTGGGAGATCATCACGGTAAAAAGGGTCAAAGTAAATTGGTCTAGGTTGATTTGGAAGCCATTGCATATCCTGTGGTTATAGCTTTATCAGCTGGCTATCCATTTTAGTAAACTCTCTACCAAATGCAGACAATTGAAGAGGAGGAAGCAATCAAATCCTATTTGTGAATTATGCAGCAGTACTAATGAAGATCGTGATCATATCTTCTCATGTGCTATCACTAAAGGAGTATAGCAGCAAGTTTAGTTCTGACCAAGATAAACAGAGGTGGAGGACTGAAATTCTGAATTGTGTTGGGTCATTCGGTCTCTGCAGAAACAATGTTTTCTTTTGTTTCTTTCCTCTTTTTTTTTTTTTTTTGGCTTAGCTGCTATGACTTGCTTGGTGCTCGTGCATCTATTATGTTTGGAAAAACAGAAATCATTAGATTCACTGTGATGGAGATATTTCAGGAGAATTTTCTCTTTTTTTTTTTTACTTCATTTGTCTAGGAAAGCTCCATATCGCCATTTTGATAACACATGCATGGCATAGAGTTCTTACTAAGAAGCTACATGGTTGAAGATCAAAATATTCATGCCAATTGAACAAGCTGCTTACTCCTGGCCACATTTCCTCATCTGGAGTACCTAATAACCTGCAGCACCAAGAGTTCCAAAACATATAAAGAGAGATAAAATTGATAAAGCAAGAACAAATCAAGTCATTCCATTAGACAAAACCCACCATCTTGCCAAGTAACTGACACAGCCTCTACTTTCGAACTTCCTTATATTCTGCTTCTGTGGTTGGATCACCACCCTGAGAACCTTCAGAGGAAGAACTAGCAGACCCTTTGGACATGTGCTCTCCAATCTTTGAAACAGCCGTTTGGGCAGCATTAATCTTTGCTTGGATTTCATCAATGTTCTCACCAACCAATGATTTCCTCAAATCGGCCACAGCTGTCTCTATCCCTGTTGCAATCTCAGGTGGAACTTTGTCCCTGTACTCATTCAAGCTCTTCTCAATGCTGTATATGGTTGTGTCAGCACTATTTCTCAAGTCAATCAGAGATTTTTTCTCCTCATCTCTCTTAGAATGGATCTCTGCTTCTCTTACCATCTTTTCAATCTCATCATCTGAGAGCCCTGAAGATGATTTAATTGTAACTTGCTGCTCTTTTCCCGTAGCCTTATCCTTGGCAGAAACAGTGACGATTCCATTGGCATCAATGTCGAATGCAACTTCTATTTGTGGCATACCTCTAGGTGCAGGTGGGATGCCGACAAGCTCAAATTCACCAAGAAGCTTGTTGTCAGCTGCCATTTGACGCTCACCTTGAAGTACTTTAATCCCTACTTGAGTCTGGTTGTCAGATGCTGTAGAGAAAACCTACAAGGATATAGAGCATAGAAGATGAACATTTTATCTGAAACATTCAACAAAATTACACTTGCTACTCCTACGTAATCCACAGATAAATGAATGAATAACCAACCTGAGATTTCTTTGTTGGAATGGTTGTGTTTCTGTTGATCAACTTGGTGAAAATTCCACCAAGTGTTTCAATACCGAGTGACAGAGGGGTTACATCTAACAGAAGCAGCTCCTTAACATCGCCACGAAGGATGCCACCTTGAATTGCAGCTCCCATTGCGACCGCCTCATCAGGATTAACCCCTTTACTAGGGATCTTCCCAAAAATTTCAGAAACCACCTGCTGCACCTTGGGAACACGGGTCATGCCTCCAACAAGCAAAACTTCATCTACATCTTTGATGCTTAGCTTAGCATCTTTCAGACAGTTGTTACATGGATTTCTTGTCCTCTCAATCAAGTCATTCACCAGAGCCTCAAACTTTGCTCTGGTTAAAGTCATGTTGAAATGTTTTGCTCCCGAAGCATCAGCAGTTATGAATGGCAGGTTGATATCAGTCTGTGATGTAGATGAGAGTTCTATCTTGGCCTTTTCAGCCGCCTCTCGCAGTCTCTGAAGAGCAAGCTTGTCCTTTGAAAGATCTATTCCCTCACCCGACTTGAATTCACTGACCAAGAAGTCCAAAAGAGTGTTGTCAAAATCTTCCCCTCCTAAGAAGGTGTCGCCATTTGTTGATTTGACCTCAAATACACCATTTGAAATTTCTAGAATGGAGACATCAAAAGTTCCACCTCCAAGATCAAATACTGCTATTACTCCTTCCTTGTTGTTCATCCCATATGACAGTGCTGCAGCAGTTGGTTCGTTAATAATTCTCTGAACGTCAAGACCAGCAATCCTCCCGGCATCTTTAGTTGCTTGTCTCTGTGCATCATTAAAATAAGCAGGAACAGTGATCACAGCTTTGGATACAGTTTTCCCAAGGTATTCCTCTGCATGTTCTTTCATCTTGGTGAGAACAAAAGCACCGATCTGACTTGGAGAATACGTTTGTCCATTGGCTTCAAGCCAAGCATCACCATTGGAAGCTTCAACGATCTTATATGGCACCATGTTGATTTCTTTCCGTGTCTGCGGGTCACTAAATTTTCTGCCTATGAGTCTTTTTGTCCCAAAAAATGTGTTTGTTGGATTGGTGGCGGCTTGACGTTTGGCTGGAGTTCCCGTGATTATTTCGTTAGCCTTTCCGAAGGCAACCACTGATGGTGTAGTTCGAGCTCCTTCAGCATTCTCAATTACTCTAGCATTCTGAATATAGAAAATTATTAAAAGCTCATTTCATATTGCATTCATAGCGCATCAAAGTGTGTTTTGGGTCGAAAAGGCACCAAATTGATGTGGTTTGGGGTGCTTTTCGATGGTTTTGAGCCAAAAACACTTCCAACCAGCTCGCCAAAAACACACTATAAGTAGTTAATTCTATTGGGAAGAATCAGAATTATATAATTAGTTATCAAAGTGACTGAAAAGCTAACCTTTCCCTCCATTACTGCAACGCATGAATTGGTGGTGCCCAAGTCAATACCAATAACATCATTGCCGGCAGGCCTTGAACTGCATTATCAACGAAGAAATATTACCACAGCAATCGCAGAAGTTTCGTTTTGAGATAGAGCAAAGTGAAAAACAATGAAAAATACCCAAAAGGCCTTGCCAAAGGTGCCCGTTTGCTAACCAAAGGTGATGTCTTTGCATTGCCTGCAATCACCTGTAGAAGAAAAATGAAACTAGCTTGATGATGGTCATCTTTAATGATAAAATGGCAAACGTAATATGCAAGTTCTAGCTCCTAATGAGCAGTTTCAATTATTATGTAAAAATAGAAACATGAGAATTCATTTTACAAATTAATTTAAAGTACAAGCATTATATGAATCAGAAAAAATAAATAAATAAATAATGAACCTTATGCTCTAAAAGAAAAATCAGCCGGGATGAAAAACAGATTTGAACTTCCACAGAATACAGAAACCTACATATATATATATATGTAAAAATATACGCAAGCATACGTACAGATTTGTAGGCAAAGAGAGAAGCAGAATGAAGGTTTCGATGTCTGAGAGAGCGAAGGAGCAACGAAGAAGCTGCCATGGTGGGGGGCTTTAATTTGTCAGGCTTGAGAAGCATGAGGGTTTAAGACTAGCTTGCTAGGGTTTTAGAGACTAAAAAAGGCAGCCTTCGTTAAAGCATTAAACCCTCTAAAACTCTTTTTCCTTTTTTGTTGTGTTTTTTTTTTTTTTAATTTATCAGTGGGTTCATGGGCTTTGGATTACACAATAAAAATAGTCTTTTTCTCATTACATAATTACTAAAAAAATTTACTTTAAAAGGTCAATTTTGAAATTTTAATATTTATGGTATTGGGTGGACAAAAGTGGGAAGCAAGGTAGGGTTTCCCGAGCCTGCGGGAGCAGCAAGTTGCGATGGACATAACATACCTTAACGCTTACAGTTTCTTTCAATATACTCTACTGGTTAGGGTTAGGGTAAAGCTTTTACTTCTAATTTTATGAATGAATGCAATTAGTGCCACATTAATCACCACTTGTTACTTCCGATAACGAGACGTAAGTATTCATTTATCTCAAGAAAGATAAGCATTTGGTACGTGAATTTTCAATAATCACTAAAAATTTGGCTATGATAAATGTTCTTACTCTCTTCCTCATGATCTTTACTCATAATCACAAAAGTTTCCCTAAAAAACATTGGTAAATAGTCACCATCCGATCAGAACGTTCTCCCAGCTAGCAGCTGGTGGTGGAAGCAGAAATTAATCTGAAGCAGTAGTTCCTGGAATGTTTTTACAATTGGGATAATTAGTGTTGGTTTCTTTGCTAACATAATCCAAATTCATGAAGACACATAGTTGCCTGTGAATGATAGTAATGCAGCACATCATTGTCCGCCCTTGCTGTTTATTGGGCTACATAAAACACACACAAAATTACAGCCTTGTTCAGTTCCAAGAACAAGTAACTACAGCTGTGGCAACGACACCCAGAAGAGTAAAGGGGCTAAAAAGAGAGACTATTTCTCTTAAAGAGAATGATTAAAGGAAGAAAGACTCCGCTAATATCATTTTTCATATAAATGCTTACATATCCATCAAAGTCGTACAAGCGCCAGAGAACTAGAAGGTACACACAAAATGTTCAGCAAGCAGCACCTCAAGCATGTATGAATATTCAAACCTCTTTATTGGAGTATGTACCATTGATAGTTGCAGCAAACAGTAGGAAGATAAAAAAAAGGTTTCAACCAGAGAAGTTGCTTGAACGTCACCTTTTCAATGACCTAGTTAGACAACACTTTGAGAGAGAGAATTTTAGCATCCAATCCCTGCAGCATACACCCATCCTTAGTCGTCGAGTTCCTCCAATCCGACTTCATATCTTCGTGACAAAATCATGGTGAGAGATGATAGGTTAATTTCTCATATAAACCTTCCAAATTTGCATAGTTGCATAAATTACATATTTCTTTGCTGAGTAACTTGATGCTTTTATCACTTGACTTCCATCCTCTCTTTCCACCCAGTAGTCAAGCTCAGAGAATCATCTTGAAGGATACAAGTAAATGAGCAAACAGCAGATTCTGGTTTTCCATTGTTAGCATACAACTTATATCAACGGATTTCTGCACACCAACTCCACCAAAAGTTTTAGTAGACAAGTAACAACAATCTCACAGCAACACCTTAAGAGGCTATTGGGTGGTCATGTATAATTTGTTAAAAGGCATATATAGTAGAAGAATATAAGATCTTCGTCTGTAAAGTTTCTGTAGATGGGTTGAATCGAAAGCTCAGGTTTCATGCTAACCAAGCAAAATCCTGGAGATGTGAGAGACGTTCAAGAATGGAATGAAGGCCACCACCCCATTGCACTACCAACACTTTGAAAGGAAGACCTAGCTGCATTAAGTGGGTAAATTAGCACCTAGTAAATGTGCCCCCCTGAAAATGGTCTCCTTGACTCCAAGCACTTCTTTTAACTTTCCCTCTAGATAAACTTAAAAACTTCTCTAGCAACAAAAAATTAATATAAGATGGCCATTCTTATGCACTAAACATACCAATATAAATAAACTCTAATCATTACTACCTGTTCTCTAATTATAAGGACAAGGAGCCTATTTTATACCAACCCCAATCCCAACCAAGCATCATTGAACAACTACCCCTTTGCCCTCCATCTGCAGGCTCCTTCCCCTTACCATTGTTAACATTATGTGCCGTCTGTGGACCATGAATCGTCTATGGACCATGAATCGTTGTTGGCCTCATCTGCTAGAACAATTTTAAGTGGTTTCCATCCTGATTGATGAGTTATGATCCATTTTTTATAGCCAATTGCCATGTTCAAGATCTGAAGTATATCACCCAGAGCATGTTCTCTCAAGCACATACTCTTTATAATAGTACCTGCTTCATACCTGTGCAATGCATGAGAAATACGAGAGCATTTTCACAGTTAGAAATGACACTCAAGAAATCAAACTGAGTTGAAAACGAGGTGAGCTTTACCTGCACTGAGAAGCCAAGATTGCAGATCGTCCAGCAGCGGATGTCAGAAATTGCTGAATTTCATCCCATGTTGCTTTTGGTATCTGTTTAGGGTTACCACCAATAGGGTTGACACATTTCCAGAGTTTCTCATTTTTACCAACGTAAAACTGCATAGCACCTAATCTCTGCGTCACTACCATCTGATGCTCAATGGCACTCTCAAGGGCCTTCTTAATGTCAGTATTACGGTGCTTCAGATCTCCATATCGGATGCAGTCAGCTATATTTGCTTCAGTTGGCATTATCTTTTCACTTTTAAGGGTGTTGAGCGCCAGCAAGACCACTCCTATAAGGCCTTGAACATATTCAGAAGGTTTTGGGTATCCTGGACTCCCCCATATAACACTCGCAGGAGCAGTAGTGGCCCCCACTGCTGATGAAGATGATGGTGGATATTCTGGACGACCAGGGTGCCAATTGTTTGGCTTCTCATCCTGGTAGATTGATGGTGAGTTATGTGTCATATTTCCATTTTGTGAGTTACTTGAGCTTACAGATCTGGGAAGTTTCTTCTTCGGATCATGTTTTAGATCTGGATTTCGTCGTTGAAGGTTAAAGTTGATGGGATGCCCAGAAATGCCCAAATTACCAATATCAGGCACACTTGTATATTGTGCAGAGGTAGAGCTAGTTCCATTGGGCCTGGCAGGCATTGGAGGAGGAGCACGTGGCTGAAGATTAGGAGGGGAGGATAGAAACCACCTGCTGCAAATTCAGGTCGCACTGCTGAATGGTTTGGCCTTACTTGCTGTGTAAAATAATGATGGTTGTTACTATTAACACAGGTGACATCACTCCAATTAAAATCATTATTTCCAGGAACAAAATCCGGAGCAGGTCCAATTGGGGGACCTCGGGGGAAGTAAGGACCAGGGTGGTGAGAGCTTGAATTATGTTGATCTTCTTGGGTCCAATGAGGCGTGCTTGTTGTTTTTGATCCATTTGTTTGGCTTGGGTTTCTTCGGATGTTTTTCCCTTTCTGTTTATTGTCATAACCCCTTGCTGTGTAAGGAGACTTCTGATTTGCCAAATACGGATTCTCAGAATAGGAATCCACTGGTTGTTTTAATTGAGCAGCATCAGACACTGGAATCTGTAGCGTGTCTGAAATGGGCGCATAGCTATTACTACCAAGTTGTTGTGATTCACCTTCAGTGAGTGGCGGTCCTCCAGCCAAAAGACTCGTCCAAAGCCATACACTCTTTGCTGCTGCTAGAAGGGGCGCAGATGCTTTCTGGGGCTGTGCTAGAAGAATATTATATCTCCTCATTCGCAACTGATGAAGAGCATTAGAAAAGTCTCGATCACCAGAAATTAGCAAATAATTACCTGGCGCAGGATTGTCCACCGCCCAGAACAACATATCAACAAGAATCTTCTTGTCACTTGCATCTTTAACACCTGTTCATTCACATACAAAATTATGAACTAGGGCGAAAACAATATTCAAACATCAACTCTCATACAATATAACAAATTAACAGCACAGAAGACCCAATATCAAAAACCAAAACATCCTGCTGATGTTATAACACATTCACAAATAATCAACCTGCACTTCTCCTATTTCAATAACAAAATTTCAGATCTAATAAAGGAAATCACCCATGATTCAAAAAATCCTAAATTCCTCTTTTGTTTCTCTATAATTCTCTACAACATTGCAAATCTTAACAAACCCTTTCTGTTCCGGACAATTCAGTCTCTTACAAAAAATTACATAACCCCATCACAAAATCAGACAAAAGAGTACCAAGAACACCAAAACATTGCCCGAGATCCAATCTTTCTTGACAAATCAACGAGAGAAAAAGAAAAAACCAAAACCAAACACCCCATCAAGCAAATCACCAAAAAGTACAAGTAAAATCAGCATACCTGCAGGGACATGATTGAGGGCAATCCCAGTACTAGAAAGAGCCTGTTGAACAGCCGAATTGATCCGATGGGTGTCACCATAAGCAGAAATTGAGACAGGACCACAATAATTCATCTTGACAAGAGCTGAACTTATGTTTTGTGCTATGGCATGAGGGTCACAGTCTCTGGGCACATTACAGTTCTCAATGTCCCACCAAACTGAAGTCTTGGCAGTCACATACTGTGGCTCTGCTCTGCCTCCGACTCCGCCTCCGCCTTTTTCTCCTCCCATAGCTAGCAAAGATCCCCGATAATCACGAGGGCTTTGGTCGCGGAGATTTGGAGGGTGATATTGTGGTTTTGGTATCTATGCTATGCTTTGCGTTGTTCGGGGAGAAGTAGTAGAAGAAAAAGAAGGGTTCGTGGAGGAAAAGTTAAATTACGGTTGTGACCTTGAATGTGAAGTGCACTTAAGAAAATAATTGAATATCTATCGATATACGAGTTAGTGTGAAAATATTCTTTTAGTTATGTTGGAATTTCTTCGAGTTTTTGCAATTTTTCTTTTTATAAAAAATTCGGGTATGAAAATTTTGTTTAAGATTCAGCTGAAAAAAAATAATAATAATAATTTGAGAAGAAATTGACTTAAAAATCAAAAATAAAAAATTAGCTTTATGGTTTCGTTTCAGATGATTAGTAGATTTAATTCTTATTATCATCTTGGGAATGATGAGTTTATGCAAAAACATATACGAATACTCAAATGATTTAATTTTATTTCAATAAAAACAAATCACAAATCTTTGCAAATTAAACTTCATTAGTGACGTCAATTTAAAAAAAAATCTCATTTATTTTTTTGAAATACATAAAAACACTACATAAAATTATTAAATCCTATATAAATTATGTGTGTGTAAAACAAACAAAGCATGTTTCACTTATTTCTTAGAGTAAGTGATAAATTAGTCTTTTGAGAAACGAATTAAGTAGTCACATTTATGCTTGTAAAATTAATTATTTAGTCTATTGATCAATATTGATCGTAATTAATTTAATATTATTTTATTTTAAAAAAAATCATTTTTTCATCAATTTTTTATCTTTATATTTTTAAAATAATAAATTAAAAGAAAATTTAAAAATATAAAGATTATATAATTATTTAAAGAACCGATTAATCCGTTTATCAAAATTAGAGAGACTAATTTATAATTTACTCCTATTTATTGTGCAATGAAACCTAAATTTCCTTACTAAACACTTATTTGCTCAAGCAAAACAACTAAAAGTATTGCCAAACAACGTTTAAGACCTCAAACCACATAAGAAATTTTCAAAAGTTTTTTTTTAAAAGAAAGAAAAATGGTTTAGTCTGGTCAAGCTTTGGTTTAGTCAAACAAATGGTTTTCTAATTAATTGTTGGACTTGGAGTCAACTGGTTTGTTTGGTAGACCATAATGCATGGATGACTTTTTATGTCCGAGAAACCAACGAATCTTGTTTTAACACACCAATCATCGTATGCCACGTCAGCAACACAAGAAGTCTTGGCAATGTTAGGCATTTATGAGGACTGAGAACGGAATATAAAGTCCTCGTTTCCATTCCTAGGGATGCCCTTTCGATTGAGTTAATTATAAATTAGTCCTTAGGGTTTCCGAAACCAATTAGCTAATTCTTGTAGTATAAAAAAAAATTAAATAATTTCATGACAGGCATGGATCATTTTCAATTTAGTTTTTTTCTTCCTACAATTGCCTTCTTTCCTTAATAAATCTCTTCGTTTAATTAGTTTTTCTATTTCCTAGAAAGAAAAAAAACAAAATAAAATGAAAAATAGTATAGAATTAATGAAAGAACTGAGTTGTGAACGGATTTTAAAACGAAGAAATAAATTATGTAAATTCTAAAACCATAAATACTAATTGATTAACGCTATTAAACTATAGGGGCTAGGCTATAGCTTGCTGGTTACAATTTGTACGGAACGAAATGGTGCATCTTAAGAAAGATAAATAATTGGGTAAACTTTTTATTTTACTCCCTGGAGTTTGATGTGTTTTGTCAATTTCCCCCGTGAGGTTTTGTTTGTATCAATTACCTCCTACGGTCTAAAAGAAATTTGTTTTGACTTGTATTGTTGGCTGCTGCTTGTGCGTCAAGACTGCCCTTTTTCTTGGCTAATTATGGCAAATTTGTTTAGTCAATCTTATTAATAAAATACTCATTTAAAAAGCATAAAAATAATTTATTATCTAAATTATAATAATATATTTTTAAAAAATAAAACATCGACGTTATAAAATTTTATTTTAAAATTTATATATTAAAAAATCAAATTTATTAATAAATAAAATTATATCAAAACTTAATTTGATGAGAATTTTAGTTAAAAAAAATAATTAAAAAAATAAATTTTAAACAATAAGAGTAATATAATCGGATACATATGTTCAAACTAAAATCTTAAAAAATATCATATATATTCTATCATCTTCAAACGAGCTTATTATATTCGAGTATTTAATTTTCGAGTAAATACCAAACAAACTATCGAGAACACTGGTCGATCTTACTGATTCAGCATTTAAAATTCGATACTTAATAGATTCAGCACTTAATTTTCAGTTTTATCAAACACCATCTAAGTTTATTATTTATTAGATTATATTAATATCAAATGCATCTTTTTTTTTATTACCTTTAAAAATTAGATTTTTTTAAATTCAATAGCAGTCTATTTATAATATAACTCGAAAAGAAAAAAAGAGATGAGATAATGAGGAAAGAATCTGAATATCGGGCAAATGCGAACGTATGATTTGGGAAACAAATAATTTGCCAAGAAAGCATAGAACCATAAAGGGGAATGAAAAGTAAAAGTGACCTGGAAGTTTCTTTCCACGGGGATTTGCTTGTCCGTTCTCAGTCGGAAGTGCCCTTTAGTCGAAGAAAAGAAGAAAATAAAGGATGAGACTTGGGGCGGCTCCACGCGTAAAGGCCCCACAAAGCCATGACGATTCATTCTTTACTAAAAGCTTATTTGGTCCCTTATTTTTCTAACTTTTACTGTATTGTTTTAAAGTAAAGCAATTAAAAATATAAAAACGTATTGGCTAAGGATGATATTTATAAAAGCAGGTTTATATGTATACTAAACTTCTACTTCAAAAAGTATGGAAAGATGATTTCTCATACTATTGTTTAAAAATATATTATATGTGTAAAACCTAAAGGATTTATTTTTTCATTGAAAAAATGTCGAATTCCCTAAAATTTAGCTTTTACATCAAGTAAAACTTATATAATAGACCAGACTATACGAAGAAACATAAAGTTCCTTATATGTGTGTGCGTCTATTTATTGCGTGATGATGGAGATATTTAATAAATTTATGAGTTATTTGTAGGAAAAAAAATCACTTGATTTTTATATGATTATTTAACGGTTTTGTTAAATAAAACTAATGAAAGGATGCAATGAGATAAAAATAAAAGTTAGGGATCTAATTTAAATTCTCCTCATAGTTTTTTTTTTTTTTTTTTAAGGTTTGCCATTAAACTTTCCATTATAACTTGGAAAACTTGTTGGTCTAACACGTACAAACTATCCCATTGGAAAAGGCCCATGATATATTTTTTTTTTTTTAAGAAAAAGTGAGAGATTAGGTAGACTATCTCAAACTCTTGCCGTCACGTTGGGTATATATAGATTTTTAAAATTATCAATCAAATATTTTTATTAAATTTTTTTTTAAAGGATGACTCGTTCGTTATTTGTATAATATCAGATTACAGTTTTGACTCATAGTCAAGTGGGTGTTTGGTGGATCATCATGCATTGTTTGAGTCTATGAAACCAATGAATCACGTTCTGACATGTATCAATTACCAATCATCATATGCCATGTCAACCATGGAAGAAGTCTTAGCATTTTTCAGGTATTACGAGGAAGAAGAAGGGAAGAAAGTCCTCATTTCCTTTGTTAGATATGCCTTTTCGATGGGCTAATAACATGCATTACAGTTGACTTAATTATAAATTATTGAGTTTTGCTCTTGGATGATTTCCATTGAAATCCTGAACTTTTTCCTATATCGATTAAGTTTTTTTATGTTTACTTATGAATATGTTACACGTATCATTCGAAAGAACTCAATTTTTTGTCTTCTTTTTTAAAAAATCAATCACGTGTAAATCATTTTTTTTTTAATGAATCGACCTAAAATTAGACCATTTCTCCTGGAGAAGGAAACAAAACTGAATAATATAGTTGCCCGGTTGGTTGAAGCATGAATGGTAGCTCGAAAATGTCACTAGCAATTTGGCAACAATAAGGAGGCAAGATATGAAAATTATGGAGTGTCTGTGTGTATATATATATTATGCAAACAGGCCTTCATTCAAGAAAAACCACAGATGAAGCATTGCACATTACAAAGATAATTAAAGATCAAAGCTAACGCCCACATGTGAAGCATTGCACACAAAGAGGAAAGGGGCAGCTATGGTGCTGCCATACCATAAGGCAAATATCAGAAGTTTAAGCTTGCTAAAACACTTTCCATGTCATTTCTGTTTTACTTTCCCTCTCTTCGCAGGCGGGTTTTTCTTTCCTTTGTCCTGTTTTGTAACGCTAACATGCTTTATTGATCTTGGAGCGACTGATTTTTTCACAGAAACACCTTTTTTTGCACGAGCCACTTTCTTGTTTTCACTGTCTGGTTTCTTCTCCTCTACTTGTTTCTTCTTGTTTTCACTGTCTGGTTTCTTGGTATCATGTTTTACCTCTGGTCCTCTACTTGCAGAAGACCCTTTTGAGTTTTGACTCTCTGCTTTCTTCTTGGTTTCACTGTCTGGTTTCTTGGTATCATGTTTTACCTCTGGTCCTCTACTTGCAGAAGACCCTTTTGAGTTTTGACTCTCTGCTTTCTTCTTGTTTTGACTGTCTGGTTTCTTCAAGTTTTGACTTAGTTCTGGTCCTTTTCCTGCACAAGATCCTTTCGAGTTCTCACCATCTGATTTCTTCTTGTTTCGACTTCTTGGTTTCTTCTTGTTTTGACTTGGTTCTGGTCCTTTACCTGCACAAGATCCTTTTGAGTTTTCACCGTATGATTTCTTCCTGTTTTGAATGTCCGGTTTCTTCTTGGGATCATGTTTTAGCTCTGGATTTTGTCGCTGAGGGCTAGACTTGAAGGGGCGTCCAGAATTGTTCAAATTACCCCAAGGAGGCACAATTATATATGGTGCAGAACTAAAGCTAGTTCCGTAGGGCCTCACATTCATTGCAGGAGGGGGACTGGGGAGAAGAGGCGTGCTTGTTTTTTCTAACACATTTGTTTGGCTCGGGCTTCTTTGGATGTTTTTTCCTTTCTGTTTACTATCGCCACTCCTTGCTGTGGAAGGAGACTTCTGATTTGCTACATCTACTGGTTGCTTTATGGCATCAGACACTGGAATCTGTGCTTTACTATCGCCACCCCTTTCTAGTTGTTGTGATTCAACTTCAGTGAGTGGCCGTCCTCCAGCCAAAAGACTCGCCCAAAGCCATACACTCTTTGCAGCAGCCACGAGGGGTGCGGATGCTCTCTGGGGCTGTGCTAGAAGAATGTTATATCTCCTCATTCTCAACTGATGAAGAGCATTAGAGAAGTCTCGATCACCAGAAATTAACAAATAATTAGCCGGCGGCGGATTGTCCACTGCCCAGAACAGCATATCAACAAGAATCTTCTTGTCGCTTGCATCTTTAACACCTATTAACTCAATATAAAATTATGAAAATCAACTCTCCAACAATGTAACACATGAACAACTCAAAAGACTTCAATGTTCACAAAACCACACATGCAGACCAAAACATCCTATTCATGTTGCAACACAGTCATCTCTAGTCAACCTGCACTTCTCCTATTTCAAAAACTAAACTTCAAATGAATCAAAAGATTGCAAATTTCCCTTTGTTTCTTTATAATTCTACACAACATTGCAAATCTTAACAAACCCTTAATTTCTAATCCAGTCAGTTCAGTCTCTTACACAAATTACGTAACCCCGTCAGTAAATCAAACAAAACAGCACCATTAAAGCCAAAACAGTGACCAAGAACCAATCTTACACAGTCATCTCTAGTCAACCTGCACTTCTCCTATTTCAAAAACTAAACTTCAAATGAATCAAAAGATTGCAAATTTCCCTTTGTTTCTTTACAATTCTACACAACATTGCAAATATTAACAAACCCTTAATTTCTAATCCAGTCAGTTCAGTCTCTTACACAAATTACGTAACCCCGTCAGTAAATCAAACAAAACAACACCATTAAAGCCAAAACAGTGAACAAGAACCAATCTTACACAGTCATCTCTAGTCAACCTGCACTTCTCCTATTTCAAAAACTAAACTTCAAATGAATCAAAAGATTGCAAATTTCCCTTTGTTTCTTTACAATTCTACACAACATTGCAAATATTAACAAACCCTTAATTTCTAATCCAGTCAGTTCAGTCTCTTACACAAATTACATAACCCCGTCAGTAAATCAAACAAAACAATACATGAAAGCCAAAACAGTGACTAAGAACCAATCTTACACAGTCATCTCTAGTCAACCTGCACTTCTCCTATTTCAAAAACTAAACTTCAAATGAATCAAAAGATTGCAAATTTCCCTTTGTTTCTTTATAATTCTACACAACATTGCAAATCTTAACAAACCCTTAATTTCTAATCCAGTCAGTTCGGTCTCTTACACAAATTACATAACCCCGTCAGTAAATCAAACAAAACAACACAAGAAAGCCAAAACAGTGACCAAGAACCAATCTTTCTTTAAAAAAAAACAGAGAGAGAGAGACAACCAAACACCCTATCAAACAAATCATCAAAAAGTAGAAGTAAAAGGAGAAACCTGCAGGGACATGATGGAGAGCAATCCCAGTACTAGAAAGAGCCTGTTGAGCAGCAGAATTGATACCCTGAGTGTCACCATAAGCAGAAATAGAGACAGGACCACGATAGTCCATCTTGGAAAGAGCTGAGCTTATGTTTTGTGCTATGGCATGAGGGTCACAGCCTCTGGGTACATTACAGTTCTCAATGTCCCACCAAACTGACGTCTTGGCTGTCACGTACTGTTCCTCTGCTCCTCCTCCTCCGATTCCACCTTCTCCTCCCATTGCTGGCAATGATCCCTGATAGTCACAGTGGTTTTGGTTGGGGAGATCTAGAGGGTAGCGATGATGGTAATGTGGTTTTGGTATCTATATTGTGCTTTGAGTTGCTTTGGTAAAAGGAGACAGGAAAAGACGGTATGTATTCCTTTGCGTTTGGAGTAAATTATAAATTACTCCTTTAGTGTTTGAGAAATAAATTAATTAGTTCTTCTATTTCAAAAACGAATTAATTAGTCCTTATTATACCTTTTATGTTCCTTTCCAGTTTTTTTTTTTGTTCTAAAAGAAAAATAAAATAAAAATATTGTTGAAATATTAATTAGAAAATATTTTTTTAGGATAAAATAGTATTAAATTAAGCATAATTAACACTAGAAAAAGGACCAAATAATTAGTTTTTGAAACAAAATGAACTAATTGATTTAGTTTTTAAAAATAGAGAGACTAATTTATAATTAATTCTGAGTTTAATTGTTACGTGGCTTTAAGTTAAGGTCGTGTTTGGGTTGCTTTTAGAGGAGCAGGTGAAAAGGAAAGAATCTACCCTAACCCGGTAAATAAATAAATAATGTTTTTCCTGGCAAATAGATTTACAGCTAGTTGTTTTGTTCTTTGTTTTTTTTTTCTTTTTTTGAACTTATATTTAAACAAGGTTATAAAATTATATCCATGCATCAATTCGAGTATGAATTATCTGCTTAATTTGCAAGGCTAAAAATTTATTTTTATTTCTTTTTTAAATCAATAAGGAGCTTTTGGGGAGGGAGAAAAAAAAAAAAAAAAAAAGGAAGAAGAAGAGAAACATGCCTCCATAATTCCTTCGCGAAAAACACTTATTATCTACTACTAGAAATTAGATAAGAAATTTAAAGTTTCAAAAGTTATTAAATAAAATAAAAAATTTATCATAATTTATAAAAAATTAATAAATTTAATTTCAATTAATGTAAAAATTAATCGAGATAATATTTCACTATCTCTAAATACTCGTTACCAACAAAAAAGAGAGAGAAAAAAAAGGTCGTGTTGATCAAGCTTTGATTTTATGAAGAAAAAAAAGAAGTTGGAAGTTCCATTCTATCCATGAGGGTAAATTATAAATTAGTCCCTTTATTGTTTAGAAATAAATTAATTAATATTTTTTTTTCAAATATGAATTATCTAGCTCTTTAATAATTGTTCACCATATTTAATTCAATATTATTTTACTTTTTAAAAATGTCATCGTTTTTTACCAATCCTTTCATATTGTTTACTTGTTTTTTTTTCTATTTCGTAAAAAAAAAGATTAAGATACGAGAAAATTAGATATAAATCCTAAATAATTAGTTTTTAAAAAATTAAAATAATAATTAATTTCTCAAAACTAGAGTAACTAATTTAGTATGATTAATCCACTCTTTTCCTTGGTAATCTGCTTGTCCTTCTTGGGCAGCTGCCCTTGGTAGAATTAAATTACTTTGTCCATTAAAAAGTCATGTTTGCATCTTTTTCTTTTCGATGTTCTACGTTTAATTAAAGCATCCTTTTCTTTTCTAAAGCTAATAATTCGGTGACCTTTTTATTCCAACGAGAAAATGTGATTTCATTGATACTATATATAATTATAACAGTATTTAATGACCTCTTGAATGGCATATTGTTGTTTCTATTTTATGGATTTTCTAAATGAGTTTTCTTTTTTTTTTTTTTTATCCACTTGAATTGTCCATAATGTTGGCATTAATATCAAGGTATCAAACCACTGAACAAAAATCCTGATTCCTAATCAGGCTTTCTCAAAAGAAAAAAAAATTCTAAATTGTCTTTTTTGATAATTAACAAACCTTAAATTTTTCCTCTAATTTTAAAATATTGTTTAATTTAAGATACCACTAGAAAAAAAAAAAAAAAAACCTTCTCGATAAGATATAAAATTTAAACATTTGTATTGATAATCAATCTCTTTTTTTTAGTTCCTCGGAAGATTTAAAGCGTGTTGAATTACGGTAGTCATATTTCAACACAATATATATGAAAAAATTAGAATCAATATGTAAAGGGTCCCAAAGCCACGACAATTTATTCCTTGCTAAAAGCCAATTTACTCCCGTATTTTTCTAATTTTTATTTCCCTTTACATTTCAATCATTTTACTAGTTTGTTTCTTCACATGTTATACTAAGATCATTTATAAATTACACCCAACAAATTTTTATTTATAAATTAAATAATTTTTTATTCGCATCCACTATTTTCTTTGTTGCCGATATTCTTGCTTCATTTTTTGCTAAATATCATTTAACCTCAAAAATATTTTAAATCTAGTTGAGTTGATTTTAGATAATCTAAAAAAATCGATCTATGTTTGAGGAAGTGTGCTCCTTCCTTTGATTTTTTGAGTTCAAATTTTAAAGTCAATAGATAGAAGAATTTAATTTTTCTGAATGCATTAGTCTAATATGAGGAGTGTATCATTAAAATCATGCAAAAAGAAGATTTAATCTTAATTTATCTGTAAACTAACTCGATAAATACTCGTTTCCATAACAAAAAAAAAAAAAAAATTGGTGATTTTAGGTGAGGAGAACATGCTGCTTTGTTAGAATATTTATTAAAATTTTGATGGAAACATAACAATAAAGACGATTTTTTTTTTTTTGAAAATTCTCAAAACAAACAAATAAATGAATTAGTTTTTTTTTTTTTTTTCGTTACAAATGATAGGGGTGAATTCAAAATCTTTTGAAACGATGAGCAATACTAAAGTCATTTAAACTATACTTCATTGATAATAGAACTCTTTGAAGCCTAATAACTATGTTAGTTTCGATAAAATGGAAAAAAAATAATTAAATAATTAATAATAATTGATAAAGGATAATTAAAAATTAATCTGATTTATTTTAAATAAAAAGAAGATGGGTAAAGAAATTGTTAAAATATAGCGAGACAGACTCGTGAGAAGAAAAATATTTTCCTTTTTGAAACTGAAAAAATATTTTTCTAAAAATACTCAATCATTTTCATTGGCCGAAAATTATTTTTTATTAACTTTTTTTAAAATTTATTTTTCCTCCAACAAACACAACTATAACAGAACACATAATTTCTTTGACAAACAGCGGGGGTTAAATTTTCCATGGCTCAAAAAGATTTCAGAAAAATTATTAACTATCCCATGAGAAAAATAAATTAATTTAGTTTTCGGAGAAAAAGAAATCAGCAAATATTTCAAGCACCGACAAGCTAACGTGCGCCTATGTACTTTAGTGGGCCAATTATTGCAAATACATTAATTCCACTAATTAGTCATTTTCATTGTGAAGAGAATCTGAAAATTGGCGAAAGCGAAAGTAAGATTTCAGAAATAATTTATTTGCCTGAACAGCATGAAAATTTTTGGTTTAATTGTCGTTTTTTTTTTCCAAATTTTTACTAGCCATATTAAGTTATAGTTTTTTTTTAAGTCCCAATTATTAGGTTCTTTATTGCTATTTTTTAAGAAATAAATTAATTAGTATTCTTTGTTTTAAAAATTAATTATTTAGTTTTTTAATATGTGTTTATCACAATCAATTTAATATTATTTTATTTAAAAAACAATCTCAACATTTTTCATCAGTTATTTCATGTTTTTTACTTATTTTTTTCTATTTCATAAAATAAAAAAATAAATTGAAAGATATGAAAATGATTAAGATACAAAAAAATCGATATAAAAGCTAAATAATTAATTTTTAAAAAATGAACTAATAAACAATTTCTCAAAACTATAGTAACTAATTTAGTATAATTAATCTACTCTTTTCCCTGGTAATTTGCTTGTCCTTCTTGGTCCGCTGCCCTTAGTAGAATTAAATTACTTTGTCCGTTAAAAAGTCACGTTAGCATATTTTTCTTTTCAATGTTCTACGTTTAAAGCTAATAATTTGGTGACCTTTTTTTTTAATTTTTCTTTTACATAGAAATTGCTTCAAACTTTGTTAGATCGGTTAATTTAACTTCTTCTTTTTTCAGGTTTTCTAAGATACTTTTATAATTTTATTTTACATAGAAAGGAATCTCTAATTTTTTTTTACTTTTAGGGGATTCGATAATGTTCTGTATCACGCCGCCGCCGACCCCACCCCACCCCCAACCACCAAAAATTAATAATAATAAATGGGTCTTTCAAAAGGGTTCAATGGTAATTTCATATCGTTTAACTATTGGCAGTATAACAAAACGAGACATGCACTATTAATCCGATCAATTTTATCTTAAACTATCATAAATTGACCAAACAATGTCTCATTTTACTGTTATCATTGACCAAAAATTCTTTAAATTTTAAATTTTAAATTTTTGGTATTTTAAACTAGAAATTTTTACGACACATGCTAGTAAATATTCAATCTACTTTCAAAAAAATTTGAGATCATAAAGCATTTTTTTAGTTTTTCTTGGATATAAAGTATCAAAAAATAGAAAAGTATTAGAAATAATCTCATATTTTGTTTGGAAGCCTAAAAAAATTATATAAATTTACGTGTTTAGCTTTAGTATGATTCTCAAAGCACTTGCATAACTAAATACCTAGCACCTAATCAGGTTTAATTAGGTTAGTTTTGAGAGCCACATATGTAAAAAATTTGAAAACCACAATGAAATTACCCATGTGAAATTCATATAACCTTCTTAACACTCTCAAAAAATTGAGATAATTTGAATTTATCTTTTATTTTTTTATAATTTATTGCATCTTATTATTATTATTAAAGATCTAAAAAAGCTTAGGATAGTGAAACTTTATTTAGTTTTAGTATAGTAAGAATAAAAATAAAACTTGATAAAATTATAATGACTAAAATAAAAATATATCATAAAATAGGAACAAAAAAAGAACATAAAATTTTACTAAATGCCAAGAAAAAATATTTATTATAAGAAAAAAATCAAATATAATAAAATTTTAATATTTATTATATGGATAAAAATTAAATATAATAAAGTTTTAATGACCAAAGGAACAAAAATAAAATATAATAAAATTTTAATATTTATTATTGAGATGAAAATCAAATATAATAAAACATTAATGATCAAAATAAAAAAGATGACAAACCAAGGACTAAAATAAAAATAAAAGCCAAGAGAAGGGCTTAAAAAACGCAGCAAGAGAGAGGAAAAAACCAAAAAAACCTGTGAACAGCAACCCAGATAAAGAAAAAAGAAAGAAAGAAAGAAAGGTGGGGGAACGGTGAATTAACAGTAGCACTTTCCCGTTTTCTCTTAGTATATTTGATGATAATAATAATTTCAGTGGTACTAGGTTGGTCTTCTGTTTTTAGTTGACAGTTATCGTTCGAAGTAGCTCTATTTAAAGGAACCACTGTTGTGAATAAACGGTACGAATTATTCAGATTAAACAGCTTGCTTTTGCAATTTACTCTCTATTTGTCTTGACAGTTCTCTCAAGATAGCTCCTGGTAGGAACAGAGCGTGCGTTCGTGGTGTAGGTCGTGGAGAAGAAAAGAATCTGAATATTGGCAAATGGAAAGGTAGGATTTGGGAAAGAGATAATTTGCCCAGAAAGCATGGAACCATGAAAAGTCACACAAGGAAATGAAAAGTAGAAGTCACCTGGAAGTTTCTTTTTACTGGATTTGCTTGTCCTTCTCCGTCAGCAGTTCCCTTTAGTGGAAGAAAATAAGAAAATAAAGGATGAAACTTGACTTCGTTTATATGTATACTCTTCAAAAAGTATGGAAAGATAGTTTTGTTTTATACTATTATTTGAAAAAAGATATATTACATGATTTTTTGATTCTTGTATCTTACTTCTTTTTATATTAATCATGACTTTTAATTTTAAGGACGAAAGTATTTTTATATTTTCGAGTAATTTCTTTTAATTTTTTAATAAAAAATTTGAAATTCAATAATAATAATTTTAGTTCAAACAACCTAATATTACCAAATAGTTAAGTGATTTTACTCACAGTAGAACACATAATCTCATGAGAAATTTTATAATACATAAGGAATAACTATTGGCATGTATACTAGTTACTTCTTGAGTCCACTTTGAGGAGAGAGATAAACACACAAAAATAGAGAGAGAAAAATAAAAAAATTTAAGCGGACGTGGAAATCTTCTTATCATTTTTTATGGGTATGGATGTAATTTTTTTTTTTTTTTTTGTCTATCTCTCTCCTCAAAGTAGGCTCAAGGAATAACTACCGTACATGCCACTTGTAACCCTCGTAAAAACCCTTATCCGTAACGCGATGTGTTTTAGAATCATTCTATATATACGTATATTAAGAGTAAGTATAATTCTCATTTCATCATGAGAAATTAATACTTGAAATATGTGATTTATGTTAAATTAAAGTTATTGTGCTTAAGATTAATGGTTTAATTATTAAAGAAATCAAATATGCAAAATCGAGTTTTAAGGACTATATTCTTCCCGAGTTTTGTGTGAATTATTTGAGGACTTTATGGTGATTTTTGGGTAACCCTTAAAGAATGAAAGTTGTTCATCTATGTGTTGAATAGACCTGTATAACATTTTATAATTTTTGGACCTATACATTAAGAGTTATATCCATTATGGTGAGGGTTGTTTCGAAATGCATTCTGTTGGAATTTCGGGAGAAGAATCTGCTCGAATCTTGTGAGATTTATTTGATGACATTAGATTGATTTTTGAAAACAACTTAAAGAATAAAAGTTGTTTGTATATATGTGTACTAGATCTGTATAAAATTTCAGAATTTTTGGATATATATAGAAAGAGTTATGCACATTTTAGTATAGATGGGTTAGGAGGTAACACTCGCTGGAATTTTGAGAAAAAATAAATTCGGAATTTTAAAAATGGAAATTTCAGAAATTTTTATGAAAGAAAGTAAGTTTAGTTACTTGAATTAAGTTAATTGATGATTTTAATTAGTCTAAATTTTATATAGACACCTAAGCAAATGCAATAAATGAATTTAAGGCCAACTCACCCATTATGGTCCCAAAGCGACCACCTTTCCTCATGACTCACCCATAACTTTTACACCTTGTCCCATTAATTTATAACACTTGTAGCTAAAGGTAAGTAAGTATATATATAGCAAGTGTTAAGATAGTGAAAAAAATTTTAGTAACCCGTACGTACCAAAAATTAGGAGAGAAAAGGCAAGAAAGACAAGAAAGGAAAAAAAATGTGAGGAGAGAAAGGAAAGGAAAGAAAAAGAGAAAGGGAAAAGGGAAAGAAAAAGAGAAAGGGAAAAAGAAAAGAAAAGGAGCTAAGGAAATTATAATCAAACCTAAAAGAGGTAAGTAGGTTCCATTTTTTTTGGCTGATTAATGTCTTAAATTATTTTTTTAAGTTATTTTGTTAGTGTTTATTTCATGGGTTGTAATAATTTTCGGTGGTTATATGCTTGATGCTTGGGATAAATCTATGTATGGATGCCTTGTTATGATAGTTTATGATGTTATGATGCTTTGAAAAATGTCCAAGTATGTGGTGATGGGTTGGATTGGACTTGGACTAAATTTAAGTGAGCTAAAACATGTTTAAAGTTGGCTTGGAATGAACTAATAAATTGGTGTTGATAAGGAGTAAATTCTATCCGACTTTTGGGGTGCATGTTCAAGGATTTTAGGTCGATTTCTGGATGAAACTCAAAGAATAAAAGTTGTTCATCTATGTTTCAACTAACTGCCTTTAAAATTTCTTGGTCATTGGATTTGTATACAAATATTTATACCCGATTTAGTACGGATAGCTCTAGACAAACTACTACTAGGCAGATTGCTCCCTAAGTTTCAAAATTTATAATTAATTATGTACTTGGTATTTAGATCTAATTTTTGGATATGTTATAAATAAATATGTCTAGTATCTAAAATAAAATGATTAATATTTAATTATATTCTGAAATTAAAAAATTATTTACTCGATTAGGAGTTGCCCAAGTAATAAATCCTAAAATCAAAGAATTAGACTTGGACAAAATTAATGGGTTTGGAATAAACTAAATGGGCTTGGACTAAATAAAATAGAATTGAATAAACTCAATGGACTTAGGATAAAGTTAATGGGCTTGGATTAAAGTAAATGGACTTGGACCTTCTTTTAAATATTAATGAAACTAATAAACAATATTAATGAGCGGAGGTTGTGTTCCCGCTATGAGTATCATGATTGGTATGTGAGCAACGGGTAAATTTCGAGTGTGTGGGTTGGACCATGAGTATAGCATGAGAATGAAGGATTGGTACCCGAATTTGGTTGTATGTGATTACATATGTCATCAAGTGCATCATGTGCATAGTAGGTGGTTTAAGACAAGTCAATTAATTGAGAAATAGTTTATACATCTAGGTTTGATAACTTAACTGGAAAAAATGGATATTAGTAGTCCAAGTACTCTAGGTTGTGTGCTCGCACTATTAGACGATGAATTTTCGCTAATAGCAGTTACAACGAGGGATAATTCCATTGTAGCGAGAAGATGATCCGAGGATCATCCGGTGAAATCAAGTCGTGTGCTTGCACTCGTTAGACAATGGATTTCCGCTAACGGTAGTTACAACGAGGGACAATTCCATTGTAGCAAAAGGTGATCTGCGGACCACCCGGATGATAAATAAAGTAGATCGACTAATACCCGTGGTACCCGAGATTAAAATTTATGAGTATGGTGGAAAGTCAAAACAACATTGCATATCACGTGCATCATCCTCGCTTACCGAGCTTCGACTCACCCCGTTGTTATTTTTTATGTCGTGAAAAAAAGGACAAGTTGGTACGAATGCGGCTAGCTCCTCATAACCGGCTCATGTGAGGCACCATATATTATTTTTTATTTTATCTCGTAAATTTGGGGTATGGAGTTCGTGAGAAATTGAATATTGCTCGTAATGTTTTATTAATGTATTTAATTATGTGATGTAAATTTTATCTTAAGGAGTTATATATGTAATGTGTCGTTAAAGTTTTAAGAATATCATAAGAGATTACTTAGAGTTTAGGGTATGTCGGTGTAACGCGCTTCGTATAATACTCGCTTAGGTAGTAGAAATATGATCAGGACGGGGGTGTTACACCACTAGTTACTCCGTGTGTATTATAAAATTTTTCTAATCTCATTACCAAACAAGTAGGGGTCAACTTTTCCACGGTCCCCATTAAAATTGGAGCGAGACCTAAAAGAATCCTCAATTTGTAGGATAAACCTTGATTAAGTCCTTAAACTATTTTTTTATCCCAATTGAGTTCCCAATGTATATTAGTAGATACTCAATCAGATATTTATGTTAGATTTAGTTAGAAAAATTTATAAGTGGTTACGTGAAACTTAAAAGGATTTATATTTTTCCATAAAAAATTATTGAATTCCTTGATATTTAGTTTTGCATTAAGTAAAACTTATATAATAGACTATATATATATATATATATATATATATATATATATATATATATATATATATATATATAACATAAAGTTCCTTACATATATGTGTCCGTAATGATGATGGAGATATTTTAATAAATTTATAAGTTTTTTTATAGAAAAAAGGAAAAAAAATCACTTGATTTTTATATGATTATTTAATGTTTTTGTTAACTAAAACAAGTGGAAGGATGCAATGAGATAAAAATAAAAGCTAGGGATCTAATTTAAATTCTCCTTATAGGTTGGACATTTTTCTTCGGCTTGCCCTTAAACTTTCCATTCTAACTTGGAAAACTTGTTGGCCTAACACATACGATCGTCCATCGCCCGTAACAACAAATCAACAAGAATCTTCTTGTCGCTTGCATCTTTAACACTCGTTAACTCATATGTAAAATTATGAACATCGACTCTCCGACAATATAACACATAAACAATATGCGGGACTTCAATGTTCGAAAAAACCACACATGCGGACCAAAGCATCCTATTCATATTGCAACAGATCATATTTAGTCAACTTGCACTCTTCCTATTTCAAAAACTAAACTTCAAATGAATCAAAAGATTGCAAATTTCCCTTTGTTTCTTTATAATTCCGCACAACATTGCAAATCTTAACAAACCCTTAATTTCTAATCCAGATCGGTTCGGTCTCTTACACAAATTACATAACCCCGTCGATAAATCAAACAAAACAACACCATGAAAGCCAAAACAGTGACCAAGAACCAATCTTTCTTGAAATAATTAAAAAAAAAAACAGCAAAAACCAAACACCCCGTCAAACAAATCATCAAAAAGTAGAAGTAAAAAGAAGAAACTCGCAGGGACACGACGAAGAGCAATCCCGGTGCTAGAAAGAGCTCGTTGAGCAACGGAATCGATACCATGAGTGTCACCATAAGCGAAAATAGAGAAAGGACCACAATAGTCCATCTTGGAAAGAGCCGAGCTTATGTTTTGTGCTATGGCACGAAGGTCACAGCCTCTTGGTACATTACGGTTCTCTATGTCCCACCAAACTAACGTCTTCGCGAGTCATGTATTGCGCCTCTGCTCCTTTGATTCCACCGTCTCCACCCATTGCGAGGCAACGATCCTCGATAATCACGGTGGTTTTTGGTATCTATGTCGTGCTTTGCGAGGAAATTTTATAATGAACAAGGAGTAAGCGAGTGATATGTATAGTAGTTACTCTTTAGATTTACCTTGAGTAGAGAGATAGATACATAAAAAAGAAAGAAATTACATCCACACCCACCAAAAGTGATAAGACAATTTTCACCTCCGCTTAAATTTTTTTATTTTCTCTCCTATTTTTCTGTCTCTCTTTTTTACGTGTCTATCGTTATCCTCAAAATGAGTCCAAGGGATAACTATTGTACATGCCACTAGTTACTCCTTATGTATTATAAAATTTCTTTTACTCGCGTAGCTTTGGTACATGGAGATAGGAAAAGACGATGTGTACTCCTTTGTGTTTGGAGTAAATTATAGATTAGTCCCTTATTTTTTGAGAAATAAATTAATTAGTTTTGTTATTTCAAAAGCTAATTATTTAGTCATTTTCATACTTTTTATGTTTTTTTCCGAGTTTTTAAGAAAAAACATAAAATAAAATTATTATAGAAAGATGGATGAGAAGAGAGATTATTTTTTATAATAAATAATATTAAATTAAGTATAATTAACTCTGATTAAAGGACTAAACAATTAGTTTTTGAAACAAAATGAATTAATTGATTTAGTTTTTAAAAATAAAGAGACTGATTTATAATTAATTCTGAGTTTTATCGTTAGGTGGCTTTAAGTTAAGGTTATGTTTGGTCATATTGGGTCCCGCTTTTAGAGGAGCGGGTGAAAATGAAAAATACTCTATTGCCCCCCAAAAAAAAACAAAAAAAAATAGTTTGCCTTGGTCCAGCTTTGATTTTGTGGGGGACTACAATTGTTTTCCAATTTTTTCTTGGTCAATATTTAATTATATTTTCTTTCTCAAACAAATCAATCATGATCTGAAAAAAATAGTCAAACCTCAAATATTACACGATAAGAAGAATTTGTTTGACTTGTATGTAACGTTTGGGTCGGAGGATTGCCTTATTTCTTGCTTCCTTGTGAGGGAAAAAAATAGCAAGGTTTTAATATTGTGGAGAGAATCTGAAAATTAGCAAATGCAAAACTAAAATTTCAAAAATAATTTATTTTTCTGAACAGTATAAAACCATAAAGTGAGTAGATAAGAGAGGAAAAGTAAAAGTCACTTGAAGTTGGAAGTTCCATTCCATCCATGAGGGTAAATTATAACTTAGTCCCTTTAGTTTTAAGAATTAAATTAATTAATATTTTTTTTCAAAAATTAATTATTTAATTTTTTATTATGTGTTCACCGTATATAATTTAATATTTTTTTATTTTTTAAAAAATCATTATTTTTCATCAATTCTTTCATATTTTTTTACTTTAGTTTTTAAAAAATTTGAACTAATAATTAATTTCTCAAAACTAGAGTAATTAATTTAGTATAATTAATCCACTCTTTTCCTTGGTAATTTGCTTGTCCTTCTTGGTCAGCTGCACTTAGTAGAATTAAATTACTTTGTCCATTAAAAAGTCATGTTAGCATCTTTTTCTTTTCAATTTTCTACGTTTAATTAAAGCATCCTTTTCTTTTCCAAACCTAATAATTCGGTGACCTTTTTATACCAGCGAGAAAATGTGATTTCATTGATACTAAATATAATTATAACAGTATTTAATGACCTCTTAAATAGTATATTGTTTTTCTATTTTATGGATTTTCTAAATGAGTTTTTTTTTTAAAAAAAAATTCTCCATTTGAATTGTTCATAATGTTGGCATTAACTGGTTAGGTATATCAAACAACTGAACAAAAATCCTAATTCCTAAGCAGGCTTTTTCGGAAGGAAAAAAAAAATCTAAATAGGCTTTTTTTGGGTGATTAACAAACCTTAATTTTCCCCTCTAATTTTGAAATATTGTTTAATTTAAGATACAACTGAAATAAATAAATAAATAAATATTTCTGAATAAAATATAAAATTTAAACGTCTGTATTGATAATCATGCTCTTTTTTAGTTCATTAGAAGATTTAAAGTGTTTTGAATTACGTAACGGGAGATAATCAGTCTTCTTTCTACACAATATATATGAAAAAATTAGAAACAGTTGAACTTGAACCTAATTCATTGAATGAAACTATCAGACATAAGAATATTAGGTTAAACATATGTGTCAATTGCATGACTATATACGATATTGATTTTAATTTTAGGAAATAGATAGATATTCCTCATCTAAAGAAATTATTTTAAAAATAATAAATAAAGATGGGTGTCAACATTATTTATGTTAGAAATTACAAGGACACAAATTGCTTCCAACTTTGTTAGATCAGTTAATTTAACTCTTTTTTTTTTAGGCTTTTTGACATAGTTTTATAATTTTATTTTACATAGAAAGGAATCTTTAACTTTTTTACTTTTTGGTCAATCTCTTTTTTTAGTTCGTCAGAAGATTTAAAGTCTTTTGAGGGCTCCATTTGTTTTTTTAAGAAATTATTTTTCAAAAAATATTTTCTATCATTGGACAATTATATAAAAAAATTACTGAAAAATATATTTCAATGTTTGTTTGATATAGAAAATTAAAATATAAAAACAATATGTGATTGTTACATCAATGAGTTTTGAGAGAACTTCGAAAGGAATATTCATAATTTCACAATATAAGATATATTTCAAAAAATTTAATAAATTTTCATAAATACCGACTCTAAAATTTTAATTCGAAAAATAAAATATAGTTTTTAACTATCAAAGCAATTCATTAAAATTACTTGGGACAAAATCAAGTCGATATTCACATTTAGAAAAAAAAAAATCTAAGCAATCCTAGCATTGTTATTCTAGTACCTCAATTAAGAATTTTTTTTTTTTTTGAAAATTGAACGGATAATGTAGTCTAAAAAATATTTTTATAAATTATTAGTTATCATTTATAAATAATTATTCATTTGGTTTCAAAAGATTAATGTTGAAATAATTTGTAATCATTTATTCACTACAATTACCAACAAAATTTTACAACTGATTAAAATTATAAATTATTGATTTAGTTGCAAATGAATAGTATTGAAAAAAAATGTATTTATTAATGAATTAGTTAATTTCAATTTTTTTTACAAAAAAATTATAGTCTTTTAATAATTATTTTCAATCATTTAAGTATAGTTTAGGTAGTGTTTGAGATAATAGTAAAAAAATAGAGATAAATTATTGAAATATTTATTATAAAAATAATTTTAAGTTGTAAAAATGGGTTTTAAGAATATTTAATGTATCTATAAATCAAAAAATTAAATATTAATAGAAATAGAGAAAAAATAATTAAATAATTAATAATAATTGATAAGGAATAATAATAAATTAATTTAATATATTTTAAATAAAAAAAGATAGAGAAAAAATTATAAAAATATATCAAGAGAGAGGTAAGTAATACGAGAGTTAAACAATTTGTGAGAAGAAAAATGTTTTTCTCTTTTTTAATTGAAAAAATATTTTTTCAAAAATGCTCTATAATTTTTTGTTGACTGAAAATTATTTTTCGTTGACTTTTTTATAAACGTGAAACAAACACTAAATAATAAGAAAAATAAATTCTTAAAACTTATATTCTGTCAAATAAACACAGCCTGAATTACGGTAACGGGAGACAACCAGCCATACTTCAACACGATGCATAGAAAAAATTAGAATCAACGCGTAAAGGATCCCAAAGCCACGACAATCTATTCCTTACTAAAAGCTTGTCTGGTCCTTTGTTTTTCTAACTTTTATTGTATTGTTTTAAAGTAAAGCGATTAAAAAAATACATAAAAAAAATTATTACGTAGTGGGCCTTTTAGTTTTGTGGATAGCAATAGAAGCAGGCCCACGACCATTTATAGCTTCTAGGGCCTTTTTTTTTTTTTTCTTTTTTCATTGCAAAATATAACTATAATTGCCTTATTAAAAAAATAGAAAGGATAGATTAAAGGTTATAAAAAAAAATTTTATCCTAATTTAAAAAATAATAAATTTATTCTCAGTGAATGTAAAAATTAATTTGATGATATCTATTACATAACAAGAAGAATTTGTTTGACCTGTATAACATTTGTGTCAAGAGATTGCCTTATTTCTTGCTTCCTTATGAGGGGAAAAAAGGTAAGGTTTTAATATTGTAGAGCCAACTATGGCAAATATTTTAATTCCGCTAATTAGTCATTCTCATTGTGGAGAGAATCTAAAAACTGGAAAAAGCAAAAGTAAGATTTCAGAAATAATTTATTTGCCTGAAGAACATAAAAATCTTGCTCTTTTGGTATAGTTGTCGTTTTCTTTTTTCTATTTTCTAAAAAAAATATTTTCCAAATTTTTACTAGCCATGTTAAGTCATAACATTTTTTCTATGTCCCCAGTTATTAAGTTTTCTATTGCTATTTTTTTTTAAGAAACAAATTAATTAGTTTTCTTTGTTTTTAAAATTAATTATTTAGTTTTTTTTAATATATGTTAATCACCGTTAATTTAATATTATTTTATTTAAAAAATCATTGTTTTTTATCATCAATTCTTTCATGTTTTTTTTTGTTTTTTTTATTCCATAAAATAAAAATAAATAAATTGGAAGATATGAAAAAGATTAAGATAAAAAAATTCGATATAAAAGCTAAATAATTATTTTAAAAAATTGAACTAATAATTAATTTCTCAAAAATGGAGTAACTAGTTTTAAAAAATAATAAATGTAGTATCAATTAATATAAAAATTAATTCGATAATATCTATTATTTACCAAAAAAAAAAAGTTTGTGTTGGTCAAGCTTTGATTTTGGGGGGGACTACATTCGTTTTCCAATTATATCTTGGTCAATATTTAGTCGTATTTTCTAGAAAAACAGTCAAACCTCAAATATTACACAATAAGAAGAATTTGTTTGACTTGTATAACATTTGTGCCAAGAGATTACCTTGTTTCTAGCTTTCTTATGAGGAAAAAAAAAAAATAGCAAGTTGTCATATTGTGGGACCAATTATCTTAAATATATTAATTCCGCTAATTAGTCATTTTCATGGTGGAGTGAATCTGAAATTTGACAAAAACAAAAATAAGATTTTAGAAATAATTTATTTGTTTGAACAGCATAAAAATCTTTCCGTTTTGGTATAATTATCGTTTTCTGTTTTTCTATTTCTCAACAAATATTTTCCAAATTTTGACAAAAAAAATTTTGATATAAAATCTAAATAATTAGTTTTTTTTAAAAAAAAAATCGAACCAATAATGAATTTCTCAAAACTACAGTAACTAATTTAGGATAATCTACTCTTTTCCTTGGTAATTTGCTTGTCCTTCTTGGTCCGCTGCCCTTAGTGGAATTAAATTACTTAGTCCATTAAAAAGTCATGTTAGCATCCTTTTCTTTTCAATGTTCTACGTTTAAAGCATCCTTATCTTTTCTAAAGCTAATAATTTGTCCATTAATTTATTTTTTCAGGTTTTTTGAGATATTTTTATAATTTTATTTTACATGGAAAGGAATCTTTAACTTTTGAACTTCTAAGGGATTCGATGACGTTTTGCATCTCGCCCCTTTAACTTAGCCATGTCATCCATGTTATGTCAACCCCCCTACCTCCAATAATAATAATAATAATAATAAATGGGTCTTTCAAAAGGGTTCAATGGTCATTTCATATTTTAACTATTGGAATTGTGATAAGATGGGATATGTACTATTAATCTGATCAATTTTATTCTTAAACAATCATAAATTGACCAAATAATGTCTTTGTTTTTATTTGATTGTTATCATTGACTAAAAATTAGTTTTTTTTTTTTTTGTATTTTAAACTAAAATTTTTCACATATGCGAATAAATATTCAATCTATTTTTTTTATATAAAAAAATTGAGATCAAGAAGCATTTTTAGTGTTTCTTAGATATGAAGTATAAGTAAAAGAATGCCATTAAACCTCTTTCTTCAAAAGTAAGCGAACACCTTTCATGTTGATCATGACCCATAGGTTTCTTAGAGACGAAAGAAAGGTTATTTTATTCCGTCATGTTACCGTTTCTTTTCATCCACCTTCTTTCGAAAAAAAAAAAAAAACACACACACGGATACACATCTCTTCTCTCACATCACAAAAGCATTGTTTCTCTCTATAATTTCTTCATGGAATGTCTCTTTCTTACAGAGTTACAGACCCATCTCTCACATGTTACTGTTTTTTTTTCTAACAACACACGCAAACACATCTCTTCTCTCACATCACACAAAACACTGTACAAAAATATGTTTTTCTTTCAATAATTTCTTCATAGAATGCCTCTTTCTTCCAGGCCCATTTTGTGATTCATGGCAGATTCTTCGTTTTGGGTGTGAACAAAACTCTCTTTTGAATTTCTTGCTGGAACAACATTAAATGATTTCATAAAGTTTGTCGACATCTCAATGCCTAGAACATTCATTTCTTCGAGAGTCTTCTTAATGATTGGTAGAGATTTCGTATTATGGTCAACTGGATTGGAGTTTGAAATTAAACATGGAAAACATTAATTTGATACATTCTCAATGAAATTGTTATATTAATTACTTTGCATTTTCAACATCATTATTAAACACACATGATAACTCTATTCGGTGCCATGGTTGAGACTGTGATCGAGGACTTCAAGGCTCCAAAAACACAAAATACAGTAATTCGGGATTGGTTATTGAGAATTTCAACGTGGGATTATAAATGATAAAAGTTAACAATTTCAATTTTTAATGATGGTTTTTCTATAAGTAGTGAGTGCTACATCACACCAGTGGTGTTAAAAAAAAATCATCATAATTTTATAAGGTTAATATTTTCTTGAAGAAATATAAAGAAATGTACTTTATTTCAATGACTATTGTATCATTTAATATTTTCACTTTTCAAATTTACCCTTAAATCATTTATTTCAATAACTATTATGTCATTCACATGACATCGGTGGTGTAAAAAAAAAATCATTATAATTTTATAAGGATAACGTTTTCTTGAAGGAATACAAAGAAATGTACTTTATTTCAATTACTATTATGTCATTTAATATTTTCATTTTTAAAATTTACTCCTAAATTCTTTATATTTTTTGAAATAGTATCTGTCACTATGGTGTCATCAAATATTTTCCTTTTTCTATTCTATTATATATAACTTTTTGGTATATTACTATATGAAAACTCTATAGAAAATGCTATTTATTACACAAAGTACGAATTTCTCATAAAACAAGTGATTTTTTAAAATAATTTTAATTATCAAATAATAAATGCATTTCAAATTGTGTGTTTAATGAAACACCTTTAACTTTTACACAATTCTAAAAGCCTTTTTTGCTTTAAAATTTTCGAAAAAAATTAACGTCTGGTTAGTTGATGAGATAATAATGGCTAATTAATTGCATGATCGAACGAGTATGGTCTATCGTTACAGCACCACTGTAACTATAGGCCCATTTGCAATGTGAATCGGATATTGTTCTATATTATTTGTTGGGTTCAAAACAACATGGTTTAGGATATTTTTAGTTTGAAATGAAGTTACTTTTCTAAAAAGTTTAAATATTTTTCAGAAATATAATTCGTTTCAGTCCTTGACTTTTGAAGTTTGCATGGCTCGGTCTCTAAACTTCATTTATCCTGTAATATAGTTCTTAGGTGTTGCGAGAGGAGAGAGCAACAAGGAAAGAAACAGAGAATAGAGAAAAGTAAGAGCATTCTTACTTGTTTATAAAAAATCTTCAGCATTGATGCCATCGAATTCATCCTGACAATAGAATTTTAGTGATGGCGTTCATGACATGGTAAATAATGATAGATTAAAGCTTGAGAAAATAAATGTTTATTTATTTTTGAATAGTTTTAGTTGATTAAGATGCATTTTGAGATTAGAAATTAGTAGTTGGGAGTTTGTAGAATGATTTTGAGGCATTTGATGTGAAAAATGACCGACAAAATGAGTTTTGAACACCAAAATTGATAATAGAAATTAATCATTTTTTTCCAAAAAATAGACGAGAACCATTTTTCTATTAACTTTTTGCCTCAATTGCATCGTTACAAAGAATTGATGAAAAATTGTTGTCATTGGCATTAATACATGAGAGTTGGCTGATTGTACTCTGAGAAATTTTATAATACTTAAAAAGTAATTAATGTACATATATATTAGTTATTTTATGTATCTACATATACATTAGTTTTTTAATATGTGTTTATCACAATCAATTTAATATTATTTTATTTAAAAACAATGTCAACATTTTTCATCAATTATTTCATGTTTTTTACTTGTTTTTTTCTATTTCATAAAATAAAAAAATAAACTGAAAGATATGAAAAGGATTAAGATACCAAAAAATCGATAGAAAAGCTAAATAATTAATTTTTTTAAATGAACTAATAAACAATTTCTCAAAACTAGAGTAACTAATTTAGTATAACTAATCTACTCTTTCTTTGGTAATTTGCTTGTCCTTCTTGGTCCGCTGCCCTTAGTAGAATTAAATTACCTTGTCCGTTAAAAAAAATCATGTTAGCTTATTTTTCTTTTCAGTGTTCTACGTTTAAACCATCCGTTTCTTTTCTAAAGCTAATAATTTGGTGACCTTTTTTTCCCATGAGAAAATGTGATTTCATTAATACTAAATATCATATACCATCATAATTATAACAGTATTTAATAACCTCTTAAATAGGCTTTTTAAATGATTTTTTTTTAAAAAATTTTCTTCATTTGAATTGTCCATAACGTTGGCATTAATTGATTGGCTATCAAACTACTGAACAAAAACCCTAATATCCTAATTCCTGAAACGGCTTTCTCAAAAGGCAAAAAAAAAAAAAAAATCTAAATAGGCTTTTTTGGGTAATTAACAAACCTTAAATTTATCCTCTATTTTTAAAATATTGTTAAATTTAAAGTACAATTGAAAATAAATAAATAAATATTTTTCAATAAAATACAAAATTTAAACATTTTTATTGATAAACAAGCTTCTTTCTAGTTCGTCGGAAGATTAAAGTGTTTTGAATTATGTAAAGAGAGATAACCGGTCCCCTTTCAACTCGATATATATGAAAAAATTAAAATAAATTGAATTTGAACCTAATTCATTGAATGAAGCATTAAGATATACAAAATATTAGGCTAAACATATATGTCAATTGCATAATTTTAATTTTAGAAAATGCATAGACATTCCTTATCTAAATAAATTATTTTAAAAATAATAATTGCTTCAAACTGCTTGTTTATGTTAGAACTTATAAGGACACAAATTGCTTCAAACTTAGTTAGATCGGTTAATTTAACTTTTTTTTTGTCTCATTAATAATTTTATCACCCCGCCGCCGACCCCACCCCACCCCCAACCACAGAAAACTAATAATAATAAATGGGTCTTTCAAAAGGGTTCAATGGTAATTTCATATCGTTTAACTATTGGAAGTATAACAAAACGAGACATGTACTATTAATCCGATCGATTTTATCTTAAACTATCATAAATTGACCAAACAATGTCTCATTTTACTGTTATGATTGACCAAAAATTCTTTAAATTTTAAATTTTAAATTTTTGGTATTTTAAACTAAAAATTTTCACAACACATGCTAGTAAATATTCAATCTAATTTCAAAAAAATTTGAGATCATAAAGGCATTTTTTTTAGTTTTTCTTGGATATAAAGTATCAAAAAACTAGAAAAGTATTAGAAATAATCTCATATTTTGTTTGGAAGCCTAAAAAATTATATAAATTTACGTGTTTAGCTTTAGTAGGATTCTCAAAGCATTTGCATAACTAAATACCTAGCACCTAATCAGGTTTAATTAGGTTAGTTTTGAGAACCACATATGTAAAAAATTTGAAAACCACAATGAAATTACCCATGTGAAATTCATATAACCTTCTTAACACTCTCAAAAAATTGAGATAATTTGAATTTATCTTTTATTTTTTTATAATTTATTGCATCTTATTATTATTATTAAATATCTAAAAAAGCTTAAGATAGTGAAACTTTATTTAGTTTTAGTATAGTAAGAATAAAAATAAAACTTTATAAAATTATAATGACTAAAATAAAAATATATCATAAAATAGGAACAACAAAAGAACATAAATTTTTACTAAATGCCAAGAAAAAATATTTATTATAAGAAAAAAATCAAATATAATAAAATTTTAATATTTATTATATGGATAAAAATTAAATATAATAAAGTTTTAATGACCAAAGGAACAAAAATCAAATATAATAAAATTTTAATATTTATTATTGAGATGAAAATCAAATATAATAAAACATTAATGATCAAAATAAAAAAGATTACAAACCAAGGACTAAAATAAAAATAAAAGCCAAGAGAAGGGCTTAAAAAACGCAGCAAGAGAAAGGAAAAAACCAAAAAAACCTGTGAACAGCAACCCAGATAAAGAAAAAAGAAAGAAAGAAAGAAAGGTGGGGGAACGGTGAATTAACAGTAGCACTTTCCCGTTTTCTCTTAGTATATTTGATGATAATAATAATTTCAGTGGTACTAGGTTGGTCTTCTGTTTTTAGTTGACAGTTATCGTTCGAAGTAGCTCTATTTAAAGGAACCACTGTTGTGAATAAACGGTACGAATTATTCAGATTAAACAGCTTGCTTTTGCAATTTACTCTCTATTTGTCTTGACAGTTCTCTCAAGATAGCTCCTGGTAGGAACAGAGCGTGCGTTCGTGGTGTAGGTCGTGGAGAAGAAAAGAATCTGAATATTGGCAAATGGAAAGGTAGGATTTGGGAAAGAGATAATTTGCCCAGAAAGCATGGAACCATGAAAAGTCACACAAGGAAATGAAAAGTAGAAGTCACCTGGAAGTTTCTTTTTACTGGATTTGCTTGTCCTTCTCCGTCAGCAGTTCCCTTTAGTGGAAGAAAATAAGAAAATAAAGGATGAAACTTGACTTCGTTTATATGTATACTCTTCAAAAAGTATGGAAAGATAGTTTTGTTTTATACTATTATTTGAAAAAAGATATATTACATGATTTTTTGATTCTTGTATCTTACTTCTTTTTATATTAATCATGACTTTTAATTTTAAGGACGAAAGTATTTTTATATTTTCGAGTAATTTCTTTTAATTTTTTAATAAAAAATTTGAAATTCAATAATAATAATTTTAGTTCAAACAACCTAATATTACCAAATAGTTAAGTGATTTTACTCACAGTAGAACACATAATCTCATTGCCAAACAGCAGGGGTCAAATTTTCAACGGTCCCCGTTAAAATTGGAGCAGACCTAAGAGAATCCTCAATTTACAGGATAAACCTTGATTAAGTCCTTAAACTATTTTTTATCGCAATTGAGTTCCCAATGTATATTAATAGATACTCAATCAGATGCTTATGTTAGAATTAGTTAGCAAAATTTATAAGTAGTTGCGTGAAGCTTAAAAGGATTTATATTTTTCCATAAAAAATTATCAAATTCCCCGATATTTAGTTTTGCATCAAGTAAAACTTATATAATAGACCAGTACTATATAAAAAAAAACATAAAGTTCTACTTATAATGAATTTCTCAAAACTCGAGTAACTAATCTAGTATAATTAATCTACTCTTTTCCTTGGTAATTTGCTTGCCCTTCTTGGTCTGCTGCCCTTACTATAATTAAATTACTTAGTCCATGAAAAAGTCATGTTAGCATCTATTAAAGATTAGTATAAATTATATTATACGACCTCATTCATTAATTTAAGCTTTTAGGTGAGATGGTCATTTAATATGGTATCGAATTTGATTGATCTTGAGGTCCCGAGTTCAAGTCTCACCATCTCTAATTTCTTAAGCATTAAGCACATGACAATGTAGACTTGTGTAAGTTTCATATCCTAAATGTCGGGTCTTTCACTTGAGGAGATGTATTAGAGATTAGTATAAATTATATTCTACGACCTCACCTATCAGCTTAAGCTTTTAGATGAGATTATCCTTTAATAGCATCTTTTTTTTTCAATGTTCTACGTTTAATTAAGGCATCATTTTCTTTTCTAAAGCTAATAATTTGTCCATTAATTTATTTTTTCAGGTTTTTTGAGATATTTTTATAATTTTATTTTACATAGAAAGGAATCTTTAACTTTTGAACTTCTAAGGGATTCGATGACGTTTTGCACCTCGCCATTTTAACTTAGCCCATGTCATCCATGCTATGTCACCCCCACCTCCCTCGAATCAAAATAATAATAATAAATGGGTTTTCAAAAGGGTTCAGTGGTAATTTCATATCCTTTGACCATTGGAATTGTGACAAAATGAGATATGTACTGTTAATCTGATCAATTTTATTCTTAAACTATTATAAATTGACGAAATAATATCTTTGTTTTTATTTGATTGTTATCATTGACTAAAAATTAGTTAATTTGTTTTTTAGATTTTGAAATAAAATTTTTCACATATGCGAATAAATATTCAATCTATTTTTTTTTAAAAAAAAATTGAGATGAAGAAGCATTTTTAGTGTTTCTTAGATATGAAGTATAAGTAAAAGAATGCCATTAAACCTCTTTCTTCAAAAGTAAGCGAACACCTTTCATGTTGATCATGACCCATAGGTTTCTTAGAGACGAAAGAAAGGTTATTTTATTCCGTCATGTTACCGTTTCTTTTCATCCACCTTCTTTCGAAAAAAAAAAAAAAAACACACACACGGATACACATCTCTTCTCTCACATCACAAAAGCATTGTTTCTCTCTATAATTTCTTCATGGAATGTCTCTTTCTTACAGAGTTACAGACCCATCTCTCACATGTTACTGTTTTTTTTTCTAACAACACACGCAAACACATCTCTTCTCTCACATCACACAAAACACTGTACAAAAATATGTTTTTCTTTCAATAATTTCTTCATAGAATGCCTCTTTCTTCCAGGCCCATTTTGTGATTCATGGCAGATGGAGGAATAGCAGGACATGAAGATGCGAATCTCTTTACAGCACTATATATATATATATATAGGCAATTGGTGCCCGCCCTCACAAGCTCTGCTCGGTCCCGTCTTGTGCTGCGTGCAGGACAATATTTTCCCTACAATTTCCATTCTTTAATTGGGATAGGATGGCGCTCTAGGGTCCCACTTGATTTTGTTGCATTCCATTTTATCTCGTATCATTTTATATTAAATTTTAAATTATAATAAAAAATAATAATTTATAAAAAAATATAATTATTTAGTATCATATTCAACTATAAATTTACAACACAAATTATAATATATTACATAATTTTTAATTGAATAAATAACATAATTAATTAAGTTGATAAAATATCACAAATACAATTGAAAAAGATAAATTTTTACATGTTTTTAGTGTTCGGAGATAATCAAAACTCACTCATTATATTGAAAGCTAGTTTATAATCTCAAAATTTATATATAATTGTAATTTCAAAAGATAAATTTTTATATGTTGGATATAATTATAATTTCAAAAGAAAAAGAAGGAGTAAGGCAGGTAAATACCATCCATGCCTCATCCTCGTTCAAAATCAATACAAGACATGACACCTTGTCTCGTTTCCTAATTAACTCGATGAATTTCTACATTAATTGGGACGGAATTCTATCGAGGTAGGACAAATTATCATCCTTAGTATTTGCATCAAATTCTTTAGAATTATCAATAAAACTAGCACTATTAAATTTTGCTTATATTTTTAGTGCTTCACTTTTGATTTTAATCCTTTATATTTTATCGTATAGGATATTTATTTTCTTTCCTATATCTATCATCGCATCAATGCAAGATACGTGGTGCATTGCTGACACTAGTTGATTAGTTCTGCGAAACATGGTAAAGCACTACATGCATATGCCTATACATAGATAGGGACTCGATCAAACAATCGGCTATTTTACAGGGACCAATTTGGATCGGGATCCTAATCCATAACATGGTATCCAAGTACTAACCATAGCTGTCAAGCCCAACGGGATGACCGAAGGCCTAGGCAGGATCTGGTTTGTAATTAAACTGAATAAGACGTTGATTCTAATCAAATCTAGTCGATCCGATTACCTGCTCCGATCAAGCCTTAAAAAATAAAAATGAATATCGAGTGCGAACAAAACTCTCTAATTTTAAACTTAAACTTAAAATCTAATAAATAAAAATTAGATGTGCCTATGAGAATGTGTCTATCATTGTTAGTTAGATTCTTCGTTTTGGGTGTGAACAAAACTCTCTTTTGAATCTCTTGCTGGAACAACATTAAATGATTTCATAAAGTTTGTCTACATCTCAATGCCTAGAACATTCATTTCTTCTCGAGTCTTCTTAATGATTGGTAGAGATTTCGTATTATGGTCAACTGGATTGGAGTTTGAAATTAAACATGGAAAACATTAATTTGATACATTCTCAATGAAATTGTTCTATTAATTACTTTGCATTTTCAACACCATTATTAAACACACATGATAACTCTATTCGGTGCCATGGTTGAGACTGTGATCGAGGACTTCAAGGCTCCAAAAACACAAAATACAGTAATTCGGGATTGGTTATTGAGAATTTCAACGTGGGATTATAAATAGTAAAAGTTAACAATTTCAATTTTTAATGATGGTTTTTCTATGAGTAGTGAGTGCTACGTCACATTAGTGGTGTTAAAAAAAAATCATCATAATTTTATAAGGTTAACGTTTTCTTTGAGGAATATAAAGAAGTGTACTTTATTTCAATGACTATTATATCATTTAATATTTTCACTTTTCAAATTTACCCTTAAATCCTTTATTTCAATGACTATAGTGTCATCTACATGACATCAGTTGGTGTTAAAAAAAAAAAGTCATCATAATTTTATAAGAGTAACGTTTTCTTGAAGGAATACAAAGAAAAGTACTTTATTTCAATGACTATTATGTTATTTAATATTTTCATTTTTCAAATTTATTCTTAAATCCTTTCTATTTTTTGAAATGGTGTCACTAGGTATTTTCTTTTTTCTATTGTATATAACTTTTTGGTATATTACTATACGAAAACTCCATAGAAAATGCTATTTATTATACAAAGTACGAATTTCTCATAAAACAAGTGATTTTTTAAAATAATTTTAATTATCAAATAATAAATGCATTTCAAATTGTGAAGTTTGCATGGCTCGGTCTCTAAACTTCATTTATCTTGTAATATAGTTCTTAGGTGTTGAGAGAGGAGAGAGCAACAACGAAAGAAATAGAGAATAGAGAAAACTAAAAGCATTCTTACTTGTTTATAAAAAAATCTTCAGCATTGATGCCATCGAATTCATCCTGACAATAGAATTTTAGTGATGGCGTTCATGACATGGTAAATAATGATAGATTAAAGCTTGAGAAAATAAATGTTTATTTATTTTATTTATTTATTTTTGAATAGTTTTAGTTGATTAAGATGCATTTTGAGATTAGAAATTAGTAATTGGGAGATTGTAGAATGATTTTGAGGCATTTGATGTGAAAAATGACGGACAAAATGAGTTTTGAATACCAAAATTGGTAATAAAAATTAACCATTTTTTTCCAAAAAATAGACGAGAATCATTTTTTTATTAACTTTTTGCCTCAATTGCATCGATACAAAGAATTGATGGAAAATTGTTGCCATTGGCATTCATACATGAGAGTTGGCTGATTGTACTCGAGAAATTTTATAATACTTAAAAAGTAATTAATATATATATATACATTAGTTATTTTATGTATCTACTTTTTAGGAGAGAGATAAAAAAAAAAAGAATTACATTTGATCTATTAAAAGTGACATGAAGATTTCTCTATTTGCTCAATTTGTTTCGCTCTTTTATTTCTCTTTTCTTTTTGTGTTTATCTTTTTTTTATGAAATAATTTACTTTAATTACCCATTAAGTATTATAAATTTTTTTGACAAACTTGGACATATCGAGAAAAAGAGATTGCAACCTAGAAGAATGATGCCGTATTGGCTTAGGTTTTTTTTTTTTTTTTTTTTTTTTTTTTTTTAAATTAATAAAAAGCCAAGTGCGAGGGCCTAGTCTATCAAATCCAGACATACATGAACTTGCCTTCCTGAATCATGTTTTTTTTTTTTTAATTCTAAATTTGATTTTTATTGGAAATCAAATGATTAAAATAATATTTAGAAAAAGGAACACACACACTACCCTCATGTTTTTCAAATAAAATTAGAGTACTTTGATAATAATATATGCACATTAATTTGATCTTTCTGGTGAAAAACTAAATCAATGCTCGTAAAACCCATCATTCAAGCCCATACCGAAGAGTAAGACCCATGATTCAAGGCCCATCGGTAAAACAGTCAGGCTACATCAAAACCTACGGCCACCACACATCCACGTGGCACAATGACAACAGTTTAGCAAAAAATTTGGATTTGCCGCGCTGAAAGTCAAACGTGGATCCAAGAGTAAAATGGAAAACACCTGTTTGGGTTCGGAATTTGTCATTTCACCAAACCCAAGGCTCGGATTCACTCCGAACCTAAGCTCTCCGTGGCTGTCTCTCTCTAGCTTGTCTGTGTTTCAGACATGTTTTTGCCCAAAATAATAATAAATAAAACAGCTTTGATTTGATTGGATTTATTTTCTCACTTGCTCTAAATGACAAATAAACAAAACCCTAAATTGATGCTCTCCGTCTGATCATATCCAATTCCCAACGACCACCGTTAGATCTTCCATACATGGCAATAACAAAAACTCAAGCTTGCCAAAATATTTTCCATGTCATTTCTCTTCTATCCTTTCTCTTTCTGCTGGTGCCTGGTGGGTGGGTTTTCTTTCTTTTGTCTGGTTATGTTACTCAAACATGTTTTTTAGTGATCTCTCTCTTGTGGCTAAGGATTAGTTTTTTTGAAAGAAAGTTCATTTCTTTGCAGAGACCCTTTTGAGCTCTGAGTGTTTGGTTTCTGGTGTGTGAAATTTTCTTTGAATTCAAATTTTCCCAGAAACTTTTACTGTATTACTCTTGTTGGGTTGCTTAAATCTTAAAGTTTGAATCTTTTAAGCAGACCCTCCTTTGATTCTCGCATCTCTCTCTCTCTCTCTCTCTCTATATTTATTTTATTCGTTCAAAGTGACACACCCTTTACGTGTTTCTCTGTCTCTCTGCTCCTCTCTCTCTCTCCCCATTATAAGTTTGGTTGAGAGAATATGCATTATTTTGTGCCATATAAAATAAAATAATAGATTTCAATTTTTTTTATTTTTCTTGGCCTAGACTTGTGGATAGTATTTACGATTTATTACAGAATTTATTTATGGATTTGGACAGTTGGGGTATCCTTCAAATTAAATGTTTTCACATGCAGGCACCAAAGGCCATAGCTTTCACTGCAAGCACTGCGTAGACCAAATCATTAAGTTTTGATTTTTTCCCCTTTTCAGAAAGCAAGTTTTGATTTAGTGCATGCACGTGTTATCTGTATCAGATCTTTGAGCAAAGATTCAGTGAAATTGCTGTTCGATCAAAATCACCATCAAGTACTGATGTCAGTTTCGGAGAAATCTACTTCCGTTAGAGAGATTGATCCTTTATTGAAGGATTTAAATGAGAAGAAGCAAAGTTTTAGGAAAAATGTTGTTTCTTTAGCTGCTGAGTTAAAGGAAGTACGTAACCGCCTTGCATCTCAAGAGCAATCATTTGCTAAAGAAACTATAACCAGACAGGTAATTGATTTCTGTGTTTGGCTACTTTTTGTATGGTTTTTTTTTAGTTCTTTAGATTTAATCATTATTTTCGTTCTTTTTGGGTTCCTTTTGATTGTAGGGTCTTTAGGGTTTTGTTTATTGTTGGAGTTAATTAATCAGTGTTCGTGTGTTTTTTTGGGTTTTTAACAGGAAGCAGAAAATAAGGCAAAAACCATGGAAGAGGAGATTAGTAGATTGCAGGAGAGATTGGAAGAGAGGAATGACCAGCTTCAGTCTTCAGCTTCTGCTGCTGAGAAGGTCCCCCTCAACATCTCCGCTTTTGACTTTACTGTTAAGTTGCCTTTGATTCTGTGTGTGGTTTGCTATTGTTTGATGATTTGAAATTCAAACACGATTACTAATCATATTGAGTTATTTGCCATACATACTAGGTTGATCTGGGCTGTAAGGTTGTTTTTTTCTATGCATCTTCACACATAATCCACGAATCTGATACTCATCCTTTTGGATGCCTCTAGACCTTTTTGGCCTTTTCCATTTGTTTTTTTGGTGGAGCCGTAAGGGGGTCACGGGGGTGTTTCGATTTTATATTGTTGTCCCCCATTGTTATCTATTAGCTCGAATGATTTAAGAGAACTTTTTGTTGTGTTGTTGCCGGGCAGCCCAACTTCTTCTGTTTTTATTTTTGCACAATTATGGATTTTACCAAACAGGTGGTCAAAACAGCTTCCTGCAATTTGTTTAGGATAGTCTTAAGACAAAAATGCTTAGTTTTGTTGGTGTCAAACTATCATTTAGTTTAGCTAGCACTTTCGTAGGGCTATGTATTGATTGCCATGATTCTTGATGGGGCTGCATTAGAAACTTTAATTGACTATGAAATTTAAAGAAATCAAGTAGATTTCATATTTAATTCTTGGAGGTATAGTTGAACTATAAATGAAATACCTCCTTAACAAATTTGAAGTTGATGGTCATTCTTGGAATCATTAAACTATCACAAGATCTATGTCGTGACTTACTTTATGACCTCTGCCCCAACTATTTTGGTGATTTCTTCCAAATAAATCCCAAATGAATGACTATGTAAAATGGTGGTGACTTCATACCAAATAATCTTGGGAGTTCGGATCCCTGCACATCAGCACCATTGCAGTAAAACTTGGAGAGACGAGTGATAAGATGCCAGAACAAACCAATTAATGTTGGGCTGATCTTTTATTCTCTTTTATGCCCCACCGCAAAAGGAAAAGTAAGGAGATCACCTTTTGTGCATATATAGGTCGCCTGTTTATTTGTGTTTGTCTATTCTTGTCATGGATGGAAAGCAATTGAGGTTTTTAAAACTACCATCCATGTCTGGTAAGCTGTCACGTAAAAAGAAGCCATCTAGTTTGCACTTGATGGCATTGCCACCTTGTTAGTAGATAGAATCAAATTTAACTTTCCAGTTACCTAGGCAAGCATACTGTAATTGCCTCTTTACTTTTTGACATATCATAAGAGTACATGGGACATACCTTGCAAAAGGGTTTCATTGAGACTTTCATAAGTTAGTAATGTACTCCAGAGTCATAGAATGCTTCTAAAGGAAAAGATGAAAGTCAAGGATAGAGGACCAACATTAGGAAATTGATGGTAACACAGATGCGAGATGCTATATCTGGGCAATTGACTAAAAGTGGTAAACCTCTTTGGCTTTTGTGCATTGATTTATGATATCATATAAAGAGTACAGTAGCTTATTAATGTGTTCTAGAGCATATCATTCTTTAGAACTATCCGCATTATTAAAGACTTATTTTAGACAGTAGGAGTTTCTAGATCTGATACCATTTTTAAGCATCCATCATTTTGTAACAAGTTAATCTTCAAGCAATCATTATTAATTTCTTATATGGGGTTAATTTGCATGCATTTATGTATTGGTACTCACCTCCTGGCACCTACTAGTATGTCACGGTGCAGAAAATACGAGTCAATTTATTTTAACAAGTCCATCAACCATTATTAATTTCTTCTATGGGGTAACTTGCATGCATTTATGTACTGGTGCTCACCTCCTAGCACATCCTAGTATGTTAATTTTCAGAAAACACAGATGAATCAATTTATCTTGACTGGATGAATCATTGAAGAATTGGAAGACAAAAGAAAAAAAAAATCTGTGTTCCTTGCTCAAGACAACCTTTTGACTTTTACAACATGGTGTCATCTTAAAGTTTTTATGCATCTTGGAACTAACATACATTCACCTCTCAGATATTTGGATGAGTTTTAAAGAACATTTAATGGAGATCTCTCATTGGAAGTTTTGTTACTGTATGAGTTGCAATATAACCATCTCTGGATTTGGAACACTTTCCATTTTCATATTTAATCCTCTGCAAGGTTCTCGCTCATTGCAAATTCAGTTAGTCTTATTTTTATCTTTTAATTGGTCACAGTACCTCACAGAGTTGGATGGTCTCAGATCACAACTTGCAGTCACGCAAGCAACTGCAGATGCAAGTGCTGCCTCAGCTCAGTCAGCACAGCTTCAATGTTTATCACTGATAAAGGAATTAGATGCAAAGAATAGCTCGTTAAAAGAGCATGAAGAGCGCGTAACTAGGCTAGGTGAGCAATTAGATAATTTGCAGAAGGATCTTGAAGCAAGGGAATCTTCCCAAAAGCAACTGAAAGATGAAGTTATGAGAATTGAGCATGACATCATGCAAGCTATTTCCCAGGCAGGAGATAGTAAAGAGTGTGAACTGAGAAAATTATTAGATGAAGTTTCTCCTAAAAACTTTGACAAGATGAATAAACTTTTGGTTGTTAAGGATGAAGAAATAGCCAAACTGAAAGATGAAATAAGAGTTATGTCTGCTCACTGGAAGCTTAAAACCAAGGAATTAGAATCACAGGTGCATCCATCTTTAGCCATTTCTTTTAACCTCTTCAATTCTATTTTCATTAAGGTCCATGGACCTGGGAATTTATGAGATTCAACCTGTTTGTTGGCAGTTAGAGAAACAACGACGAGCTGATCAAGAATTGAAGAAGAGGGTGTTGAAGTTGGAATTCTGTCTTCAGGAAGCTCGTGCTCAGACACGAAAGCTCCAGCGGGTAATTTTTTGTCATCACTCTATTGAGTGGAACAGGATGGTTGCATTGACTGCTGTGAATGAGACTTCCTCCTGTGTGTTGTTGGCTTTTCCTGTCATTTTGCATATCAGAAGAGCATCATGCTTAAAATTGTTTAGATGCCTCCATGCAATATTTAGTTTTTTCATCAACTAGGTGAACCACATCAATGCATCCTAAGTAGCTGCATTTTGACACGTGGGAGTCATTTAGGTTCAAATCAATTGAATGGTCCACAGCATTATACTCTTTTTGTGTGGTTATTGTTGTGCTCTTCTATCTCTATCCCAGTAGAGAAATTAATTTGTTCATGTTAGACCTGTCCCTTTTTTTTTTTTTTTGCCCTGTTGTTTTTGGTGGTCATGTTCTTTCAATAAGCTCGAGTTATTTCTGCTGCCAGATTGCACTTTCATGTACTGTTATTTAGTTGTTTCTATTCATTATAACAGATGGGAGAGCGAAGGGACAGAGCTCTGAAAGAACTCCGAGCTCAGTTAGCAGCGAAACAGCAGGCTGTACCCGAGGGAAATAATGAAAAGCAAAATTTCTGGGAGACATCTAGCTTCAAGCTTGTAGTTTCTATGTCAATGTTAATCTTAGTCGTGTTCTCAAAGCGATGAAACAATAGGCAAAATTGTTGTAAATGTCTTGTTATCATAAGTTTGTAGAAGCCATTTAGCTTGTAGAAATAGCCTAGGGTGGAGTATTCACCCTGTGTAGTCTAGCCAAAGGTGTATTTTTGGTGTTCTCGTTAGAACTATATTCCTCTAGTTATGCTGTACGTTTTAAATCTATGTACAGCCATTTGGCTTCCATATTTGAACCTATCCCTTAAAAAAGATTGTCTTCGATGTTATCATGTCATTGATTTTACCAGCTGGATAGCATTATAACGACCTGCTTTTTGTCAATTCTGCCATCTTTCTTGCATTAAAATCTAGGGTTTTTTTTTTTAGTGGTTGCTGCCAACCAGGACATTATTAGTGTTGTGGGGACAGAAGGGATTGTGCTACCAACAGAATATGTCATTTGCTTGAACTATAAGCTTGCTGATGCTGTTTCCTAACAGCAGTCAAATGTTTGGTGCAACGGTGCATATTGTAAACGTTGATTTGTCATTGCATTTGGGCATCCTAGGACGGTCCTTTCTAATTATGTTAGCCGTTAGGAGATGCTATTACAAACCTCTATCCATCACCTAGCATGATTAAGACTGGTGGGGTTCCCCTCTATAGTTTTGTCAAGAAATGTAGGATGAGCTTTTTGACTAATTTTTACTGAACAAGCATTGTTATCTCTTTGGAATGGAAATCAAATGACTAGAGCATCATAGGAGATATATTAACATGTATAAATTTCACCTAAATTTGACCAATGAGTAGTAGTTTAACTGGTATTGGTGCTCTCTCTTCTACCATAAAATCTCGAGTTCGAACCTCTCATTTGGAAAAAAAAAAAAAAAAAGGTGTAAATTTGGTGTTTGTCAATGAAGTCACGGTGATTTTGACATCCAGGAAAATTTTTCATCAATCATGTGACGTATTTCACCCTATAGAAGTCATTTTGCATACACAAAGGCCAAGTCTTTTTCTAGTCTAGTTTTAAGCAGGTTATTCATGTTCGGATTGATAGGATTTGAACCTTAGATGAAAATGTGGGAAGTAGATCCACCTTCTATCAAAAACATTTTACCCTATAAAGGTAAGAACTAAACTTTAGGTATGCATGCTCATGAAACAAACTTCTTGTATCACTGCCCGAATCATGCACCCAGCCATCAGATAAAAAGATGCTAACAATAAGTGATCATCGATGTGAATTATTTAACTAGATTACTCAGAATCTCTAGACTACAAATTCGGCAACTTTGTGAAAATATACAAGAACAAAATTGCCATTGTGCAACTAGTACTATCCAACCTCACTACCTTTCACTACTTGCAGCCTAATATTAAAATGTAATTATGTTTCATGTAGAAATTGATTTGTACCTTCAGCAGTAAAGTCTTTACATTCTGCACAACCTCCGGCCAGTCAGAAAATGTTATCAGGATCCTGGTGTTGTAATGCATTCTTGTGGAACTTTCCTCCAGTTTCTTTTCTATCAAAGATGGTTCTGTACAGAACTTGGAAACTGCTGCAATTCTGATCTTTCTGCTGAAAGCATGAGCTTCCACCCCATTGGTGTAAACAAACATATTTGTCCTCCTACATGTCTAGAATGATTGTTCTGGCAACAAATGATGTTAGGAAAATGGCAAAACCAATAAATGGCTGCAAAGTAGCTGACTTGGATGCTGGAGGGCTGAGAACGGGAGGAGAGTCGAGCCCAAAACCTGAGGCAGGGTTCGTTGATGAGTTCATAACTGATGGTGTAGTGCTGCAGAAATCAGAGTGTTAGTTTTTGATTTATTGAACTTGCAGTGAGGAGTCTCAAAGTCAGGGATGATGAAGAAATTACCCTGACACGCCAGTCCCCGGTGATGTTGTTGCTGGATTTGCAGATGAAGTTGCTGGTGCTGGCACAGATGGAGTGCCTGATGAAGATGCTGATGATGGATAAATGCAGGAACCGGTGCCTGTTTCCATGTTATGTGAGTCCGAGAATATTCGGAACATTAATATTAAGCACATACCACATCTGTGAGTCAATTAGATTTCTTACTTGGATTCGCATTCACTATAGCGGCTGCCCCTCCGAAATCACAGCTGGTTGCCGCAGGATTCTTCTGATAATAGCTGTTGAATGCATACGAAGCATGGTTTTGAAGAGAGTTTGGATTGTAACAGTTCCCACCTTGCTGGATCTGTGAACAATCAGCACCTCCCATTCCACATGCGTAATCCAATGCCGACTGAAGTGCTGTCTCCGTCACTCCGGACTTGGCCACACACCAGCTCTGTCCTGGAATTGCTGGAGCATTTGTTGTTGCGGGAGGTGCCACAGGATTTGTGACTGGTGCAGGAGGTGCCACAGGATTTGTTACTGGTGCAGGAGGTGCCATAGGATTTGTGACTGGAACATTGCCTGCTGGAGGTGGATATGCTGTCACAGGATTAGTTACTGGTTGTGCTCCTGGAACTGTAATAGGTGCTGGTGTTGTGACTGGATTACTAATTGGTGCTGGTGGATTGACGGAAGGACTTGTAGGGGGGCCATTGACAGGTAACGGAGTAGATACAGGATTGGTAGGTGTTCCAGTGACTGGATTGGCAGGATTGGTAGCAGGGACAGTGACTATGGTTGGTGTTGGAGTTTCTGGCAGGAGAGTCCCTGGTGGTGATGATCCAGGATTTGTTGGAAAAACTGTTGGCGTGTTAATTACATCATCATGTAAAGTAATTTTGAAGTTTCTTAAGAGTTCTCTCCGAGATGAAGGAAAGATTTGTTCATGTTCCCTCTTCAGCTCTTTTTCCACGAAATCTTCTACAGAAGATACCTCTGCATACAACCCAGCTACCTGACCTGTGATCTTAGTGTTTTCTAAGGATTTTGAAACCCTATCTCCAAATTCAGCTACTTCTTGTGCACTGGGAATAGCAAGGCTCTTGATTGTCATAACTATGGGAACATCATGGGGAGAAAGTAGAGAAGTGGCAACTGTAACCTTTTGGATCATTGATTGAATAAAAAGATCTTTCATGCCCAGTTCTACATCGATATCAATACTGATTTCTACAATGACAAAAGACCTAGATCTTTTGACAAATCCCAAAATCCTACGGAGGTCATTTTCTTGTGTTCTATTCAAATTTTCTAAGAACGACAATGAAAATGCTACTGAGACCTTAACTTCATTGTCAACACGAATACTATTGAGGGCTGAATGGATTGATTTCATGGTGGATAAAAGCTTTGACAAGTCTTTGTTGCCATGTACAATGATGCTTTTGATGTTCACATGGGGTAGAAAGGTCCCTATTTGGGTCTTAAGCCAAGAAATAGCAGATGGCTTAGAAATTATCAAATTCTCAACCAAGTTGTCATCTAAATAAAGATCAACAGGCACATTAAATTTGGAAAGTGTAGTCAAAACCCCTTGATCTGCAGCGAAAACCCTAATATGACTTGCAGAGACCTTGTTTAGCTCAAGGAATGATACTGTTCTGCTAAGCGAAGAAGCTGCAGTGATTCCTCTGGCATTGTAGGAGAAACCCACTAGAGTTCCTGTAACATAGAAACAACAAAAGATCTAATTCAACAAAGATCCAAACTCCAAAGCATTTAAGCTCATCCATGGATTCAAGGAGCTAGTTCTTCTGGTTAACAATGAATATGCGAAGATAACTAGAAAGAAATAACAAATCACATGTAGCTTTAAATAAGTGGGGCAGGCTAAACTCTTCTTTGCACCGAATTAAAAGAAAAACTAAAGTGTGAGCAAACAGTAATAGATACTTACCAGAAGAGCTAACAGTGAGAAGGGAACAGAAGAATAAGAAGAGGCACTTTGATGCTACTTTGGCCATTATAATGAGAGGTGTTTTCTGGGTTTTAGGAGGAGGACCCTATGGATTTTTAATGAGATTCACACAAGAGCAGTGTTGTTTAAAAGAAAATGCTTATAGAATATTGGGAGAGATATAGAAGGAGAAAGGGCGCTGTAGATAAAAGGTTAGGAGAGAAAAGAGAGAACAAAAGTTAAAGGGAAGATGACTAAGTTACATGTAATGATAGAGGAAAGATGTTACTTTGTCATGAAGGATAGGGCTGGAAAATGCTCTGTTTCTCTCAACAGTAGAGAGAATCATGTCATCAACCACTGCTTTTTTAGCTTCTTTATCTTTCCCAAAAACAATTTGGCCCAAAATATAAAGCACCTTCCTCATATTCACACCAAGACAAATTCCATAGGATATGCTCACATGCATGTTCCATCGTACAAATACAAGCAAAGATCTCATGCCTTTGTCTACTTGTCTCAAAAGGGTTTGCAAAATACAGGGATGGGAAGACATGCCCTGATCTATTTGCCCTCATAAATGCTTTGCTGTGCATTAATTACCACAGTAAAATGTATTCCATTGCTCTTGAATCCATCAATGTTGCACTGTCCAACAAAGCTTAATTGTTTTATGCCATTGCTTTTTACTGACAGTTTTTAACAAGCTTAAATTTTCTTTACTATATTTGTTGAGATTCTCTCTGCAGAACCTGAGCAGACAGGTAAAATATTCGGATATATTAACCTAATGAGAAAATGGCGATTAGTTTTTCAAAAAGATGATAAAAGAATCAAGAATCGCTAAGTGGGTCAAAAAATGCCTGAAAGTTTAGTTGGGACTAAGCCAAGAAGGGAATGTCCTGGTGCTGTCAGCATCCATTACCCTATCTTAACAGAACCTTAGGGATTTGAAATTGGTTGGACAACGTAAAAGGGGAGCATCAAAGTCAAATTTGGTAAGCTCAGCAGATCCCATAAAATAATTTTATTTAATCTTAATTATAAGGTAATGAAAAATTCTAGGGCCAAAAAGAGGCTTTGGATTAGGCCTAACATCTCAACATGTTTTTTAGGCAGTTTCTTCTAGAATAAGATATCAATTTTATTTATCTAAGCCATCACTAGCGGTGATTATTAGATTTTTCAATTTAGTTTCATTTTTTTCTTCACTTTTCCATTAATTGAATTGATAAAAATAAAAATTGAAACCGAATTGAATTGAAGTTCAATTTTTCGATTAAAAACGGATTTTTTTTACTTTTTTTTTAAAAAAATTTTGAATTTTCTTTTAAACCAAACTGAAAAGTCACTTTTTTGTAATGTTTTGTTGATTTTCAAGGAATGCTGATAGCTTAAATTGAAGTTTTAGCAAAACAAAATCATAGAAAAATGCTATGAGTTTCGGAAGGATATATTAAAAAAAAAACACTAATTCAATTTTCGATGAAAATCGAATTTAAAAAAAAAAAACCGAATTAAAATACTTTTTGGTTTTTGATTTGTTTCAAACTTTTCTATAAAACCAAACCACAATTACTAATTCGATTTGGTTCAGTTTGATTTTTTTGATTTTAAACTAATAATGGTCATCCTATATCGTAGGAAGTAAAACATCCTGTAAAGGAACATATGAGCATGCATTTACATAAGCTGCAAACACTTATACATGTACCAAGTAGTAGAATTGTCGGTTTGATTACACTAGTGATCCCTCCACTAAAGAAGTTTGATTAATCAGATCCCCCTACTAATAATTTGATGAATGCAGTCCCTCTATGTTACATGATTTTTGGTAATCGTGTGGCACGTTTCCATCTAAAATGGAAAAAACGCTTATAATTTTCTCATTCTTGTAGACATTCCTGACATCGTTATAGAACAAAGGTCCTAATTGTAAAGGGAAGTTAGTATAAAGGGACATCATTAATCACATCAGTAGTAGAGGGATCTAGTTAATCAAATCCATATTGTAGAGGGACCATATGTGTAAGAAACGCCGGAATCATAAGCAAGGAAGTAGAAAACCTAAGGCTTTACACAGTTCTATGGTCGGTATATTACTGGTGCATTTACCTTTGTAACTACATTATTAGTGCCACTTTCTATGGGTTATATATATATATATATATATACTATTGATAGGGACAACCCATGTGGAAGAACGTATTGTGCTTCTCTCCTTTCAAGCATTGATGATTTCAAAAGCAGCTTGTCTGACTAGGTCACACTTCACAGCCGAAAGCAAGCACATTAGAAGGCAGTCATACCTATTGCTGGTGATAAGCTTGATAGAAAACAGGAATCCATGCATGAATCCTGTTGAAAGAAAAAGAAAACGAAAGAAGAAAGAAAAAGAGAAGATAAAGAGCCAAAAAAAAAAAAACCCTAAAAGAGATATCGGCACTTTCAATATCAATTTGCTATGCTAGCTTTTTCTGATTTTGTTTCGTCACTTCGTAATTGAAGGATATAATCAGTGTCATATCAAACTCCGTCAACAAAGCATAAGAAACCTGGGTTCTACTAAGAGTAATAATCAGCCTATCATTGATTCTCACATTTCGAGTCATTAAGAGTAATAATCAGCCTATCATTGATTCTCACATTTCGAGTCATTTACTGCCATAGAATCAGAGATTTAAAAGAAAAGAAGTGCTAATTAATGGAATTTTATCACCTTGTGTGTGTCCACACCTTTTGGAACATACCATGACGATTTCTGGTTAGAAGATAGAAAGTAGTGCATCTCTCATCTTTCAATTTCTTACCGTTTTCTTTCAAGTACTGTTTTTGGGCAGCCAGTGGACATATTTTAGCATATGATGAAAGAAAGGGAGAAGAAAGACAGACTAAAAAGCTAAAGTATCTTTTGTTATTAGGGCAACAATCTTGCGTGATGTCATTTGCTGCACCGTGTCGGCGTCCGTGCACGCCAAAAAGCTTCAAAAAGAGCAAGTTGCAGGCAGTTCATGAAAATATAACATTTGAGAATGAGAGAGAGTCCCTTTAGTTTATTAACAGGCTTCTTCTTTATGAAAGGAGTGTTAAACCCTACAAATCCAGAGAATATCCCTTTCCTGTTGCTGCATTATTGTTATAGATTTTTGCTCAAAAGATGTCAAGAGTTACTTGCACTTGGCTATCGGCAAGAAAATTTATAATTCCCTTCATCAATGATTTCTGCTTTATCACAATAATACAGCATCATGTTCATAACCCTCTATTAATCAAACACATGCCTTAATTGCAGAGCATGTGAAGGCCAATTCTAAAGGACTAAGAATAAAAAAGAACAAGCCAAAACGAGTATTCTTAAGTTGAATTAGACTAGGAAGATTAACCATCTGTCGTCTAATGCTAATACAAAGGTTGTTATTCCTTCTTATCAACTAGAAAGCAGCATTTGATGTTGATATGAGTCACATTTACTGAAAGCAAAAGAACTATAGATATACTCCACTAAAATATCCCTAGAGAGGTGCAATCTGAAACCCATCAATTCATTGAGGATGAACAACACAGTCAAGTGATTCAGCATTCAGACTTTATTTCAAAGTGACTGAAAAGACAAAATATAAGCATTGGACAGCCTAACATGCCATCCACAGCCAGATAAAGATTATATCAATTTAGTGAAGTTCAAAGCCATGACATGAACTCTCATTTCCTGTGTTACTGGCACAATTGCCATGGTACGTACATGTGTTCTGTAGAGTTATGGCAAAAGCTTTTGTTAGTCATATCCTCCAATCATCACAAGATGCTGTAGTTGTGAGTCATAACTAGCATCTATGTTATAATTTACAAAAAATTGCGATTCCATATGCCTTCTTTCAATTCATTTTGCACGATTATCTAACCTACCCCCTAGAAATATGCAAGAAAGGAGTTATTATCCTACATAAGTAATCACATCTGATGATCTGAACATTTTATTTACACCACAAGCAAGTCGCAGAAGAAGGGATCCGAAATAATAGCTTCTTTAGCTGAATTATACTTGCTGAGACGCTTTTTCAACGAGCGCAAATCTCTCTCATCTTTTGAAGAGCGATCCTGACATCAAGTTAACGGTAAGTTAAGCACATAAAAATCTAAACATTACAGTTGAAATGGTTGTATTAGGATGCAACAAAATTTGTGTTTCTTTCTGGAACATATGAGCTTTCAATATATGAAAAAATTTTTAACAGCCTTGTCTATGCTATACACTGTTACGAGGTGCTTTTATTAAAAATTAAGATCAACAAACAGTGAAAGAAACAAAATGTGGTGAATTTGATAAATCGACAATATAATTTGTTTCCTAGTCACTAGAAAAGGAGAGACTTACAAAAGATTTTTTCAGGAGCAATATGTCCACCAAGTATAGCAACCACAATACATTTGTCTTGGGGAAGCTGTAGAAAATGAGAGAAAACAGTCATACCATCTCTCCAATAACCAAACAATGGTAAAAATGACTTGAATGCATTTCTCCAAAAGGCGATCTACGCTTGTAGAGGAACATGTGATTGCTTGTGATATAACATCGATGAAATCACATATGCAACATATCAGGTACAAATTAGTGCTGCAGTTGAGTACATTTTACACTAATAGTGCTGCAGTTATGTCAGGTGAATTGGCCTCGATTTTAAATGTTTCAAATCTGACGCCTTATGAGTAAATGAAGTAGAGTAACTAACACCAGCATGTTCCTCTTATGCGTTCAAGAAAGATGAAAAACTATCAACAATATTACCTTCCTTCCCACAAATCTTCAGTTACTTCCTTCATCTTCCTATATGTTTCTGCCTGCACATGATGTTGGGAATCAATTAGCCAATATTCGGAAATAAACAGGACATACAACTTGCATTGCAGTTCTTGCCTGTCTATCTCCTTTCGGACCCTTAAAGAGATAAGGGTCTGAGGTTAGGTCCAGGAAGAGTATATCTTGACCTGTGCAAATAAAAATTTGTTCGGTTAACATGAAACAAGTATGAATTTACACATTTATGAGAATAACATTAAGAAAAACAAAAGACCTTGCACCTGTATTAATTCTGGACAGAGTAAAATCGATTATTGATATCAATAATCCTGAAGTTCTGAAAATCATTTTCTTCCCCTCCAGGATAAACTGCACCATAGCAGAGTCATTTCGACGCAAAAGAATGTTTCCCCTGCAACATAAAAGGTCCTCAATCAGCACCCATGCAAGAAAAAACATAATATTATTTAATTGCAGAAACAACAAACCAGTGCAGGTCACGGTGCTCAAATTCATATGCAGCTTCTGCAATAGCTAGGCCAGCTGTAACCTGCAAAGCACGATAGACCCAGTAAAACTTGAAGGTGGCAGCTCAGGGAAGAATTGACTGAAAATGCTAAAGTAAATGTGCATCATTACCTGAACCAATAAACTCTGTACTTCGTCAAAATTTAAGAGCACAAAGCTTTCAAGGTCCTTCCCACCATGTTGCAGTACAAACACCACGTAGCACTGCACAAATTCATTAGGCATGGTAAGCAAACCTATAAACATTAATCTGGAAACTTGCAGCGCTGATATCATCTTGGGATTTTGCAACTTCAGCCACTTCAATATAAATGTATACATATTAAACATGCATGCATATTGTGTGTGCAGGAAGTGGATGAATTTTTTGAAGCAACAATCAGTCGTGTCTATAAAGGCCCAATGCAAAACCTGTTTCTCTGGAAACTCCTTAGGATGATCATTTTCAGAACCATGCTTTTCATCCCAATATTCCCACGCTCTAACCAAGGAAGGATCATAAGGACCTTGGCACACTCTAAGACTGCGAATAAAAAGAGATCATTAGATATCACTACTGTAGAAAATCTAAAAGGTAAAAGCATTAGACTACAGCAGATATGTAAATTTACTCAAAGATGAATTTTCATATTATTCATAAGTTGAGTCTACCCTCGGCAAATCCAAGTCCATCTAGCTTCTAGCCAAATTGCTCAAGGCATTGCTATTGCTCCGCTCAATTTGCAAAGCAAAGCCATTGAACAAACATAACACATTATGGATTTCTTCAATTCCAGAATGTAAGCCTACTGAACGTACTAAAAAGAAAGCAACCTATTGCAGATTATTGTTTTCAGAAGATACTATGCAGTTGCAGAAAAATTTAGCCGCACTTGGAACACATACTCTAGAGTTTCGATGAATGTTGTGCAAGCATTGTCCACATCATGTGATCTGAGATTGTTGAGAGTTCGAGAAAGGATAACCTCCTCGAGCAATTCTTCTGATCTCTGGAACATGGCAAATCAAATGTTTCAGCAATAATAATCCACAAAGAAAGTGTCGATATGATATGAGTACATCTCTGCCATAGAAAAGTTGGAACTGGAGATGTGGTTATTGTTTAATACCTTCTGTACTTCTCCATTTACCAGTAAGTCACCATCGATGGGAACTATTTTACAGACAGTATTACCAGCTTTGAATGCTTCTCCATAAGTACCTTCACCCACTTTGACAATATTCTCTGGTTCACTGCATAAGTAAAGTTTCAGTTATCATTAGTTTTAAGGATGACGGAGCTCCATTTATATGACTCACTGCAGAGTTGAGAAGGAAATAAGGTAAAAGAAGAAGAAGCAAGAACTAAAACAAAAGGTGTAACAACTGCAAAGATAAGTTATATGACTCAAAGTCTGGCAGGTAAATATGTGTGAATTACTGACTTCAGGAATGCAGTTGTCATGCACATCAATCAATCACTTAAATTATACGGACCACCTCCAATCAATAAGTATGCCGTAACCAAGAGAATTCCCTGACACTAAAACACTAAATGAGACAACTCAGAACACAATATGTGTTATTTCATGGGCCCTTAGAATAGATAGTTCAGCTTTCATGGATGTTTCAGTTAGCTTAGTTCTATTTTTGACAGCACGTCACTTAGATTGTCTATTTTCTTTGTATTCTGAACTCATATTTTAGCCACTTTCTTGCTGGCTCTTTCCATTTTAATATATTGATCGATTTTCATAAAAAAAATAAGTGTTATTTCTTCTCTCAAAAATCATACTTTCGTCTTCCAAATGCCACAGCCAACAGATATTTATAAGTTTTCAAACGAAGATGCCTAATTATAAATTGTATCCATAAACTCAAACATTAAATCGTACATCAACAACACTATAATTGCAGTTCAGTGAATGCAAAATAGCAACAATACAACTTCCTACAGATCATACTGCAAAAGTTAATGATTCCAAGACAGAACTGAAGAAAGCTTCTGTTTCATTTTTCAGCAAATGAAACTAATAATTAAAGGAACTAAGATAAAGTTCAAATAAAAATATGAACATGCCATCAGCAAGAAAGGAAAAATGTTGAAAAAGTCAACCCTGGACCAAACAGCTGCAGACACTTTTTTCAACATTTTTTCTTACTTTTAGATGGCATGTTCATATAAAAATTCATACAAATATAGAAAAATGAACAAGGTTTGCACGCAATTGCATTGTTAATGACCTCTTGTGAGTCAAAACAATATGAACACATATGTAAGAACTTCTTGTCGGGAAAAAGAACAAACCAATATTTGGAGAATACTTCCAGCAATGTTGATGGAACTGACTGTTCACATACTGCCAATAGCGCAGCAAATGGATCCACGTAATCATGATCTGATAAAGTAGATGTGGAAGCTAAAGACAGTTTCTTAACTGCACCTTCAATGTCTTCATAACCCTCATCACGTACCAACATAGAACTGCTCATTTGAGCAAGAGAATTCCTTTCAAAGACATCTTTACTTGGTAAATATGATTTAATTCCACTCTGGACAGAATGCAGTTTCGAATTAGTCTTCAAAACAGGTTTTTCTGGAGTTATCAAATCTATAATGTTGAAATCATCGTCACACATAGGTCCCAAGGGAGGCATGGTTGGAGTTTCTAATATCTTTGACAGTGTACTAGAGGGCCCGCAACTGTAGTTTAACTTCTTTGCAATAAGCCATTTCTCTAATCTTGATGACAAATGTGGCAGAGCAACTGCATCAGTTTCATTGCCTGTGGCCCATGTACTAGAGCTTTTGGGAGATGGGCTCTCCTCCAGCAACTCAAAGGCATCAACCTCTTCAAAGTATTGCTTTTCTTTCTCAAAATTGGGAGGTTGTGCTGCTTTTCCCTTCAAGCATCAGAAATCAAAGCACCAACGTTACGAGGAACCAGAACGGAGGGAAAAAAGAAGTATTTTAGTGCTAGAAACTTGAAAGAGAAACTGCAGTCTATAAGAAACCAGAATAGTAATAACAACACATATGAAAAGAAGCAGGAAAGAATAAAGGAGATATACTTTGGGGACAGGTGGTTTTCCCTTTTTTCTAGCCTGTTTTTGTCGAGGCTGATTGTCCACACAAGCAGCAACAGCTATACTTATCCTCCCTCTGTGTCAAGCGCAAAATAATTCCATAGCAAAAGGGACATACTTGTTAAGGTTGAGAAAAAGATTTATATGAGTGCATCTCGAAAGATGAAAATTTACTAGCCTTGATTTCCCTTGCATTAGATGAGTAACACACAGCACACACAAAAGTGCAAAAGAAAGAGACTGGAAAATGAGGGTACTTGCAAGTAATAGAACACTCTCTCTTCAAAGACTAATAATTTACAGTTCCAAACTGGAATAGCACAAGTGACATCCTATGTGAGTGATAATAAACATTAAGAAACAACAAAAACCAAACACTTCAAGAATATATACGAGCCATTAGATTGGTGCAACCCACCACCAGGTCCCACATTAAGATCGATCCAATGGCTTACAATCCTCTTTAAGTTTTTTTCTTGTTATTTACAATTTCTCACCTCCTATGAAATTTAAGATAGTTCATCTTCTGTTTTTTTCTCTTTCTTCGTATAATTTTTTATCATTATCACTACTAATCAACCCCTCAAAAATGAAAAGTGCAACACATACAATTGAGAAAAATCCAAACGTCCAAAGCTTTCACTACAATCACCAGCTAATCAAACTGAAACAAACAAACGAAACACAAAACCCACCAATATAAAACCAAACGAAACACAATTAACAAGCAAAACCCACAACTTGGATTTCATTGAAATGAATGAATTAACCTGGTAGAAAGAGAGATAAACCCAAAAGTTGAAAGCTTTCATTACAAAAGCAAACAAAACCCATCAATGGAAGACCAAACAGAACTACAATCAACAAGCAAAAGTCACAATCTATAGTTCATTAAAAAGAGGGAATTGAGTTGAATTAACCTGGTAGAAAGTGAACGATTCCAACTGACACGTTTAGTGGCAAGACCACCACCACCAAAACTCACTCTATTCTCTTTATCCTTCAACTCCAACTGTTTCCTGCAAAACCCAGAAACAAAAACACGAAAAGTTTCAATGTTTACTTGAAAACAAGCAAGAAACAGCAATAAAGTTAAGAGTCTTCATCATTTAACATTACAAGTTGGCATCTTGCGAGATTATTTGATTTTGGGGTGGTGGTTCTCTTCTCCTCCTTTGGTAAATGGGTTGTTGTTGTTGTTGAAGTGATTGTCTTCCTCCACCTCCTTCTTCTTCTTCAGCAATTATTTCTGACCATAAATCAACTCTTCTTCCTACACCTGAAAAAAAAAAAAAAGTGACTACTACTGCTTCTCCAACAATACATTCATAGTTTGTGGTAAAAAATGAAAGATTTTAAGGAACCTGCTTTGGAACTCATGATTATATTGGGTTTGGTTAGTACTAAGTCTCAACGGGTTCTTACAAACAGTATGACAGAATCTACTGATCTTGTCTTGTCAATACCTAGAGATCGAGATTACAGAGAGAGTGTTTTGAAATATTGGAGTTGATGCCTGGGCGGGAGTTGCATCGGACGACGTGTAGCTTTAACTTGAGAAGGTGAAAGGAAAGGACCAAACGGCGTCGTTTATTTGTGGAAGAAACTACATTAAAAAGTACATCAATTTAGAACCTTTTCTCAATCGAGTACATCAACTTTTATTTTTTTATTTCAGTATATCAATTTTTTCAAAATATCAATTAAATTTTCCGTCCAATTTTTGATTAGTGATATGTGATAATTAATAAAAAAAATTAAATGACTATATTATTTTTTCTCCTCCTAAATTCTTATTATTATTTAATTATTAATTAAAACAAAAAAGCAAAGCAACAATTTGAGAATAGAAAAAAAAAAAAAGCAACATAGTCATTTAAACTACTTATAAACTTTAACTTATTTAATTAAGTAGATTTTGACCGAATATAACTTCTTAATATGAGATTATTTAGATTATCAAATAAATTTTTTATATTAAGTATAACAATTTAATTTTTTAAACTATTTAAATAGGTTATCAAACATATCTTTAGTCTTTTATATTAATTGTCATGTCATATCATCAGTAGATGAAAATTTTCAATTAATATTTTTTAAAAAATTGATATACTAAAATTAAAAAAAAATTAATATTCTCGATTGAAAAAAAATTAAAATTGATGTTGTTATAGTTTTTCATTCTTTTATACACACTTATGTCCCAAAGTCACGGCAAGTCTTTGCTTGCTTCGCCATTAATCATTCTTCTCATATCAAACTTGCAATTCAATTACTCAAAAGCGGGCTTATGCTACTGCGGATTTGGCTGCTCCTGTGGAGGTACCTATATGTTCATATCTTTCTTGAAAATTCACTCCTCCTTTCTGTTGCTTTTCAGCTCACTAATGCATTTTTTTTTTAATTTTTTTTCAAACTAAAATATTCTATAAAATCTTGTTTTGACATTTCGGTCTGGTGTTAAGGAAGACATTGAGAAATTCAGTAAATGGACAGCCAAGGTCTGATCTATGCTTTATTTGGCACTCCTCCTTGCTGCTACTTTGCAGTTATCTCGGCCACGGTAGTCTCAGTTTATTGTAAACAGTTACTTCTGCTGGACAAAAACATGTGATGGTGAGGTCACGTCTTCCTCGATCTGCTTCTACAGGTGACGGAGTAGCACAACAATGACTCCAAAAGACTTTAAAAACTCATGGGAATGCCTGTAATTGTTCCATATGATCTTTTACTAATGGATTTGTTCAGTGCATGGAATTTTTTCCTTGTAAATGCAAAATTTTGTAGGTCTGTGCAACTTGTGGCCGTCCATGACATAAATAATAGACTGATACTTGGGAAACACGTTTTGTTCTATAGGCTCTTAGCTTCGGAAGCAGAAGCAAGTACAGTGTGCTACGCCTTGCAAATTCAGGAAAGGCAAGTATCTTACTTCTTCATGATAATTTGACTGTTCTGGGTTCTTTAGTGTGTTCATAACATCGTGCATGGCATTTGGAGTGTGTCCATTTCATTTTATTTTGAATTATCGTTTTTTAAGACACAGCGTTTGGCTGCTTGTCTAAAATTTGTCACCTGGTTTGTCACAATGGGCGCTGATCTCTATCTATGATGGCTTTACTAGAGCAGTTAGATTCAAGCCTATAGTTATGTTAGAAAGTTGCAGAATCATGCCTTTCCCTATGGTTTCCCCAACCTATCCTTATGGAATGGTTTTTGATGATTCATGCCATTTCCTATGTGTTTCAGGTCTACCTTGTGGCTTCTGAAGACATGGATTCCCTAACTTTTGAAGCACCTAGATTTCTTCGGCATTTGGTGGATCCCAGCTCAAGGAAAATCCCGGTTATGGGATTTAAAATTCCAAAGGTACTGTCGTCAAAACACAAACATTGATGCAATTGCTTGATGTTTAATCCACTTTTCTGATAATGGGTTTGTTTTAGATCTTGGAGGAGCTAAACCGTAGCATGGATCAGTTCATTACCTGTTCAATCTTTATGGATGTGATTATTGAGACAGCATTAGAGGTGCTCAAGATTTTCGTTTGTTGTGTTCAAGCACTGTTCGTTCTTGACTGTTGAAGAATGTATTGGTAATCAGCTTGAAAATTCGATAGTGCGTTCAGTAATTAATGCCATTGGAAATCCATGCTTTGAAACTCATTCAACAACATGGTTCTATAGAGAGTATTTGAAATGGTAGTGAATGATCAAGTAAACTTAGCATCTGGTTCATGTGTTGAGGGCAGCGTATATGGCTATGTTTTATCAAGACGAGGATTTTCTGAGGCAGCTAGCATTAAATAGATATTTTCTCCTCTCTCTAGCTGATAATTCATACATTAACTAGGATTATGACACTGCCCTCATCACATTGAACCAGATTTTACCCCTCTGTAGAAAATACAACAGTAGTCTTGTCCATGTGACAGAATCTTTTCTAAGATTACCCTTTGTGCATGTGCCTTGTAACACTCCTTGCTGCTTTATATATCTTTCTTGTGTTATTATCAGGTTACTGGTCTTCACATCAGAGAACATCCTGTTTCTGGGAGTTTTCCTGCAGGAAGCATTCAATTCAGAAATTTTCTTACTGTGTAACTATGGATTTGTGTGTGTGTGTGTTTTTTAAGAAAATCCTAATATGTAATTTGTAGCAGAGATTCTAGACTTCATAGCAGCAACGCTAACATGATCATGCATAACTAACAAAAATGTTGGTGACCAAATGAGGTTGCTCGTGGGCCATCTGGAATTGCAAAAAGAACTATGGGCTTTGAAGGTCTGACAAAAGGAACATCACATCTAAAGTAGCCCTTCGGCCAGCTGCAATATCTATCCAGGCTTCAAATTTCTCATGTTTCAACTTGGTACATGGGTTAAGCACATCAAGGAAACTTTCTCCTTCCTCCAACTGCATCCACAACAGCTACAAGCACCAACCAACAATTTAAATTTTATGCACCAGCCAAGCTAATCTGTATGGTCACGATTAGCTTTTCATTGATGAGACAGCAGTATGCATAACATATTGATTTACAGCCTAGTAAAATTATTCCCCATTTCCATCCACTCACCGATGACATTTGTATGCTACCTATCAAAACCAGCCAATGCCAAAGCACCTCAAACTTCTGATACCATCAGTTTGATTGCTCATAAATGCATGCCAAGAACATCAATAGGAGCCTAAATAGTAATATGCTAAGCAAGCACTCGAGTAAGTGACCAAATCACTTTACTAACAAAGTATGAGATAAGAAATACGCGTTAACAGATACAGTGCAGGAAAGGGGCAACCAAGCACAACACACAATGAGTGTTTAAGCTTTTCCAGCATAATGCCTACAGGTTCAAAAAGAAAAGGTATAAACTAACAAAACAATGACTAGAGTGTTTGACTTGAAATTAGAGAATGAGAGGTTACCTTTCTTAGCTAGATATCATTCATCGTCTTCATGACGGCGTTTCCTGATCTTCTTCTTAGAATGCTTTGTATCTCTTCCAACCCGTGGGTCATCAGAGCCAGAGGCATCGGGATCAGGTAAAGATGATGCCTTCCTGCTCTTCCGCTTGTGCCTTCGACCAGAATCCTCAGACCCATCTGAATCAGAATCATCAGAATGCCGATGACTTCTCCTTCTCCTCTTTTCCTTCCTACTCTTCCTCTTACGGTGTTGCCGTTCATCCTCTTCATCAGATGATTCATCCCTCTTCCTCCTTTTCTCCTTTCTCTTCTTCCTCCTACCCTCATCCTCATCCTCTGAATCACTACTCACCCTCTTCTTACTCCTTTTCTTTGACCTTCCTCTCTTCTTCCTCCCCCTAGGATCAGAATCTGACTCATCCTCATCAGAACCCTCCTCCTTCCTCGATGACTTCCCCTTACTACTCTTCTTCTTACCATACCTTTCAGCAATAATCCGCTCAATCTCCGAATCCACCTCAGAATCTGAAGTCTCACTCTCTTCTTCATCATCCTCACTCTCATCACTCTCAGCTGCACGTTTCCCATTCCTTTTTATCTTCTCCAACCCAGACAAAACTGCAGCCTGAACTGCTTCCGCATCCTTCTCTTTATCACCATCCTTAACACTCACAAAATTCCTACATTGAAAAGCAAGGTGGCCAACACGACCACATCTCTTACAAGCACCACGAACCTCATCAGCATTGGATGAAGTAATACGGGCAAGCGCCAGGAGACCCTGAAAGCTGGCATACGCATTTTCACCTTCAGGCTCAGCATTGGAGGAAACCTCCTGAGATGATTTTTGGAGTCATCCTTATTAGGTGCATAAGGGTCGTACCCAATTGCACTCTGCCATATACCGTGAGTCTGCAGGGCCGCACTACTGTGCACCCTGTTGTTCGCCGGCATGCGAACTCTTCCTGCTGTTGCCGGCATCTTGAAATATAGAAATCGAACTGCGACAAACGAATTGAATAAATAAATAAAACTAACGGCGATTTTCGAAATTCTAATTGAAAACCTAAAATAGGGTCTGTGATTTCGGAGAGTAGAACTAAATTGAGATCTTAAGCGAAATTAAATCCGTTAATTAGCCGATTTTTGGGAATCTAACTAACTAACCCGACACAAACCCTAAGATATGCAATCTATTCAACCAAGAAGAGGGAGGCGTTGATTGCCCACCTGATTTTATAAGTGGAGAGAGGCGGCCACCGCCAAAGGCGAGGGGATGTGACGCGTCGGTTGGCTATCAGAGAGCGAGAGACAGAAGCCAGGAGAAATTTGAGAACGGAGAGAGAGCAATTTCAAAAGAGCACCTTTTCTAATATCTACTTGAATCCTGTCGTATTGAGCATTTCGATCGGAATGCATGAGTTATACCTTGTACAGAATCAACAAGAGGACAAGCAAAATCATACGTTGGATGTATCTTGTATTTGGACCCAATCCGACGGTGAGGAATAGGATTGCAACGACAATACACTGGATCTCGAAGAGACTTGTTTGGGTCTAGCATGTCTAACCTAAGATTCTATGATTGGGTTGGGCCTGTTTGGGTTGGGCCATTTGGATAACCCACACATTAATTATTATTTTAGTAACCCAATAGTAAGTAATACTAAACTATGTAATATGAATATTTGATTGCTTGAGCCTTGTGATTCTAAATGGCTATAGCCCAATAAAAAATAAAAAAAATCCTATAAGATTTTTTAATGGCTTACACGTGTCATAATTTATCCTAAGATCCGACTATTACAGAATTTAATTTTAATATGAAAACACTAGCTCCAAAATCCCAAATCTTTGAAAATCTTTGGCCTTTTTTTCCAGAAAACTGAGTGGATCTTGCTTCTCAACCAATGAAAAGGGTCCAATGACTTCAAAAAAAAATTGAACTAAAAATCTCATGAACCTAAAGGGCAAAAAGAAAAAGCAGAAATCGAGAGATCGATATTGTTTAATTTGTAAAAACCAAATCCTATACATTAACATGTGTGTGTTACGTCTCACTACGCTAATGTGTATTAAATTTCAAACGTTTTGATAAGTTTTTGAGATATAATTTATTTATTTATTAGAGTTTGATTTTAAGATTTATCTTGATCTAGATACTTCCATATAAAAAATGTGAATGATTTTTATTTTTTTTAAGTTGATAATATAAATTTTAGACAAATTATAAAAATAAAAAATAAAAACTTTTAGTTAAAAAAAGGAATTTCCTTCAAGGGTTGGGGATAAAAATATATTTTTTATTAAAAATTAAATTAATTATACAAGTATTAATTTTAAATACAAACTTCTATATCAAAGCTGATAGAACTTTAATGTCAATAATTTTTTTTATGATAGAAATTAGTTTGTTTATTGCTCGTATTTTTTTAATAACGGATTTTTTTTCTATCTTTCTCTCTCTCTCTTTCTTTTTATAAATTTTGTTCAATTGATTTAGTATAACTTTTTAGTTTGAGAAATATTCATATCCAGTGCTTCTTTTTCTTGTTAATTACAATTAGTATTTTTAATCTATCATTATATTTTTTTCTCTTGAATTAAACCTATGTGCTTTTTTTATACTTACTAGGATAGAACTTGTATTCATATTTAGAATTTTTATTATGCATAAGGTAGATTGTTTAGTGTCACCCACAAAGCGTGTGAGAGATTTTAGAAATCTATCCTTTTTTGTTTTTTCCTGAAAAATCTAGGGATTTATCTTGAATTTTTTTGCTGTCACATAGAATGTGTAAGTGAATTTTTTTTTTTTTTTTTGAGCTAATAATATCAAAGTCTTATTCTTGAACACAAATGACTTCGATGATAAAGCTACAAACTTAAAATGTTAATATAATTATTTTTTAATACAAGTTGATCCCTATTTAATATATATTTTGTATATATTTCAATATCTTACAACTCTTTTATGTAAATTAAGCATCATGAATTGTGTATGTATTATTATTTAAAAAAAAAAAACTATAAAAAAACTGCAGCAATGCAGATCATCAGCTGGTTATATATCATATCAAAGTCACAATCGATTTTTTTTTTTTTTGGTAAAAAAAAGTGACAATATTGTATTTCGTGTACTCATTTTAATATCATGGAAAATCTTTGATTAGAAATATACTGATCACTTCATTTCATTTCAGGGTGACACTTTGTAGCAGCCACCTACCGTATAAATTGCATGGATTTTGGATAGTGCTTTATTAACCACTGATGCCTTTGGTTAGGGGCACGTAAGCATCCTCACCGATTTTGCATGCATTATTGATTCTTCTCGATCTTTTGTACTCTCCCAATAATGGAAGTGATCACAATAATTTTAACATGATATTATTATAACCCAAAATGTGTGTCAAATTGGAATAAGACTTGAATGCATTAAATACCCTAATAACAAGACTAAATCATACCAACCTCCGTTAAAATTTAAAGTTCAGTTTTTTAACTTTTAATTTTGAATTGAATTTGTTCTAGCTATTTTTTTCATTTAAAATTAGATCATTTGGGCAGGATTTCGTCAATTTAAACATGTAATTGTAATTTTTAAATTAAAAAGAGGACCAATTTCAAATGAAAATGTGAAATAAAATTGTAACTTTAAACCAAAAATAATTAAAAGGAAGCCAATAAATATATAAAAAAAAGGAATTGAACCTAAGAATATTAATTTTAGCTAAATGAGTTATAGTCGTTTAAGTCGTTGTTTTTTATTTTAAATTTTTGCATATGTAGAAAACATTTTGAATAGTTGTACTCTTCTTGTATGTTAAACCGAATAGCGATGGATTGATCTAAGTCTTTGAACCATATAAAAAAATAGATGAGTTAAATCTCGAAAGAAATAAAAAATGAAACGTTTAGCATAATAACAATGATAAAAATGGTACAAAGCTAGCTAGGGCCATCAAGCTAACTTGCAAAGACCCAAGTTCTAGAATTGGCACACATAAATTAGGGAACACGCACGTAGTTTTTAGACTTTGATGATTTAGATTTAGATTTAGATTGCTAGAGAACTACTTGTGAACTACCCATGCCTCGATCATCAAAGCCCTTTTTTTTGTCATAAAGCAAGTATGCGAGAAGAAGGTTAAGTGTGTCTCTCTTGCCAAGATGACAAATACTTGTCATCATTTTTAGCCCCTATTTCCTAACCCTAGGAGTGATTATCTTTCAAATCACAATTTTTGTTAAGGTTTCCTTTTCAAAATTTCACAGCAAATTAAATCGACCAACCAACTTCCCTTCATCTTAATTGATGAAAGAAATCACGAAACACCACGATCATAATTTCCTTTTTCTCGAACCTCAACAATGTACAATATTAGCCCATTTCATTGAATGTCGTAGGGATACACACCCTTCGAGGCTTACTGACAAAGTTAGAGAATATCACCTTAGCAAAGAAGACATAAAGTGCATGGCACGCATGAAAGCGAGAAATGGACATGTACAAAGTTTGCAAGGAAGATATATTTGAAATTGAAACATGTGAATTATATATCTCCTATAATTATACATAAAATTAATTAACTCTTTTTTGTATAAATAATTGAGGATACGGATTAGTCTTAAAACCTCTTATATTTTTACAATTACGAGAACAGAATAAAATTTTGCAGTGATAAAAAAAAAGGTGAAAAATGAGATTTGAAATATGCACTTCTAATAGGATGTCAAACACTCCTATCACTGAGCCATTCTTTGTGATTATTAATTAACTCTCCAAGTGAACATTATCGGTATTCATAGAGTAAGTTTAAAAGTTTGGAAATCCAACTTTACATATTAGGGTAGGTGGTAAATAGGATTTGTTTATAAGTATATATAATTTTTATTACATATATATTTTGTGTTATTATTTAAATTTTAAATCTTTAAAAATAAAATAAAAATTATATGATAAAAATCTAAAGTAAAACATGAATTCGGTTGTAAATAGCATATTCAAAACTCGATTGAAAAAAGATTTATTGTGTTGAGAATATATTTATCATTAAGAAAAAAAATAATCCAAAAATTTGCTTTCTGCTTAAAATATTATTGATGATTTAAATGCAAGAGTTGCTATATACTATAACTATCGGTTCTCAATTTCCCATTGGTTGCACAAGAAACAAGTCTCAAATAAATGCCCAAAACAAAATAAGAAAGGGTTGAAGACAAAGATTCAATAAATTAAAATTTATTTTGCTCTCTACAGTCAGGTTTGCTTGAGAGGACAAAATGCTATTTAATTGATGCTTAACACTTAACAGCACTCACATCATGGCCCATGATGATTATGGGTCCATATATATATATATATATATATATATATCTTCGGGTTTGACTAGATAGGTAGACTAAATGGATTAATTTTTCTAAGCTTCAAGTCACTAGAAACTAGTCTTTAAACTAAAAAAAAAAAAAAATTAATAGGATAAAAATCTAAATTTGGTTGCTACTTAAAATATTATTGATGATTTCTATACATAAAGGTAGAGAAAAAGAGAAGAATTTTAAGATTTTTTTAAGATTTTTTCATTGTTTTGAAAAATTTAATGTCATATGTCGGCATCTTATTAGTCTTAAGCCAAATATTATCGGTGTTGCCTAAAAATTTAGATAGAGGGACAAAATTTAGAAGTAAATTAAGAATAAAAATATGTGATTATTGAAAATTTTAATAGAGGGAAGTGATTAAAACGAATAAAACAGTAGATAAATATTCTAGACTTTTAACCTTATTTTTAATTAACTCTATTTGATATTGTTTTCATAAATAAATTTACAATGAATTGTTTTTAGTCTTTACTCAATAGACGAAAAACCTTATAAAATCTAAAAAAGGGATCCAATTTTAAATGAATTAAAGTTACAGAAAATCAATTTTGATTCTGATTTTTTAATTCAGAAATCAATTTTCAAATCATTTAAAATTTCAGAAAAAATTTAATCCATTTAGTCAAATCTGTTTGACATGTAATGTCTAGATTAATCGAAAAGCAAAAGCGAAACTTAAACTAAACACATAATTATTGTCATTGGTGCAATCCCATGACTCATTGATCAGGCAAGTTCCATAGTCACCGGGAACATAGAAATCAAATGCAATCTAATCTGTCTCAACAAATGGGTCACGGGCTGCTTGAATTAAGTGTAGTGACATAAAAGATTGCAGCTAGATTAACACTGGTTGCTTTAATCAAAGTTGATACATGCCCCCCTCAATAGTTAACCTTTTCTCAATTTTTTAGTTCTTGTTTCATTTTCATGACATGACAGCTATATTAATCAAATCTAATATCAAATCATTAACTCTAGGGTTTAGTCTTCCAAATAGTAAAAAATAAGGGTTAATGGTTTAATACATCCTTATGTAATATGATAATTGTCTAATATAATCTATATTTATAATCCAACCAATTCTATCGGTGAATATACATTAAGTATCTAATTTATCTTTTTTACGAGATTTTAAGACAAAATATCAGAATCAATCATACCGTTTGCACATAAAAGTTTTTTATTTGACTACATTGCAAAAACATTTTAAAAATAAAATTTATCATGTACAAATTACGTGAATAAATATCATGTTTTGGCCTGAAATCTTGACAATAATAGATTGAAAATTTAAGATAGAAGTGATTCAATTAAACATACAAGAACATGTTAAAGAACTGTCCGATTATGTAAAAATAGATTGAACTGTTAATAAAAAAATTAAATAAAAATACCAGAATGAAAGAAAAAGAGAAGAAATTATATACACACACATACCATGGCTTTTTATTTGACTATATTGTAAGAATATTTTGAAAATAAAACTTATTATATATAAATCACGCGAATAATTTTTATGATTTTGTATGAAACCTCGATAAAAATAGATTGAAAATTAAAAATAAAAGTGATTCAATTTGAAGAATCGCCTTATTATGTAAAAATAGATTGAACATTAATCTGAAAGTTAAATAAAAAGACAAATGAAGGAAAAAGAAAATAAATTATATATATATATACACACACAGCATGGAGTTGCCCTATGTTACCTAGAAAAGTTATTATGAACACACTGAAAAACAGAGGCTGAGAAATAATTACTGTGATCTTTTGGTAATTAAGTGAAGTTGAACAGAGGCAGTGAATTTCAACCAAACACACCCACCATTTATAAAAATCACAACCAGAGTTTTCATTTCTGTAGGACACGAGGAGGAACCCACAAGTTCTGCCTCTTAATTGCCTCTGGATAACTTCTTTACCTAAAAAAGGACCGATTAATGTCTTGGATTAGGGACAAGTACTTTTTGTACGTGAGGCCTTAGCATTTCTGCCTGTTCATCGAGGAGTCCTAGTACTCCTCCTGCCCTTATTTCCCATTTTATCTGCCTTTTTATAGCTGTCTTTATAGTTCAGTACATCATGGAGTGAGTTATAACTTAGTCCCTCCAGTTTCGATAGCTAATTGATTAGTTTTTGTATTTTTAAATCCATTTATAACTTAAATTCTTTTTCATTCCTTTTCAATTTATTTTATTTTAATAAATAGAAAAAAATGAAAAGATTGATGAGAATAAAATATGTTTTTTGGAAGAAAATAATATTATATTAAATATGATGAACATTTATCAAAATATTAATTAATTAATTTTTAAAAAGAAGATAGATTGTTTAATTCGTGTCTCTTTATTGTCTAGTACATCATGGAGTGAATTATAAATTAGTCTCTCTGGTTTTTCAAAAATAAATAAGTAGTCCCTCTAGTTTCAATAGCTAATTAATTAGTTTTTGTATTTTTAAATCCATTTTGTAGCTTAATTCTTTTCTGTCATTTTAAATTAACAGCTAAATAGCAGCAATTCTATGAGTTGACGAGATAGATTTGATGAAATGTGGATGCATATATAGGCTAATAATGCAAAACATTAAAGATTGATGATGGTCCAATAAAATTAGTCACTAGATAGCTAGCTTGAAGGTCCACTATATATATATATATATATATATGGCTCTAATTTGAAACAAACAAAAATTAGCTTCCAATAAAAAAAGTTAAATAAATTATAAATTAGTCCTTCTAATTTTAAAAAATAAATTAATCAGTCCTTTTTCTTTTAGTTTCTTTATCAAAATTTAACTCGCTTAATTTAATATTTATTACGGAGAAAATGATTAATTTATTTATTTTTTTAAATTAGAAGGACTAGTTTATAATTTACTCAACAAAACTTCTGTGATGGGTTTGTTAGGGTTACTTTGTCTCGTAGCTAGCACAAAACAAACTATACGTATTATAAAGTATAGACGAGCAAGAAAATATTGGAGAGATAATTATTTTATAATTAACCGTTAATACCCTGATAAAGTAGTGTTAGAAAAACATCATGCTACCTTAATCAATGGTCTGAAAAGATTATTATTATTATAATGAAACTGAGATGAAGGGAAGGGGAATGAATATCTATACCAAGATATGGACAGCTTATGCCAGGCATCATACCATACTAAATTGATTGACATATACAATTTATTAAATTATTGATTCTAATTAGTGTAATTCTTTTCGATAATTGCACATAGAATGCCTGGCCATTTCCTCATAATACTCTAAATAAATGAATTTGGAGATGAAATTGTGCATCATGAATAAGAACAACAAGATATTCAATCTTTATTTTAATAGCCAATCAATAATAATTTAATACTTGAGAAATAAATTCATCGAGCATTGTCAAGGTGACTTGTTTTAATGACATAATTTGAAAATTATGTTGGAAATCAAATTATTTGCTAGCAATCTCGAAAACGTCGGGTTTCGAGTAGATAATAAATATATATGTGACCATCTTGTGGATGTATTTATCAACATCGTAAAATATTTAAATTATCCATATGATGGATGAATTGATCCACATATATCACCTTGAATATATTCTAAACTACAAGAGATTCAATCTCAACTTTATTAATTCAAATACTTTTACTATGTGATATGATCAGTTGTGCTATTTTGGGTATTTCATAACGTGAAAAATTATTAAAAATTCATATGAACATCTATTGAAGAGCGGAAGATTCTTCAATTTAATAAACTTTCATGTTCTACGTGTTATCAAGACAAATTGATGAAAATATTTAAAAACGGAACCAAACTTAACTTACGAAACAATAGATCAAAAGAGTGAATCTTATTAACGAATATCTCCGTTCGGTTTTCGATTGTTATTTTTCTCAAGTAAATATTGAATTGAACAAACTTGTATGAATCAAATTACGATGGTTTGGTTCCTTCTTTGCAGAAGTTAAACATTTGTGATTAAAAAAAAAAAAAAACTCAAGCTTTTTTTTTTGAATTACTCGGGTCAGGTGATTCTTCAACAATTTTTATTAATAATAAGACTAGGAAATTGCATCAAATTAATGAGTTCAAAAAAGGGTTCAATTCAAATGAAATTAATTAATGAATAATTAAGATCACGGATGAATTAATGCATGCTCTCGTGATCCACATCAACTGCCCAGTCGGCCATTTCAATAATTTAGGGAACTAAATAAAATCATTTCTTGAAACTCTTGTTCAATACTTGTGACATATTCCGTCTATTTTTTTTAAAATAAAATAAAATAAAATTATCAAGTTTGATTTTTCATATAAATAAAAACATTAATTGAAATGCTACGTCACAAGTTTTAATTACCGGTGTTGTAAGAACGTAATCAACTTAATATTTTTACAAGACAATCATACACACACACACATATATATATATATATATATATAAAGAATAACACGATCTCTTTGGAATCAGAAAGTATATATATTTATATCAATAATTTACTAAAATTTAATTTGAGCAACTAGTGATCATGTTATATGCAGCTAGGTCTATATGAACCTAGCTACCTTAGCTATACAGAGTAGACAGTCACCATGACAAACCTGCTATAATCATGCAATTTCCATCTGGGACTATAGACATATAGGCCAAGCAAAACGCCATGTATAGTATAATCCTTCAAAACACGACCCTCGTACTTTAATGTAGAAATAATTTTAGATTTTTATAATTTCGTAAGTTAGTCTTTCTGATTTTTAAAATTACAAGTTAATCTCTTAAGCAAAATCGGTTGTTTGTGGGTTTTTTTTTCCTCTTAAATGTCTAGATTGTATTTTTTTTTTTAAATACACATTTAGTTTTGCTTGTAACAGAGAAGGTTATCAAATTAAAAAAAAAAAGATTAAGATGGAAGATTAATTGAAGGAGGAAGTTAGAAATAATATATATAAAAATGAAGGAATCCAGAGGAATTCAGCATTGTTCTTTTAAATTAAGAGAATGACTAATTATTTTACAAAAAATATAAAAATTTAATAATGCTTTCTTCATGGTTATAAATTCGACAAGTTAGATAAAATTCTGATAATTAATTTAAAATTCTTAAAATTTGAACTTAATGAAATTTTATATTTTTAACAACACGAAAAGATTCAAACGAAAACAATAAAAAAAGAAGAAGCCCGAGTATGATCACGATATTAATTATAATATTAAGTGCATTTTGCATGTATGAGGGCATAAATATATATAAACAGAGTATTGTTAAATTCATTAAATATTTTATTATTCTCATTAAAATTTTTATTATAAATTATTATCACATCATCGCATATTAAGTTAATGACTAGATAATAATTAAATGTAAAAATTTATTAATAATTTAAAATAAAAAATTGATAAGAATAGCAAAACATACACACATCTGTTTTGTAAACACTTCTACCTCTAAAAACCCATATAAGAACCCATATAAGGATTTGAATTAATCCTTAAAAACCAAGTGATAAAGTTGTACGAAATCATTGTCTTCCTGTCGGATATGATTTCTTACTTGACATTAGAGAGTGGAATCCACAAGAGGAATTTCTCTGCGTCAAAAGCTGACATGGAGAGGTCTAAATTTGTCAGTTGATTGGATTTTACAAGACTAATGTTTAACCTTGCACAAAGCTGTGAAAAAAGATGAGATAAGGTTGTCTTTATTTCTAAACCAAAAAAAGGCCAAATTACCTTTTGCCAAATGGAATCAAAGATGGCCCAGCTCCAGCCAAGCTGGCTAGATTTTTCTTTCTTGTCTCCTACTAGTACATCGCCTTGTGGAGCCGTTGTACTTGAAGTTGGATTCATTGCATCAACCATTTACTATTCAAAGAGGAACTACTTTCTTGCCAAATATTGCGAAAAAGAACCACTTTTTACCCCTTTAAATAGTCTGATCATGAATACTGTGTTAATGTTTGATCGTTCTACTAGCTAACCTAAGAAGTTAATCATCAATTTATTTAATGTTTGTGTTTTTTTCGCATATTATAGATATTTTCGGATCGACTTTTACGTTAATATAAATTAATTCTTATTTTTTAACATATCAAGATTGAACTCTAACCTTTTCCTATGCGTACTCGAATTTTTGGTGCAATCCAGAAGGATAGGTGAAGCTATTCACTGATTGAAACAGGCTAGCTGTGACCATTTATTTTTATTTTATTTTTTTTTAAATTTGCAAACAGGGAAGGCCAAGATCAGAGGGATGTTCTTTCTTTTTAATGACCACAAACAATATTGATAAATCTGTTTACAGAGACGAAATGAGTGCCTGAAATTCGATTTTTACTGGCTATCTTAATTGAGATGTTTGACCAAGTAAATAATCAGAACCATAAAGTTTTTACACCTAAAAAACCTCCATAGGAAGCATAACTAAAACCTTAATTATTATTAGGAATTTAGGATTATTACCACCATAAAGTTAATGAGTAAGTAACTGACAGAGGAATAATCAACGAGTCATGTTGGTAACAGCATGAAATGAAACATCATCATCCTATCTAGTATCTATCATAGGATTAAGAAATGGTAGGAAGAAGGAAGCTTACACATTTTGATGACTTCTCTTTTACTGGACTGCTGCTACTGCTACTGTTGTTTGTGTAATGTCAAATGTTGTAGTAGTAGTAATGTTAACTCATCTAAACTAAAACTCATCACCTACCACTGATAACTCCATCCCTTCTTTCTCATCTCTTTCTTTTCTTTACTCTTCTCTCTCTGCTACGCATAAAAAGAAAATCAGAAATTTCCATGTCCATCATCCTCTACTCTTTGCCACAACCAACAACAAAGCCCTTTTCTTCTTCTTGTCATTTTTGGATTTGGGGTACAGAGAAAGCTCCACCCCAGCTTAGATTCAAAATCACATTTACATTTTTTTAAAGGAAATCTACCTTTTTTGCCATTTAAATTTACCTTTTCACAATTGGGTTGATTTGGGTGTCTTCCAAACGTGTTGATTTTGACCTTGGTTTCTGGGTTTTGTTTAGTCTTTGGAGATCTGGGGTTCTGAGGAGTTGGTATGGCGACGGGGTTTCAAAGATCTGAACTTTGAAGGTTTCTCTTGTGAAGTTCATTACAGAGAGGTAAAAAGATTCAAGATTTGCTTTGCTTTTCCATTCATTTCCTTTTCTGCATGTTAATTCATGCTCTTTTTTTCAGAAAAGATCGTATTGTATACGATATTTTTCTCTGTTTTTGGGATAGTCTAATTCTAATGAGTTTTCTGATCTGTTCATTTGCTCATTGAAATGCTTGTGTTAGTGTTCATTTTTTATTTATATGGTTTCTGCGGTTGTAATCCTGAGAAAGGATTTTGTAATGTCTATGTAAGAGTAGTAGTTATGCGGCTATGCCATTCTTACTGTGAGATTCTGCATTGATGGGATGCTTTTCCTTGTATGTTTCCTGTTAATTATGCAGGGTTTGGTATCTAATAAGACAAGATGGCCAATGATCTAAACGCAGAACTATCCAAGAAAACTGCCATTTTGGGTCTCAAGGTCTGGGAAGTAATTGGAATTTGCGTTGCATTATTTATAATAATCATCCTCTCTGTACTGTCCTTCTGTTTAACTTCGCGGAAGAAATCTAGAAGAGATAGACACCGTCTTCCCCTTAGCCAAATCCCAGCTGTTTCCAAGGAGATTAAGGAAGTTCGGGTGGAACAAGTGTCGACAAATGAATTTGTACCTCGTGATGGGATTCTTCTCACAATTCATGACAAGTCCAGTGACAAAGAATCAGATAAGGTCTTGGTTCATCTAGGTATGGGGAAAGTGAAGAATGGAGACAATACGAGTCAGTCAGATTCTTTTCATAATTTAGAGAAAGATTGTGGATCCCAGTCAGGTGAAGAAGGGAGTTCCGGAACAGTAACTGTATATAAACCTTCTTCTTCATACCCTATTACTGCTCCTTCTCCATTGAGTGGCCTGCCTGAGTTCTCTCATTTGGGATGGGGTCACTGGTTTACATTGAGGGATCTTGAGCTTGCAACAAACCGGTTTTCAAAGGAGAATGTCCTTGGTGAGGGTGGATATGGAGTAGTTTATCAGGGACATTTGGTCAATGGCACTCCAGTGGCAGTAAAAAAGATCTTGAACAACTTGTGAGTGTGAAATTAACTTCATGATTTTTTGTAAAATTTCTTACAATTGATCTTTCTTACTTTACTCACCACTTTTTAACTCTTCTTCAGGGGCCAAGCGGAAAAGGAGTTTAGGGTGGAAGTTGAAGCCATTGGCCATGTCCGACACAAGAATTTGGTTCGTCTTTTGGGATATTGCATAGAAGGGACACATAGGTATAATTTTTCTTTACCATACATGATGCTATGTAGTTTGGAGTTGAGGTCGGTTGCTCCCATGGTTCCCTTTGGGCTTTATGCTTTAGGCATCAACTGAGTATCAATAGAAAGGTTCTTTTTTGGGGGCTTAAGAATCTGAGTGCTAGCTAGCCTTCCTGTTATGCAAATACTGTTCAAGTTCATATCATTTGATCTCATACATATAATCATTGCAGGATATTGGTGTATGAGTATGTCAACAATGGAAACTTGGAACAGTGGCTTCATGGAGCTATGCGTCAGCATGGATATCTTACTTGGGAGGCCCGCATGAAGGTTCTACTTGGCACTGCTAAGGCGTAAGTCAGTTCTCTTCTAATCCCTCTTTGGCTTTCAGGTTCCCAAATGACTTGGTATGTTTCTTGCAGTCTTGCCTATTTGCATGAGGCCATTGAGCCAAAAGTGGTGCATCGCGACATCAAGTCGAGCAATATATTAATTGACGATGCCTTCAATGCCAAGGTTTCTGATTTTGGATTGGCCAAGTTGCTTGGAGCTGGCAAAAGCCATGTAACGACTCGTGTTATGGGAACCTTTGGGTAAGTATTTTTTAAAAGTCTATTCTTACTGGTTCTTTCATTGTTACTCTTATTCATTGATGGAAGAGGATTATCACCTTTGAAATCAAACCCCCTCCTTTTTCCTTGACAAAATAAATCTTACAGATATGTGGCTCCTGAATATGCAAATACTGGACTTTTGAATGAAAAGAGTGATGTTTATAGCTTTGGGGTTGTGCTCTTAGAAGCAATTACTGGAAGAGATCCTGTAGACTATGGCCGCCCTACTCACGAGGTATGCGAATTTATATCTGCACTTCTCTACATTTTTTTTTTTAACTTGCCTCGAGTCCTTGACCATCATCAACAAAGCAGTGCAATTCAAATCTACTATGATGGTTACTATATGCCTCTCAATTTTCGGGTTTGAGTCTAGCCTAAATTAACTTCACATTTATCAATTGCTTATGATTTTTCATGAGGTGTGGTTGGTGAGTGGACTAACTGGTTCTGTGTTCAAATAGTTAGGTTAAGTGATGAAGACTGAGGCCCAGGAATAAGCGCTTCTACTCCTGTCTTCTGCATTGCTCTTTTATCCAAAGAGCATTTGACCTGACATAACCAAGCCAAACTCACATTAATGATTACCCTGTGAATTAATTAAAATTTTTAGACATGCATTTTAGCGACTAACTATGTGGTTCTTGAATTATTGCATTCTCTACAACAGAATCATTCAGCAAACTTGACACCCCTTCTAGAGAATTGGATGAATTGAATTGGAGTTCATTTGTTTATATATATGTGCTTGTAGTGAAACATGATAAGAAATGAATTAAACTATAAGCTAGTGAACATTAAGGACCAGTTATCTATTTCTGTTACTTTTGTATCAACTATACCTTAATCCTACAGAAAAGTTAGAAAGAAAAAGTGATGAGATTTTGTAACATGATCTCAACTCATGTTAGTCAGGATGATTTGATTGCATTTCCATTTCCTAATAGGTTATCAAAGACCAGTGGAGAGATGGGGAATTGTAGAGTTTTGTTATTATTATTGATCAGGGCTAACAATATAATAAGTAAACCTGTCTAGTATCCTCTGAATAAAAAAAATTAACTATTTGAATTTTTCTGGATAACAACAGCCTTGTAATTATTGAGGCCATACGTTCAGTAGCTGGAAGTTTATTCTCTTTAAACACCTTTTGAAGTTGCGTTGATCATTAAATCATCTTGCTGGCAGGTAAATCTTGTGGATTGGTTGAAAATGATGGTTGGAAACAGACGGTCTGAAGAAGTAGTAGACCCAAACATTGAGGTGAGGCCATCGACAAGAGCTCTGAAACGTGCCCTCTTGACCGCTTTGAGGTGTGTTGATCCAGATTCTGAAAAGAGACCTAAGATGAGCCAAGTTGTTCGTATGCTTGAGTCTGAGGAGTATCCTATCCCAAGAGAGGTTGGTTTCTGATTTTACTTTTACAGTCCAAAATGCATCTGATCACCTGCAACCGAAATCATTTTTGAATATGTGTCCTTTGTTGTTTGCTGCATTGCACAATATAGTACACCATGGCAGCCAAAATATCATCAATGATGGTGGCACCTCCATGGCTCCATCATCTCACAAGTCTTGGCTGTTTTTGTGCTTGAAATTGGGTAATTGCTTGACTGTTTTTGTGCTTGTTCAGTGTTTACTAGAGAAATTACCAACAACTTGCTTTCAGTTCTAAACTGTGTTACGAAATTTAACAAAGAAGAATCATGGCTTTTGGCTGAATTTGGAATTCAAACTTGTAATGTTTTTCTTTTTCAGGATCGTAGGCATCGAAGAACTCAAGGAGGTAGCATGGAAATTGAATCTCAAAGGGAGAATTCTGACACTGATCGCAGCGACTATCCAGGTTCAAGATCGGAAAGCCGGCGGACTTGACAAAACATGAGATTCATTTAGGGACCTATAAATTGAGGTGGTTATTCTTACAATTTTTTCGGGGTGCCTCAGACAAACTGTTGATATGTAGGACACTGGACAGGTGGGACAAGTGATTTTTTCTTCTTCTTCTTCTCTTCTTTTTATGATTTTTTTTTTCTCTTTTTTGTTGTAGAGGGAGAAAAGATTTGTTTATGTATTGTTATGGACTTGGTGTTGTGAAGAACCCATGCTACTAGGGCCTATGGTGTGTACAGAATTGGGTTAGCTATTCAAATATTGTTTGATGAAATCCTACTTTTTCTACTGCCTCTCTCTCTTGCTCCCTCGCCTTCCTGATCCATATCCTGCACCTAACTGCTTTGTGTTTGATTCATTGGCCAAGACAGTTAAAAGACAAACTGTTCACGATTTTTTGAACTTGTTTTGCTTACATTTGCAAAATTTAAGGAACTTGGGACATAACTATTTCCTCTTATAACATCTCACCTCACGCCTATCCTGTGAATGAACTATTCTGGGAGTGTTAGTTCTCCACTGAGCTCTGAATGTAGCTCACATTTGGTTAATTAAATTAGATGCAACCCTAAGCTTGAAGCAACTGTTCCAATGAGCTAAAGAGTTTGATTAGTTGGAAAACCAATACATTAACAAGCCATCCACATATAGCATCTTAATACTCATTACGTAATTTTATCAAATCACAAACATCTTCCAATACCTCAACCACCAGACTGATTGTTTTATGTTAAAACACATGCACAAGGCCACATGTCCAAATCATAAAAGTTATCCTTAAACTAAGGATGAGTCATCCCTGGCTGCCGTTGGCTAAGTAAGCAAGAAAGATAATTAGCATTTTCGTTACTATTTATTTATTGTAATTGAGCAATTTTTATTATTATTCTCCCAATTACTACAAAGATTTTTTTTTTTTTTTTAAGGAAAAGAAGAATAAAAAAAAAAAAAGAGTTTTGAAATTGACTATTCTACCCCCTTATGGTTGCTCTAAATTGATTAACAAGCCATCCACATAGCATCTTTATTGAATTTACTCCAAATGTCTTGTAGACTTAAAGTTAAGTTTTTTTATTTTTTTATTTTTTATTATTTGATAATAATGCATATTTTCTGATTAGTTTTTGCCTTTGCGTTCAACAAAAACCAAATTTCTTTTGCATTCAAATGTACATTTTATGCAAATGCTAAAGCTGCCACAACAAACGAGAGCCTTCTCTCTCCTTTTTACTGAATTCCAAGTTTGGGCCCATTGGTTTTGATATTGGAGTGAGAAAGGCAAAGGCTCCAGCTAGCTAAGGCAAACTTCCATCCACACCGAAAAGAGATTTTACCTTCCATCCACACCGATCTAAAATTTCCCTTCTTTCCATACTCTGTTTAGTCTTGAGATTTTCTATTCATCAGATCAATGGGTTTGCTCTCAATTATATCTATGTTGATGCTTCTCATCTTTGGAAAGCCGAATGATGTTTTCTTGAGTTTTAGCAACCAAGACACTGGCAAGACTTTTAGCGATCATCTCTACAAAGCTCTGACTAAGTCTGGGATTCGGACTTTCAGAGACCAAGATGGAATTTACGGAGGAGGAAAGAGTGGCATCGAAATCAAGAAAGCAATAGAAGAATCGAGAATATCAGTTGTTGTGTTTTCTAAAGACTACGCATCTTCAACACGGTGCCTGGACCAGCTTGTGCTCATCATGAATGCTAGGAGAACAACTGGGCTTGTCATGTTTCCTGTTTTCTACAATGTTGATCCATCAGAAGAGATGTATAGCGAAGCATTTGCTAAACATGAAATGAACTTCCAGAATGAAATGGGCAGAGTGCAAAGTTGGAGGGCAGCTCTTAATGAAGCTGTAGATCTGGCAGGAATGGTGCTCGAAGACAGGTAACTTTCCTCGTTTTTATCTGTTCATTGGTTCAAGAATATGCAGTTTTTTTTTTCAAAACAGAGTGTAAATTACATTGGTAGACACATTAATTCCAAACAAGACTGTAAATTGATGATTATGGAATTAATTAGGCTTTCATGGCTTTTGGGCTAACTTTCGTACATGTGTGGGCACATATTACTCTTTCATCTACGGGCTTTCTAGATATCCAGTGGACATATTTTTCAAAAAGGATGCGGTCCATACATTCTTTCTCTTCTCTTTTTCTCTCTCAGTCACCTACTCTTTTAGTCTACGCTTTTGGTCTTCTTTTCTGCTTGCAGATCACCATTCTCTATTGCCTTAGTCAACCAGTTCTCCAAGCCCTAAGAAGCTTGACCAGAGAACGATAAAAAGCCAAACCTTTGTGTTTTGGACATACATTTCTCTTCATCGATCAAACCCATGGCTTTCAACGCATTAATGACCAAAATATTGATTCTTCTCACTTTAATGCCTAGTCCAACTTATCATGACGTGTTCTTGAGTTTTCGAGGCAAAGACACTCGCAAGAATTTCACCGATCATCTCTACACGGCTTTAACTGGAGCCGGGATTCACACTTTCAGAGATGATGATGGAATTCGGAGAGGAGAAAACATCGAGTTGGAAATCAAGAAAGCAATTCAAGAAGCAAAACTATCTATAATTGTGTTTTCTAAAGACTATGCTTCATCGAGATGGTGTCTCGATGAGCTCGTAATGATCATGGAACGTAAAAGAACTGCTGGGCACATAGTGTTTCCAGTTTTCTATGATGTTGACCGATTTGAGGTTGGGAGGCAAACAGGGGGATATGGTGAAGCGTTTGCTGAGCATGAAATACGGCTTAAGGACGAGATGCAGAGGGTGGAGGGATGGAGGCAGGCTCTTAGAGAAGTTGCATACATGGAAGGAATGGCAAACAGGGGGATACGGTACTAACTTTTGTTCTTGTTTCTTTTGAGAAAATTTAGCGTAAATGAATATTTATTTTTTCACACCATAACATCAACAACGCATGATAATCATGACTTAGAAACAAAGCTCTAGAACGAGAGGAATGATTTTGTCTATCTCAACGGTTGTAAATCAAATTTCATTAACAATTTAGAAAATATTTTTTAAAACTAATTTATTAATGTTAAACATTAAGGGGGTCATTATTGGATGGTAAGGGCCGAATAGATAACTTTAGGCTCAAAGGAATCAAGCAAACTCGGTGGGTGTTTAAGAAAAGAGCCTCTCTTGTATGCAGAGTCTGAAAAAGGGAAAGAAAAAGAAAAGTCACTAAAACTCACTAAATTGTTCAAACCATGCTTTAGGAGATTGCTCAATACCTTTAACCGTGATTGCTTATTTGTCAATTTAAAATACGTCAACCTTAGAAATTTTGAGTACCTAACTTCAATACCGGACCTTTCAAAGGCTAGAAACCGTGAGAGATTGATCTTGCTTATTTGTGGTTATAGTAAGCTTCTTTAACTTCTTAGTTATTGAAACACTTTATCCTTTTCGGTAAGCAAAAAACGATTCTACTGAATGTAGATCATTTACAGTGTTTTACTGTTTTTATCCCTCTGGCTATGTATATATGCTAGTCTTCGAGGTGCTTGATAGCTGCAAACTTAGATTGCTCAGACTTTGTAATTCTGGGGTTAGAAATAAAAGTTCCTTGCTTTTAAGATAATATGATGTTACTTGTGAGAATTAAAAAAAAAAAAAAAAATGAAATGTATTTAAATAATTAGAATTTTCTATAACCTTTACTTACGAGTCTGCATTCAATTGATTGAGTTTTACATTTTAACATTGCTGTCTTGTAAAGCACCAAAGTCTAGAAATCATGGTATAGTCTGGATGTTAGACATTGATTCATCCATCATGTACATGGGCTGCTTAAGTTGAATAAGTACAGCCATAAATAAAACTGGAAGAAGCTTAAACAACTGCTCAAAACAGATTTTCAAGCTATAGAACACCTTCAGTCGCCCCACAACATCATCCATGTGTTTTGTGTGTATCATTAATCCGTATATTGCCAGAGCCAGCTTCCTTAGTTTTCTGGGGAACTTTGAGCTTTTTATGATCTGCAGCTTCCTTAGCAAAATGGTATGATGAACAGTGTTGTTCAAACACCTGTAGCTGCCCAGAAATTGATTGAATAGAATTAGAAAGATATTGTTTTTACCAATTTAATTTTTGGGTTTGCTTGCAGGTATGAGTCCAAATTCGTTGAATCTATTGTTCAACGCGTAGCTAATCCGCTCAACCCTACGACCTCCTCAATCTCGCCTTCCCTCTGGCCTCTACCGCTTTCCCTTTTTTTTTATCCAAAAGTAGTTCGCGAATCTGATACTCATTGAGGATCAGATTCGCGAACTACTTTTGGACCAAATAAAATAAGAAAGAAAGCGAAGAATGTCTGTAAGAGCAGAAACAGAAAGTATTAGCAACTAAACACGTGGATATAATCGAGCGATGAAAAGGGCAGGCGTGCAGGAAGCGAAAAGAATATGGTCCCACAACTTTGACTAACTGAAGCGACGTCTCTCTTGTCAACGCTACTGTTCTGCTTATGATTTCTTCTTTTTTATTTTTATTTGTTTTACAATTATTTTTTTTTTGGATTATTATGCTTGGTACGTACTAAAAATAATTAAAATTGTCGTAAAGATGAGCAATCAGACGAGTGATCTGACCTTTTTTTTTTTTATAATTAATTTCAACTAGTCATATTTTATTCTTATTTTCTTGTAAATTGAATATATGGTTATTATTGTTTGTTGTTTTAATTTCTAATTTTATTTAAGTTGGTCAAAATATGACTTATATAAATTTGCAAAGTAGATATTTTTTGAATTTAAAATTAATAGAAATTATCGTTAAGTTTTTAAAAATACAAACACTCCAATAAAAAAAATACAGATACTCGTATCTATTAATAATGAAGTGATATATATATATATATGCGCTCACACAACGAACATATCAATGTTGTGATGAGTCAATTTAGCAGCCGTGTTAGTATGAATTTAATTAAAAAAAACTTGATTAGAAAAAAATTAAAAATTTACATATTGAAATAGAAAAATTAAAATTTAAAACATTCGAATAGAAAAAATTAAAATTTAATACATAATGATCTATTTTTATAATAAATAAATAAAATAAAGTAATCAATTGCTAAATTATTAAGGCCGAAAAGATTTAAAACTATTATGAAATAATGAATATATGTCATCGTGTTCATCTACTTTTCATATCCTCACAATTTATGATTCTTAATATGATTCAATTCATCATTAATATGAGAAATTGAAAAAATGATGCAATTGATTATTCATAGTCCCTTCTAATTCTCTTCTTAAATCGAAGTCTATAAATAGTCTTAATTGTTCATTAGTTAATTTATAAACATTTTGTAGAGATTATGAGAATTGTTTAGAGTTGTTATCTCTTATATTCTCTTTATAGTGAAATCATTTCTTCATCATTTTTCTCTTCAATTCTCTTATTATTTTAATTTTTTTATAACATATTTTTATTTTTACACTATTATGTCTTTTTAACCAAAATGTCTTAAGAGAATGGACCAAACATATCAAATTTGGGCCACACAAGTGAACATGGCAGAAATGAAGAGTTGTTTTTTTCCCTAAATATGATACTTTTTAATATATTTTTTTAAAATAAGGTATTTTAAATCTTATTTATAAAAAAATGGGTAGTTTTGCCATGTCATCTTTTTAATTAAGTATTATAATATATATTTAATATAATAATTTAAAAAAATTAGAAACATAAAAGAAAAAATTAACTTTCGCTCTTTATCTTTCTTGTGTCATCTTTGTTCCTAATTTTTTAAAGTTCAAATACTCTCATAATTCAAAACCACAATTACTAGAAAAATTCTTTAGCATATGTATATTGTCAATTAAGGTACTTTTCTAAATTCTGTTGTTTTTATTTATTTAATTTTGATATATATTTATTTAATTTACATATTGTACATTCTTAATTTTTAGGGTTTGTACTTTAAGATGATTTTCTCTTCAAACGTGCCAAAGGGATGAGATCAGGAAATTGAAGGATCATGTTGATAGAGTGTGTGCACCGTTTCTTGATTATTATTGGCAGTTTTATGATAGTTTGTTGAAATTGCACTTTAAGTTTGATGATCTCGACTCTGCTACAGAGCTCGTGTTAGATATGCATAAATTCCAAGAGTCTGTTCCTGGTAAAAAATCAAGGATGGACCAAGAAAAGCCACTCATTTTTCCAATTGGATCAAACAATCTCAAGACTGGCTTGAAAATACAAGTTATGCCAGAACTGCTGCAGAAGGATTCTATCCTCAGAGTGAAACGTAAACAAGTTTGTAATATTTAGAAGTGGAAAACTTCTTCTTAGTAACAGAGCCCTAGCAAAGTTTGTCAATGGATACAGAAGACATGAGAGAACTACTGAGCTTTCAAGGCCTTTGCTTTGCATTCAATAGGACTTTCATGCACTCGGTAAGTCCAACTTATGTTCTGATGTGATTGATGCTTGCATTCTCTTAGGTTGGCTGGAAAATGGCTCAAGATATCTTGGGCGACATGGATGTAGCTGGGGTTTCCTTAGGATTTACCTCACATATGGCACTCTTAATAGCATATTATAGTAGAGAGATGTTCAAAGAAGCAAAGATGCTGCTATGACAAACGAGGAAGGCTGGTTTTGCCATGAAATTGTCTGATGAGATGGTTGCCACTGCTTGTCTTTCAGAAGCAGTAAATGATGCATCATCTTTGTATGCACATCGTGATGTTTATTATCTTTGTATTGTATCTTAGTTTCCGGGAAGGTACATGGCAGTATGGAGGCATCAGGGTGGCTGAAAGCTTGAAACCATTCTTAAGCTAGAAGCACCAATAAATTGATCAGAAGTTATGGATTATTTTTTATTTACAGAATAATACAGACTTCGGAATAGCATGAGTAACGAATGCAACCTATGTTGCACAAACAGATCATGTTCAAGAATTAGACTCAGAGAACTAACACAAATTAATGGTTCACACTACGAGGCATCTTTTAGCATGATGGCTTTAGCATCATCTCTTACAACACTTGTTTTTTTTTTGCTTCCTTTCTTCTCCATTTTGCTTAGTGAAAAGAGGAATCTGTTTACAAGAGGTTTTGGAGCACTTGTTCCTCGTTCGAATGTTCTCACACAAATAACACATGAACAGGAAAAAAATAAAAAATAAAAAAGCATAAATCTAGCAATATTTTTACTGGGATGCCTATTTTTGTCAATGATTTGCGACATGATCAATCCATACCTGTCTAAAAATTTTGGTGAATCTCATGTAATGACAAACCTATTGTAAAACCAAATGTCAATCTGACAGTTGTGTGATCAATGTATGCTATTTCTTATTTTGGAGAATAGTTATTTACCTCTAAATATTGACGATGTTGATGTCCCCACATATGAAGTACTCTTTGATAGGTTCCATAGCAATTCTCTACGAACATGACTAGATTTGTGATCAGCAAATACCTGCAACTGGAACTCTCTCTTTCCTTTTTTTCTTTGAATGTACTCACCACATTAACTTGAAAATACGCCCCATTGAGTGGAAAGCTTTCTTTCATAGCTGTCCAGCATGGTATCTGTGCATATGTTATTTTGCATTAATTTATTACATAATCGCCTTGATTATTCTGACAACAAGGACATACATATAAGCCATTTCTTATTAGCTAAGGAATAATTAAACCAAACAGTAGAACTTTATTTACGACCTCTCCTTCGAATTCAACCCAAGATGGTATGAAATAATTTACAATCTACTCACCCTTAAGGATGAAGAATATAGAGAATATTTCCATTATAGTTACACCCTCATGGGTGGAGTAGAGTAGTTTTAAGAATGTTGCAAGATTGGCGTTAATATGGCAGAAGACAAGCCATTTTCCAGCGCTGCAAGCACTTCACAATGGAAAAGACCAATCATTCCTGTTCCCATGCTTTCACTTTTTAATTGCCCGTAAGAATGAATATTTCTAATAGGTTTCCAACATTTATTTTATGTATATAAATCAAACAGGGAAAAATAAGGACGAGAAAGAGACGCATTCATTTTTTAATGGGTTCCAGCATTAATTGCCAGTAAGAATGAATATTTCTAATGGGTTCTAGCATTCATTTTTTTAATGGATTCCAATAAGAATGAATATTTTTTTAATTCTCATTAGAAATATTCATTCTTACTAGCAAGTTCATACACATCTTATGAATGTTTTGTTCTTTTCTGCAAATTTAATCAAACAAATGGTGTGGTTGTGTTTTCTTTTTTCTATTTAAAGTTGTTCTTAGGTAGAATAAGGTATAACGCAATTTATGTAATGCAATGGGGAGAGAGAGAGAGAGACTGTTTTTTAGCCAAAAATGCAACTTGTAGAGGGGTAGCTAATGAAGGCACAGAAAGCATAAGCCATGCATGTGTTGATACAGAGAGAAAATAATACAAGGAAAGAGTAATTTAGGATGATAACGTAACGTAATTTTTTAACAAAAATAAATTAAAGTTGACATGTCAATCTATTACAATGAAATGACTTTTATTTGGCACAAAATACCTTATTATGAAAAATAAGTTTAAAATTACCCTATTGCAAGAAATAAGATTTAAAACTACCTTGTTATGAAAGAAAAACTCGAGAAATGAATCCAAGTTATAGTAGGAGCACCAATGGCTATTTCATCCATTAGGTCGTATAATAGACATCATCCAATCTTATTGGATCAAACTTTTACCTAAAACCAAGGCAAGTTGGCATAAACCTTATCAAAAATACCTTCCAAAACTCGAATTACAACTATCCATTAGACCAAAAAACAGTAATAGTTAAGGTAATCAATTGCTTTACTGTTGGGAGTAGAAGGATTTGAATTCTGCAAGTTTCATGCTTGTGGCTTATGAGTTATGAGCGAATAATAATTAGCAATTTGGTGCTCCATCTTCTGATTTTATATAATTCATTATTAGGATAGATGGTGCAATTATTCTAAGACAACTAATAGTTGATGATCACTTTGGAAGGGATGACTACCCTAAATTTAGGTTGGAGGTGATGAGGCCCAAGAGTAAAATCGCGACATGGCCTATAATCATTAATTTTGATTGTTCTTGGCAGCAGTTATGAAACCCAAGAATCTTCTTATTTTTTTTGCTTTTTTTTTTCCCTATTTTTTATTTGTTTATGTAATGTTCTTATGCTCTAGAAATCATTCTAATTGAGAAGAGTTTTTTGGATCATATCCGTCTATGTTCCAATCAGTGATGGGGTTTCTTGGTTTTCTACTTCTCCTGCTTCTTTGGTGGAAGAATGCCTTTTTTTAACTTTGGGTTTGATTCATATGCCTTTCATTTAGTCCAACAAGTAGCGTTATATATAGGAGGCCATTCTTTTACCTGTAGAGCACATAATCACATCCAAAATTCAATATCTTTAAACATTAGCAAGTCAAAGTACGCATAACGTTGCCAATTTTCTTCGAATCAAACCATATCAAGACTAAGAAGATCCAATCACTCAAGCCCAATTAGAGTTTAGACCAAATCATGTTAAAACCTAAAACAAAGATCAAACTAAGCAAGACCCTCTTATATACGTAGAGGATCAACAGAGCTATTCTTCTCCCTAGAGAAGCATAGACAACCATCTTTCTAGATCAAGCAATGACTACAGAAAAAAACCCATCAAGAATTTTACTTCAAAAAAGCTAAAAGAATCTAAATTCAACATTACCAATCCAAAATCTAATTTTCCAAATAGAAAAACACAAACTTTACTTCAAATCAAACCAAAACTTAAGTAACTTTTACAAGGACAGCCATACAATTGGAACAGGATGAAACAACAGCTCAAAACAAACTTTTCAAGTTATAGAGTGCTTTTAATTTAACCACCCACATCGTCACCAACATCTTCTATGTATGGACTGTATTGACCTACACATGTAGTTATTGTTAGAAATTAAACTTGATTTGCCTCAAGTCCAAAGCCTAAGTACAAGTGCAAGGTCTTTAATCCATAGTCTTAAAGACCATCTAGCACTGATAACATTCAAAAATTAGTTAAAAGTTTTTCTAAATATCTTTTTAACTCTTTTAGTTTTATGATATACTTGTCCTTATATTTCACTAAAATCATCCTTACACTTGTACAGATATGATCTTTTAGCCATAAAGTTATGTGTATAAAAATAAAAAGTTAATCAAGTATTATAGAAAAAATAAGTAAAAGTGAGAGGGCGTATTACCCATAGAAATGAATGATTTACTTAAGTAAAAATATTCTAGTATTTTGCCATCAAACTGGAGCAAGCTGAAACAACAGCTGAAAATAAACTTCCAAGCTACAGAGTATCTTTAATTTTATTCGGTGCCATTGAGTACTTATATAAGCATTAAATTTATACTCTTAAAAATTATCATTGATCTGCATATTACCAAAGCCAATTTCCTTAATTTGTTTTTGGCAACTTTGAGGTATTTATGATTTGCAGTTTCCTTAGTAAAATTGGGTTGATGAACAGTTTGATCTTCCTTCTTCAATCACCTCCCTGTGTCCAGAAATCGATTGAATAAAATTAGATAATTATATTGTTTTTAGTAATTAGTTATTTGGGGTTGTATGTTTGCAGCTATGAATCCAAATTCGTTGAATCTATTGCTGAACACATCGTTAATCAACTCAACACAACCTCCTCAATCTCACCTTCCCTCCACCGCTCTCCTTCTTTTTTTCACCCATAGAAGAAATGAAGGCTCGGAGTGATGGACGCATGCAAGACTTTGATTCTACAACTGGAACTAGGATGATGAGTTGACGATGATACTAACGTTGGGCTAAATCCACTCCCTTGAGCTTAGGCCCAGAATTGATACAAACTCCTCTAATGAATGTACGTTGTCTCAACTTCATGAAATCGTATATATATAAAAATATTTATAACTCAAATGAAAGCATAAATTATTTTTACTTACACAATTTAATTAGTTATCCTTAATAAATTGATTTCTTTATAATTAGTTCTTTTGTTTAGAATGTTTCTGGTATGATTAGTTTGATATATTACTAAATGGTAGATCACACTTACAACTTTTTACGTTTTTATATTACTTTTTGTTAATAAAAATTTATTGATGATTGTTTTTTTGTCCTGAGAAGTTTTAAACTACATACAATAAGTTTATTATTTAGTGAGTTTGATTTTAATTAGTTTTTATGTTTAGTAGGATGTTAAGATAAGTCTAAACATAATTTTACCGTGGTGATTGAGGAGAAAAAATTAAAAATATAAAAATTAGAGAGTTAGAGGAAGTAATTTTCATATTTTTTTGAAAAAAACACGTTAAAAAATAAACAAAAAAGCACAAACCAGTACAAATCTGTCAATTACATATTAAAAAAAAAAAAGAATAAGAAGAGAATAAAAGAAAACAGCATCAATTCACCTTCTTGTCCTCTTCGATAACCACTAAGGCCAGGCCCCATTACCCATCCATCACCTAGAAGAACAAAACATTCCTCTTCTAACCCCTTTCCCTTCTCTCTCATTCCTTCTCTCCATGAAGCACCACTTGACATCATCCAACCCCTGAAACAAAACATTAGTGACCTAAAAATGAAGAAGAAAAGACACCGAGAAGAAAAAAATAAGGAAGAAATAGAATCCAAAGCCATTACAGGAACTGGGTAATTTAGACGAGAATTATTGGATTAATGCAGCTAAGTTGTTGTTTAAAAGGAAAATAATAATAATAATAATAATAAAAAAGAAGAAAAAGACATAAGCAAACCATGGGCCAGGACAACAAGTTTGAGAAGAGAAAGTCGGTGGGCTATCGCTGTAATTCATCAAAGTTGTAGGACCATAAGCAAGATTGATGAGGAGGTTGTGTTATTATATTATTGTCTGATATCAAATGTTTGGTATAAAATAATAATAAGAAGAAGTAGCAATACTGTTGCAATATTGGCATATTGCCTAACAATCAAATGTGAATCAAATGACAGAAACAGAAAAAACAAACCCAAAACAATTAAATCTAAATTAAACACCATTTCTCTAAGATTTGGTCTTCATATTCTCTTCTTCTGATTGTGGGGTTGGTAAAATCAAGGAGCCACCGTTAGCTTTCCCTGTAATTGATCAGTAGATTTGTTCCCCATCATTCTCTTCACGACTTAAATCAATCCCCACCTTCCACTTGTTACATACAACGCCATCTAACTTCTCTTTTGTGATCTGATCAAGGCGAGCAACCATCTCAGGGGTAAGATGATTCTCCCAGTCTCCAACTTCACCTTTTCTGAAAAAGTAAGGGTTTTCGACGAAGGATTCATTGGAGATAATACTTTTGTTCACTTCCAAAGTGCTCATATTTTTGAAACTACAGAGTCTTACAATTTCTTGTACCACACCTTCCCTCTCTTCCCCAGGTGAAAAAGGCTTGCCTAGAAACTCACCCAATCTCTTTACCAAAAGCTCTCTTTTCATGTCCTCATATATCAGAAACAATACCGTTTTTGGGGTTTCTAAGCTAGCTTTCCAAAAATTGAGAACGTGATACCAAAAGGGTTCGTAGTGTGAGACTCCATTGCAAAACAATTCGAATGCATCTTGCAGTGAAAGAGGTGGCATTTCTTTAGGCCTCATCTTCTCCATAAACTTCCATTTAGAAACAAAAATATCTTTCGGGTTGCGGCAAACATAGACAAACTTGGGACCGGATGTCTTCATTGAATCCAGAAACAAAGAGTAAGGGATGTGAGTAGAGAGAAAGCGCGGCGACGAAAGAGACTCAAGCAAAGAAGTGGAATCATTACATCAGATGTGGCCTTCTAAGAAGGGAACCAAAGCTTGGGGATTATTGGTGAGCAAAGGGTGTGTTGCAAAATCATAGGATGTTCGGTTTATGGTGGCAGAGATGAGGGCTCTAAGCCATATAGTACCACATTTGGGAGATGTTGCCAAGATAATATCTGTAGGTTTAGACATGAAGTGGTCTTGGATCAACATTAGCCCTTCTATGGCATGCCTCCATGGCAGCCAAACCCCTTGGTACTTGCAAAGATTGCTCAACCACCAACCAAGTAGTGAAACCCCCGTAAAAACCCTTATCCGTAACGCAACGCGTATTAGAATAATTCTATATATATGTATATTAAGAGTAAGTATAATTCTCATTTCATCATGAGAAATTAATGCTTGAAATATTTGATTTATATTAAATTAAAGTTATTGTGCTTAAGATTAATGGTTTAATTATTAAAGAAATCAAATATGCAAAATCGGTGTTTTAAGGACTATATTCGCCCAAGTTTTGTGTGAATTATTTGAGGAATTTAGGGTAATTTTTGGGTAAACCTTAAAGAATGAAAGTTGTTAATCTATTTGTTGAATAGGCTTGTATAAAACTTTATAATATTTGGACTTATACATTAAGAGTTATACCAATTATAGTGAGGGTTGTTTCGAAATGCATTCTATTAGAATTTTGGGAGAAGAATCTGCCCGAATCTTGTGAGATTTATTTGATACTCGTTAGATTGAGTATTGAGCAAAACTTAAAGAATAAAAGTTTTTTTTCTATGTGTGTACTAGCTTTCTATAAAATTTCATAATTTTTGGATACATATAGAAAGAGTTATGCACATTTTAGTATAGATAGGTTAGGAGGTAACACGGCTGAAATTTTGGAGAAAAAGAAATTCTGAATTTTAAAAATGAAAATTTTCGAATTTTTTATGAAAGAAATTATGTCTAATTACATGAACCCAGCTTATTAATGTATTTATTTAGCCTAAGTTTTCTTTAGCCACCTAAGCACTTGAATTAAATGCTTGGAAGCCAAATCATCACCTTTGACTTCCAAAACATGCCAGCTTTGCCTTCCAAGCTTCCTCCACTTTACGTTTGGCCTAGTTAAATTTTAACACTTATGATATAAATAAATGAGAGGATAAAAGGTGGGTATATAAGGGAAAGAGAGGGTTAAATGGCTGTCATTTTTAGGCCAAAAACCGTAGCCCATCCGAATTAAAAGAGAAGCCAAATTGAAGAGAGAAAAACAAGTAAAAAGAAAGAAAGAAAGAAAAGAGAAAAAGAAAGGGAAAAAGGAAAGAAAAAGAGCTAAGGAAATTCTAATCAAACCTAAAAGAGGTAAGTAGGTTTCATTTTTTTGGCTGATTAATGTCTTAAATTATTTTTTAAAGTTATTTTGTTAGTATTTATTTCATGGGTTGTAATAATTTTCAATGGTTATATGCTTGATGCTTGGGATAAATCTAAGTATGGATGCCTTGTTGTGATGATTTATGATGTTATGATGTTTTGAAAAATGTCCAAGTATGTGGTGATGGGTTGGATTGAACTTGGACTAAATTTAAGTGAACTAAAACATGTTTAAAGTTGGCCTGGAATGAACTAATAAATTAATGTTGATAAGGAGTAAATTTTGTCCGAATTTTGGGGTGTATGTTCAAGGATTTTAGATCGATTTTTAGGTGAAAATTAAAGCATAAAAGTTGTTCATCTATGTTTCAACTAACTTCTTTTAAAATTTCTTGGTCATTGGATTTGTGTACAAAGAGTTATACTCGATTTAGTATGGATAGCTCTAGACAAACTACTATTAGGCAGATTGCTCCCTAAGTTTCAAAAATTTATAATTAATTGTGTACTTGGTATTTAGACCTATTTTTTGGATATGTTATAAATAAATATGTCTAATATCTAAAATAAAACGAGTAAGATTTAATTATGTTCTGAAATCAAAAAATTATTTACTCGATTAGGAGTTGCCCGGTAGTAAACCCTAAAACCAAAAAAATTAGACTTAGACAAAATTAATAGGTTTGGAATAAACTAAATGAGCTTGGACTAAATAAAATGGAATTAAATAGATTCAATGGACCTAGGATAAAGTTAATGGGCTCGGATTAAAGTAAATGGACTTGGACATTCTTTTAAATATTAATGAAACTAATGAACAATATTAATGAGCGGAGATTGTGTTTCCGCTGTGGGTATCATGATTGGTATGTGAGCAATGGATAAATTTCGAGTGTGGGTTGGATCGTGAGTATGGCATGAGAATGAAAGGTTGGTACCCGAATTTGATTGAATGTAATTAAATATGTCATCACATGCATCATGTGCATAGTGGGTGGTTTAAGACAAGTCAATTGATTGATAAATGGTTTATACATCTAGGTTTGATAACTTAACCGGAATAAATGGGTATTAGTAGTCCAAGTACTATAGGTCAGTGTGCTCGCACTATTAGACGATGGATTTTCGCTAATAGTAGTTACAACGAGGGATAATTCCGTTATAGCAGAAGATGATTTGAGGATCATCCGGATGAAATCAAGTCGTGTGCTTGCACCTGTTAGACGATGGATTCCCGCTAACAGTAGTTACAATGAGGGATAATTCCGTTGTAGCAGAAGGTGATATGCGAACCACCCGGATGATAAATAGAGTAGATCGGCTAATACCCGTGGTACCCGAGATTAAAATTTATGAGTATGGTGGGAAGTCAAAACAACATTGCATATCACGTGCATCACCCCGTTTACCGAGCTTTGGCTCACCCCGTTGTTATTTTTTTTTATGTCTTGACGAGAAGAGGACAAGTTGGTACGGATGTGGTCGGCTCCTCCTAATCGGCTCATGTGAGGCATCATCTATTAGTTTTTATTTTGTTTGTAAATTTGGGGTATGAAGTTCGTGAGAAATTGAATATTGCTCGTAATATTTTATTAATGTATTTAATTATGTTATGTAAATTTTATCTTAATGAGTTATATACGCAATGTACTCGTTAAAGTTCTAAAAATATCATAACAAAACTACTTAGAGTTTAGGGTATGTCAAGCATAACGCGTTTCGTCCAAGTACCTACTTGGGTAGTAGAAATATGATCGGGGTAGGGGCGTTACAAGTAGCTTTGGGAAGCGTTGGGATTATGTCATTGCATCTTTTATAGGTCGTTTGGTAGCCTTGGCTTTCTTGGTCTCCCTCGTTTAGTTGAGAGGGAAAGGAGCTAGCCGCCATAGGAGGAAAAAAGAAAAGTAGAACGGACCTTACACTAAGGAGAGAGAAATGAATTGTGCTTGGTTTCGGAGGAAATGTGAAGAAGTGTATACCGCTCGATCGCTTATACGTATTCAAAATTGCTTTCCACATCACCAACTTTAGTCATGGACCAGTTAGATACCCATGTCGCGATAAAAAAACCATTATATATATAGATTTAGCAATTTATGTGATATGATATGAGTTAATATTTTATTTATAAAGATTATTATGAATTAAATATATATTTAATTAACTTGTTCGATTTATATATATTTATTAAAAAAATAATTTATAATATTAGTATAAAAATTTATATTTGAATAATTAAGAGGTTCTTTTAAAAAATTAATTAAATTATTTTATTTAAAAATACAGATTTTAGAACATGAAAAAGATAAATAACAAATAATTGATATTATAGGTGCATATATAATTAATTTCTAACAAAACTATATATATATAACCCATAAAATGTGTAAATTTTTTTAACTAATTATTCTTTTTTTAAAAAAAATTAAGTCAAATTATCTAAAAACACACTTTTAGCTCTCTCCCTCTCTCTCATAAGAATTTATATATACAACAACGCCATTTTCATTGAAAAATCATAAAAATAATCAATCGTATAAATTATAATAATATATTTTAAAAAATAAAAAAATCACGTTCTAAAATTTTATTTCAAAATCCATATATATAAAAATCAAATTTATTAACAAATAAAATTAAACAAAATTTAAAAATTAATTCGATGAGAATTTTAATAAGAAACAAACAATTGAAGAAATAAATTTTAAATAATAAAATAATTAATATAATAAGATATATATGTTCAAATTAAAATTTTAAAAAATATTATATATATTCTATTATTGCCAAACTCGTATGTAAAATAAATTTTTTTTTTTATATTTTCACACCTAATTTCATGATAAAAAAATATAAATTATTTATATGGGAGGGAAACAATTGCTATCTCGTAACATATAGAAACTAAAAATCATAAAAAAAAAAAAAGAAATTATACAGTGAAGTTCTAGCAACCCAACCCTTCAAAAAAGAAAAAAAAAAAAAAAAGGAGGCCAGACGAAAAAAATAAAGCTAGCCACTGCTACAGTAAATGAACAATGCCTAGCTCAAAGAAAATAATTTTTTTTCATTATATATATATATTAAAAAAAGTTGGAGCCTAGCAAGCTTGCCTGGGTGAGGGAAGCCTGGCTCAGACCCTCTGAAAGGAAAAAGAAAAAAGAAAAAGCTCTAAGGGTGCATTGTATATAGTAAATTATAAAGGGACTAATTAATTTGTCTCTCAAAGAAAGAGGGACCAAAAAGCAAAAAAGAAAAAAATGCTTGAATAGGGGAGATGAACCTTAAGCTGCATGGAATGAATAGTGTACTTGCACTTCTTTTATTTTTTTTAATAATTTTTGATAATAAATTCATCGATTATTGAATTTGTAATAATAAATTCATCGATTATCGAATTTTTAACGGGTAATAACAATTTATTTATAACATTGTTTAATGATAATTCAATACACCAAAAATAAATTCATCGATTATCAGATTTATGATAATAAATTCATCAATTATGGGATTTTTAACGGTAATAACAATCTATTTATAATAATTTTTAATGATAATTCAATACACTAAAAACGAATCTAAGATCTTATCTTATATTTATATTCATAGTTAACTACTTTGAATCTCCAATTAAGAAGACTTTAGAGGTAAGAAAATGCAATTTCAAAAATTTAAGCACTTTAAAAGCGAACAAAAGTATCATATTCAATAAATACTTTGTCAAAAAACCCTTACTTCTTCGGGAAAGGTGAAGTTGCAAACTGGGAGAATCATCTAACACCTGAGATGGTCGCCTGTCTAGATCAGATCACAAAAGAGAAGTTAGATTACATTGGATGGGACAAATGGAAGGTGAAGATTGATTTGAATCGTGGAGAGAATAATAGGAAACAAACTCACTTATCAGTTACAAGGAGAGCTACCGGTGGCTTCTTGTTTTTTCAGTTTCTATCATTTGATTCACATTTGATTGTTTGATAGGATTGTAGTACTTCCACTTCTCTTCCTCATTATTTTATACCAAAAATTTGGTCTCAGACAATGTTTGACAATATTACGAGGAATGATTATCTCTCTTATCTTTGTTTTACCTTCATACACAGTAAACTTTATGTACGTATAGATCTACTGTTTTTAATGTTGTTTGAGCTCAACAAGCAATCTTTTCTCAGCTTGAAATTACTAAACTTTCCTTACAAAATCATATTTGGTATCAGAATTTCTCTTTCGATTACAATCAAAGGGTACAAGATTTATATTAACCCCAAACATCATCTTCAACATGCTTAGACTTATGGACATTTAGGTCTATCATCTTATACGGAAACACCTTCATTATTATCAGCTACGTACAGTATTGCTTTCCACATCGATCTTTGGTCATGGATTTTTGGCCTTCGATAAGTGTAATTTACTTGAGGATCAAAGGATGAGTTACAGCTGGGATTAAGACATGAACCATTATGCAGTTGCATCTGTAAGCAGTTCAAGGTCTAGTTCCTGTTGTCCCATCCAGTCACTCAAGTGAATCCATCTGTTCCTTCCCAAAATTACAACCTAGCAGGTTATGTTTAGGAAACAAAAATGAATAACTATGATGCTCAAAAGAATCTTGATAGATGCTGCTTAAATAAGGAAACTTGAAGGCGAACCCTCACTACAAGAAACAAATATAAAGTTTAGAATTAATCATTTTAAGAGTGAAATCAATGTCTGAAAGGATATTAAAAATATGAAATATATTAAGCATGAATCTATACCTGAAAATTGGTTTTGGTACATCGCCAACCTGATGAAAGAGACTGGAAATATTTCCTCTCTTCCTTGTCATCATCATCATTTTCCCTTTCACCGTCTTTGATCACTTTGTGGGAGAGAAAGACAAGGTGAAAGATGGCAGCCATACTCATTTCATCAACTTTGGATTGGTGAGTTCCTATTTGCTGAATATGCTCCCTTTATATAGGCCAGGAATGGTGTTAGGTTAGGTTCACCTGCCCATTATTGACAACCAAGATCATTCTCATCAATTTAGTTTTTCCATTTTTGCAAAAAATTTTAGTATGATTTATTTGAATGTGGCTCAACGAGTAATTATCAATACTTATTTTACGAGCTTATTTGTAGTGTGTATATATATACACACACACATATATCTAGACCCGTTAAATGTAATAAAAATATTTCCATCTAGGTTCGGTTGTTCTTTTTCTCTTTTTTTCTTTATATCTATCCGTCTCCTATGATGTAAGTATTAATTGTTAGTTACTTATGAAATATGGAGAATTTCTAGCATTTTTGTAAAGAATTTCATCCATAAAAAAACTTCCATATATGCCTTATGTAACAAAATAAAATAATGTATTAATAACAAAATAAGTTGAATATATATATTTGAATATATATATATTTGAATTTCACTAATATTTAGCCCATGAGAAAAGAGATGCCTCCATGAAAATTATAAAAATCTATTGAGTCATAATGCAATTTTCTCTCTATTTTTTATGTCTATCAATCTCTTCATGTATTAAGTATTAATAATTATTCTTAGACTAATATAAATTTTTTCAATCTTTGGATTCAATATTTTAAAAAAAATTATACAGTATGACCTTAATTATATATTTTTTTATTATTCAAAAAATTAAAAAGTCAATTATTGAACCTTATTGTTCCTAATTAGATTGTGTGTTATTCAAAAAATCAAGTATTAATTTGTATGTTGCCTTCACATATAAATAAATAAATCAAGTATCAAGAATATATAATATATATCTTTCTAGAAATTTCCAACTTACTTTGTTATTAATACATTAATTTTTTTTTAAACATTAAGCATTTATGGGTTTTTCTTTTAGCTGAAAATTTTAAAGAAAATGCTAGATATAGTGAGAAACTAATTATATATACTCAAAAAATAACTAATCATACTTTCCAAAAAAAAAAAAAAGATGAGAGAGAAATGGGTGAGATTTTTTTTAAGTCTAGGTAGAAATACTATTTTTATGTTTTATGAGTGTAATGTGATTTTTTTTTCTCTTCTTTATATTTGTCCATCTCTTGAACTCATAGAGTAAGGATTTATAGTTACTCATCTAGTCATTTACAAACAAATCATACTAAATTTCTATGCCAAAATGGAAAAACTGAAATTGATGAGTGATCTTGGTCGTCAATAATGGGTGGGTGAACCTAACCTAACACCATTCTTGATCTATATAAAAGAGCATATTCAACAAATATAAGCACACCAAACCAAAATAGATGAAATGAGTATGGTTGGCATCTCTCAGCATGTCTTTCTTTCGCTCAAGGAGATCAAATACAATGAAGGAGAAGATGATGATGACAAAGGAAGAGAGGAAATATTTCACTTTTTTTTTAATCAGATTGGAGATATATTAAAACCATTTTTCAGATATAAATCGATATCATTGCTTAATATCTTTCATATTTTTAATTAATGTTCTTTCAAACATTGACTTTCACTCTTAAAAACATCTTGTTTAAAAAGAAAAGGTATTTTGTGAAAAAATACCAAGGATAGTAAGCTCCTCTCGCAACAAGCAACTTGTACATACTATTATGTCCGGCCGATCTCTACCAGAGTTTCAGAACCCTTGAATTCCCTATAGTAGAAATCGGTGATATTTCCCAACAAACTATATATCGTAGGGAAAAGAGTTTGACCAGCATGAAAGAATCATGCAAGTATTAGAGAAGCTAAGACATTGAAGGGATATTCTTGGATGTTTCAAAAATTAGTAGAGATATTAGGTTAAGCTCAAAATTTATGATTCTGGAGTTGGAAATACTCCAGTAAAGTGCGCGTTCCTCATCATGGTCTTAAGTCCCTTTCTTAGGAGACGAGGTATCTGCGTTGCGATGGATAACCCTTTGACCTTCGAGATCTTTGCCTTCCATATTTTGTTCAAAGAATCTTGTTGAATTTAACCTATCATCTAGAAAGGTGACCAGAATCTTGTCAATTTAAAATACGTCAACCTTAGACATTGTTGGATATTAGACATTGATTCATCCATCATGTACATGGGCTGCTTAAGTTGAATAAGTACAGCCATAAAACTGGAAGAAGCTTAAACAACTGCTCAAAACAGATTTTCAAGCTATAGAACACCTTCAGTCGGCCCACAACATCATCCATGTGTTTTGTGTGTATCATTAATCCGTATATTACCAGAGCCAGCTTCCTTAGTTTTCTGGGGAACTTTGAGCTTTTTATGATCTGCAGCTTGCTTAGCAAAATGGTATGATGAACAGTGTTGTTCAAACACCTGTAGCTGCCCAGAAATTGATTGAATAGAATTAGAAAGACATTATTTTTACTAATTTAATTCTTGGGTTTGCTCGCAGGTATGAGTCCGAATTCGTCGAATCTATTGTTCAACGCGTAGCTAATCAGCTCAACCCTACCACCTCCTCAACCTCGCCTTCCCTCTGGCCTCTACCGCTTTCCCTTTTTTTTTTTTTTGTCCAAAATTAGATCAAAATGTCGTCACGTAACAAAAATGTTGTCACGAACTACTTTTGGACCAAATAAAACAAGAAAGCGAAGCGAAGAATGTCTGTAAAAGCAGAAACAGAAAGTATTAGCAACTAAACACGTGGATGTAATCGAGCGATGAAAAGGGGAGGCGTGCAGGAAGCGAAAAGAATATGGTCCCACAACTTTGACTAACTGAAGCGACGTCCGACCGACTCTCTCTTCTCAACGCTACTGTTCTGCTTATGATTTCTTCTTTTTTATTTTTATTTGTTTTACAATTATTAGTTTTTTGGTACGTACTAAAAGTTTTAATTTCTAATTTTATTTAAGTTGGTCAAAGTATGACTTATATTGTTCCTAATTAGATTGTGAGTTGTGCAACTAAATGTAACAGTTTCTCTCTCTTTTTTTTTTTTTTTTTTAGTACTAAGAACTTGGTAATAAAATTCAACATTTACAAAAAAACAAAATCTATGAATTAACATCCGATCTTAGATTCATAGTTAACTACTTCAAAACTCTAATTAGGAATATATATATATATATATACTCATTAGGCTTTGCATATATTTTTTTTATATGCATGGCATGAAAATATACATAAAAGAATATCAATGAGTCTAATGTGATTTTTTTTTTTTTATATTTGTCCATCTCTTGAACTCATAGAGTAAGGATTTATAGTTACTCATCTAGTCATTTACAAACAAATCGTACTAAATTTCTATGCCAAAATGGAAAAACTGAAATTGATGAGTGATCTTGGTCGTCAATAGTGGGTGGGTGAACCTAACCTAACACCATTCTTGACCTTTATAAAAGAGCATATTCAGCAAATATAATCACACCAAACCAAAATAGATGAAATGAGTATGGTCGGCATCTCTCACCATGTCTTTCTTTCACTCAAGGAGATCAAATATAATGATTGGAGATATATTAAAACCATTTTTCAGGTATAAATTGATATCATTGCTTAATATCTTTCATATTTTTTGATGCATTGAATTTCACAATTTTTAATAATCGTGATTATCGTTAAAAATCATTATATGTAGGTTGCTATTACCATTAAAAATCCGATAACGATGAACTTTGTTGTTCTGAAAAGGATAGGTTGTTAGATTTGCACAACTCACAATCAAATTAGGAACAATAAGGATTTCCAATTGCCTATTCAATTAAAATTCTTGATAGCTAAAAAAAGTTAAATATTATAGTGGTCATTCCATCATTAAAACATTTTAAAATATTAAATATAAGGAATGAGAAATTTTATATTACTCTAAGAATGATTATCAAAACTTACTACACGATGATAACAATAAATATAAAAAACAAAGAGAGAATTGTATTGGGACTCACTAGATTTTTATAATTTCTATAGAAGCTTTCATATATATATATATATATTCCCTAGTATATATCACCCAAAATCATTGCTATAGGTATGATATATATATATATATATATATATATATATATATATATATATATATATATATATATATATATATATATATATATTATTGTGAAATTTCTCTAAAAAATAAATTAGATTTTTTTTTCCAACATTTATTCAAAATAAATTGAATTCATAAGATTGGTCCATTTAATCACAACAAATTTCAGCTTACTAGCACCAGAAACAGTTGACCCAATGGCACAATATGAAGATACAATCAGAAAGAACTCACCAAAGGAAAAGTATCATTATTATCCATTTGGAAATAAATATTATCCGCCAGCCTTTACGGGAGGCACCCAAAAAATAAAATAACATAACATAACGTAGCCCCTTCATCTTCAACCCCAGCTGCCTCCACCCTCACCAACAGACCCCGTTACAAACTCCAGCCCTTACACAGTCCCTAAGCAACCCTCCAGCTCCCCAGACTCCACACCCGCAACTTCCCCCAGCTCCAGCCCAAGCTCGCGCGCAGCTCAGACCCCCTGCTCCAGCTCCTCAAGCCTGGCAGCAGCAGTCCTGCACGCTCAGCAGTGCCTGCTCCTCTTCGATCACCTAAAAAAAAGGGAACCAGGAGGCAGGGAAGGGAAGAAGAGGGAAGGTATATAACTTTTCTGTTGCAGGGATTTGGGTTTAATTTTGTAAAAATAAATAAATAAATGCACACAACAAATTAGAACTGGAATTACTCCAGTAAGAAAAGAAATAAAAAAGAAAAGGAGACTCGACAATTTTAATTAATTGGGAGTCCCGTTTGACGTCGGATAGCGACAAAGTCCAATCAATATGCTAGGTTTACCCTTTCTTTTGCTTGTGAACCGGTATTTGAGCTCAAATAAGAGTAGCTTAATAGTTTTTAGCTTCCTTTATCGGTGGGTTCCTCTTTCTCTATATTGTTCTACAGATAGTTATTTTGTGATTTTTTTTTTTCTGCTACCTTTCTTTCAGTCTTGGCAAAGTTAAATTTGTATTTATAGAATGCAAAAGATGATTGCTGGAGTGCTTATATTAAGTCAGAGATGAGTTCGGCTGACATTTTGCTCAATGTCTGATCCTGTGGGCATTGTACTGATATTCAGATATTGAGAACATTAGTGAATTAAGTTCGCTGCCTTTCAATTTAATGGACTTTTGGGAAATTTTTTACTTGTACATGGAACGTAATTTGCTGTGGCGTGCATACATGTATAGTTGATAACTACTTAGCTGAAAACGTGGAAGCATCCTTATTTTGATACTCTTCTCAGGCAAGCACAAGATTATCGTTATTTGTTTAACACTCAATCATTAAGTGCTAACCTAGTGAGACACCTTGTTTTTCCTTCTATCTGAGTTTTACTTGTTAGAAATTTCGATTTTGTTAGAGACAAAACTTAAAGACTCAGAATGCAACTATGTTGCTAGCAATTCTCTTTAAATTTAGTGTTGATTATTTACTTTACATTATATATTGTTATTGCAGTTTGGACTTTGGAGTCTCTCCATCCACCTAATTTGATTGATAATGCATGTTACATATTGACAAAAATTTGGTGCCTTGTTTTATTTTAATTTTATTGGTTCAGGGTTGTGAGCCTAATTGTTTACTTTGTTGTCCAGCCATTCTTGATTTAGGTCATTCACAACTCCCCTAATTTAGCAATTTCCCCTCTTCAGGGCTTAGAATGTTTCAAGTACAATGTTTATTAATCATTTCCTATGCACCTTAAATTACTAGTGATGAAATTTGTTGTTTGGTTTCGTGCATATTTCATATAACATATGCCATGTAGAATATTCGTTATGCTGATTTGCTATATCCTGGCGAAACTGTCTTTCGCAGCTAGGTAAAGGATCATGGTGGGATTTAATAATAGGTACATGGTAAAGGATCATGGTGGGATTTAAGAATAGGTACATGGTAATGGAAATTTTCTTGGATCCAAATCGAGATCTTGGTGTGGATGAGCCTATTAAAATAACAAAAATACAATTTGTCAAAAGCAGTTAAAGACAGCATTCTTGTAAACTTTGGGGGAGTGGTTTGGCCTCGTCTCTTGGATCGTTCCAAGGTATGTAATTACTTGCCAGTTCAAGTTTGCTGCTGTTGCAGACTTCCCTCTGCTTCACTATAAAATCTTCTCTCATCATTCTTCTAAATCTAGGTTATTTGCAGTCAAGTATGTGAATCCGAATACCAAGCTATGCATCATCAGAACCTCACGGGAGGAGTACCAAAAGGTTTGGGCTAATGGAGTAACTACTGTACTCTTTGTGTATTGTAAAATTTCTAAATAGAATAGAATAAAAGGAAGCCTGAGTCGGCTAGGTTTGGAAGCGGATCCGTGAGGTAAGCTGTCAATGGAGAGATCAAAGAAGAAAGCAGAAAAGATAGAATTGATGGAAAATCTTCCAGATGATATGATTGTGGAAGTCCTCTCGAGATTACCAGCTAAGTCTATAAAGGTTTCGTTGTGTTTGCAAGTTATGTCTGCTTTGATATGCCCTCACTTCATTAGATTGAGCAAAAACCGTCACAATCTTTTTCTTTTGTTTGAGCAACACTACACCATTTTAGATTTATATGAAGCAACTTCTGATGTTGTTGCGACCAATGCTTCAATGGTGAGGTTGAGTCTTCAATTTTAAAGGATTATTCACCAATTTCATCACTGCTTGCTGATGCTCGGATACTCACTTCTTGTGATGGGTTGCTTTAATCTGTGCTTAATAAGAAAATGTAGAAGCTATTTCTTTTCAATCCGTTTTCTGGAGAATACTCATCACTGCCAATTCTTTTCAGATGAACAGGCACTGCCAAGGTTTCTGATTTTGGATTGGCCAAGTTGCTCGGAGCTGGCAAAAGCGATGTAAAGACTCGAGTTATGGGTACCTTTGGGTAAGTATTTTTTGAAAGTGTATTCTTACTGGTTCTTTCATTGTTACTCTTATTCATTGATGGAAGAGGATCATCACCTTTGAAATCAACCCCTTCCTTTTGCCTTGACAAAATAAAATCTTACAGATATGAGGCTCCTGAATATGCAAATACTGGACTTTTGAATGAAAAGAGTGATGTTCATAGCTTTGGGGTTGTGCTCTTAGAAGCAATTACTGGAAGAGATCCTGTAGACTATGGCTGCCCTACTCACGAGGTATGCTAATTTATATCTGCACTTCTCTACATTTTTTTTTTTTAACTTGCCTCGAGTCCTTGACTATCATCAACAAAGCAGTGCAATTCAAATCTACTATGATGGTTACTATATGCCTCTCAATTTTCGGGTTAGAGTCTAGCCTAAATTAACTTCACATTTATCAATTGCTTATGATTTTTTCATGAGGTATGGTTGGTGAGTGGACTAACTGGTTCTGTGTACAAATAGTTAGGTTAAGTGATTTAACTAAAATTGTTAGGCATGCGTTGTAACGACTAAGCTAAAGAATATGGTCCCACAACTATCAGCCACAGCCGACCGACTTTCTCTTCTCAACACTCCTGTCCTGGCCCATGGGTTTGCTTATGACTTAATTAATTAATGGATTACATCTTTAAGAATGTTTATATCCTTCTTCCTTTTTATTTTTGTTTGTTTTACAATTATATTTTTTTGGGTTATTATACTTGGTACCTACTAAAAATAATTAAAATTTTCGTAAAGATGAGCTATCTTAATCTCTTTAGTATGATTTTGCTAGTGTCACTTGTCAGAGTATCTGCTTAAACATATTTTATATATATTTATTTCTTTTTATATTATCCAATTATGTTATGTCCTGTGAATGTAATAGCATAGCTTAGGGTTTTATATTTTATTGTAATCTTGTTGTTTATATATTGATTTATGCATAATCTAAAAGGCTATGCGTCGAAGTTTATACATACACCAAAATCTATTTATCACTTCTCTTTGGATTCTCTATCAAATTAATAATTTTATACACTTGATCAACAATCAGACAATTGAAGTGCTATTTTTTTTTTTTTAGCAGTTGAAATCCCAGTGTTATAATTCAATCCCAAGAAACTCTTTCTAATCCGATAAAAAAAATAAAATGAGGTTTTTCCACATTTCTTTACTCACTGCAATGATCATGTTCTCACAAAACATGGCAAGTCTTTACTCACTGCAATGGTCATATTCTCACAAAATCAGGATTTGAGCTAGCTACTTAATGATCATTTTTTGTCGAATCTACTTTGAATAACAAGATAAAAGAAATGAGTTTATGTTATTACGAATTCGACACAGTTTTACCAATCCAATTCCAACATATTACCAAAAAACTAATTTCACTAATTGATTTGATTTGGATGTTGGATAAAAATATCTTCAAAACCATTTTACTATTAATATATAGGGAAAAAAAAACTTTAGTAGTAACAAGTTGTAATTCTATTGTTACTAATTTTTTTCTTTTCTCAAGTCTTAATTTTGTATCTATATTAATTTTATAAGAGATTATTATATATTTGGTGTGTGAACTTTGAAATCTTTTTAGAAGAGAGTAGTTGACTTTTTTTTAAAAAAAAAATCAACAAGTTACATTGAATAGTCATCATTGTTTGCAGTTTTAATTTTTAATTTCATTTTGCTTGGTCAAAATGTGGCTTACATAACATTTCAAAATGGATGTTCATTAGATTCAAAATTAATAATAATTATCGATAAATTTTTAAAAATACAAATAGAAAAAAAATACAGATACTCTGTTATATATATATAATCACATAATGGACATATCAACTTAGTGATGTATCAATTTAACAATCTTATTAGCATGAATCTAATAAAAAAACTTGATTAGAAAAAATTGAAAATTCACACATTCAAATTGAGAAAAAAAAATTGAAACATTCGAATATAAAAGATTGAAAGGTTTGCACACTAAACATATAATGATCTATTTCTATAATAAATAAATAAAATAAAGTAATCAATTGCTAAACTATTAGGATCGAAAAGATTTGAATTATATGTTCATTTGGCTTATGAATGAATAGCAACTAGCACCCATTTTTCAGATTTCATATAGTTCATTACCATTACTAGCTTATGGTCATTCTGGAAGGGATGACTTCAACTTTACATGGGAGGTGGGGAAGCCCAAAAAGTCTTCCAAAATAAATAAACAACAAAATTACCATGATAAGTAGACAAAACAAAAATTTATTTTTATTTTTACACCATAATGTCTTTTTAACCAAAATGTCTTGAGAGAAATGGACCCAAACATATCAAATCTGGGCCATGCAGGTGAATAAGTTAGAAATGGACCAAGATATAGTAGGAATACGGATGACTAATTCATCCATTCGGTCATGTACGTAATAGACATCATTCAATCTTATTGGATCAAAATTTTATCTAGAACCAAAGCAAGTAGGGTATAAACAGTAATAGTTAAGGTAATCAGTTGCTTTACTGTTAGGATTGAAATAATTTGAATTCTGCGAGTTACATGCTCATGGCTTGTGAATTATGAATGAATAGAAATTAGCAGTTTGGTACTCCATCTTCGGATTTTATATAGTTCATTATTAAGATGGATGGTGCAATTATTCCAGAACAACTGATAGTTGATCACTTTGGAAGGGATGACCACCCTGAATTTAAGTTGGAGGTGATGAGGTCCAAGAGTAAAATCGCGGCATGGCTATAATCATTAATTTGATTGTTCTTGACAGCAGCTATGAAACCCAACAATCTTCCTATTGTTTTCTTGCTTTTGTCTTTCTTTTCCTATTTTTTTTATTTGTTTATGTAATGTTCTTATGCTTTGGAAATCATTCTAATTGAGAAGAGTTTTTTGGATCATATCCGTTTATGTTCCAATTGTTGATGTGGTTCATTGGTTTTCTACTTCTCCTCCAGTTTAGTTTTGTTTTCCTTCATCTTGCTTGCTATTCATTGGGGCCCTATGTGTCTTTTTAATCCTGAGCTATATATAAAAGAAAAAAAAAACCCTTAATCTTTTAGGTTAAAGGATTCTTTAAAACATAATTTAGCCAAATGTGGGCTAGGCTAGTTTATCGTCTCCTTTTTCTCATTTCTTTTGATTAATAAATTACTAGGGTATCGTTCCTGTTTTTTTTTTTTTTTTTTTTTAAAATAGCAATCTTAATTGCTATGGAGAATTTTTATGAGTAACAACTAATGTTCTCTTATCTGCAGAGCATAAAATCACATTCAAAATTCAATATCGTCAAACACTAGCATGTCAAAGTATGCATAACGCTGTCGATTTTCTTCGAATCAAACTATAGCAAGACTAAGAAGATCCAAATCATGTTAAAACCTAAAACAAAGGTCAAACTAAGCAAAGCTCATGTATTTATGTTTTCATAATGTTGTTCAAATTGTGTAATAAAATCATCTATATGGCAACTTAGTTTGATAGAACTTTTATGTATATATATATATATATATATAAAACGGTAAGGATGTCTTTGAGTTAACTTCACATATTAATGATAGATTCCTTTTTAATGTATTCTTAGTATGTTGTTCGCATTTGATTCGTTGAATTCACAAAAAGGTTACATTTTTTTAAAAAAACAACTGGGCCCAACCTGTAAGGATGTGATTTAGACAATAAACATCATGTCCTATAAAGAAGTACTGATCACGTTATATGAACAGGAAGGACCCCAACAAGCAGAGACCAACTTTACCTTTTGGACAAAGTGGCTTTTTCATGCTGATATTTAATTACTACACTAATAAAATGCTTGGAGATATACCCTTTTCCTTTACGTGAAAAAATAAAGCTTCATGAACGATGACAGACATTAAAAAATGACACAATCTCGATCGCTTTCCTCGTATACTTAACGAGGATCAACAGAGCTATTCTTCTTCCTAGAGAAGCATAAACATCCATCTTTCTAGATCAAGCAATGACTACAGAAAAAACTCACCAAAAATTTTACTTCAAATAAATTAAAAGAATCTAAATTCAACATTACCAATCCAAAATCTAAAATTTCTGGTAGAAAAATACAAATTTTACTTCAAATCAACCAGAACTTAAAGTAATTTTCACAAGAACAGTCATAAAATTAGAACAAGCTGAAACAACAGCTCAAAACAAACTTTCAAGTTACATAGTACTTTTAATTTAGCCCTCCACAGCATCACCAACATCATCTATGTATGGACTGTATTGGCCTAACCATGTAGTTACTGTTAGAAATTAAACTTGATTCGCCTCAAGTGCAAAGCCTAAGTACAAGTCCATCATTGAGTACTTACATATAGCATTAAATCTATACTCTTAACAATGATCATTAATTTTTATATTACCAAAGCCAGCTTCCTTAGTTTTCTGAGGAACTTTGAGGTTTTTATGATCTGCAACTTCCTTAGTAAAATTGGGATTTAGAACAGTCTGATCTTCCTTCTTCAACCACCTTCCTCTGCCTAGAAATTGATTGAATAGAATTAGATAAATATATTGTTTTTACTAATTAGTTATTTGGGATTTATATGTTTGAAGTTGTGAATCCAAATTCGTTGGATCTATTGCTGAACACGTCACTAATCAACTCAACACAACCTCCTCAATCTCGCCTTCTCTCTGTAGCTTTCCTTTTTTCTACCCCCTTCCCTCCCAACAACCTCCCTTGATGCCCTCGTGGGGAGTAAACTATAAATTAGTCTCTCTAATTTCAAAAAATAAATTAATTAATCCTCATTGTTCTAAAAATTATTATTTAATGTTTTAATCATTATTAATCATATTTAATTTAATATTAATTTAATTTCATGAAATTTAATATTTTTTAATCAGTATTTTTATATATTTTTTCTTTTTTTATTTCTTAAAAAATAAAAATAAATAAATAATAAATTTTAAAATATAAAGATTAAATGATTAGTTTTTGAAAATAAGGACTAATTTATAATTTATTCTCAGAGATATTTCAATTTTTTTTTTTTTAAAAGAAAAAAGGAAAGTGGAAGGATGCAAACCATTAGCAACTAAACACGTGGATATCCATTGGGTGATGAAATGAAACGATGTGCAGGAAGGGAAAAGAATATGGTCCCATATCTTTGACAAACTGCAGCGACAGCCCACCAACCTTCACTTTTTATCTTCTCAAGCGTCCTGTCCTGGCACATTGTTTCGCTTATGTCTTTTTCTTTATTATTATTTTTTAAATGCTGATGGACTGAGGCTAAATCATAGAATTTAATAGTTACAATATCTAAACTTAAAAAGAAAAAAAAACAGTGAGAATAAAATATGATTTGTGAAAATTAAAAAAGAAAAAAAAGAATTTAAATTACTCTTCTAAAAATTTTTAAAAATTCACACACCAAATATGTAATAATTTCTAATAAAATATAAATACAAACTTGAGACTTCTTGAGAAAGAAAGAACACTAATAACAATTGAATTACAACTTATTACAACTATTTTTTTATCCATATATTAATAGTAATTTAGTTTTGAAGATATTTTTATCCAACATCCAAATCAAATTAATTAGTAAAATTAGTTTTTTGATAATGGGTTTTACGATAATTTTTGCTCTTGTTCTATTGCTATCTAACAATTTTAAACTTTTAGTATCAAATTTCATAATCTTGAGTTGAGTTCATATAATGTGATTTAAATTATAAAATCATCGTTATTTGTAATAGTCAACTGAGTTGAGTTCATCGTTACATGAAATGCCAAAACAACATTATTTTTTACATTATGTTGTTAATTTTGTTTTATAAAAAAAATAGCATTTCGTTTGTCTGATTATTGATCAAGTGTATACAATTATTAATTTGATGGAGAATTCAAGGGGAAGTGATAAAAGGATTTTTCTCTATTTATAAATTTCACTGCATAGCTTTTTATATTATGCATAAATCAATTTATACCGTAAAATATAAAATCCTAAGCTACACTATCACATTCACGGGACATAATGTAATATGACAATATAAAGTTGTAGGACCATATTCTTTTCGCTCCTTGCATGCCTTTCGTTTTCATCGATCAATGATATCCACGTGTTTAGTTGTTAATGGTTTTCTTTTGTGCCGACAGACATTGTTGTCAAACAATATTGTCTGAGACCAAATTTACGGTATAAAATAATAAGAAAAAGAAGTGGCAATAGTACTGCAATATTGCAAAAACAATCAAATGACAGAAACAGAAAAAACAAACCCGAAACAATTAAATCTAAATTAAACACCATTTCTCTGAGATTTGGTCTTTCTATTCTCTTATTCTGATCGTGGGGTTGGTAATTGATCAGTAGATTGTTCCCCGTCATTCTCTTCACGACTTAAATCAATCCGCACCTTCCACTTGTCACATAAAATGCCTTCTAGCTTCTCTTTTGTAATCTGATCAAGACGAGCAACCATCTCAGGGGTAAGATGATTCTCCCAGTCTCCAACTTCACCTTTTCTGAAAAAATAAGGGTTTTGGACGAAGTATTCAGTGGAGATAATACTTTTGTTCACTTCCAAAGTGCTCAAATTTTTGAAACTACAGAGTCTTACAATTTCTTGTACCACACCTTCCCTCTCTTCCTCAGGTGAAAAGGGCTTGCCTAAAAACTCAGCCAATCTCTTTACTTGAACCAAAGGCTCTCTTTTCATGTCCTCATATATCAGAAACAATACCGTTTCCGGGGTTTCTAAGCTGGCTTTCCAATAACTGAGAACGTGATCCCAGAAGGGTCCATAGTGTGAGACTCCATTGCAAAACAATTCGAATGCATCTTGCAGTGAAAGAGGTGGCATTTCTTTAGGCCTCATCTTCTCCGCAAACTTCCATTTAGAAACAAGAACATCTTTCGGGTTGCGGCAAACATAGACAAACTTGGGACCGGATGTCTTCATTGAATCCGGAAACAAAGAGTAAGGGATGTGAGTAGAGAGAAAGCGAGGCGACGGAAGAGACTCAAGGAAAGAAGTGGAATCATTAACTCGGATGTGGCCCTCTAAGAAGGGAACCAAAGCTTGGGGATTATTGGTGAGCAAAGGGTGTGTTGCAAAATCATAGGATGTTCGGTTTATGGTGGCAAAGATAAGGGCTCTAAGCCATGTAGTACCACATTTGGGAGATGTTGCCAAGATAATATCTGTAGGTTTAGACATGAAGTGGTCTTGGACCAACATTAGCCCTAGTATGGCATGGCTCGATGACAGCCAAAACCCTTGGTACTGGCAGAGATTGCTCAACCACCAGCCGGTATCTCTGGGAAGTGTTGGGATTATGTCGTTGCATCTTTTGTAGGTCGTTTGGTAGCCTTGGCTTTCTTGGTCTCCCTCGTTTGGCAGAGAGGTAAAGGAGCTGGCTGCCATGGAGGAAAAAAGAAAAGCAGAATGGACCTTACACTGAGGAGAGAGAGAGAAAGAGAACGAATTGTGCTTGGTATTGGAGGAAACGTGAAGAAGCGTATATCTGCTTGTAAGTATTCAAAATTGCATTCAACATCGCCAACTTTTTTATTTTTTATTTTTTCAACGAGGAAAGGGGTGAAAACTTGAAAAGTTCCAACTCAAGATGTGATTTGCATGATTTCCGTAGACATAGAATTGTTTTTTTTTTTTTTATAGAAGCTTAAATATTATATGTATAGCACAAAATCTGAAAGATTGGAAGTTGATCATCCCATCGAGGATTGTTTGATTTAATATTAGAAAGTTTAGGATAAAATACAATAACCCACTGAATCATGCTTGGCATGGCAATTTCATAATGTTATTTAATTAAGCAAATAATGCTTAGCGGGGTCTATCATATTACAAAAAAATTAAAATAATCAGACTTATTATAATTCATTTACTGTTTGTTCACATTCATTGCATCCCAGTTGTTGATCCTCTTTCTTCTCCTTTCAATACCATTGGATTTTGTGATTTTATATCTTTTTTTTTTTTTTTTTGCAGCTTTTATTGGTTAAGGAGAGATAATGAAATCTAAGAAACCAATAGATTACTTAGACAATAAGTCTACAATTCCAACAATCTTTATACAACAATTATTCATAGGGATTATACAACAATCTTAAGTTAATCAAAATATACAATACTTTTTTCCTTTCTCTCACATAAGTCTATAATTCAAAAAAAAAAAAAAAAAAAAAAACATCTCTCTTTTTCATATATTTGCAGCCTAAAAAAAAAAAAAAATACTCATGCCGATTATACAACAATTATTCATAGGGATTCACTAATCAAAATCTTTTTTTTTTTTTTTAATTTTGTTTGTTTCTCATGTGTTTGTGGCTTCTGTTTTACCATCATTAATTGCCTATTACAACTCTGTTTTTTTTTTTTTTGAATTGTAGACTTATGTGAGAGGAAGGAAAAAACATTTATCTAGGTTGTGTAATGGACATATACTCCTTGAGCCCCAAACCCTCCAGAAACGTAAATGTAACTTCATCTACAATCATCATGTAAGCTAAAACATTTCTAATAGCAATTTGATCAAACTTCCATATGCTAAGATTGCTATCTCCTCCTACGTTTGGATGAATGTTTAATTGAGTTTGTGTAGTGTCACAACTATGAGGGTATTTTTTGCATGTGGATCATAAGAACCTATATGAATATTCTAGAAAATAGGATTAGCAAAAGGTATGTGTATTGCTCTCACTTTTCATTATGCGGGTACAAGTTTATATAATACAGTAGTGTAGCTATACTAGGAAACTATAGCTGTATATTAACTACTAATGGATTTGATTTAGCTAATTTATAGGAGCTAATTCCTCAACTCAATCTTCTAGACTGTATCTTCCAACAAATATTAATCCCTATATATGTTACGAAAGCCAACTTCCTTAGTTTACTGGCGAACTTCGAGGAGCTTCTTATGATCTGCAGCTTGAATGCTGCAGGTACCGCTGATACAGGCAGGTATAAATATAAAATCGCATTGGAAGATATACTGTAAAATCGGGTAATGGCTACTGTGCAAAGAATAGGAGAGAACTACTGCAAGCACATCAACTTCTCTAACAAGCCCTCTTATTTGGAATTCCATATGGAAGGTCACTGCTGCCCCAAAGGACAAGAACTTCATCTATAGATCACTGAAAAATGCAGTCCCTTGCCAATCAAACTTGTGGAATAGAAACTCTAATGGCTAATTACGATGTCTTTAATGGTTGCGAATTCTCTGGCAGGAATCAGTGTGATGTTACGGGATAAGAACGGTCATGTGGGGGGTGGTAGAACTATAAAGAAACGTTTCGGATCAGTGCTTCAAGGAGAAACAATGGCTATTAGGGAAGCTCTATATCTGCTTCTTCACATCAGATGTGAAGCAATATTCGAAACAGATTCCAAAATTGCTGCCAATGAAATTCTGCAGAAAAAGGACTCTGCCCACTAGGAAATCGATACTGATGTTGCTGACAGTCGCTAAGGTTGACATATTTGTTATGGCCTCCTTCCAGCTAGTTGATAGGCTAAGTTCAACTAGGTTCTCAGGACAAATATTGGAAGGCGAAGAACTCAAAGATCAAAGTATTATGCATCCCAATGCACATACCTCAATCTCCTAAAAAAGGGACTTTAGGCCATGAGGAAGCAGCACTTTTATGGTTATTTCTAAATTCTAACTACAGAATTATAAATTTTGAGCAATCTAAGTTTATTTTGCACATCCTTGCAAAAACTAACTTAATTTCCCTACTAATTTTTGAAATGTCCAAGGATATCCCTTCAACGTCTTCATTTCTCTACTAATTGCATGATTTCTCTCATGCTGCTCAAACTCTTTTTCCGTAGAATAGTTGGCTATGTTTGTTCCAAGCAATCACGGTTAAAGGTATTGAGCAATTTCCTAAAGCATGGTTTTGAAAATTTTAGAGAATTTAGTGTTTGAGTATGGAATGAGGCAAAACTATCCTGAAGATGATTCTTAATTAATCTAAGCTATTAATTTGTAGGAATTTTCTCAAAAAAAATAGTACCCGTCTTCTAAGACCATTCCTTCCATGTATGCAACTTCTTTAAGAGTCTGCATCTCGCCCTTGAACAGTATTTCATGCTTAGCAAAAGCTTCCCCATATCCCCCTGTTTGCCTCCCAACCTCAAATGGATCCACATCGTAGAAAACTGGAAACACTATGTGCCCAGCAGTTCTTCTACGTTCCATAACCATTACGAGCTCATCAAGATACCATCTCGAAGAAGCTGGCGTAGTCTTTAGAAAACACGATAATAGATAGTTTGGCTTCCTGAATTGCTTTCCTAATTCCATCATCATCTCTGAAAGTGTGAACTCCTGCTCTAGTTAAAGCTGTGTAGAGATGATCGGTGAAATTCTTGCGAGTGTCTTTGCCTCGAAAACTCAAGAACGCGTCATGATAAGTAGGACTAGGCATTAAAGGGAGAAGAATCAAGATTTGGGTCACTAACGCGTTGAAAAAAGCCATCGGTTTGAGCGATGAAGATAAATGCTCCAATGTCCAAAGAGACAAAGATTTGGTTGTTTGATGAGTAATCTGCGTTGGATTGATGGAGATCTAACTTGATTCTTTTGGGGAACGAACAAGTAGCTGATTGGCCGAAAGAGTAGACTAATGGAAAGAAAAAGGAAAGAAGGGATAGAGCTTTTTCTTCTTTTTCAAAGAAAGATGAAGGTAAAGTCTCTTTTATATATAAATTAATACGTGTATGAAACTTGGCCAAAAACCATCAAAGCCTAGCTAATTCCATCATCATCAGTTTAATTTGATCAGCCAAATTGTTTGGAATAAATGAACAGATAAATGCATGGAATTAAAGGAACTGTGTTGAAGATGCATAGTCCTTAGAAAACACAACAACTGATATTCTCGATTCTTCTATTGCCTTCTTGATTTGATGCCACTCTTCCCTCCTCTGTAAATTCCATCTTGGTCTCTGAAAGTGCGAATCCCAGCCTTAGTCAGAGCTTTGTAGCGATGATCGCTAGAAGTCTTGCCAGTTTCCTGGTGGCTAAAGCTCAAGAAAACCTCAACAGATTGATAATTGAGAACAAACCCATTGGTCTGATGAATAGAAAATCTCAAAACTAAACAGGATGCGGAAGAAGATGGAAAACAACAAAACGACAGTAGGAACAAGAAAGAGGGAAGTCAAAGTCTGTTTTGGAAAGACCACTGTCCAACTTTACAGCGATTGGGCCAAATTTGATATCTCTGTCCATTTCAGTCCAAATATGTTACATTTTGGCCCAAATTGGAATTTAGAAAATAGGCCCAATTGTTGGCCCAAACGACAGTAGGAACAAGAAGGAAGGAAGCCTATTCATATAGATATGTGTATACATATTTGCTGTCCCTAAAATTTGGTTTCAACGTATAGAAGAATAGAATAAAAGGAAGCCTGAGTCTGCTAGGTTTGGAAGCGGATCCGTGAGGTAAGCTATCAATGGAGAGATCAAAGAAGAAAGCAGAAAAGATAGAATTGATGCAAAATCTTCCAGATGATATGATTGTGGAAGTTCTCTCGAGATTACCAGCTAAGTCTTTGTATAGGTTTCGTTGTGTTTGCAAGTCATGGTCTGATTTGATATGCCCTCACTTCATTAGATTGAACGAAAACCGTCACAATCTTTTTCTTTTGTTTGAGCAACATTATTCCATTTTAGATTTACATGAAGCAACTTCTGATGTTGTTGCGGCCAATGCTTCAATGGTGAAGGTTGAGTCTTCAATTTTCAAGGATTATTCACCAATTTCATCACTGCTTGCTGATGCTCGGATACTTACTTCTTGTGATGGGTTGCTTTTATCTGTGCTTAATAAGAAAATGCAGAAGCTATTTCTTTTCAATCCATTTTCTGGAGAATACAAGGTAATTCCACCTTATGGTGCTCGTTTCCGTCATGGTCAAAGGTATGGAATTTGCTATGATTTTTCTGGTAATGACTATAAAGTTATGTGTGTTGAGGGGTGGACAGGTTTTTATCCTAAACCATCCTTCACCGTTTTCTCCTTTAAAACTAATTCGTGGACAAGAATCAGATTTGGTTGTTCTGAATTGGATTGTTGGCATTGATTGGACAGTCCCGGTCTCATTGAATGGAGCTTTACATTGGAGTGCCTGGTACAAGAACGAGATATTATGTTTCGATTTGAAGGATGAATTTAAGCAAGTGCCAGGACCTCCTGAAGAAATCTTTACTGGTAACTTCTTTTCTTTGGATGCCTTGAAAGGGAATTTGTGCCTGGGGTTCTGGTTTGAGCTTGGGTACATTTCTGGTGATGGAAATGAAGCAATATGGAGTGAAGGAATCCTGGACTCGAGTATTTAGCATCAATATTAGTCAGGGAAATAACTGGATGACGCCATTGGCATTCACCAAGAAAGGTGAACTTGTAACACTAGTCGACGGTAAAGAATTAGCGATCTACAACGTGGAAGAAAATTCATCTAAGATTATTATGAGATTAGGAGAGGTGATGTATCCGAAAAGAAGGGAAATGGCAATATATGCAGATGGTTCAATCAATCTTAACTGTGACTGTTGGCTCAATACAAAAAGAAGAATTAGTTGATTCTTGTTTTGTTAGCTTTAGATAGAAACATGTTTTTCTTTCTTTTGTCAAGAATCCCTTGCTCGTTCTTTCTACCAGAAACATGAAGCAGGCCAACATATCTAGTGGCTAGAAATCTGAGGTCCTGGAAGGAAACCAGAGCACAAGACTGTGGACCAACCTGCTGGCTTCACTAGCAGGACATTCATCCACTTTCTACATGTATGTTTCATGGCAGTGTAAAGATGGCGAGTCATTTAGATTTCTCTGCTCGAATCTCTATGCATTTATTCATATGAAGGGACAAAGAAAGTGATGCTATGTCTGTAATATGTTCACCGATGCATGTATGTGTATATCTGGAGCAAACACTGTTACTTTCTGATCTTTATATGCATCATCAACCTTGTGTTGGCACTCTATCTAAGTGGTTAACATGTAGTGTTTGGCTATACTGTTCTCCTTTGCTATTTCCTATCCAGAGTTGGGAGTGGTTCTTCAAGCATTTTGTAGTTTCTCTGTCTGAAACTGGGGAAAGTACACTGGTTCTTCTATTCTTTGGATAAGAGAGTTCAGCAACTGAGTGGAAATGATCATATTTCATTTTGTTTTGCTAACAATCTATTTGTAAGAGAACAGAACAAAGCAAACAGAAGATTGTGAAGAGGATAAGTAGAATAATCATCTTAATCCACTGATAAATTCATTTTATCTGTAGTTTATCCTTTTACAGCATTACATTAAATCTCTATCCTCTTCTTCTTGAACAATCTCATAAAGCATCAAAAGCATACAAAAGATTGAAAAAAAAAATCAAAAAAATAAGCAGCAAAAGAAAGACAGGCAAGAAAACAATTGGAAGACTCTTGGGTTTCAGAGAAGCTGCCAGGAGCAAGCAAATTATTGATAACAGGCCATGCCATGATTTTACTGTTGGAGCTTCTCAGATTTGAGGGGCTTCACTACCTCCCATGTAAAGTCAGGGTCATCCCTTCCAAAGTGACCATACGCAGCTGTCTTCAAGAACCTGCCGTTGCCACCCCTCTTAAGATCCAAGTTAATGGAAATCATACCAGGCCTGAAATCAAAATTTTCCTTCACAATTTTGAGAATCTCCTTGTCTGGGATCTTTCCAGTCCCATATGTCTCAACAAAAACCGACAACGGATCTGGCACGCCGATAGCGTAAGAGACCTGAACAATGCATCGTCGAGCAAGGCCACTAGCAACAATGCTCTTGGCTGCCTGCCTAACAACGTAGGCACCGCTCCTGTCTACCTTGGTAGGGTCCTTGCCGGAGAAGGCACCACCACCGTGTGCTCCCCAACCACCATAGGTATCGATAATAATTTTACGACCAGTAAGTCCAGCATCACCGTGTGGTCCGCCGATGACAAACCGCCCGGATGGGTTAAGGTGGAAAATGGTCTTTTCGTCAAGATACTTCTCAGGGATGACAGTCTTAATAACATGCTCTTTGAGATCAGCAGCAATCTCATCATTAGTAACAGTTTCATCATGTTGTGTAGAAATTAGAACAGTGTGCACCCGTATCGGAACCATAGCACCATTTTCGTTGTAGTACTCGACAGTGACTTGTGTTTTGCCATCAGGTCTCAACCAAGCACAGGTTCCATTCTTGCGAACTTCAGTAAGGCGGGCACCGAGCTTCGTTGCAAGAACATGACTAAGAGGCATGAGCTCAGGGGTTTCATCAGTGGCATAGCCAAACATGTGACCTTGATCACCAGCACCAATCTCCTCAGGGAGCTTTGAAAGATGACCATGGACACCCTGTGCAATATCAGGGCTCTGCTGCTCGATATTAACTAAGACGTTGCATTTGTCCGCATCAAGACCAACATCACCAGAAACAAATCCTATTGAACGGCAAGTGTTGCGCACAATCTTCTCGTAATCTACATTTGCTTTAGTCGTGATCTCTCCAAAGACCATAACCATGTTCGTCTTGGTGCAAGTCTCACATGCAACCTTGCTCTCTGGATCTTGCTCAAGGCAGGCATCTAGAATTGCATCTGAAACTTGATCACAGAGTTTATCGGGGTGACCCTCGTTCACAGATTCAGAAGTGAACAAGAAGGTTTCCATCGTCTTACCTGCAGAGCACAAAACCACATCCAAAATTCAATATCTTCAAACACTAGTAAGTCAAAGTATGCATAGCGCTGCAAGTTTCTTCGAATCAAACCATAGCAAGACTAAGAAGAACCAATCACTCAAGCCCAAACAGAGTTTCGACCAAATCTATGTAAAAAAACTAAAACAAAGATCAAACTAAGCAAGACCTTCTGATATAATTAGAGGATCAACAAAGCTATTCTCTCCCTAGAGAAGCATAAACAGCCATCTTTCTAGATCAAGCAATGACTACAGAAAAAACCCATCAAGAATTTTACTTCAAATACGCTGAAAGACTATAAAATCAACATTACCAATCCAAAATCTAAATTTCCAGATAGAAAAACACAAACTTTACTCCAAATCAAACCAAAACTTAAGTAATTTTCACACTCCTGACATTATATCAAGTTTAAAACTGCAAAACTCAACATACACTATCTAATTTCACAACAAAAATAAGAAATCAAAAAAAAAGCACAACGAAACGTACCCTTGAAATGAATGGAGAAAACCCAAGAAAGAGCAGAGCAGGAAAAGATCGAGTCCTTACAGATGAGCTAAGAAAGACTCTTTGGTGGCTCTTACATTGATGCTTTGGCTCCTTATTTATAGACACACAACTGGCCCTTCGCTATTATGTCGTCTTTACTGTTGGATTTTTGGTCTATTACTACCTGTTGAGTGGGGTCCATGTTTGAATGTCTGGCGTCCATGTTAGAGATCTTAGCTGTTGGATGTGAAAAGTGGACGGTCAGGATTGATTTGAGTGGGTGGGGAGAATGACAGGAACAAACCCACTGAATTATCAGAGAGAGTTGGAGAGGAGATGGCTCGTTGATTTCACCAACCTCCAACTATAACCATACGAAAATTATATATTAGGCAATTGAGATTTTGACTGTTCGTTAAGACCAATAACAATCAAAACCAAATCTCAAATGATGATGTCTAATTTACATATGATGGTGTGGTAATATTGCACCTTTGGACCCTATAATTACGAGTAAATTATACATTAATCCTTCTCATTTCGAAAAATAAATTAAACATCATTTACAAACAATATCATATGCCCTAATTATCTTAATTTGGACAAAAAATTGTTATATAGTTCAAGATTCAAAGGTTGTCTTGAGTGAAATCAAAACCAAATCTCAAATGATATTCATGCGAATTCCATGTGCTGGCGTCATGCCCTCCTACTGAGTGTCATTCTACCAAATGTTTTCTGTCCAAACTCCGAATCTAGCAGGATCGTGCATGAAACCATGTTCTGCCCCTGTCGACGACCAAAGTTCTAGTCATACCTCAAGTACAGTTAAGCATTTAGGGTTCATTTCCCCTATAGGTGTCTGTTATTGCAGAGTCAACCTTTTCCCTTGTAAATAGTTATGGATTCTTCTTTTTTTTTTTTTTTTCTTTTTTAGTATTTAAAGTTAAAAAAAAGTTTTATTATAAAGAAATCCGAATAGGTTGCTTTCATGCAGTCTGTCTAACCATTAATTATAAACTGTAAAATATATTTATAAGGAAGAAAAAAAAAAAAAAGAATGGTTGCTTTCATGCAGTTTGTCTTGGCCGAAAACAGGAAAAAAATTGATAAAGAAGAAAGAGAGGAGAAAAGGATAGATCCTTTGCCATCTTACTCAAGCAAAATGGATTTGAGTTCCATTGTTATGAATATGGCAATCTTTTTGGTTTTGTCATGCGTGGCTCTGGTTTCCAAGATGCAAGAATCATGCAGCTTTCTAAGCATTTTCTCTTCTTTTTAATCTTAATTGTAAGAAAAAGGGTATAACAACACAACTCACACTTTCTTAAATTATTGTTCAAAATGCAAAAATACAAAATAAAGTATTTAGTGTCAGTAGCCTCTCATTAAAATTGGGATTTAATCATATCCTTATGTGTAAATAAACATAGGTTTTGATCCAATTTGTGTTAAAAGAAAAACAAAATCTAATAAATTTATTTAATTAAAATGTGGCTTTTATTTATTTAAAATTTAATAAATTTAATTTGTTTAGAAAATATCTACTCTTTGCAATAGTTTTTTTTTTTTGGGGGGGGGGGGGGTGTCCCACGTTATATTATAAATTAATGTCTCCAGATTTGAGAAATTAATTAATTAATCTCTTTTATTTTAAAAGCTATTTATTTAATATTATTTTATTCTAAAAAATATCTTTTTTTTTCCTCAATCTTTCTAATATCTATCTGTTTTTTTTAAACAAAAAAACGAAACAAGTTAAGAAAGAACATAAAATGAACCAAAAAAATTAAAAACTAAAATTTAAAATACTATGAACTAATTAAGCCATTTTACAAATCTAAAGGGACTAATTTATAATTTACTCGGTTTTAAATATTTTACACCAAGAAAAAAACAAAATCTGAAATCATCATGTGAAGATTCGTGGAGGTTGGAATGTACACGTGGCAGTCATATGTGGTTGGTGACTTTTGTCTGTGAGCGATTTTGAAGAGTAGGTAAACTCACAAAAGACGCGGAGAGAAGGGGTGTGATTGGAAATTTCATATGTACGACAAGTTAATTATAAATTGAACCCTTTATTTAAAAAACAAAACAAATTAATTAGTCTCTTTTTATTTTAAAACTAATTATTTGATTATTGTTTATCATACTTAATTTAATATTATTTATTTTAAATTATATTTTTTTCTCATCAATCTTTTCATAATTTATATTTTTTTTCTACTTAAAAAAATAAAATAAATTGAAAAAAAATATAAACTGGATGAAAAAGAATAAATTATTAGTTTTTTTTTAAAAAAAAAACTAATTCATTCATTTTCAAAGGTAAAGGGACTAATTTATCTTGCTTACCAATAATCCTGAAAATGAAAATCACGTTTAAACTCATGTTTCTCTACAAACTTGTCAAAAACACAAAATTTTAAGACTTTAAGATGATTCGAAGTTATCTACAAATTTAAATAGGTGCTTTAAACTTTGACTCTTCTAATTCCAGTTGGCAAGCAATGCCCGCATCTTCAATTCCTCCACGTTTTCTTTCTCAAAAAAAAAAAAAAAAAAAAAAAAACTTTCAAGCATGTGAAAATTGCCAGCCACCACCTATTACCGGCCAATCATGCATGTCAATTAAGTAATTAGTTTAAAAATCTAACAAGTCCTGAACTTTAAATTATTTAGGGTTGAGTCCCTAATTTTTTTTTATTAGTTTTGAAGATTCCGAAACTTTTGATTATGTAAGATTTAGTCAATTTAATGATTTTCAGTTATTATCTCTTCTTCTAAAAAATTCAATTCTTGATATTTTGAATTGAAATTTTACGCACACGTCGAAAAAAATTCAATTAATTTTGTAGAAAAATTCTAGAATTTTTCAAAATTGAATATATATATATATATATATATATATATATATATATATATGTATATTATTTTTTGAATATTAAAAATATAGAAAATCAGAAAAAATTGAAAATAACTCTGAAATGAACTCAAATTTTTTTGAGGAGCTTCACCTAAATCTCACTCAATGATTTCCATCCTCAAACTGTTTATGTGATTATTAGTTTTTGAGATAAATGATAGAAAACTTAAAAAAGGATTAAATCTTAAAAAAAAAAAAAGTTAAAGAACTCAATCTCAAATGATTTAAAATTCAAGATTGTTATATATTTTTAGCCCAAGTAATTATTCAAAGTTTTGGGTTAACTTCTACACAATTTCAAGTCCATTTGAATCTTACTTCTACATAATTCCAAGTCTATTTGAATCTTCAATGTTAGTGGCAACCAATAGTCATTCTTCTTCCTTTTTTATTTTGAATTGGGTTTTTTCCACTTTAGGCCTTCTATTTTTCAAAAAAAATATCGAGATCCTTTATTTTTTTTAGTTTGATTAAAACTTTTTATTCTATGAAATTTTTTACTTCAAAATCTTTGTTATAACACTATCAATTAGTGGCTGACACGTCATCTTTATTTTTCAAGATTTTTTTTTATTATTATTATTTTTTTTGGTTCCTTATTACCGAGCTACATATTGAAAGTTCTTTTGCCATCTGAACTTAAAGTACAAGGGAGAGATTTTATTGAAGTTGTCTTGGAACAAAGCTGACTTTATAAACTAATTATACCAACTAAGTTCAACCAGAGTTTTCAATGAAAACTCACATCAGTAGCTATTGACAGAGACAAAGCGAATTGAAAATGAACAATGTTGAATCAGAGATTAAAGTCAAAGAGATTGAGGTGAGAAGCTAAGGTAGCAAGATTGGCTAAAATACAGGATCGCCAACAAATTCAAAGCCCATCTACAAAGAAAATTCAAATTGAAAGCAGTCTTAATCACTGAAAATATGATCTGTCGGAAAAATTATCTTTCTTTATAGGATTATCTATAAAAACAAAACTATCATGCTGAACTTTGCATGTTCCATCATTCCCAATACATTTTTCCCAAGTAGGTAATCAATGATATTGTTGTTAAAGAGATCATGAGTAACTCACGTAATATTGGTGTTGAAGGAAGGTCTTTCGTTGCGCAAGTATGGGTTCATATGATATGATCAGAAATTGTACTGGATTAAATTGCCACAAAAGCCCATGAAAATGAGTTGCAGAGCTCACATTCCTACTTCCAGACTTGTTTGACAGTTCCTCTTCTAAGTTTTCCTCCTCCGACCTATATAGATCATAATTTTAAATAACAACAATTACGTTATTTAACGACTGTTATGTAACGATTTCAAAGTATTATGATATTGTTATTTTAGTAGTACAGTAAGTTATGATCTGTGATGGTGATCATGATCGTTTTTCAATCGTTCATAATTTAAAACTATGGTATAGATGACGCTGGTGATGAATGCCAAAGAAAATAACAAAAAACAATGAGAGTAGCATTGGACTGACTACTACAAGCATACAGCAAAACAAGCAAAGAAGTCTTGACAAAAGAAAGAAAAACATGTCTCTAGCTAGAAAACAAAGCCTAACAAAACAAGGATCAACTATTTCTTCCTTTTGTATTGAGCAAACAGTCACAATCAAGAGCGATTGAACTATCTGCATATATTCCCATGCTTTTCGGACCCATAACCTCTCCGAATCTCATAATAGTCTTAGATGAATTATCTTCCACACTGTAGATCGCTAATTCCTTACGGTTGACTGGTGTTACAAGTTCAGCTTTCTTGGTGAATGCCAATGGCGTCATCCAGTTATTTCCCTGATTAATATTGATGCTACATACTCGAGTCCAGGATTCCTTCACTCCATATTGCTTCATTTCCATCACCAAAAGTGAATCCAAGCCCAAACCATAACTACAGGCACAAAGATTCCCTCTCAACGCAGCCAAAGTGAAGAATTTACCATTAAAGATTTCTTCAGGAGGTCCTGGCACTTGTTTAAATTCATCCCTCAAATTGAAATATAATATCTCATTCGTTCGATCGATTGGCAGTCCAATGTAAAGCTCCATTCAATGGGAGTGAGTCTATCCACTCGATCAGTCTATATGTCATCAATCCAATTCGGCCCCGAATCTAATGCTTGTCCGTGAATTAGTTTTAAAGGAGAAAACAGTGAAAGATGGTTTAGCATGAAGACCTATCCACTCCACAATACACACAACTTTATTGTCATTACCTGACAAATCATAACAAATTCCATAGCTTTGATGATGGTGGAAACGAGCACCATTATTATAAGGTGGAAATACCTTGTATTCTCCAGAAAATGGATTGAAAAGAAATAGCTTCTGCATTTTCTTATTAAGCACAGATAAAAGCAACCAACCATCACCAGAAGTAAGTATCTGGGCATCGGCGATGGAATTGGTGAGTAATCCTTGAAAAAAACATCAGAAGTTGCTTCATAGAAATCTGAAATGGAGTAATGTTGCTCAAACAAAAGAAAAAGATAAGTTCAATCTAATGAAGTGAGGGCATATCAATTTCTTTTGACTAATAGTTCCAAGATTACAATTTTATCAATCTTTTCATTGATTTCCGCCCTTGAACTTCCAACTTCACTTGCAATTCCTCCTTCAAATTCCGAGCTCAAAATACTGATTAAAAATACTCACAACCGTCAACCATCATGCCTTCCTAGCCTGATCCATGCTTTTAATTTCTCCCCCGAAGAATGTCTCCGGTAGCCAGATTGTTTCTGTTCTTGATAAAACTGTTACTAGTAGGGTTTTGGAGCTAAAAGAATTTAGAAGAGGGAATTTGCTTTTGCATTCTATAGCTAATGCAGTGCTAACTGAATTTAACGGGAAAAGACATCATTTACTAACCGATACAATCATAACCACCAGCCAGTTGTTGAAGGGAAAAAAAAACGTAAAAGACTGCGGTGAGCGTGGATCGAACACGCGACCTTCAGATCTTCAGTCTGACGCTCTCCCAACTGAGCTATCCCCGCCTTTGTGGTCCCATCTTTTCGTTGTATTTATACAACTTAATAACTTAGTGCCTTAAATGCATTGGTAACTTGATCTTTATTTTATTTTTACTTATTTTAATAAATAAATGAAAAGAAGATATCTTCTTTTTTAATTGATTTAGGGAATTTTTTTATCCTTAACTAATTAATTGGCTCCACCACATTTAAGAGTCGAATCTCTTATTTATATAAATAAATGAATTCCTATCTTTATTAAAAACAAATAATTGTAAAGAATCCTCATTAGATTGAATTCTTACACTTCTAAATAAATATATTTTTTTAATGAAATAGAAAAAAAAATAGTTATAATTAAGAGAATTTAAAAAAGTAAATAAAAGAAGAAGAAAAAGTGCAAGTCTAAATAGAAGATGAAAGTTGAAATAGAAATAATATATAGTTTCACATTTTAACTTGTTATTTCTTCCTATAGCTATGGTTTTGCTAGTCCTAAAAAGAATGTTGAATGAATGCTCACCTCTTTCCAAACACGATAATCATCAAAGTGATGAATGTTGAACCCAAACGGAAAAATTTATGAAATTTTAATGAAAATACTTAATTGACATGATTGAGTTATAGTGTCCGCGCATTGTAAGTTTATGAAAAATTATTAAATATTTTAATTAATGTAACAAATTGAAGCAAATGAAATTAAAAAGAATCAATTTTAATTTTAATTTTTTTTAATTTAAAATGTATTTTGTAGTATTTAAAAAAACATGTGTGTATTTTATGTTTGAATTTAAATATATTCTATTGATATATATATATATATATATGTTTGATTTTGTTCAATAAAAAAAAATCACTAAAATAATCAGAAAATCGGAAAACGGATCCTAAAACGATGCTAAATTAACTTTTATTAGAAGAACATTTAATGTAGTTAGTGAGTCCATAAAAAAACCATAATAAATAATAAAAGCATAAAAAAAGAAGGGAAAAAAAAAGTAAAAGAAAGAAAGCCTATTTAAATAGAATTATGAAGAATAGTGGATTCCTATTTAAATTATATATATATATATATTTCCTATCCCTTAAATTTGGGTGTCAACTTAGAGGATAAAACAGGGAAGCCTGAGTCGGCTAGGTTTGGAAGCGGATAAGGAAAACTATCAATGGAGAGATCAAAGAAAAAAGCAGGAAATATAGAATTGATGCAAAATCTTCCAGATGATATGATTGTGGAAGTTCTGTCGAGATTACCAGCTAAGTCTTTATATAGGTTTCGTTGTGTTTGCAAGTCATGGTCTGCTTCGATATGCCTCACTTCGTTAGATTGAACAAAAACCGTCACAATCTTTTTCTTTTGTTTGAGCAAGATTACTCCATTTTAGATTTATATGAAGCAACTTCTGATGTTGTTGCGGCCAACGCTTCAATGGTGAAGGTTGAGTCTTCAATTTTCAAGGATTATTCACCAATTCATATACTTACTTCTTGTGATGGCTGGTTACTTTTATCTGTGCTTAAAAAGAAAATGCAGAAGCTATTTCTTTTCAATCCGTTTTCTGGAGAACACAAGGTATTTCCACGTTATGGTGCTCGTTTCCATCATAATCAAAGCTATGGGATTTGTTATGATTTTTCTGGTAATGAATATAAAGTTGTGCGTTTTATGGGGGTGCATAAATCGTAATGGTAAACCATCCTTTACTGTTTTCTCCTTCAAAACCAACTCATGGACACGCATTAGAGTCTTGCTGAATTGGATTGATGACATATACACTAATTGGACAGTCCCATCTAATTGAACTTTTTGTGGACTAGGAGCATGTCCTCTCTTTCTTGGCCTAGAATAGAGTACCTAATTTATAGGTTCAGAATCCATATGCTCCTCCAGGGTTTGGAAGCAAGGTTATGTTTTGACTTGGATTTGAACAATTCTGAGGCAGTTGAAGTTGATGATTGGTGTCAAGTTAGATTTTTTTGGGAGGCATAGGCTGACTTTTGTGCTTCTAATGCTTCTTTTCTTTTTTCTGCGGATGATAGTTACTTTTATCAGTTGATTTCCTATTTTGCAACTTTATCCACTAGCTCCTTCCTATATACTATTCGAGCAGTGCTTCATCTGTCACTCTGCTCTCGTCTTTTTGGTGCTGCTGTTCCCACAATTGTTGTCACTATGGTTTTCCACCAATTGTAGCTGTCTGATATAGTTTCACTACTATTCAATTCTCTTCTCTCCTACATCTTTCTAGCTTTCTCTCTGTATTAGTTTCCCAATGCTAGCTAGTCTTCCACTGGGAGGATCAAAAGTGATGGCCTCACTACTCTCTGGTCCGAACTATACATAACAATGGTAGCAACACTGATGGTCTCAGGTAAACGTGGTGACGATTCTGGTGAATCTTTTGACCATGATGAAGATGAGCAGCTTCCTGGTTTTGGGTTCAAAGCTTATGATTATGAGCAGTTATTATTTGTTATTTGTGAAAACAGATCCTCAGCCAATCAATTAGTAAAAGTATATGGTGATTACTTGGTGATTTCAAGTGTCTAGGAGAGTTTTGTTAGGCCTTGTTCTAGAGACCCAATTTGCTGGTTCTGCTGCTTCTTGTCGTCAATCAAATGCTGCTTGTTCTTTTCTCTAATGCTTCAATCTGTCCCTAAGCTTTCGTTTTTGTTTTAGATTCAAAGAAATATATGTCAACATTTTATATACTTCTTCCATAAAAAAGAACTAAGAATATAAAATCTTGCTCGTTTTGCTGCACGTGCTTCAAGTTTTCTAAATTTATCTGCATTTCTCCGTTTCATTTTATGATCAGGTAATTGCTTCTTGCAATCGTGGATTATGTATGGTCCGTATGCAGTGCGAGAGGGCTGGACTGGAGGCAAGGTCTTGTTTGACTAGAAATGAACGAATCTGCGACTATAAGCGGGTTGAAGTTCGGGATTGCTGGCTTGTCGGGTTTCTCTCCGATCGATAGGATGACTCTTAGGTATCTTGATGTGACTTTAAATGATTATAGCATAATTGAATCTTGTGGTAATGAAGAAGATGGAGTAGTTCATGTTGATGTTTCTTTCTTACATGGTGTTGATGAAGACGGAGTAATCTTGTGGTATGAAAATATATATATATATATCAATTCGTTCTATTTAACCCAAAAAAATAAAAAAGTTAATTTGTTCGAATGATACATCACTTCTATCCAGAAACATGTGGATACATGCACAAACACATCAAGCTAAAGAAAGAAGAAAGGTCATTAAAATACTCGCTGCTGCAAGCAGATTGATATATGAATATGATATTCCAATCAAACCAGATTGTACCAAAAAAGTTGTATTTTAGTAAAGGAACAAGGAACCAAGTTTTTCCCATTTTCCTAAAACAAAACCAAGAAACAGTTACAGTTTCAGAAGCTTGAAGCATTCCTAGTTAGTTTTTGAGGGGTTTAAACCTCTGATCATCTAATGTACTGACGATATGCATGCCTAGCAACAACATGCCCTAATGTACACACAAAAAGACATTAATCAAGTCTGGTGCCAGCTCTTTCTACACTTAGTTACTAACAAACTGGCATTTCCACTAATGCCCCATGTAAGGTCATTTTTTGCGGTCTTCTTGGGTCATCTGGGTCATCGCCACAAGCTTTCGGCCTCCCCCATTATTCCAAACTCCACCCACCGGCAACACTTTAGGTATATCTTTGTTCGCATCTGCTTTCTCTTCCTTTTCATCAGGATCATCATCTGGCAGTGTGTCACTGGAAGCATCACCGAGACGGTTCTTAAGGAACTTTGAGGTTTTTTTCGAGGTTTATTCCCTCCTCCCCTAGCCCCCACATTCTTCTTCGAGATGACACCAGCTTGCTGAGCAACATTTTCACTCTTTGACTCCATTGACAAATTTAAGTTGGCTTGTTCATCAACCAAAATCTTTGATTTGCCTTTTCCACCAGGATGCCCCTCCTTTGGTAAGATCTCCACCTTAAGACTATCAGACAAAATGTTGTCAAAGCTACTGATACCATTATCAGCACACTTCTCTTTGCCTTTCTTTGAACTTTTCTTGCATTTGGATCGACCATTGTCAATGCTCAAACCATTTTCAACAGAACCTTTCATACTCACATTGTAATTATAAATCTCAACAAGCTCTCTTTGCTTCTCAGCACTGGGACAAAGTCTAGCTAGCTCAGGGACAAGATGTGACAGACCAAATTGATACACAGAGGCAAGATATTCTGCAGTATCAATTATATCCCGGCAATACTCTGTGGATATTATTTTAAATGCAGTGAATTTGTCATCGTTAAATTCTAATGCAGCACGGATTTTTTCCACTAGAGCCTTATTAGCAGATTGAACATCCTCAACCTTCGGCAAAGTTGAGGCACTTGTAGACATTTTGTCCGCTTTAGTGGCAGACAGAAAGGGAACACTAGAAACAGATTTGAGAGAAGTTCTGTCTACAGCATTTGGAGCCACTGTAGCTTGGCTTACCCTGCTGTTCCTATTTGAAGTCCTTGATGAACTTGGAAAATTAGAAGATAGAACAAGTCCATTGGCCCTTGATGGCCCAGCCTGAGCAGAGCTCGTGTGAGTAGATAGAACAGACTCCTTAACTGTTGCTTGCTTACTCTGGGATAAACTCAGAGAACTGGATGAAGATAAAACCCCAGAATCTGGCACGGGCCTCGACTGGTAAGAAATACTAGCTAATGAGTTGGGATGATTATTTGCTGCTGGCCAAGCCCGAGAAGTATTAAGAACTTTTACCATATTTCGGCGACGCATGCGAGCAGCCATTGTATTCACACTTGAACCTCCCAAACCATTTCTGGATCTCTGTTGGCTACTGCTTGAAGCCACAGGAAGTGGTGGAAAGGACATTTCTTCCATTGGTGCACTCCTAGAGTTCCATCCTATATCCTGACGATATCTTGAAGGTGGCTCAGAATCTATGGTGGTTAATGACTCGAAAGGGTTCGTAATTATATCAATTTCACCTTCCTCTCTGCGAGTAGAAAAAGATTGGGCATTTGACGAAATACCATACGGCCTTTCAGCATTGGCTGTCTCAAGGTTATCTTCATTGGCCATGTTCATCTGATAGCCTGATGAATCAGAACGACTACCATGACCTCCACGATGCCGATCATGTTCATTAATTTGCCGAAACCGGAAACTCGTAGGTATCTAGACATAGAAAACGAAAGGTGCATGTTATTTGACATTATAAACAATGAAAACCGATCATGACCATAAATGGCTGCAGAGTGTTCAGGTGTAGCAGACAGAAACATACAATAAAGAATGCAGAAAAAAGCCAATGACATTGGTAGCTTGCAAGAATTCATAAAGATCCGTACACACCTGAAGTACAGCACTACGCTTAGAACGAGACATGCGCCCTCCATGTTCCATGGCATTATGCCTCTACCAACATCAGAAATACATAAGAAGCCTTCTTAGTCATATAGTACACTCCAGAAAACATAAAAATAAAAATTCAAATATTGAAAGCCAAAACAAAAATATGCATCATGAAGTCTGCTAGATGTCACCTTCAATTCGGATTCAGTTGCAAAAACAATAAACTTTTTTCCAAGGCAAGCCTCATCCTCACATAAGAAATGCTCTTGACCAAAATGGATCTGAGACATAAAGTATCGCATGTTCATTAAAAACAAAGAGTAACCATGACATACAATAAAAAGCAGGTGAGTAAGAAGTGTGAAAACAAAATATAATCAACCTCCAAGTTATCATAATTGTTAAAGTATTCATATTGTCCAGGATGCTGCCTGCATTGAACAAAGAAATTGGACATATGAAGGTGTACAAATGATAAAACAAAATACTAAAATGTGAACGCTTTTCTAACGGAAAAAAGCATGGATTTACCTTTGGCATATGTGGCAAGTAAAATGCTCAGTGGACATATGCAAGTAAAGCTCATTATCTCCATAAAAGGGATTCTCGCAGAACTCACACATAGGATGTCCTGTAAATCCACCTCTTTCAATTTCACTGCCATCAACCACCGAATCACCCGTCCTCACATGTTGAGTCAATTGTGCTCTATTATATAACTTCTGCTCACTTATAAATATCTGGTTCAAAATTTAATTAAGTCAGAGAACACAAATGTGCCTGCTAAAGCAAAGATCATGAAAGAATTAAGATTTTCTATCGACATGAGACAGTCAAATCATACAGCACATTCTCCATGAATAATCTCATAAAGCTATGAAATATAAAAGATGTCTGTATCTCATGTTATAACTCTCCATTGATGCTCATTTCATTAAATACCAAACTAAGAAGCAAAGATTAACAATAAAAATCATCATATCACATAAATAAGACATGAGTAAAAGCATCTGACCTTCCTGCCTTCCAAACACAGACTGCACATAAGCAGTTTATGCCTGTGAAACAAATGACCCTTCAATTGCTCAACGCTATTAAACTCCTTTGACCCTCCGTCCTTCTTGTTGCAAACATTGCATGATAACCTACACATAGCTTTAATCATCTTATAATGATCAAATTCATCAAAATAAGCCTTTGTGCCTTCATGATACCAATACTCCCCGACTTTACCCTCACTTCCATTAACTCCACCTAAACCCTTGAAGTCACTTATCATCCTTGTATAATCCCCTAAAGCCTACAAAAACCAAAACCCAAAAATTAAAAAGACCAGAACTTTACAGTACAGCAATCAAAACCCAGAAATTAAAACCATCATAAATAACAAAAAGACCATAACTATTTAACAAAAGGATCAAAACCCAGAAATAAAAAGAATTGATGAAATAACTAACCTTAGTGATAAAGATGGTGTTAGATTCTGATTTGCAAATGCAGCAATTGAAATCATTGCAAATGAAACGAAGACGAATAGTGCAAGTAGAGCAGACTTCTTTATGGAGACATGGTCCATAAGCAACCCATTCAAGGGTATCAGCACAAACAGCACAAGTGTCATCCATTTTTTATCTGTGAAGTGAGATTTTGATCAATTTAGTGAATAAATCAAAATGGGTGTTTTATTTATGATCTCGAAAGTTGAAAGCTTTTGCCTTTAATGCAGAGAAAATTATGGGATTTTGGTGTTTTCTTTCTCAGTAACCAAACAGAGAATGATTGAGAGTTACGCGAAGGAAATGGACAGGCAGGGGAACAGGGCATCTCCCTATTGGTACATTGTGTAAGGACGACATGTCATTCGTGTAATTGTTTGACTCAGGGACTGACATTTAACAGATACGACCAAACATGTTCGAGATTTTGACAAAACATGACGGAAAATTACTTCGTATAGATATAATTAAGATTTACTTCCAAATATGATAACTATGTTTTAAAATTTGGATATGGAAAGTTAAAGGATTTAGTTTTAGTTGATGAAAAGTGCATGAAGTGTTTCGATTAATGAATTTTTATTTATTTATTAATTTTTTCAAAATAAATTTTTTATACTTTTGTCGCTGTTATAATTTTATTTTTTACTTTTAACAAAATATTTTCGAATTTTAACGATTCTAAATTATAATAATAATAAAAATATTCTTTTATTATGCATTCTAAGATCTTTTAGTTTTTTAACAAATAATATATATATATCGAGCCAGCTTTTGCACAATAACATTAAAATTTTTTAATCGATTATTGTGCGTTATTATACGAAAATCAATTAATATTTTCATAGAAAGTTTGCGATCATAATGTCTAAGACAACACAATGTACCAACTAAACAATATACTATCTAAATAAAATACATGATATGATATCTTTTATTGCTTTTAAGCACAATATAATTAATTTCCCATTTATATATCTAATCTTTATGGTCAAAATTAGTTAATGTAGAAAAGTGATTTACTAATACATGCACAATGGGAGAGAAGCAATCTCTAATAGAAGACACAAAATCTTATATATATATAGTTGGATAATCAAGGTAATGAATTTTTTTTTTTATTCTTATGGTATCTTAAATTTAAAGTCTTAGACTAATATTTCGTTATTTTATAAAACGTATAAAAGAAACATAATTATTTAACAAATTTTTTATATATATAAAAACTCGAATCGAATAACTAAAGCTTTTTTCGCTCAATTCAATTCTCTTGAATAACAATGAAGCATTTTCAATCAAGAGGTTAGGGATTAAAGTTCTTAGCACCATAACTTAGCACAACGAGGGTCTAGTTAGTGAGTAATTTTATAATACATTAGGAGTAACTAGTGACATGTATAGTAGTTATTTTATGAACCCATTTTGAAGAGAGAAATAGACACAAAAGAGAAAGAGAGAAACGGGAGAGATAAAATAAAAAATTTTGAGCGAGACGTGAAAATCTTCTTATCACTTTTGATGAGTATGGATGTAATTTTACTATTTTTTTATGTATTTATCTCTCTTCTCAAAATGAGCTCATGAAATAAGCTATTATACATATCACTAATTACTCTCGATGTATTATAAAATTTCTCCTAGTCAGTGGTTACTAGGTAAGGAACAATGTTACATTTTTGCAACAAATATTTTGTGTGGTCACGAGTTGCTTTCTTTAAATCTTGCTGCACCTCTTTTGTCTTAGGGTTTTAGGCCTAGAGCTACAATAAGAATCATTTATGACTAATGGCCAATACCTCACCAACTATTTCTCAGTGTTTGGAAACTTATCACTTTTTGCAATTTCTTGATTACATGAAGTTTCCTTAAAAGACGTCCAAATAAACGAAAGAGGAGACAGAAAGTTTTGTTCTTGTCATCTTAAATTGAAAACTAAATACTATGAAAGAGAACATGTAATGGTTCCATCCAGCAAGCAACCTTGAGGCCATTCTTTTCTTGCTTGTCAACATCTGTAAGGTGGGGGGAAGAGGGAGAGGACATGCTTCAAGTACAAAACACCATCAAGGAGGATATAAAGAACTAGCTAGTTATAACTTTAGCATAGATCATCTATTGATAGGGCTTATAGTTTACATAGTACTGACTAGCTTAGAAGGCAAACCCTTCATAGATCAACTAGCTAAGGAAAGGCAAGAAACATAGACTCGTAAACCTTAAACGCAGACACTAAGACATGAAGAGCCATAAGCTTCAACACAAGCACACAAGGCCAAACATAAAAACAGGACAACAACTGAAACAAACTTATTGAAACTTCCACAGCTAAAACAAGTTCAAAACCGCCTCCAACCAGACCACTAGACTAAACTAGAGATCCTAGCTAGTAACTGCAGTCGGGCCTCTTGCTCATGGTGGTGAGCCAATGGCACCAGTACCTGGGACCCTGACACAACCAACCCCAGGGTAAGAGCAAAACCCTGACGGCCCAAGTTGAAAGACAGGACCATTAGGAGTTGGGATATAGCCGCCACTGGTACCAAAACCTCCAAGATAGTTCTGGGGTTGAACCACTTTCTCCTCGGTGTCCTTCAGTTTCCTTCCTCCTTCAACATTTGTGGCAAGAACCAACATAGAAATGGCAAGGATTAGAAGCACCTTTTGAGTTGTCTCCATCTTAGCACTTCTCTCAGAATCTGGCATAGACACACTCTCTACTTTTCTCTGGTTTCTCTTTCTTGCAACGTAAAGAAGCCCACCCATCCCCACCCATCTTATAGCACCCAAGGTTTTTAGTTTAAGCAAGTGTACAGCTAACTGTTTTACAAATAGTGGTAAAAACATGGAAAAGAGTTAGATAGGATAATTACTATTGGTATAGCTGTAAAATTGAAGTCTTGGGTCCGTCACAGTCAAAAAATTACTCCATAAACCTTTCACCAGCTCAGGTTATGAAAAAATACTTTCAATAACCTAACTTTTTTTTCTTTTCTTTTTTTTTTAACATTATTGAAGCTTGTCCCCTATTTCTAATTCTCAAGAATTAGAGTGAATAACCCTTAAATACTAAATACTGATTAATTATGCGGACTTAGTTTAAAAATTAGAAATTTAATTTCGATTGACGTAAAAACTAATGCAAAAATATGTCATTATAAATAATATAAAATTAAAAAATAAATGTGCAAAAATATGCCATTATCAATAATATAAAATTAAAAAAAAAGATGATGATGATGCTAATGGGAGCTTTTCTTGACCTGTAACTCAATGATGCATACTAAACAAAGTATAGAGTTAAAACCTATTGTGTTAGGACTTAGAACAGCCTACAATTAAGGGTAATATGGCCGTTTGAGTATGAGTTGAAATGGAGATTCTTCCATTTCTCAAAGATTAGAGCTGTATTACAAAGTTATGAACTGTAAATTTTAAGACTGAAGTTAAGGCATTAGTCATTGAATTTATGAGGGCCTTACCTAACAAAAACTAGAAGCTATAAGGGCCCTTCAAATGGTAGACCTCTGCTTTTCTGTAGTTAATGCAACTTTCCATTTTTCATGTCCGACTCCTCAGTCCTCACTAGTTCCCATTTTCTCACAGCTAGCACATTCTCAGCTTGAAATTTGCGACAACTGTAAAATTTATCTACTTATTAGGTTGGTATAGCTCTTTCATGGAGGGAAAGCCAATAGGAAACGAGCAGGTGGCAAGGAGGGATGAGTTATTCTGTGGTTGTGACAGGAAAGCCAATAACTTTTCCTGCTCTCCCAGGATCCTCCAGACTATCTTTTTCCTTGAACAAGTCCAGCCCATATGAGTCAACAAATACAACTATGTTCGAGCCTCATGTACCAGTGTCTGTCAGCCAACATCAATCAGACCTGGATAGCCATTTTCTAGTCTAACAGATTGGAAACGATATAGAAGGAGGCCATAGGATGCATGGGCAAATGGGTTGAGAACCAACAGAGGGAGCATTACTCTGATGCGAGAATTTATCAGAGAAGATGCGAATAAATTCAATCAGAAACTATCAAAAAAGAAAAACAAATCAATAAAAGATTCGATAGCATGAAGAAATGTGGGTGGAAATTTCATAGGAAAAGTGTTTTACTTCAACAATAAATCGATTCAAGATTATTACATCACAAGGGAAAATTTGATGCTAAGTCTACAACAACTCAATCCAGCTTGCGCCTTCTACACTATTTTATTTTCTCAACACACCTTGCCACAACACATTTTCTTGATTCACACTAACAAGGGAGAAAAAAATGAGTTGCAAGACTATGATGTAGACATGATGCAATCAATGGCTTGCTTGCAGATGCCTGTCATTGTGGCCTCAGGCCCATACACCTGAAAAAAGAAGAAATTAACACTGCTCAGCTTCAAATAAAACAAATAAGAGGATGTCCAGATCTGATTCTTCGAAAGTGAAGGAATGGAAAAGAAAGAAAACTCCCTAAGAACAAAGAGGATCTTGTGGTTTATTCAATTTCATTCATGGTTTTCAAGTTGAGGACAATTGAACTTTATAGTTAAAAACTTCATTAAGACATAAGAATCAGGAACCTAGATTAGGCCTGAGCTCCTGATTAAAAAAAGAAGAGGATTTCAGACTTCAAATGAAAAAGAAGGTTCCAATTTTACAGACCAATACTGAAGACAAGGTGACTTTTCTCCAATTAACAGTATGCATTTCAGCTGCAAACTACGAAAAGAAGATTGGCATTTCATACCTCAAGAGGCACTCCCAGTTCCTCTCCCAGAGCGCGCATCTTGGCCAAACCAGTCTGATAGTTTGGACCACCTCTTCGGACATAAAGGTGCATTCTTGCTGCCTTTAACTTGGATTCCTATAAGGAGGCGAATGAAGTGTTAAACATAGAAAAAGGCAACCTAAACTAGTAAACCACTTACAGCAGTTTGAGTTGATTCAACCAGACATACCTTCTCCCTCAGTGCTCGTATAATACCATTGAAAGTAGCAGCAACATCAGTGAAGTTAGCAATGCCTCCCCCAATAAGAAGGGCTCTTTTGCGACCATCAGGGTCAGCAGTGGCACACTACAATAATGATCAAGGAATATCATTACAGAATAAATGAGAGACAGCATAACTGTGAGCAAGGATGCAAAAAAATAAAAGGCTTAAATTTATCTTCTCTTACGTCAATGACAACTCTTGCATATTGCAAGACCTCCTCCTCATTTGGTGCTCCACTATACTCTGCATAGTTGCCAAGCTCTGATGCATAACCCAAATCTCCAACCTAGTTAATGGGAAAAAAAACTTTAAGTCTTATGAGTAAAATCAGAAAGAATAGACCTCGCACCGACCAATAAAATAATGCCAAAGATGAGATGGCGGGCAGGTAGATTATAGCATATGGCATGGAGAACTTACAGTATCAGCATATATGACACTGGCACCACCTCCAGCTACCATCGTCCAGATACGTCCTTTTGGGTTCAAAACAGTGAATTTCAAAGATGAGCTTGTCTGTGAACACAAGAATATGATTAATGCATCTGGTTTATGTCCAAATAGACAGGCAAGTAAAAGGATGGTGGAGGCATTCATGTAATTACCTTTTCATCCAGTGAATGAATGAAGCCTTCAGTAGCACTCAGAACTCTTCCAAAAGGCAGAGGAAACTCTATGTTACCCCACCTGAATGTAGCAAAACATTTTGGATGAGAGACAAAATATTTTAGTAATATACCTAAACTATAATTTCATGTCAACTGAAGGATGTGAACTCAAGGTTTCCTGGAAAAAGGATATTAATATATACATACTTCTTGAAGTTCTTAAAAGCAGCAGTGTCATCCAACTCTCCTCTCATATCCAGTGGATATGGCTCCCCATTCACCAGTGTAAATGGATTCATCTCTAGAAAACTGAAGTCCAGATCTATGAAGAACAAAAAAGCAATCACATGTGAATTTATTACTAGCTTGAAAAATATTTGGTGTAACAAATGAGGAACGAGGACATATAAAAGCAAATATTAGATAATTCTCAGCCCTTTCAAGATCCTCAAGAAAAAAAATAGATGGTTTCTAAATTTAATAAGATCAAGTACATGTGATTAGAATCTTGTTCACAAGTCATGTAATTTCCTAAGTTAAATGAATGTGGCAAGAGCATGCTCACCTTGAAATACAGAAAAGACACCCTTGATGAAATCACCGATTTTACCTCGAATCTGAGATAGTATTAAAGTTGTATCAGGAAATTCTAAATAGATATGAAACAATTCAGAATGCAAGGTACCAAGAATTTTTAACACAGATATATTTAAAATAAATAAAAAAGTAACAAGAATCTTAAGGCACTACTCAGATTTTTAATCTGTTTAATTATTTCGATCAGTGAAGCATGTTGGATTACTCATCACCAGAATTTATTAAATCATAGATAAATTTAAATGCAAGGAAACTCACCTCCAAAGGAAGTGTAGCAATCAAAGGAGCACATGCTTCCAGTGTCAATGGTTTCTCAGCAGGGAGGAATATGGTCTTAACCTGCAGAAGTCAAAAAACCAAAACCATGTTGGCTTTTAGATTCCAACAGTAATGAGATCTGACAGTAATAATGGGAGAAGGAATGAAGAAGCACGTGTATATCAAGATTAACAGTGTAGAAATACCTTATCCCAGTTCTCCTCGATTTCAATACCTCCACATTCTGAGAAGCTAATAGTGCAGCCGAGTCTCTCAGAGATAATTGAAAGATAAAACTCTTGGTCATGTGGAACAAATGGTTCGACAATAAAGGTAGTTATTGGTGCCTTACAGCCACCCATCTCAACCTAAAAACCAGATCCAATTTGCACATCAATAAAAAATCTAACTACACAAACAAAACCAAGAATTTTCCATGCAACTTGATCCAATAATCACCTCAACACCAAGGCGTGCCTTCACAAAGTCAGCAACTTGAGCTAGATCTAAATTCAAAGCTACCAAACCACTCTTACCACGCTTCCCAAATAGCATATCGGGCTTCACCACCAATTTTGTAGATGAAAGCCATGGCTCTTGGTTAGTTAACTCTGTGAAATCTGTACCTTCTGTCACCTAGACACAACGACAAACTATATTATTATTTGAAACATCAAATCCAAAATAACACTAATCCCGTTTAGAAGATTGAATTTTTAACAGATAAAGTAAAAGAGAAACTGCAATTATAGCCAAAACCCAGTTAGAAGTTCCATCAAAACCAAGCTAAAGCTACTAAGTTCATTAAAATATGACAACATTAATCACTACCTCCAAAATTGAACTTTCAAAAGTTGAAGATTGAATCCTTATAAAAAACCCAGTATGAATTTCACCAAAATTAATCTGAAGCTTCAAAATTTAATCAAATATGATCCAATTTCCAATCCAAAGTAATCAAATCCGAACTTGATAAATGCACAAAATACCAAACGATCATAACAGATCATTTCCAAACCACAACACAACGCAACTAAAACACACAGATACAAAGAGAGATTAATAGGTTAGAGTTGGGACGTACCTGAGCAGAGCAGATCTGAAGATCAACGCCAGAGAGACGTTTCAAGTGCTCTTTCAAAAGTCTTTTAGAATCATACTCTCTTATCTTCTTCCTTGCCATTTCAACAATTCAAAGATGATCTACAAAACAAGTAATGTAGAATTTGCTACTATGTTATTGCAACCTCTGCTTTTATATTACCAAAGAAACGAAATTTTGAATGAATTAATGAAATGAATGATCTAGTCTTGCTTTTAAGAGAAGATTAGAACTCACCAAACAGGAACAGCAAGGTCGTGTCTTTGAGAAAGAGAGGCTTTCGTGGGTTGGTGCTTGGTGAGGGTGTGGTGGTAGGCGAATTCCACGAGGTGGAAGAGGAGGGGTCGTTAAAAATGGTTAGTTAATTTTTCCAATCAGCTGACAACTCAATCATCATGTGCTCTGCGCCAACAAGTACTTATGATGTCATAAATGAGACTGGTAGTTGTTTGTTCCAACTTATTCTGGTCCCTTTTTTGTTTACCAAACTTATTATGGTCACTTTTGGTAAGTTCATGAAATGTAAATTTATTAAAGTAACTGATCAAGTTATGATTTTTTTTATATAATTTTTTTGGGTTTAATAATAAAAGTATTTTCTGATTAATTTATGAACATTGGCATGAATAGATTTCATTTTCAATGATTTTAAAAATACATTTTTACGTTGACATGATACACTATGCTTATAAGTTTTTTTCTGATGTGTGTTATAATATTTTTAATCTCAAAATTAAAAAAATTACTTTATTTATCGACTTTTTGAATTCAAATTTTAAAGTTAATATCTAAATTAATTCATAAAACTTCTCTAAATGCATCAAATCGGTATGAGAAAATATTTTTATCTTGGTAAAAAAAAAAAAAAAGTTTCAATATAGTGTTTGAGTGCATACGGTGGACTTCAATATTGACTCTTGATTTGTTCTGATTATGGGAGCAGGTGTTGCTTAGTGGAAGATGTGGAAAGATCGATTTATCCATTTGGGATTGGCATTGACCACTAAAGAAAAAAAAAGAAACAAAAGAGTTGAAGTCAACTTCAAAATCTACGAGAATAAAGATATGAAAAATTAAAGACATCCATGCCTGGTAATTTCGGATTTTGATTCTCTTTTTGTTGATTTAATTTATTATAAAAAATGTAAAATATTTTTTTATCTTATAAGGTATTCGTAACTTAAAAATTCAGATTAATTCCTAGTTATTCTGTCCGATGTACAAGACGAAAATAACTATCTAAATAGAGTTTTTTACATACAAAAAAACTCGAATTTAAGATTATTTATATAAGCGATTAGAATTCATTCTACTCAAATCAACCCTTTTTAGTTAAAAAAAAATGTAAAATGTTTGATAACAGTCTCACGGACTATGAAAATGTTATTTTTCAAAGAATATTATTGCCCATAATTTTTTACAAAATTTTATTCCTTAATTGGTCAATGGTCATCAATGGATGTTAGCCCACCAGCGAAGGCAGCCGAACCAAAAATCAGAATCCAAGCAGACATGACTTTGAATATATAATAATAATAATTAAATAAAAATATAAAGTAATAAAAAATAAGTGATTTGAATATGGCAATTGGGCAGTGCTTCATTGTCCTCCCCATGGCCATCTCTCCACAAATTGCATAATTTGAAGTCAAAATTGTTTTTAATTTACTCCTTACACCCTTTGATTTCTTTTTTAAATTAGTTGAATGTAACCAATTTCTTTCCTTGTTTTATTATTATTTTTTCCTTAAAATTTATGCACAAACTTATGGTCAAAATCCATCAATTCAGCCCTTGACCATAAAAATTTACTCTCAGATTTCCAGAGTAAGTTATAACTTAGCACTTCTAGTTTAGAGAAAAAATTAATTAATTTATTTTGTTTCAAAAACTAATTATTTAATCTATTGATTAGCGTTGATCATATTTAATTTAATATTATTTTATTTCAAAAAGTAATATTTTCTTTTCTCATCAATTTGTCCATGATAATTTTTTTTCTATTTGAAAAAAAAAAACAAATCAGAAAAGAATATAAAATAGAGAAAAGGACTATATAATTAGTTTCTAAGACTTGATAGACTGATTAATTTGTTTTTCAAAACTAGAAAGACTAATTTATAATAAAAGGTAAAGTTGTTTTTTTTTTTTTAACGCTTAACAATATACCCAAATTGGACAGCATGGTTAACAAGATCATCCAGCTGCTTTACCTAAAAAGATCCTTTTTTTTGGCTAAAAGGATCAAGAACATGGTCTGCATATTCAGGAAAGAAAAGACCAAAATGATTGCAGGCTTTCTTCAAGTCTTGCTTGCTAAGTACATTTCTATTACCAAATCTCTTGTAAACCACCTTTAATCGCTCAACACTAAAAAACAATCCCATTTCCTCATCACTACTTCTATCATTAGGCTGCCAAAATCCCAACGAACAAGCATAATATAATTCATCTCATTCCTGCTAAGAACATAATCGTTGCGATTCTCAGCAAGTCTAGTGCAATTCCCTGGTTTGCCTTGCAGACTAGTGCAAGAAATCTTAAAAAGAGGTCGATTACTAATATAATGAAGTTATAAAAAGAGTTTAAAGCAAAAAATCTCTCAAAAAATAAAAAAGTTTTAATTAGGTTAGAAAAATGGAGTTTTTAAAAAAAAAAAATTCAAAAAATACAACATTCAAATATGAGAAAAACTCTTCAAAATAAGATTCAAAGTACTTATATTATTATTGCATAACTATAATGTATTAATCGTGTGAAATGTGAAAACATTATGCATAATTGTTTAAAGAGCAATCAGATCAAAAGCTTAAAGTCGTCAAATTAGTATAAAACTTGGTATGTATGATTTATGTGATCACATATAAATGACTAATTGAATCCAACGGGTGGTTCATTAAAAAATAAAGTAAACACCAAATGCTATGTGACTACAATCAAAAACTATATTTATGTGCTATTTATCATATTAATATTCCTTCAGGATGTGTTACGTTGGTTTCTTGTTTGAGGATATTTGTAAAGTTGTGTTCCTAGGTTTTGTTCTTATTATTACTCCCTCTAGGGCTTTGGTTCTCTATTGTAAAAAAAAAAACAAAACCCTATATTTAGGGGATATTAAGCCATAGAAACACAAAACTAGATAAATCAATGACAAGAATGTCGCATGGTAGATCGCGTTTCCATGATCTTATTGCTCGAAATGTTCATAAACAGGTTTAATTTTAATCTGTAATTGGCCTCATGGGTGACTGCATTTTGACCTTGACTTTTGTTGGATTGAATGGATTCAATTCATGGCTTAATTTGGAAAAAAAGGGGCATTGCATGCATATTTATGGGATTTGTTCAGTATTTTATTTCAATCTTAGCAAAAGTGTCTTAATTGTATGTGACGTCTACTGTGTAATTAATTATCAATTAGCTAGGTTTGCTACCTATCCGTGACCCTGTTATTCCAATCTTAACAAAAATGTCTTGCTTGTATCCGAAGTTTCTCTCTTTATTCCAATCTTTACAAAAGTATGATCTTGCTTGTATGTGAAGTTTGTCCTGTAATTAATTACTAATTAGTTTTAGAAATAGCCGTGTCATTTTTTTCCTAATCTTAACCAAAACATGTGAAATTATTACTGATTAATTTTAAGGAATATCCATGTCCCCTTTATTCCAATCTTTAACAAAAGTGTTTTACTTGTATGCGAAGTCTGTCATGTAATAATTAATTACTACCTAGCTTTGGGTAATAGTCTTGTGCTCTTTATTTTTCTATAAAAATTAAGATCAGATTATTGAGAAAATTACAAGGTTATTACAAATGAGAGAAGCACTAGAACAAGAGCTAAACTAGCACTATATATAACCAAGCTCTCGGTTGCATTCCTTTCCCAAAGAATATGATAGAAAGAGAGAGGCTGCAAAGACTTGGTCGGAACATTAATAGAATTAATTGAGAAGATGTTAAAACTGTAAAAGAATAGAAGAGACCTCTGTACTCATCCAAGCAATTACATTAGCTAAATCTAATTCAATAATCTAATTAATCTGGTGAGTATAAATAGAAGTAGCTCTGATTTCTATATTTTTAATAGCTACGACCTCAATCTCATTTGACTCCTTGATCCTTGTTGTAATAAAAAAAAATATATATAAAAACTGACTCCTTGTTCCTTGTTGTAATAAAAAAAAATATAAAAACGGACGAGTGTTGATCATGCTTAATTTAATATTATCTTATTTTTAAAATTATATATTTTTTCTCTTCAATCTTTTCATTTTTTTAAATAAAAAATAAATTAAATTAAAAAAGAAAGAAATGGGTACTTAAGTTATAAAAAAATTTAAAAATACAGAAACTAAATTAATTAGTTTCAAAACAAGAAAGACTAATTTATTTATTTTTCAAAACGAAAGGAACTAATTTATAATTTACTCCAATATCTTGCACCTTCCGAATTCTTTTTGAACTTAGTAGAATCTAACCAATTTCTTTCTTTGTTCTTCTTATCTTTTCTTTTTCTTTTGTTTCTTAAAATTGTTGCACCAACTTATGGTCCAAATCCATCAATTCAATCCTTAATCATAAAATTATACTCTCTCATTTTTTTTTTCTCATTCATTGGAAGTCCAATGGGTCTATTAAGCCTAAATAGACTCCACTACACGTTGACCATGTTTTAAAAATAATAACGTAAGCATAACATCCTCAAAAAAAAAAAAAAAACAAGCAATAGGAATTTCTTCATATTAATTAGCAATAATAATATGGATAAATCATCATTTTTTTTTTTACTTAACCGTATAACCAAATTGGACAGCATACCTAACTAGATCATCCAGCTGCTTTAACTCACGAAACCCTTCTTTATCAGAATGATCAAGAACATGCTCTGCATATTCAGGAAAGAAAAGACCAAAATGGTTGAAGGCTTTCTTCAAATCTTGCTTGCTAACTACGTTGTTATCTTCAAATCTCTTTAAAACCACTCTTAATTCCTCATCACTCAAAACCATTCCCATTTCCTCATGATCACTACTTTTACCCTCAGGCTGCCAAAATACCAACCATGCATAACTCACTAATTCATCCATCTCATAATCAGTAGAAATCAGTCCATCTCCATTGCCATCTGCAAACACAAGCGCCCTGTCGGCTCTGAAGTCAGGGTAGCTAGCGCCCAACTCCGAGAAGGCATTCTTTATCTCATTCCAGCCAAGAACTTTATCCTCGCCATTCTTGACATGTCTGCTGAAACATTCCCTGATTTGCCTTGCAGAAAAGGGCTTAGTCCTTGGCTCAGTTACAGGATCACAAGGTAGAATGACAGAAAGGACATCGCCATCAAATTGTGCTCGCATTTCATGGACCCTACAATTTGATGAGATAGGAATCTCCTTGCGAAAACGGCTCCATCCACTATCTCGATCAAGTTCGCCTTCTCCACTGACTATTAGCATACGCGATGCACTCACATATGTAAGTTTCAGCTGTTCCCTTTTAAAGCCTGTAGAAAAATTTACAAGAAAGAATGAAAATTAAGGCCATTTCTACCCATGTCCATAGGACGAGGGCAAGGCTACAGGAACCCCAGAAATGTCTTCCAAAATAAGAACAAATGCTGCATGAGACCAAGCAAAAACTATATTTGTGTGAAATTAAGTTACGAGAAATACGAACCAGGTAAATGAATGAGAAGAGTTTCATTGGGTGGATCTCGCTTCCATGATGTTGTTGGCTCGAAATGTTGATAAACAATTCTAGGTCTAGGTTGCTTCGACATTTTAGCCTGACTTTTGTTGGATTGAATATATCCAATTCATGTATTTGGAAAAAAGGCATTATTGCATGCATATTTATGGACTTCGTTTATTCCTTTTTGGGTCCATCCATGCTTTCTTTATTCCAATCTTAACTTGCATGTGAAGTTTGCTCTTTGATTAATTACTAACTAGTTTTAGGGCTATGCCATGTCCTGTTCATTCCAAATTTAACAAAAGCATCTTGTTTGTATGTTTACTAACTAGCTTTGGACAGTGGATAAGTTGTTTCAGGAGTGAGAATTTGTTTGTCATCAGATGCAGAAAAATGTTTGGTTTTTGATTCTTTATGCAGTTCTTTGGTCAACCTAGTTGCCAAAAAAACAACCTAGGACATTATTTAGATTGTATTAAGACGTGGACTAATCATACTAGATGTCGGCCAGCTACTCTTTAGACTAAGCCTTGTCTAGGCTTCTACAAATGGAATATAGACGGAATGTCCTTAGGCGAGCCTGAAATTTCTTGTGTAGGAGAAGTTTTAAGAAATCACGAATGAACTTTTCTATGCATCTTTTATATCCTAATGGGGATTAAGGAGCCAAATGAGGTTGAAGACATAGCTATACAGAAGGCTTCTAATTAGAGATTAGTATTTCTTCTAATCAGGTTCGACAAATGCTATTGGTTGGATGAGCAAGGAAGTTTCTTCTAAGTCTTTGCATCTTCAGAGTCTCTTTAACTCTATTGATATTTTGATCAAGTCTTTAGGTCATATTTTATGTAATCATTTTCTTCAAAAAAGAAATATAGTGACAAATTGTTTTAGTCAAGAGTCGTCTATATATATAAAAAATAATTTTACAGCTTAGTTTTAATTTTTTTCCTTCAATTTATAACACTATTGTAAATTTTATCAGCGGTCTTTTTAATATTAATATCATCTCAATTTTCATATATATATATATATATATATATATATATATATATATATATATATTGGCTTTGCTAGCTTTGTAGTCCATCCATGTTCGTTTTATTCCAATCTTAACAAAAGTTTCTTGTTTGTACATCAAGTTTGTCCAGTAATTAATTACTAATTAGCTTTCGGGCCTATCCAAGTTCTTTTTATTCCAATCTTAACAACAGCAAAAGAACAGCTGGTGTTTGTGTTATTGCACCATTAATTAACTTACAATTGTTTGACCCCAGCAAAAGAACGATTCCCGTAACATATATATATATATATTCATTTTGTTTTTGTTTCGTATAATCACACATTCATTAAGCTTTCATAAGAAGTAGACGCAAAAAAGGAGAAGAAGTCCGTTTAAATTGTTAAGTGTTAAAGAAATTCAATTCTGATTTCCCAAGTTTTCAATTCTTTTTTAGAACGCAACAAAATGATCCTCACTTTCAAGTGCCTCCCTCGCCAAACTTTTATTTTTATTTTTTTCTTTCTTTTGGTGCAATCGTCATCAACCACACAAATCTCAAGATTAGGTCGGGCCCTGTCCACTTTTTTTTCTTTTAATTTTAATTTTTTTATAAATCAAAAGGCATTGAATTTATTGGTTGATTATCTAATTAATTTCCTTTTAATTTTATGCAACAATCAATTACAGTACCATGTAAAAATAGAATTTCCTTCCATTATTTGTTATGCATCACAAATCTTTTTTTTTTTTTTTTTTTTGAAGATCTTGTATAAACGACCTTGCTATGGTTTTTTGCTTCTTTACAGACCAACTAATCAAATTCTTCCTCAAAAATATAGCATGTATATCTACTTGTTGATCTTATCTCATTCTGGGCATCATGTCCAATCAATATCAGAAAAGGCTCTCAAATGTGGAAGAGAGGGCTTTCTCAATCAACATCAAAGAAGGCTTTCAAATATAAAAGAGAGGACTTGGTGATTTGTAAAACCATGTTGGAGTGTATGCTGAACATATCTGAGAACGTGTTTGAGAGCTTGCCAGTGAAGATCAATGGGAGTATGAACTAACATAATCGATTACGAGTGAAAGCTAAATCCGGTCTAGTCATTGTTGAGTACTCATGTACTGTGCTTTTATATAAGGTTGAATCACATAATTAAAGAAGTGCTTCCATCTTTACCAATGGAGGATGAGTAGACATGAGAGTCCTTAATATTGGTTTGCCGTTGAACATATTAGTCTTCTAGAAAAATTCCTTTAGATACTTGTTTGAGATATATGAAGACCATGAGGTGTATTGTGAACTTTCATACCTAAAAAATAGTTTAGAAAACCTAAATCTCGCAATGCAAACTCTTTACTGAAAGCAAAGACAAATGAAATAATAAAAGAAGAATTTGGCCCAATAATTACTATCTCATCTCCATAGATAAGCATATAGATGCAACTGGTCTCTTATTTAAAAATAAGATTAATACTCACCTGTCCCTTTATATTAAGCTAATTTTTCAATCCATCATTAAAAAACAAAAAGCGTCTCTAATCTGTATTATATTTAGAGTTGGTTTCTAATCTATATTTTTAGTTAAATTTTTTAACCAAATTAAGCATATGATTTAACAAAATTATCTTTATTATTCGACACAAATAATCTATATTTACTAATATAAAGATTAATTTTTGAAAATTGATCTAAATTTTTAACTAAAAAGATAGATTAAAAATCAAATCAAAATATTAAGACAGATTAGAGATTTTTTTTTTAGGAACAGACTGATAAATGAGTTTATCATATAAGGATAGATGAGGATATTAATTCTTAAAAATAATAATAAAAAAATGATAAATCAATGTTATAACTAGTGAAGTCTTAAGATGAAAAATAGATGTTTACCTGATGAACCAGGCCTTTTGATGCCTAAGATCATATATATAACCTTCTTTAACTTACACACAAAACTCTTTAATTAGATAATAAATTACCATGAAGAGTTTAAACTCAAATAAGCTATCTACTCTAACTATCCTAATTAGCTAATCAACGAACAAGAGTAAGTTTGAATTCTAATATTCATATCATTAGCACATAATAAGAGATGGACATTACAGTGTTCTCCATTTAAAAAATAACGAAAATTCATAACGGACAAAATCTCCGACTTATAAAAAAATTTAAATTCAGTTGACTATTATTTTTTACCAATACAATTTGGAACATCTATATTAATTAAAGTCGAATGCTAAAACATAATTGTATTTTAACTCTAGCTTTCCTTTAGCTAAGAGTTCATGTGGACATTTTAATTATGGTATATTTTTTTCAAAATATGCATATAGAAATTCATAACATGATGGTTAGAACTACAAATAGCAATAATTTATGTGTGTCGATTTTATAATTAAAATTTAAATTATAGTAATCTGCTATGATCGTCAACTTAAAATGAAATTTTAAAGTTATACATAATGGTAATTTGTTTGCACCGATATTGTTAGCACTCAATTTTTGCTTCTTTTTTATTTATTTTTCATTTATTATTTAAAAAATAAAATGCAAAAAAAGAAAATGAAAATGCAAAATACAAAAAATTAGAAAAAGAAAAGAAAAAAAATAGAATAGTCTAGTTTAAATTAATTCTAAGAAGGGGTTAGTTGAGGAAAATCAAGAGTGGGAAATAAATTAAAAAGCCAATTGGGGGCTTAATTAAAGAATTCAAAGCTTCAATTCCCCTTTCAAAAATAAAAAAGGGTACAATTGGAACAAATTAAAATAAAAAGTCTCAATTATTGGCAATGGGAGGCTTAAATTAAAATACAAAAAAAAATAATACAAAAAACAAATTGAACCTAAGTAAATGCATGGAGCAAAATCAAGGACCGAATTGGATTTTTGCCAAAAAACCTAAAAGCTTGCATGCATTCTTAGTATAAAGCTACCGTTCATTGTCACCCGAAAAAGAGAGGAGAATTTTCCAACCGCCATAAACACACAAGCCTCGACTCTCTCACACGCAAAACACATCTCCGTAACTCCCTCTCCCTACGCCACACTACCACTTTAGGCCTCTCAACAACACACCACCAGCCCTTCTACAAGCCGCCAACCTCACCATCACGGACCCTCACCCAAACCAGCCGCCTCCCACTACAACTCTCTCCTCCAAAAACTCCATCCCTTAGCTCTTCTCCTCGCAAGCTCATTTCACCCCTTTTTCCCTTTGCCTCAACCTCCTTAGCCACACACACAAACCCCCTCTCATCTCTCTCTCCTCCATCCGTGACCTCCCCCTCACTATAACCTCGAATAGCCCCCACGCAAATATTACCCACGCGCTCACTCCACCCTCTTTCTCACGAAGTTCCGGACTCGCACACCAAGCTCCACAAGTACTTCCCCTGCAGGCCCAGGCCTTCTCCCTCTCGCCTCTCTCTAGGCCTACTCGCCCTCTCTCACCTCGCAGCCTCCTCTCCATGTCAAGCCATCCAACACGCAGCCTTTCTCTCGCCTCACACCTCAACATCCAACCCTCCTACAAAAACGTCCAACAACCCTCCTAAACACGACCTCACATCCATCCTTTTAGCTCGTGTATCGGTCCTCCCTTTCACCCAAACTCTAGCCCTTAAACTTAGCAATATCAAAGCCCCAAAGAACCCCAAAAAATAAGCCCCAAAACCCACCAAAAAGACCCTCGAAATCAGCCCCGTAACCATTACTAACAACCTCAAAAAACCCTTACAGAGAAACCCCTTCGGACATCCCATTCAAACCATAAAAAAAACTACTAAAACATCCCCAATCCATCTTTAAGATAGCCCCAAAACACCTCCAAAAAATGTCCCAAAATTGCCCAAAAACCGGACCCAAAACAACCAACAACGAGTAGCCTTTACAACTTTGAAACTATTACCAATAGCTCTTAAAAACCCTTACAGAGAAACCCTTTCGGACAGTCCATTTGAACCACTAAAGAAGCCCCAAAAGCACCTCCAAACCAGCTCTAAAACCACCCAAAAAAACTCACCAAAAGACACAAGACTTCCCTCAAAACAAACTCTTGAACATTTTTTTTGAAGTTACCGAAAAGGAAAAAATAAAAATTATTATTAAAAAAAGGCTAAAACGATTTTTTTTTGTTGGATTGTTAGCGACCACGACATGATCTTGGAGGTTGCATTTGGTTGATTCTTTTTTATAAGAAAATAAACAACAAAAGCTACCTTGGGCTTTTAGGAACTCGTAAAATTTACAATAACTTTGGATTGTATCCCACATTCTCGACCAGCAATTACCCTCCTTTTTGGCTAATCGGATATTCGATTATCATTGGGAACGAAGAGGGTAGGATTGACTCGAATCTAACATCAACACTTCGAAACTTTTTGGGTAAAAATCTTAAAACCGAGAGTGTGATAAATGTTTGAAAATGATTGTGTGCTTGGAAATGTAGTTAAAATTGTGATAGTTGGCACAACATTTGTGAAATAAATGTGATCAAAATAAAACATCACTCGCAAAGATCATTAAAAGACAATATGTCATGTTTTCTTGTTATTATGCCTACCTGTCCAAATATGAAATTTGTCTCGGCTTTTGTGATTCAATTGACTTTCTATAATTGTGTTCACAATGCTACAATAAAGCCGTCAATGGCTTCCCATTTATGTGACGAAACCGTCGATGGTTTCAAAATCATTTTGTCGTTATTTAATCCTCGTTTTTTCTTATTTTTGTTTATTGTTTCCGATTTCGTTTTCTATGTTTTGTTGCCTATTTCATCAAAACAAAGCTATCGATGGCTTTCCACTTATGTGATGAAGTCGGAAGTGGCTTCGAAAATAATTTTTTCCATTTGATGCTCGTTTGTTTGAAACGAAATCGTCGGTGACTTTTCATTTATATGACGAAGTCAGTCGGTGGCTTCTAAATAGTTATTTGCTCCTCACTTGGAGTGACATGAAGTTGTCAATAACTTTCCACTTCGTAACGAAGTTATGATAGCTTCTTAAATGCATGACTCGAAGTCGTCGGTGGCTTTCTACTTGTGTGAGCGAAGTCGCCGATGACTCGCAACTCATGCCAATAAAAGGCTATTTATCTTTAGAAACTTACCTATTATTAATAATAGGTCATGTTCGCTAATGTCTAGCCAAAATTCTAATTTTTCATATTTTTTCCATTTTGGTATGACGTATTGGCCTTGGACCGACCTAAATGTCAAAACTATCCCGTTTTATACTCAAACCATCTTGTCCCGTATTTTTACAAAAATAACTCATTTAAATAAATATAGAAGCATAACATGATAAAAACTAGATTTTTATATTTATAGACAAACAATGTCGCCTACCTTAGGTAAGACAAGATGGTGTTGACGACATGTCTTCCCCATACGTAATCGACCCCTTATCCGGATATCCATGTAGACCAAGTATATTTAGGATTTTCTAGTTTTTTTCGATTAGTTAGGTGGCGACTCCTTGTTTGGGCCTCCCTAGCGTTGGCCAACGTCGACGGATATCATTACTAAAATTTAAATTTATAATTTATTATAAAATCATAAAGAACTTAATTAAACATAATCGGATCCATTTAATTCTAAATATGTTTGATGTCATAATTGAAAGAAAACAAGTAATATATAACAATAATTTGCATGCGTCGATTTTATAACTAAAATTTAAATTATAGTAATGGCCAAAACCGCCCAACTTAAAACAAAATTTTGAATTTATGGATAATGGTAATTTGTGTGCACCAATTTCATAAATAAAATTTAAATTTTATAAATGAGATCATAAAAAACATAATTAAACACAAATGGGATCGATTTAATTCTAAATAATTTGAATCTCATAATTGAAAGAAAAACAACTATATAACGAGTAATTTGTGTGTGTCGATTTTATAACCAAAATTTAAATTATAGTAACAACTAGAACTCGTCAACTTAAAATGAAAATTTGAATTTATATACATAATGGTAATTTGAGTGTACTCGATTTCATAACTAAAATTTAATTTTAAAATTTATAATAATATCATTAAAAACATAATTAAACACAACTTGATCGATTTAATTCTAAACATGTTGGATCTCATAATTGAAAGAAAACAACCATATAGCGAGTAATTTATGTGCGTCGATTTTATAATAAAATTTAAATTGTAAGTAACGGTCAAAATTGCTAACTGAAAATGGAATTTTGAATTTATACATAACGGTAATTTATGTGCATCGATTTTGTAACTAAAATTTAAATTAAATTATATAATAAAATCATTAAAACATATCTAAATACAACTAGATCGATTTAATTCTAAATATGTTGGATCTCATGGTTGAAAGAAAACAATTATATAGCGGTAATTTGTGTGCGCCAATTTTATAACTAAAATTTAAATTATAGTAACGGTCACAACTCGCTAACTTAAAGCGGAATTTTGAATTTAAACAGAATGATAATTTTTATGCATCGATTTCATAACTAAAATTTAAATTTAAATTTTATAATAAAATTATAAAAAATATAATTAGACACAAATGGACCGATTTGATTCTAAGTACGTTGGATTTCACAATTGAAAACCATACCTAACGATGTAATTATAAACACTTTACATAAACATAGTTAATTAATTTAATCGTAAACACGATCTAATTGATTTACCTTTAAATAAGATTCCATTCAAGTCTGGCAAAAACAACTATGCATAATAGTGTAATCGCAAAGACATTTTTAAAACTTACTAATAACTGTATTAGTTAATGAACTACTAATCACAACCCAATTATAATTTCAATCAAATTAAATAAATTAACCAACCCTTCCCGCCACAAATAGCACGCCTCCTCCTTTATTTCCCGCTATTTTCTTTGACCAAAAACGACACCGTCACCAACTCCCTGAATTCAGCTTCCAAAAACCACACTCCCCAAAATACCCCAACACCCTCCCTACATCCTCCTTAACCTCAAGGACACTCAAGTAATTCGCTACACCAAAGGAAATGGCATTTACTGTAGTTTTCCTAACCCTCAAGCCTTAATATCAAACCCAAAAACCCCCAATATATTTCCTCTAGAAAGCTCGACCTCTAAATCAAATTCACAATTTCTCTTCGCGCTCTCAAAATTTTTCTAAAAAATTTTCATGTTCTTCGATAAATCTCTGTAAGCTCTTCTTTTTCTTCTTCTATTCAAAATCTCTGTTTTAAACTTTTCTTTTTGGATTTTTTTTCGTATTTTAATCGATTTTTCTCTTGTTTAATCGTTACGTTTTATGTTTTTGTGTTTCTTTTCGAAACCCTAGCCCTAGTTTCTCTCTATCTATCTGGCTTTCTTGTAGTGATTTTGTTACATGAATTATAAGCCGAATTGGCCGCGGATTTTTTCGCTTTACTGATCGAAGACTGTTTGGGTTCATTACTGCTGCTGCCAGGGATTTAACGAATGTGAGGTTTTTTTTAAAATTATTTTTGGGTTTGAATTCGATTTTTATTGGATTTGATAGTGTTTTTAAGTTGGGGAAGTAGTGATTTTGGATTTGAATTTGAGTTTAATTGAGTGAAAATTGAAGTGGATTATTGTTATTTTATGGTTATTGGGTGAAAACGGTACGTAGTGAAGGAATTTAGGGTTTTGAAGCGGAATTGAAGTTGAAATTTGGGTTTTTTTTATGTGTTGATTGGTGGGTGTTGTCTATTAGGGCTGAAAAATTGGGTTTTCCGCTTGTAATTTAATGGGTTTTGAAGAGGAATTGAAATTAAAATTGGTTTTTTTATTTTTTATTTTTTTTATTTTATGTGTTGATGGTTGTCTATTAGGGATGAAAAATTGGGTTTTTGGCTTGTAATTTAGTGGGTTGTTTGATTATGGAATCGGTCACTGGCTTATAAGTGCTATAGTATGCAAGAGGCAGAATTTCGAAGGTCTCGTGACTCTAATTTATCTTTTACCAAGGGTTGGTATTGTTTCATTGGTGTTTGGATGACATAGTTTTGCATTTGCTTCATCTTTGAACTTGCTGGTTTTCCATCACAAGAAAGAATCGAAAAGCTAATTGTGGTCATTGGTTTAGGGGTTTAATTGGGCAGGAAATGAAATGCATAACCTTTTCTTCTACTTTCAGCGTATCAAACTGAAAAGTTATTGAGCAAACTGTATGTGCTAGATATTTTTACGTAGTAATTAATCTCCTTGTTAAAATCATTTCCATCTTGAAAATCTTTTTTTTTTTTTAATCTTGAAAGTGATAGAGATAATTTTATTACTATACTATAGGATTGATTTTGTAATCTAATTTGAAGTTGGTTGAATGTGTTTGTGCTTAATGTTTGTTGAATACTTTGTTTGTTGCCCTTTGTGTTGATTATTTGTGATGTTTGGTTCCAGAGTTGTCACAGTTAAAGATGGCTGATCAGAGGAATGGAAGCGGGCAGCCTTCAAATGCAGCGAGAACTGCATATGCTATTGATGTGGAGAAGTTTAAAACACGCCTCAAGGCGCTTTATTCAAATTGGAATGAGAACAAAGCTGATTTATGGGGGTCTTCTGATGTTGTTGCTATAGCAACACCTCCACCTTCCGAGGACTTGCGGTATCTGAAATCATCAGCTTTGAACATTTGGTTGCTTGGGTATGAGTTTCCAGAGACGGTAATGATTTTCATGAAGAAGCAGATTCACTTCTTGTGCAGCCAGAAGAAGGCTTCGTTGCTTGAAGTTGTGAAAAAACCTGCTAGGGAAGTTGTGGGTGTTGATGTTGTGATGCATGTGAAGGCAAAGACTGATAATGGGACTGGTCTGATGGATGCTATATTCCGTGCTATTCGGGCTCAGTTGACTGCTGATGGGAAAGACACACCTGTTGTTGGACACATAGTGAGAGAGGTTCCTGAAGGAAATCTTTTGGAAACTTGGGCCCAGAAGTTGAAGGGTTCGGGTTTTGAGCTGGCTGATGTAACTAGTGGGCTGTCTGATTTGTTTGCCGTTAAGGATGCTGATGAACTCATTAATGTGAAGAAAGCTGCTTTTTTGACTTTTAGTGTAATGAACAATGTTGTGGTGCCAAAGCTTGAGAATGTTATTGACGAGGAGAAAAATATCACCCATTCTGCTTTGATGGATGAGGCAGAGAAGGCCATTTTAGACCCCACTAGAGCTAAGGCAAAGTTGAAGGCAGATAATGTTGATATATGCTACCCTCCCATATTTCAGAGTGGAGGAGAGTTTGATCTTAGGCCAAGTGCTGCCAGCAATGATGAGCCCCTGTACTATGATTCTGCCAGTGTAATCATTATTGCGGTTGGGTCTCGATACAACAGTTACTGCTCAAATGTTGCCCGGACTTTAATGATAGATGCCACTCCCTTGCAGAGCAAAGCTTATGCAGTTCTTCTCAAGGCCCATGAAGCTGCTATTGGTGCATTGAAGCCTGGGAACAAGGTCAGTGCTGCTTATCAAGCTGCCCTATCAGTGGTTGAGAAGGAGGCTCCTGAATTGGTTCCAAATCTGAGCAAATCAGCTGGGACAGGCATAGGTCTTGAGTTTCGTGAGTCAGGACTGAATCTTAATGCCAAGAATGATCGATTGGTGAAAGCAAAAATGGTTTTCAATGTGTCTCTTGGTTTTCAGAATTTGCAAAATCAGACTGATAATCCCAAGATTCAGAATTTTTCATTGCTGCTTGCAGATACTGTTATCGTAGGTAATCTCATGATGTTCTGCTGGTTTGTCTTCATTTTCACCCTCTTGTTTTTCCCAATTGCATATCAATTTTTATGACAATCGAAGAATTTTGTTCTCTTTCATTCCTTAAAATGCTTTTTTTTTCTTCCTAATGTTATCTTCTAAACTGCTATAATTACATTGATTTCTGATTATTTAAATTTTTTTTTATCTCATTCCTCTCCATGATCTGCAAAATGCAGGTGATCAAAATCCGGATGTTGTGACTTCGAAGAGCTCAAAAGCTGTTAAGGATGTGGCTTACTCTTTTAATGAAGGTGAGGAGGAAGAACAAAAACCTAAAGCTAGAGCTGAGGTGAATGGTGGGGAGAACTTGATGTCTAAGACAACATTGAGGTCTGATAATGGGGAGATCTCAAAGGAGGAGCTTCGGAGGCAGCACCAAGCTGAACTTGCCCGTCAAAAGAATGAAGAAACTGCTCGGCGACTTGCTGGTGGAGGAAGTGCTAATGGAGACAATCGTGCTACTTCGAAGGCTTCATCTGATTTGGTGGCCTACAAGAATGTCAATGATGTTCCTCCTGCTAGAGATCTAATGATTCAGATAGACCAGAAGAATGAAGCTGTACTTTTGCCTATTTATGGGAGTATGGTGCCTTTCCATGTTTCCACAATCAGGACAGTTTCCAGCCAGCAGGATACCAACAGGACCTGTTACATTCGAATCATTTTTAATGTTCCTGGCTCGGCTTTTAATCCGCATGATTCCAACTCATTGAAGCATCAAGGGGCTACTTATCTGAAGGAGGTTTCCTTTCGTTCAAAGGATCCTAGGCACATAAGTGAAGTGGTACAGCTGATTAAGACACTTAGACGGCATGTTATGGCCAGGGAGTCAGAGAGGGCTGAGAGGGCAACATTGGTTACTCAGGAGAAACTACAGCTTGCGGGGAATAGATTCAAGCCGATAAGGTTGACTGAGCTTTGGATTCGTCCTGTTTTTGGTGGCCGTGGAAGAAAGTTGCCCGGTGTTCTTGAAGCTCATGTTAATGGGTTCCGATATTCTATGAGCAGAGCTGACGAGCGTGTGGATATTATGTTTGCAAACATCAAACATGCATTTTTCCAGCCTGCAGAGAAGGAGATGATCACTCTCCTGCACTTCCATCTTCACAACCACATCATGGTGGGAAACAAGAAGACCAAGGATGTGCAGTTTTATGTTGAGGTGATGGATGTGGTCCAGACTTTGGGAGGCGGAAAGAGGTCTGCCTATGATCCAGATGAGATTGAAGAAGAGCAGCGGGAAAGGGAGAGGAAGAATAAGATCAACCTGGATTTTCAGAGCTTTGTGAATCGGGTGAATGACCTTTGGACCCAGCCCCAATTTAGTGGACTTGACCTCGAGTTTGATCAGCCTTTGAGAGAGCTTGGCTTCCATGGCGTGCCCCACAAAGTCACATCTTTCATTGTCCCAACTTCAAGCTGCCTGGTTGAGCTAGTTGAGACTCCTTTCCTTGTTGTCACCCTGAGTGAGATTGAGATTGTCAATTTGGAGAGAGTTGGTCTTGGACAGAAAAACTTTGACATGACCATTGTCTTCAAGGACTTCAAGCGCGATGTCCTCAGGATTGACTCTATCCCATCTACATCACTTGATGGCATCAAAGAATGGCTTGACACAACAGACATCAAGTATTATGAGAGCAGATTGAATCTTAACTGGCGGCAGATACTGAAGACAATCACTGATGACCCACAGAGCTTCATTGATGATGGCGGGTGGGAATTTCTTAATTTGGAAGCTAGTGATTCAGATTCTGGCAACTCAGAGGATTCAGACCAGGGTTACGTACCATCAGATGCAGAACCTGACTCTGAGTCGGAAGATGATGACTCTGACAGTGAATCACTTGTGGAGTCTGAAGATGATGAGGAGGAAGATGATGAGGAAGACTCTGAGGAAGAAAAGGGTAAAACATGGGAGGAGCTGGAGAGGGAAGCAAGCAATGCAGACAGGGAAAAAGGTGATGATTCAGACAGTGAGGAGGAGAGGAATAGAAGGAAAGTGAAGGCTTTTGGGAAGTCTCGACCTGCTGCTAGACCCGCTGCGAGACCTGCTGCGAGACCTGCTGCTAGACCCACTCCTAGAGCTGTCCCTGGTAGCATGCCCAAGCGTCCCAAGTTCCGGTAGATTTGATAGGAAATATCGTTTTCCTTTGTTATTTATGTTTATCTATTTAGCAGGTAGCAGCACAGCTGCATTAGAATGCAGACCTCTAACTTGGGTTAGAACCATTGGTAGTGGTAGTTTTTTAAGATTTTGTTTTCTGTTGCCTTTTGGTCATTAAGTAGGAGTTCTGTTGGGAATGAGATCAGTCCCTAACAAACTTGTGCTGTGCATCATCACCTTTGCACTCTGTTATTAAAATCTTTCTGTTTTTATCTCCCATCTGTTCTGTCTTTGTGTTGCCTTATTTTGTACTTATACTATAATGTGATTCGGAAATGTCACTAGTTCAAAGATATATTTGTTGATACACTTTGAGCAACTTAGAGGAACTGCATCTGACAGGAAATGATATTAACAAATTTGTACCCTCAAGAGGTATGTAAATTACATAAATGATTATGGCTCCATCTTATGTTATTTCATTGCGTTTTATGATACCTCAATGGCCAATAAATTCATGTTTTAGATCTTTTGATTATCATTTTGCTGACATAAATCTGAAGTTTTTATCTTGTTAAAAAAATAAAAATATGTTGGAGATATAGGTTTTTTACTGTTATTTTTATGATTAAGTTCATATTATTTAGGACAGCATAATTGAACAATTCAAGAGCAGACTATGGAATACAAAGCATAAAAAGACGACAAAAAGATCCACAAGCAGAACTCATGTCAACAAAGAGATATAAGTTATGATGACAACACTACAACAGAATACTTTTTCACTACGAATATAACAAATTGTTGAATTAGTATGCAACCAATAACAACAAATTTAGAAAACAACCCACATGTTCATGATATTATCACTTTCTGAAGCTGGACAACTTGCGGAAATTAATAACCCAAAAACAATAGCAATTGTCGATGCATTCTCCAATGAAGTAGAACCATCTGCGTCGCCAATGAGGATTTATGCGAAGTACTGCTATGATTGTCAACACAACAATTATGTAACACACGCCAAAGCTTGCATAGAAACTGTCCATGTCTATAAAGCCACCATCATCTTCATTAGGCACCATCTCAGATGGCGGTTTTGTTTTGCTGCAACTGTTCTGCAATGGAGGTCCACAAAGAAGTGGATTTCCTTTATAACTGCTCTCATCAAAGGTCCCAAATTGATTTTTAAACTCTGGTGTTTTGCCTGACAAATTATTGTATGACACATTGAAAACTTCCAGAGTCGTCAATTCTGTGAACTGCATGGGGATGACGCCGGCCAAGTTGTTGTAGGAGAGATCCAAGCTCTCTATATGCTCCAAGTTAGAGAAAGATGAAGGAATGGGTCCAGTAAGGTTATTGTGTGACAGATTTAGAGCATATATCCCAGTTAAGTTTCCCAATTCTGTTGGGATTTCTCCTGTAAATCTGTTCTCAGAAAGATCCATACCAGACAAATAACTAAGGATATTACCTTTGTAAGTGTAGTAATTCCTCTTTGTTGTAAACTCTACAACTGGTTCAAAACTGATTTGTGGCCCTGCAATAAGGCCAAAAGGATCTAAACTTGCGTGTTCTGAATATTCTCCTTTTACGGATCCCATTAGTTCCAAGTTATCATCCAACACAAACACAGAATTAGCAACGGAAGAAGACTTTTGATCAGATGGTGTAAAATTTAAGTTGCTCAAGCATGAGGGTAGCAGACCAGAAAAGTTATTTTGTGAAAGATCCAATATGCTTAATCTCTTCAACCAGCATAACTGAACGGGAAGTTCACCACCAAAACGATTAGCTCTTAGAAGAAGAATGCTTAATTCTGAAAGGCTATCAACACAATTCGGAATGGAGCCAGTAAAATTGTTATCTCCGAGATCTAATGTCACCAAAGAAGAGCTATTACAAAATGCATATGTCAATGGACCACTCAGTTGATTTCCTTTTAGGTGAACAAAGCGTAGAAGTGGTGCATTGAAGTCCAATGGTATTGACCCAGACAGATTGTTTTCAGAAAGATCCAAAAATTGAAGCCACAAAGATCTGAAAAATACTACTGGAATAGTACCTTCAAATTTATTTTTGGACAAATCAATTGCCGTCAAAGATGATAAGTTCCCTATCCCCCTTGGAAGCATGCCTGACAAAAGATTGTTACTGATATCCAACACCAGAAGTGACAATCTGATGGAAAAATTATCAGATAGTTGCCCTCCGAAGTTGTTTCCATCAAGAAAGAGGTAATTCAGACGAGTCATGTTGAAAACTGAAGGTGGTATTCGCCCTTGGAAATAGTTATTGGACAGCTTCAAAAACATCAACGAGGAGTCAAGTGTAGGCAAGTGCTCAAGCTTTTCACAAGACAAAAGATTGTTGGACAGATCTAAGTATGCAAGAGAGCTCATATTCTCAAAACAAGGAGGTAAACAACCTGTGAAATTGTTGTTAGCCATCATCAAGTATTTTATATTTGGATGGATCAAACATGCGTTTCTTGTAATCTGATCTTGCATGCTGTTGTGGGAGATATCCAACATCCGAAGGTTCGGTGCTGGATGTGGTGGCAACTGCAAAGGACCTATAAGTGAGGTGTTTCTCAAAAACAATCGATTTAGCCTCGTATTGTTCTCTACCAGCCATGACGGGAACAATGTTTTAAAGAAATTGTTGTTGGATAGATCAAAAGCCCTCAAATCATATTGGCTATAAAGGAAATTAGGAAATTCAACCTTGAGTGGTTCTGAAATACAGTTTGAAGCACTAAAAAACTGAAGCTGGAACTTCGGAAGTGAGGGCTGAAAATTGGATGCAGGTATTAGCTCGTTGTTATTGCATGCAATGAACTTGAGGTGTGAGTGGTTCATAAATGAACCAAATGATACTGGAACTTGAAAGTTATTATTCGAAATTGAGAGGAGTTCAAGCAACGTAAGATGGGAAAGAGGGCTAAAGGCAATATTTCCCACAAATTGGTTGTCAGATACATCCAATATTTGTAGAAATGATAGGTTTCCCAAACAAGGAGGGAGTAAACCCTGTAGTTTGTTTCGAGAGAGATATAGTTGTTCAAGATTCTTCATTTCACACAAGCCTGCACAATAATTCCATATATTCAAGTTAGGGAATTAATAATAATAAAGCAAATATGTTCTATATCTCGAGTGACCTATTCCATAATGAATTTTCGATGGGGATGAACTTTACCTTGGTCAGGCAGGATGTCATTAAGCTCACATTGTTGCAGAGACAAAATTCTAAGAGCAGGCAGTGGTCCGATATCTCGAAGAAAACTTGAGGGGAGAGAATTAGAATCCAATAGCAGCTCTTCAAGTTTGGTCATATTATGCAATCCTATAATCAGAAGCATATGTATAACAAAATTATAAAAGGAACGTGGAGAAATTCAAAAGATTGATGCAAAAATTGGTCCGAAAATACTCCAACGCGAAAATTGGTAAGAGACATCCAACAGTTGCAGTGACGACAAGTTTCTCAAACAAACTAGGAGGAAGTAGGAACCCTTCTAATTCATTAAAAGACAGATACGCACAGTTGTTGGAACTACAGAAATATTTGATCATAATTACCTTGAGCAGATAGGGGGCCATTGGGATCACTTTCTGTCAAAGATAAAAGCTTAAGATTAGACAGTGCTCCAATTTTCAGAAGAAAATTCGTTGGGAGAGAAGAACGATCTAATAACAATTCCTCAAGGTTGGTCAAATTATAGAACCCTGTGAAAAAAAGATAAGATAAATCAAACCTAAATCAATAATATAGAGAAAGGAGAGAATACAATCAATAATTAATCAAAGATTCCACAATCAACATCTTTTGCAAGGTTTGGATGTTTGAATGGACTGAGCTGATTAAAGCCGTCCACACTGTTAGAATCAGAAAAACAGGCTTAAAATTTATGGTGGCCACAAGAAAACTTTCAGCTGGAAACTCAAAACTCCTACTACAGAACTATGGTTAACTAATATCGTAGCCGTTAGAACTTGGATAAATTATGCATGCCTAACTAAAGGATGCCATTTGAGGTATGATTGACAACTTTACCGGTTGATATTGTAGTCAGCTTAGTACTTCTTAGGTTTAAAATCTTGAGAGATGAAAGTCCTTGCAGAGATGATAAAATGCTGTCGTTAAATGTATTCCCACTCAAGTCAAGTTTCTCCAGTTTCTTCAACTCTGATGCTAGGACTTCGAAACCTGAAACAAAGATTCTCATAAGCAAAATAATTACAGACATATATATATTCAATGTAAAGGTACACAAAATATAAATTCATGTTTCTACTAAAAGAATAGAAGGCAAAAAACCTTGATTCTCTGAGCAACCAACTAATCCGCTCGAGCCTAATCCAAGACTCTTTAATTCTTTGAAAGGTAAAAACAAAGATGCATTGAGATACAAATCCCCTATCCTCCGATCTTCCCTTTCATTAAAAAGATTGAGTTTGGTGACTCGATTTGTAGTGCTGTCACACTGAACCCCATTCCACTTGCAGCAGTCGGTGTCTGTATTTTCCACCCAGTCTGGCAAGGAACTGCCATCGGGGTGATTGATCCAAGCTTTTATCTCCAAGAGACCAGTCCTTTCTTCCTCCAAACAACAATGATACTGCTCAATATTTAGCAAAGCCAAAGTCATCATGACCAGCATCAACACCCACAGTATTTGCCTCATCTTAATGATACTCTTTCTTGCTTCACCGATTACAAAGCAAGCTGTTGCATATGTACATTTTCACAGAAACCTTACTACCTATTTATACTAAAATTTTGTGTTATTGAATTTTCTTTTCTATATTAGTCCTTCTAGTTTTAAGAAACAAATTAATTAGTATTTTTTTCTTTAAAAACTAATTATTTAGTCCCTTGACCAGTATTGATCGCGTTTAATTTAAAATTATTTTTTCATCAATCTTTTCATAATATTTAATTTTTTAAAAAAAATTTAAAGAAAAAAAATAAGAAAGAATGTAGAATGAACAAAAGGATTAAATAATTAGTTTTGAAACATAGAAGATTAATTTATTTTTCAAAACTAAGAGGACTAATTTATAATTTACTCGTGCAGCATGCAATGCTATGAAACTCCATTTTGAGTCAAGGTCTCCTCCTCAAGTAATTCATCAAAATCTAGTAACAATTATATGAAACTTAATAAATTTTAAATTATAATATACTTTCATAATATCTAGAATTTCACATGATCAACACAAGAAAATTTAAAATTTACAGTATAAAACATTGAAGAACTTTTTTGAATCCTTTGAAGAATATCATCGATTTCTTTATTAATTAAATCTTGAAAAAAGGTGATTAGTTATGATTTTTTCCAAAAAAAAAATTGCTTGGTTAAAAAATTTAGAGTCGTCATGAGAGATTATATAAATTTGGAATGTTTTTAACATCCATAACAAGTTCGATTTAAAGAGAAATTTTTTCATTTAACATAATGTTATTAGATTAAATTAGATAATTTTAACAATTTTCAAAGTAAATAAATAAATGAAATGATTTTAGTCATTTATTAAAATTTAAAAGGGTAAGATGTAATTAATATGATATGTCATGTTAGTAGTAATTTCAAAGGGTGAGTTTAATCTCTAAATTACGAATCGGTGACTCGTAGTCAAAATCTTCTCAAATAATGATGCTTCTCACTTGCCCACTTTATATATATATATATATATATATATATATATATATATATATATATATATATATATATATATATTTGGATTAGTTTTTATATCAATTGATATTAAATTTATCATTTTTTAAATTATATTAATATTGAATCATGTCTAATATTTTATCGATTCTAAAAATTAGATCCTCTAAACCTAACTTTATAAAAATGATAATCAAACTACGGATCTGATATTTTAAAATATTTTTTCTTTTTACCACTTCACTTAAAATCATAGATAGTCTTGCCCACTTGTCACTAGGACTAAAGGAAAGTCAAGAAACAGCAATTAATGTTGAATTTTCTTTGCTGATTTATCCAAGGAAGACTTGTCAGCATAAATGCAAACCTGAAATTATTTGAGAAGACCAAGACCAAGACCTTTTTGCACTCTCTTTGTTTCTTTGCAAGTTGAGAAACTGATGAGTGATTTTAAATGCATTTTTTTGGGTATATAGGAACAGATGAATGATTAATTTTGTTTTTGTTTTTGTTTTTTTCCTTGTTGGTTTCTTTGATATAGAAGATGAATTTTGAGTATAAATAAAGAAGAAATTGATTTTAATTGTTATTGTGATAACAATAATTGTTATCACAATAATTTCTTTGTTTTTAAAGAAATTAGTAACTTAAATCAGGACACAGAAAATAATTGTTATTGTGGAAAAGATAAAAACATGAAAAAATCAGATATGCCAGTAACTTTTGATTACTACTTTTTGTAAAGATTAATAATTGGTCGTTTTCCTCCCGACTTGGAAAATGAAGTTTCCAAGCAACCTATAATCATGCTAATCCACATCCATAATAATAAAAAAATTTTAAAAATAATTATAGATACTTAAAAATCACAGCCAAATTCATTAAAAATGATAAAAATATTTCTATTCATACTCTAATTTTTATTTAATTTTTTTTTCTTTTTTCTCTTTTGTATGTGTCTATCTCTCAATTATATAGTATCGATAGTTACTCTTTAAATACGTACCATAAAATTTTTTTGATGTGGCATGTTACGATTGAATTATTTATTATTTATTTCATTTTATAATTGTGATTATCTAATTCAATGTGATAAAATTCATATTTTCTAATTTGAAAAGGCTTCTATATCACAAATACCACATCATTTAACAATGATAATTTTGTAAAAAGTTTTATTACCCCTACTCCCCTAACAATATTACTCTTGGTTTATTTGTCATATTGTGTTTTTCTTCTAGCTTGTAGAACGGAGGTATTACTTTAATTATTTTGGTTTTCTTATAATTTGAATTTTTATTATTCGACGTTCTTTTTAACTTTTTTTGGTTCTTTTTCGCTTAAAAGATTTACAATTGATATACAAATGGAAAACATTGCAAACTTTGCTGTCATTTACAATAGAATGATGAATCCTTACACAATTTTACTTGCCAAATGAAGCGATCAATCAAGTTAAATTAGAAGATGGGCATCATCGTTTTGGACAGACTGAAAAGTTCTTTTGTTTGCAAGAGCTACTTCCTGTTCAGATTTGAACTTTAACACATATTCGCTGTATATAGTCTACAGGAAAGAAAATGGTGCACCTGTCTTGTTTCAGGAGCAATCTTTGGATACAATTATTTACTTTAAGCCTCCCTGAAATGCAAATAATGGCAGTGAGAATTTGCTAACTTGCTAACTTCTACATAACAATTATGATCAATAACAACAAACTATTAATCTTTACCTCATCTCTGCCTTTTATTTGTATGAGATCCTAAAGATCCTTCGTGATCACTCTCGCCATCCGCCTTACGTTTTTTACGGTTGAATTCTGCTAGTCTGTTGATTCCATGTGTAGCTAAATCTGCTCTTCAGCTTTGCATCTAATGTTTTCTATTTCTGATTCTCCCCTTCGAGCATTTGATGTTGTTAGCACCTGGTAATGGCAGGGCAAGCCATGACAGTTGAAAAGTAGATCATTTTGTTCTTAGTCCTTTACCGATCATAAGATGTCAAAATATTTTTAAAAATATGAAGACTTAAAAATACATTTTGAAATCATAAGGGACCAAAAAAACGTGAAGCGTAAAATTTGAAAATGCATGCCCGAAAAACTATAAGAAAATTACGAAAATGACATTGTAAAAATTTACAAAATTGCCACTCTAATGGATAGTGAACTTGCTCAATAATTTTGTAAAAAGTTCTTGGATTGGTCTATTTTTCATATTGTATTTTTCTTCTATCTCGTAGAATTACATGTTAGTTTAATTATTTTGGTTTTGCTTCATAGAATGAAAAAATAGCTGTAGTTATATTTTCGGATCACAAATTATCGTAATAATAAAATAATAATCGCAGACGAGTTATATAATGACAAATAACGATAACGAGAATATTCTGAAATCATTACATACCGATTATTATTTAAATTTATAGTCATGAACCCCATCCATTCCCACATTTTAACTCATCTTAACTAGTTACGATGCTAGCTATCTCTTCTTTGAAAATTAAATATCGAACAATTATCTGTATGAAAGAAGTTTCTTTGCTCAATTATTTCAAAAAGAAGACTTTGGTGCATTATAGAAAAAAGGAATTAATTGAGGAGACTTAGGAGACCTTGACAATAGAGTGAAGTTAATTGATGGCATTGCGCCTTCCTTGAATTTCTTGCATAAAAGACTTGTCCAAGCCACCCATTTTACGTTGAGCACAATCTGCACAAAGCTGGATTTGTATAGGATATGACATCCATTTCATATTTGGGTGTTACTTCCTCCTCTATTTTTTCTTCCGAGACTTAGAATTTAAGTTACAAACTAACCTATTATTCAACCAGTTGGTCAAGATAGCAAGGCTTTAGTGTTTTCTTCTTTCATAAAACTTTATTACCTGACCAACCTTGAAGAATTATTCCTAAATGGCTCAACTCTCTAATCATATATTTAAATAACAACTATTACGTTATGTAACGACCGTTGTATAACGATTTTAAAGTATTTTATTATTATTATTTTACTACTGCAATAAGTTGTGATAAATCATGACGACTGTCATCATTTTTTTAACCGTTTGTTATTTAAAAATATGCTACCAATAAACCTATTTCAAAGCATTGGAGCATTTTCTGCACTTCAAGTTTTGACTTTAAGCAGTTGTAACCTCAACCACACACTATCCTTTCATGGTTTAATAACATCCCTCTCTACCTACAATTACATCAATAAAAGTTTTCATTACTGTTTCTAGACATGATCCGTTTTACAGGTTGGTGTGAACTGAAGAACCTAGAGCAGTTGTCTCTGTCTGTGAATTATTTAGGAGGTTTACTCCCTTCTTGTTTGGGAAACCTGTCATCTCTGCAGATGCATCTCCTACTGTATCTACGTCCATAGTTTTAAATCGCGAATGGTTGAAAAATAATCATAGCTTACTATAACACTAAAATAACGATGCTCTGAAACCATTATATAACAATCGTTATATAACTTAATAGCTATTATTTAAAACTATGTCTAACACTGCCTCTAGAAAGAGCCTGCATCACCTTCTAAAGGGCTGCCAATAATGGTGCACATGACTTGTCAAAACTAGATGCTCTTGCTGCTGATGGGGATGAGCAAGCTGCTGCAAGTCTTCAACTGATCCAGCCATTGATTAGTGATGACCTATTCTTACTATTGATAGTGATTCGATTTGATGATTTAAATACTCTGCTTAACCATTTGCTATGGAGAATGAGTATAAATGCAAAGCACGTCTCTGTTTGTGTTCTGTAGTTTGCAACAAGCAGCTTGGGCTGAAAAGTATTTTCTAGGTTTCTTACATGCAAAAATCTCTGTTAATTCCATGTGTAGCTAAATCTGCTCTTCAGCTTTGCATCTAATGTCTTCTATTTCTGATTCTGCCGTTCGAGCATTTGATGTTTGTTAGTACCTGGCACTGGTAGGGCAAGCCATGGTAGTTGAAAAGTAGGAAGCCATAAAGCATAAAGCTTGATCATTTGGTTCTTGGTCCTTTACCAATCATGGTTATGGCAACAGTAATTATGGTTGAAATTGGATGCCTTGCAACTGCTGCTGTGACAGAACCAACCAGCCACTTTTGGTTAATTGTATCTCATAGTAAAATTGGAAAAAAATTTGGTTTAGGGTTCATACTATATAAATATAATATGTAAAAACTTAATAAGTTTTAGGGAAAATCTAAAAAATCTCTCCCATCCTCTACTATTGGATTACTATAAATTTTTCTGGAAACAGATTTTTGTATCAGTTTTGTTTCCAAAAAATTTTGATTTTTCAATTGGGATCTTATTTTAGTATTCCGTAATAGAAAATGTTTTATTTCTTTCTAAAATAACCTGGTTTCTTACTAGTAAAAAGATACAATTAGGATGGAATCTACAACGAAATATGGATATAAAGACTTAATTGAAAATTTTCAAAACTTGGAAGATGAAATTGATGAAAAAAATTATTTGAAGCAAAGTTGAGATTACCTTTATAATTGAGATGACATTTTTAAGGTTTGCCCTAAATTATATACACTTGCACATAAACTTTTAGATATCTAGCCTACAATTTTATAAAAATCTAATCCTTAGGTGTTATAAAAATAGTTAAAAAAACTAATGATAATAATAATAATATTTCCTGCAACAAGAAAACAGAAGCTTTCTTCATTTAGTCCTTTTTTTTAGTAAATTATAAATTTAGTCCCTCTATTTTCAAGAAACAAATTTATTAGTCCAATTTTTTTCAAAAACTAATTATTTAGTCTTTTTACCTGTCTTTTAGTTCTCCTTCAAAACAGTGAATCAGGGTGAAGGCCATAGTTAAAGAGGAAAAGTCTTGATGACCTGAGCTGCTGCCCCTTGGAATATTGTATTTATCACTGCTCATTCCAACATCCAAGAACTTGCATCTTCAGAGAAATTCTGGAAGAGATTTTGCTAGTAGCTTGGTCTGGCAACAAATCATAGTCCCGAATTCTGTCTCTGTCCATATTATCCTCCACAGCTGACCATAATCCAGTAGCTGTTTATCTTCCAAAATGCTGCACCATGGATAACTAAGCCGATACCGCAGACATGTGGGGCAGAAAGTGCTTGTTGGTTGGTATCTTGGTTTGACGATTCGTGCCAGGAGAGTCTTCAAAATACTGCACCATGTTGCACTAGTCTCCAGTCCCCACCCTTGTTTGGCAAGGAGTGCCTGGTTAAAATGCAATGATGTCCGAGAACACGAGCCACCTCTTTTCTTTGCTGCATACATCTCATCAAAATGGCCTAAACAGGAGAGAAAAGATGTAAAGAATTAATAGGGAAATGATACGATAAAATTTTAAGGAAAAAAAATTAAATTATCCAAGCTAAGAGACACAGAGAAACATAATTATGGAAATAGTTGGCTATAAAAGAAAGTAACACTTCAGCCATCCATAAAATCAAAGAGAAAAAAGCCTTGAAGAAATGGAGCCATACCCTCTTCCGGAAACACGAGCATGTTGCTGATTCCTGTTTAACAGAGAAAAATAGAGAAACTTTCTTGATGGATGAATGGATTGAGAGCTGCAACGAATCTGTAATTGAAATAAGATCAACTCTTTCAAAACAGAAAACAGCTCCAAACAATGGCCACGGATGGTACACTAAGAACCAGAGGAAGCAGAACATGCCCATCAATAACATGCTGCAAAAACAAGAAAGCACTATTTCTGTGATGAAAATGAGTGGGTTTACACACAACACGTTGATCTTGCCTCCAATACCACCAGTGACTTTTGGCAAAACGAAAATGTGGAAATGGAATTTGAAAATACAAAACGCAACTTTTCATATTCTAATTGCCGAAAAGGAAATGATCCAAGGAGGACATTCACAAGTAGAAATTCAAGGTAAAAACCAAAAAGAAGCAGAAAAAAGATACAGAAACCTCTCTGAATTTTAATTCCACTATTTTACAAGTAAACTATTGGTTATAGCTCTGAGTTTCAAAACTAATTTACAAGTAAATAGTCTATAATTCAACCAGCTTGTCCAACGAGCATGTAAAATAACAATACAAAAAACTAAAAGGAGAAAAATCCAAAACATATGCTTCCCTGCAAGAGATTATTCTGGCTAGATTATGCAACTACCATCTACAGTTGCTGCAGCTGCTAGTTTAACAAAGCATAGGTGTATAGGCACCTTTGGTCACCTTAGCTTGGGCCTCTTGGGAAGACTGCTGCTCACATTTCTTCTATCAGGTGGTCGAGCTACTAGTCGAGCTGGTGGTCGTGCTGGCGGTCGAAGTGGCGGTCGAACTGGTTGTCGAGTTGGTGGTCTAGCTGGTGGTCGAGCGGGACCTCGAGCTGGACCTCGAGCTGGCTCTCGAGCCTTACCAAATGCCTTGGTCTTCCTTCTTTTTCTCTCCTCCTCACTATCTGAATCATTCCCCTTCTCCCTGTCAGCATAACTTGCTTCCCTCTCCAACTCTTCCCATGTCTTTCCTTCTTCCTCCTCCGAGTCTTCCTCAGAGTCCTCTTCCTCATCATCCTCAGACTCCACCAAAGACTCACTGTCATCATCTTCATCATCAGAACCTGAGTCAGATTGCACATCTGAAGGCACATACCCTTGGTCCGAGTCTGCTGAGTTTTCAGAATCTGAATCACTAACTTCCATGTTTAAAAATTCCCACCCACCATCCTCTATGAATTTTTCTGGATCATCAGTAATAGTTTTCAGTATAGGCCGCCAGTTCAGATTTAATCTACTCTCATAATACTTGAGGTCGGTCGTGTTAAGCCACTCCTTTATGCCATCTAGTGATGTAGAGGGTATAGAGTCTATTCGAAGGACGTCCCGTTTAAAGTCCTTGAAGACGACAGTCATATCAAAATTCTTCTGCCCAAGGCCAACTCTCTCCAGATTAACTATCTCAATCTCACTCAGAGTTATCACCACACAAGGTGTCTCTATCAGCTCAACCAAGCAACTTGATGTTGGAACTATGAAAGCTGAAACTTTGTGGGGAACCCCATGGAACCCAAGCTCTCTTAAAGGCTGATCAAACTCAAGGTCAAGTGATTTGAATTGAGGTTGACCCCATACATCATTCACCCGATTCACAAAGTTCTGGAAGTCCATGTTTATTTTATTCTTTCGATCCCTCTCACGCTGTTCTTCCTCAATCTCGTCAGGGTCATAGGCTGATCTTTTGCTCCCTCCAATTGTCTGGACCACATCGATTACCTCAATATAAAATTGCACATCCTTGGTCTTTTTGTTCCCCACCATTATGTGATTATGCAAATGAAAGTGCAGGAGAGTAATCATTTCCTTCTCTGCTGGCTGAAAGAATGCATGCTTAATGTTACCAAACATTACATCAACACGTTCATCAGGCCTTGAAGTTGAATAGCGAAAGCCATTTGTGTGGGCTTCAAGTGAACCAGTCAATTTTCTTCCACGACCACCAAAAGGAGGACGGACCCACAGATCAAACAATTTTATTGGCTTGAATTTGGCAGACGAGAGTTGAAGCTTTTCCTGACTTACTAAGGTTGCTCTCTCTGCCCTCTCGGATTCTCTAGAAGTAACCTGTCGGCGTAGGGTTTTAATCTGCTGTACCACTTCACTTATATGTCTAGAGTCCTTCGAACGAAACGAAACCTCCTTCAAATATATTGACCCTTGAAACTTGAGGGAGTTTGCATCATGAGGGCTAAAAGGGGTGCCAGGTACATTAAATATTATCCGTATGTAGCAAGTTCGGTTACCATCCTGCTGACTAGACACACTCTTCACAGTGGCCACATGGAAAGGAACCATTCTTCCATGAATTGGTAATAGTATGGCTTCGTTCCTCTGGTCAACCTGGATCATAAACTCTCGTGGAGGGGGAGATCATTGACATTCTTATATGCAATTAAATCACCAATTGTCTTTGCACCACCTCGATTATCTGTTGCACCAGAACCCCCACCAGCAAGCCTCCTAGCAGTCTCTTCATTCTTCTGGCGGGCGAGCTCTGCCTGGTGCTGCCTTCGAAGCTCCTCCTTTGACATTTCATGGTTGTCTGACCTAAGTGTTGCCTTCGACAAGGTGTTCTCACTCCCTCTATGTTCAGCTTTGACTTTTGGACGATCTTCTTCCTGATCATCTTCATTGAATGAGTATGCCACATCTTTAACAGCTTTAGTACACTTTGAAGTCACCACATCTGCGAATTTCTCACCAACAATCACTGTATCTGCAAGTAAGACAGAATATTTCTGGGTCTTGGGGTTTTTGGTCTCTGCCTGCAAGTTCTGAAAGCCAATAGACACATTGAAAACCATTCCTTGTCTCAGAATTCGATCATTCTTGGAATTAAGACTAAGCCCCGACTCACGAAACTCAAGGCCGATTCCAGTTCCAGCAGTTTTGGTCAAGTTTGCAGTTAATTCGGGAGCATCCTTCTCGACCACAGAGAGTGCTGCTTGATACACAGCACTGACTATGTTCCCAGGCTTCAATGCACTGATTGCTGCTTCGTGGGCCTTAAGGAGGACCTCGTATGCCTTACTCTGCATCGGATTGGCATCGATCAAAAAAGTTCTTGCAACATTTGAGCAGTAGCTGTTGTACCGGGACCCGATTGCACATATGATAACACTAGTAGAGTCATAGTAGAGGTTCTCATCATTGCTTGCAGCACTCGGTTTCAGATCAAACTCTCCTCCACTCTGAAAAATTGGAGGATAGCAAATATCGACATTCTCTGCCTTCAGCTTTACCTTAATTCTTGCAGGTTCCAATATTGTCTTCTCTGTTTCATCCATCAATGAAGAATGGGAGATCTTCTTCTCCTCATCAATGACCTTTTCAAGCTTTGGCACCACAAACTGCTTCATTACTGAAGAAGTCAAGAATGCTGCTTTCCTTACATTTGTAAGCTCAGTGCTGTCTTTGACAGCAAATAAGTCTGAGAACCCATTTGTTACATCACTTAGCTCACAATTAACATTCTTTAGTTTTTCATCCCATGTCTCCAAAAGCTTCCCTTCAGGACTTTCTCTTCCTATATGTCCAATGACAGGAGCATCATGGCCATTAGAGTTTGGCTGAGCATGAACTGCACGAAAAATGATATCCATCAACCCACTTCCATCATCGCTTTTGGTCTTCACGTGTATCACAACTTCAACACCAACAGCCTCTTTGGCAGACTTCTTCACAACATCAAGCAAAGAAGCCTTTTTCTGGCTACATAAGAAATGAATCTGCTTCTTCAGGAAGATCATAATCGTCTCTGGGAACTCATATCCAACCAACCAAATATTCAGTGCTGATGACTTCAGATACCGGAGATCCTCTGAAGCCGGAGGCGTTGCTATAGCAAGAGCATCAGAAGCACCCCATAGGTCATTGTGGTGTTCCTTCCAATGAGAATACAACATGTTCAAGCGCTTAGTGAAGTTATCCAAATCTATCGCATAAGGATTAGCAGCTCCTGAAGGCTTCCCACTTGAGGGTTTTGCATTAGCATTCCTATTTTCAGCCATTGCACGTAGTTCAAAAACAGATCTTGGTTTCTAAACAATTAAGCAAGTTGCGCTTGATGATCAGCAAAAACTGTGACAAACAACAAATAGCCATCAGTTCACTCCTTCTCTCCATATGGCAAAAGGTTGACCTGGATGCACTTTGATTAGCCATGATCAACAAATTTGCAAAATCAGAAAACCAGTAAAATATTACACACACTTCAACAAGCACAACTTCCAAAGTTGCAAAAATTTAAAAACTGTTCTGGATCTTGACACACTTGATTAAAGAGCTATCAATATCAGATCTTAATTCATAACCTAAATTTGAAGCATCTCCTATGCACATCTCAGTCTGTTCAATTTGAAAAAGACCTGATTTTGGAATTTAAGTTTATTGTTTAACCATATCCATTCCCAGATAGGGAAACATTCTAAATTCAAAACTTTTACAGTTCCTTTTTCACTTCCATTCATTTTGTCAGAACCGAAACAGAGAATTCGATTAGAGCTTACATATTTATGTCTCCCCTGTAGCAGGAGCAGAACATTCCTGCACTCACGAATCAAAAAAAAAACAAAAAAACTCGTCAATAACTTCACATCCAGAAACATCGAACGATCATACGAGTAATCAAAGAAAGATTGATCCATCACCTACTCTCTTTGAAAAATCTCAAATGGACCTCACTTCAGTAATAAGGAATCATTTATCTGATAAAAAGCCAATAAATCTCAACTTCTGCCATCAAAAGTCTTGATCTTCAGAACCAGCTACACAGCCCCACAAAAAAAAAAAAAAAAAAAAAAAAAAAAAGGTCAAGAATTTGGAGCTAAATCTGGTGCTTGAATTATTGAATTATGAAAAAACGAACAAAACCCAGATAAAAGATTGAAATTAAAGGATTACCACTTGTAGAGATCTATGGAATGTTAGTCTTATGATTCAAAGGAGAAAACTTAAGAGGTCGAAAGTGTGAACTGTTTAGAAAGAAATGGATGATGTTGATGATGGTGATGGTGAGAGTGACTGTGCATCAGGTTTCAGAGACAAATGGATTGCTTCTACAAGGAGGATTTCGAGGTATAGAGAAAGTGATTAATGGATGACAGTAACAATGATTAATGATTAAGATGAGAAGAGGAGGAGCTAAAGAGGCCAAAAGAGTCATCGAAACAAATCATTTTGTGGAAAATGAGCATTTATATGCAAGGGAAACCCTCTTAGTTTTGGTTTCTCTTCAAGGATGTTTCTCACGGGGACATGGTCTTTGTTACAAAAAATAAAAAAATTTATCCCACACATTCACTTGCATGCTCAAAATTTACTTTCTTGTTTTATTTGTTTTCCTCTACTCTGAAGCCAAAGGACTGCCAAAGCAACAATTGTTGGATGCTTTCCAGCCAATCCAAATCTCAATTTCCATGCGTTAATCTTCTAGTCCAAAATTAGTTAAAGGTTGGTTTAAGAATAAAATTCACTCTCAAAAAAGAGAACAAAAGTGTGGCAGATATATGAAGTGGTGGCAATGCAAATCCAGGATATATAACAAGGTTCACTCTAATCCATTCAAAGTTTTTCTCAACAATCTTGGTTAACCAGGCAAAGTCCTTGTGGAAATTTTGCATTCAATTTCCAAGAACTCAGTTCAACAGCAAACCACCACAAACAACAAGACCTACTTCTTTTCTTTCTTTTTTTTTTTTTGGTCGAAAAATAGAGAGAGAGCAATGGAACAACTGCCGCCCCTCTTCACCAACGCTAAATCACATTTGATCTTTAGGTAACATTACAATATTCTGTGATACAGGAACAAGGTACACAAGGTAATGAGGCCACCCAGCCATGGCGGGCAAATATCAAGTAGCATGTCTCTAAATCTGCGTTTACATAATATAACAATGGGATACAACAAAGATACATAGAGAACCAAACAGCATAGATAGGAGAGAACAATCATAGCTTCCAGATTGGGACAGCACTTGCTGAGTTTGTTACATTACATAAAATCATAAACCAAGAAAGGCACATTGCTTTCTTGCATGCTCCGGTATCAATTTGACCAACATCTCAACTGACACCCCCTTCAATTCTAGTTGAATAGCGGCAGCAGGAAAAACATGAAACAGTAAGCACAAGGGGTTAATGGTTCATAGACTGAGGTTTGTAAAATACAATTTGCTCTATAATAATTTCATACCATGAGATTTGAAGTTAAATAACGGTGGAAGGAAACGCCCATTTGGCAAACGGGTGCTTTGGGCACGGAGCTCATCAAAAAAGGGATGCGTCAAGGCATCCAGCTGCCAACCAAAGCAAGCAAATATTAGCAAGGAAGCATTGAATCAAACAAAGACAGAGTATTTGATCACAATGAGCACCTAACAAGCTCAGTTTCTACAATCAGCATCAGGTAAAAGCATCAAACAAGTAGAAAATTAAAGAAGTTACAATTGTGTAAAGTATCTGACCATCAGTCTTTCAAAATCAAGTAGAAAAAGCAATGCTAGGCAAAGAAACATTAGAAAATTAAAGAAGGTTGCGATGGATTCACGAATTTATATGGTCAGATGAAGCGGTGTATTAGTCCAGAAAAATACTCACAGCTGTGCACCGTAAGTTAGGGGAATATTGCAGTAACCTAGAAACCAGATCAACTGCTTCAGGAGGCATGCGCTTGTGGAACATCTAAGCATGAAACAAACAGAAGTTAATGGATGATACGAGTCATAAGAATGAAATAACACAAACCATGAAATACCAATCTAGACCTTGTGCCAAGGATGAGCTTTAATCTGAGGGAACTTGTACTCTGTGTAATTCGGGTTCATGCACTTAATTTCCTCCCTTGTTGGAGTGCCCAAAACCTGGAAAATAATGGCATTATCAGTCAAGGATAAGGTAAGTTCCAACAGAAACGCACATTTAACCAAAGAGTAGACAGCTTTTTTAAGTGAGTAAAAAAATCCACTTGATAATGTGTAGACAGGGCTATTAAATGGTTCAAGATACTAAATTTACCTTGATAATCTCCACAAGCTGGTCAACTCCACTCTCACCGGGAAATAGAGGCTGGCATAATCGATAAATTTATTAAGCTAGTTAGGGAGATCATATATGTAAAAGAAACCAAATCAACCTTGTCCACAAAAGCTTCCTACCTGTCCAAGCAATAGCTCAGCAAGGACACAGCCAGCAGACCAGATGTCAATAGCTGCGGTGTATTCCGTTGCTCCAAATATAAGTTCAGGTGCTCTGTAATACCTAGAGCAGATATAAGATATATTTGGCTCCCCTTTAACCTGTCAGAAGAAACAGCATCCCAGTAAAAATAAAAGCAAAGATATACACCAAACAATGAAAAGAACAAGGAGCAAAGCATACCAAGACTTTTGCACTGCCAAAATCACATAATTTAACTTGATGCGTATGAGGATTCACCTGCATCAAGAAAAAAATTTGAAGATAACTTTTAAAAAAAAATGCTGGGTAACATGGAATAAAAGAGCATATAAACAAAACAAAGATTGTGTTCTCCAACCGAAAAAGATAACCACTTTATTTGCATAAGACAAATTACAACCAAATATTTCTAATTTTTTTATCCCCAAGTATTAAATTACAGAGCAGCAAGAGAACCTTCTCTGGAAGACATATAAAACAGCTTTGGGTTCCTCAACAATTAAGCATCACAAATCTCTAAAGAATAAAAAATGATACAAAATCTTACCAAAAGGTTTTGAGGTTTAATATCACGATGACACACTCCAATTGCACGATGGATGTACGACAATGCCCTAAATATCTGCCAAGAATCAACATGTTAATATCTCACCAATATTTCTAATAAACAATACGTCCGGGGAGATACTGTTCCAAGCATTACGGTAAAAATGTAGCTGCCTTGGGATAAAGAATTAACAAAGTAATGGGTTGAGAAAAGCAAAAAGAAGAAAACGGATCACAAGAACTAGGTCATCTAAATCGTAACTTGCGCGGAGACCATTGTAAAAACCTTATTCCATTAATTAACTCCATACCTGATATGTATAAAGTTTGACATATATTAGTGGCATCTTCTGATTCAACTTGCTGTAGTGTTTAATCACACGATGAACAGTTTCAGGAACAAATTCGAGAACCAGATTAAGATAAAGCTCATCCTTCTCAGTTGTTGAAAAGAAGCAATGCTTTAAAGAGACAACGTTCTGGTGGTCAAGGAGACGCATGGTTTGCAGCTCACGGTTCTTATACCTCTTATCTTGAAGAACTTTCTTTATAGCAACAGTTTCGCCAGTCTCTAACCATTTTGCCTAAAGCCAAAAATGCAAAAACGCAGAATGGAAACATGAGCACTTGGTGACGATCTGAAGAGGATGCAGCAATACATTATCGAGAACCATTCAGCAAAACACTGAAGTCTAAAACAGCATACCTGGAAAACAACCCCAAATGAACCGTGCCCAACAACACGCTCAGCCATGTAACTTATTGTCTGCATAGTTTGAATAGAAGAAAAATGTATTAACCAAGATATATATATAAAGCATAAAATCCCCTGATAGACAAACTAAATTGCAGATTCATTGTCTTTAGTTAGAAATGAAGGTTGTATTGGAATGGAATGGGTGATATGATAAAGTTATGGTAAAAATATGAAACCTGGAAAATAAAACAGTAAATACAACATATTAAGAAACCATTATGGAATTCTCCCAATCATATCTGACAAAGCTTCAACAATAACAAGGTAAATAACGGGAGCAAATTGGGTCGATCGTTTTAAGTTCCATTAGGTACATCCTGAGAATTACCCTTCGATTTGCGAGGGCCTCTTGACTTGCTAGAAGATGTGAAGAGAGAAGACGGGAAATTATACCTGCTTTGGCTGGCCATTTCTACCACCAATTGTTGTTACTATAATATGACCTGTCTCTGTACCATTACCATCCACTACTGTTGCCTCCATTTCCTAAAAAAAAAAAAAAACATGCTGAGTTGAGGGACGATATCCAAAATCCACTAACAACAACAAAAAGGCGCCAAACTAATGATAAGTTAAGAAAGATGTGCTGATCGCCTACTTTGTCATCTCTAATTTTCATGTCATTCATTTCCTCAGGTAACATATCCACGCCAACGTTATGGGCACTAGCTTCTCTCAAACCCGAAGTAGGTGCCACGCCCACAGAAGCCATTTGTCAGACAAGAATATATTATTCTGTCTTACTCCTGAACTTCAATGGAACTGAACATACCTGCGGCAGTCAGAAAATGTTTGAAATCTCAACTGATAGATTTAAATTGCATCAAAACACACATGCTATTCATTCATTTATTCTCCACAATGTGCAGTAACGAAACTAAAACCAAAACCCACGAAAGAAAATTCAAGTTGAATTAGATACAAAAAGCTCACACTGAAACATTTTCCAATTTTACACCTTAAAAACTCAACAACTGATGATCGAGTATATGGCAACAGATCAAGTCAGGCTCTATAGGTAAATTCCTGCCCCAAGTTCGAAATCAAGAAGCTCAAACACCAACACGGAAGAACAACAAATAAACAAGAGCTAACTATGAAATTACCACCACACAACCCGCAAAACTTCAATAAATCAAGTTTTCTGTAAACAGTCACTTTTTTTTTTTTCTTTTTTTGCTATCAAAGTCAAATACTTATCACAAATCACCCCCACTTGAATAAATTAACACATCAAAGAAACATCACTACTTGAAGAAATGACATGCATAACGAAACCTATAAAAGTATTTTGATCTACATAAAATATTCTAAAAAACATTACATTAAAGCAAACAAAATTCACACCTTTCAATCTAAGATCTAACAATGAAAGCACCCCAAAAAAATTCTCAAAACAAAAATTTTTAAAAACAATCAAAACTTATACACACTATAAAAAAAAACTCTAAATGAAAAAAAGATGCTAAATTCAAAGCTTCAACAAGATCTAACACAACCCATCACAATTTGATCCACAACCAATAAAATCCAGAGGCCAAAACACACCATTCATCTCAAAAAGCCCAAAAAGTTTCCATCTTTTCACGTTTAAGCAAAAAAAGACGCAAACTTTGAACAAAAAGAGCAACACAGAGAACAAAACAATACCAATAAAGCCAAAAAAATTCTGGGAACTAAAGAAGAAGACGATGCCGTTTTGCAGAAGAGGAGGAAGAAGAAGAGAGAATCAGACAGTGGAGAGAGAAAGTAGGGATGATAGATCCATATTTGTGGGCAATAACATAATCACCCTGCCTTCCAATACAATACAGGAAACAAAAATAAAAAAAAAAGTGCTTTTTTCCCTTTCCCTTCTCTTTCGTTTTTGTTTTTTTTTTTTTGGGAGTTGTTTTTTATTTTTTAAAATTTGTTATATTTTTCTGTGGCGTGCTTATGTGCTTGCATCAGTCAAAGAGGTTTGGTAAGTTTTTTTCTTTTCCTTTTTTTATTATCATATTTTAATGGTAAAAATATTTTACAGCTTAGATTTCGAGTTTCTGATCCAGTAGTTACCGTATCATTCACGTATGAAATGAAAATTATGAGACTGTTTTATAAATTTTAAATATAAAATGATAATAAAAGAAGTGAATTTACTTATAAAATGATAAAATTATTTTTTATATTAATTCTAATTTAAAGATTAAAATTTAGTAGATCTTAGAGATGGGAAAAAAAAGAGGAAAAAAGTAATCTACCACCTCTTGATGACATATGGTTCCTTTCCTCATGATTGCAATGGAATCATAGTTGTGGCCATAAATAGTTGGTATATGGTTCGTTTTTTTTTATTGATAAAAAGGTGATTTTGATGTTTAAACTTTTACTATTTAAATAATAATAATAATAATAATAGCAAAATACATATATAATTTGAGAAAAAATAAATACTAAACTTTTCTTCAAATAACATAGAAAAGTATTAGTAATCAAAACCATGTAATTTTTTTTTAACTTTAATAATGAAAATATTTTAATCATGAAATTCCAGTAAAGGAAATGTACTCACCACTATAATTTGAGTAAATTATATATATATTTTTTGAGTTTTGAGAAACAAATTAATTAATTTTTATTTTAAAAATTAACTATTTTTTAATAAGTATTGATTATGTTTAATTTAATTTATTTTATTTAAAAAATATTTTATTTTCGTATCAATATTTTTATAATATTTATTTTTTAAGCAAAAAATAATAAATAATAAATAAAAATTAAATAATTAGTTTTTGAAAAAAATTAATTTATTTATTTCTCGAAATTAGACCAACTAATTTACTAGTTGAAAAGACAATTTTAAACATTAAAAAAACATGTTCAATGATACATGTTCTGTTTTTTTTTTTTTGAAAGGAATAATAAATATTTCTCAACTGTTTTGGAGTCATGATTCATTGACAAATGCAATTGCAGCAAAATGAGTAGTAGCATTGCATTGACAAACCCTTTTTAAGTGAATTTGAGCATTTTTCTTGACCATTCAAAGTTCAAACCATGCATGAAACTTTTTCTTTTTTTTAAATAGGATTTTAAACAAAACGAGGGATATAATTGCAATTTTTAAAAAAGAAGATGATTTTGACAAAATGGACGGTGGGTGCCCACCTTACAAGGGCAAGTAGGAAAAGGGCAACCACAAAGTACAACAGTTCCCATGTTCAAAGGGAGCAATCATGAAAGTACAATTCTACCCTTGAAGTGTGACAAAATAGGTCTACAAAGTCAAAGGATGTTGGGAGGGTTTGGCAGGATGCCTTCATGTAGTGGACCAGATGGAAGGCAGGTTTGGACAATCATCCAACCTGTGGGGGGACAACCCTAATTAAAAATTTAGACTTTCCAATCTTGAAATTTTTAGGGCAAAATTCTTAATGATGGTGGGGATTCAAGAAAGATTCCATGCTGGGCACGCCTGTTTCGTAGATTATAGGCATCGAGTACTAGCCTTAAAACATTTCACAAGAACAACAAAATTTTCAGCCATGTTGAATCCTTGAAGCATTGACTAATTAATGATATGGAGGAGTTTTTTTTTTTTTTTTTTCGAAAGCTGGTTCCAGGATACCATGAGGGGAAAATGGTAAGTAGAAAATGGCTAAAGCCCAGGACTTTATGGGCCTAACCTGTCTTCTTCCTTCAAACAAATGAATAGGGAAAGAACTTGTTAGAACATCAGTCAGCAAGGCAGCAACAGCAAAAGCGGAGCCTGCTGCTTTCTCTTTAGAGACAGAAATAAAGAAAAGATGCCCATAGGGAAATACTACTGTGACTATTGTGACAAGCAATTCCAAGATACCCCACATGCTCGAAAACGCCATCTTCAAAGCTCTTCTCATTTACGCGCCAAATCTCTCTGGTTCAGGAATAACACCATCCCCAATTCCAATAATAATGATGTTGGTGGCTTTGTCAAGGGGCTCTGCAATCGCTTTGTCAAAACGGTATTATCATTATTTCTGTTGTTGTTATTTGCTTTTCTGAATTTAACGAGTTCAATTCTTTTGCATTTGTTATGATCAATCTTCGGTTGGTTAGATTGTTTGCTGTGTTTTCTTTTTTTCATTTAAAATGGTGGTGTTTCTTTGTGGTTTTGAAGGGTTTTTGTCCTTATGGAGATTCTTGCAAGTATTTGCATCCTAATGTTGCTACCAGCCAAGGTAAAGATTTTGCTTTTATGGAGTATAAGATAGCTGAGAGTTTAGTAATTAATCTGTCATGAAAAAAGATGGGATCTTTTTGGCGTCTAAGAATGTGTTTGTTTTGACATTTAGGAACAGCTTTTAAGGATAATGTTCAATCACCAACTATGCCTGGAGATCAATCAGTCGGGGCCAGTTCTTTTCCAGGTAAATCTGGAAACTAAGGTTTGAAGGATTGTTAATTCATGATCTTTTGCCCTCGTACTTGGATCTACTTGGTTATTGTATTCAAGGTGTTATCTTCTTGTGTTGTATGGAACCATATTTAAAGATTGAATCTTTTGAATATATGTTAGAGATGATAATGCGGGTGCGAATCACATTGTATCAACTGTTGCTGTTTTCCTATAATGGACAATTATACTGTCTATATCTAGGCCTTTTTAATTCCTTTTTTCTGTTACTGATTTTGCAGCTTAATTTTGTCATTGTCCTGATCTACAGGTGTTGCGGTGAGAGAGAGCATGGGAATGTCTTGGGGTAATCTGCCTGCATCACTACAGCCTCCTCCAGAGGGTGGTTACCCGCCTCTTCCGTTTGTGGATTGGGGATAGGTCTGTTTTGTGATTTAGACAGTGATTTTTTTTTCCCTCCTTTTGTGATTACGTTATAGTAAGTTGTTACCTGTTAACTAGTTCATGTATCATCATTGTTTGCATAGTTCCTTTATTGCATTAAGCTATGCCTTGCTGTGTGCAAATGCTACTTTCTTATGTATTACAATAACCAGAACTTGAACATGATTTGATTCTCCTTTGTAAGTCTTTTGTGGATTGCAATAATTTCAGTGATCTTTCTTAAAAGTCATTGATTGCCTATTTTCAACATTTAATGCTTTTGGCTTCAGTGGTTACATTTGAGTTTATTAATGGTGTCAGAATATGCACATTCTCTAATCACATTCCATTGGAGAATAGGCAGGCACTGGGGTGGGAAGGGGATGAGGATGCTATGGTTTTTCTAATTATTGCATCCAGGCTAAATGAATTTTGTTTTACAAAAATGAATATACATAGAGAATCTAGCTCTGGTCTCCCTGAATTTGTTGCTTTAAGCTGTTCACTGCCATGCCTTCACATATATTCCCATAGAGATGCTCCAGTCTAGTCTCTGCTTGTTCAGTGAACTTGCCTCCATCTCATTCTTACAATGGATCTATAATTGCGGAGGCGAGTTGTGCTTCAGCACAACAAAGAAGATGAAGGCTAGACTGGCAAACAGCACACACATTGCACACAATATGTATATGTCTGTATCCATCCTTTCATGATTCAAGCTTCTTAGCGATGCCATTCTATCCCACACATAAGAACCGTCTGGAAACTTTGGGCAACTGCAATTTGCTGCACACTCCTTTGTATTGCAGTAGAAACTGATAGAGGTCATTACATTCATAGCAAATTGGAATGGACTACTCCAATACATCCATCGGTAGAACCTTATGTCAGATAGGGCAACAACTACACCAGAAGCTGACACCCACATTGATGTCACAATTGACACTGCAAATGCGGCTAGTGTTGGCAGTGGTGCTAGGAAAGTTATCATCATCCCAAAATATGTTACACACAAAGTAAAAATGAAGAGTGCTAGCCAATACTGTAGGAACTCTGCCATGGATCCTGTTCCAATTCCTGCCATACCATTCCCTATCCCTACAACTGCAAGTGTAGCAATGAAAATATATGGGATCTCACCAACTGCCCATGATACCGGGTAAAATACTGGAAGATACATTCCAGCCCTTTTCTCCCGGAAATAGACTAACCTGTCTGTGCCAATCTGGGGAATAACATTGTTGGCTGAGATCACTCCGACGAGTAAAACTTGCATGTATATGTATAGCATACGTGAAGTTGCACCATATGTGTCCTTGTATTCAATTTGATAGTATAAGGATCCCATCAAGAGTCCAATCATTATGCAGCCTGTAAGCCTACCATATGTATATTGCACATTCCTCCATAAGAATCTCCGAGTTCTTAACAAAACCAGAATGGCTTGCCGTGAATATGGAGCTGAGTAAGTAGAAAACTGATCCTCTGGTGCTCTTTCCTTGATCAATTTCTTTAAATTGCTGATTGTTTTGCTGTTGATCTCCTGCAAAAAACTAACTTGATATGCTTCTGCATAATTTATTTGTGGAGTTCGCCCCTTTCGTATACCTAAGCCAAGAACTCTCATAACAAAGCTAACTGGAGTTGCTTTTTCAGAGTAAGGAGGGGCCTTCAGGATTGATGTGAAATAATCCAGCAACTCATTGCAGTTACATCCTACTGGGCCAAAATATGCTTGATGCCCTTCTTCTGTTAGGATGAGAGCCAGGTCGAAAAAGGACAGTACCCGTCCATTAGCATGCGTAAGACTGGCGATAATTACTCGACCAGAATGAGACACTTTAGATAGAACATTGAGGATAGTCGAAGTTCCAGTGATGTCAAGGCCGAATATTGGCTCTTCTAGAAGGAGAATGCTTGGGTTTGCAGCCAGCTCAACTGCAATTGTTATCTTTTTGGCTATTTCAAATGTCTTTCCAGTGGAATCGTGGAGGGAACCTACAAGTTTGTTGGAGTACGGAAGTAAACCAAGCTGGCTGAGAACCAGCTCAACATGGATGTTTCGCATCATGGAGCTAACTTCTTTTCCTAGACGAAGTGCAGCACTGAATTGAAGAGATTCACGTATAGAGAGGTAAGGTTGATGGGCATCAAGCTTCTCAACATACCCAATTAACCGACAAAAGGCAGCTCCTGGTCGGAAGCCATTTGCCTGTAGATTGCCAATGCATGGGACCCTACCAGCCAGGCATTTGAGTAGTGTCGCCTTGTTTGTTCTTGTACCACCTAGTAAGGCTAGCATGTTCTGGGGTTTAGCATAGCCTGTGATATTGCTGAAAACTGAACTCCTTTCTTTATTTCCCCCATTGTACCTGATGCATGAATAACATAATGTTAATATTTGTATATATAAATGGTATTCAGGAACCATCTTGTTTGTTTTCTACCCCTTGAGTGTTTTGAGAGGAGGTAAGATGAGGAGTTTTGGTTTCAGCATAGATGATAAAGGCATAAACCTCACCTTGTGAATGATAGATCCTCAAATAGGAGAGTCACCGGCTCCACAGGAATGCCTAGCCCGTTCCTCTCTAGATCCACACGAAATTCCTCTATCCATCCATCAACTGTGCCATTTTCCTTCATTTTTCTGTAGCTTGTCCCTGAATTTTGTAGCGAAGGAGACTTGGATGCACCATAATTGTCAGAATTCTCACTGAAACTGTTGTAAGATTCAGATTCACTATCTGCATCTTCTTTATAATTGCTAGCTGTTGCGGACTTTCTGATATAGGGCAATGACTGGCTCGTCTCCACAAATTCTATATTCTTTAGCCCCAATAGTGTCAAGATAATAGCAATGGCAGTCCATCCTAGTAGAATGACATAAGGTAGCCAAGGTCTCTTAGAATCCTCAGAAAGCTCGTAAAAGGCCAGGTATCCTTTCCCAACTGTCATTGTTGGGAACTGGTCACAAAATGCGAGTTGGCCACGGTGGTTGGAGCAAGGATCTGGGTAACCCCCACTGAATTGGAACCTGCAGAAGGAGACGTTAGCCCAGTGAATTGGGTTCACATACATGAGCCATTTCCAGTAAGTTGGGATGTTGGATGGGTAGATCACAAACCCACTGAAGAGTAGGGAGATTGAGACTAGTAGACCTGCAGGAAGTAAATGCAACTGCATGAGGACCTTCGTCTGAAATCTTTAGAAGCCTGATGCGAGGAAAATGAGAAAAAAGCTGGCTTTGCCAAAAATATGCTGTTCGGGTATAGATAGATTATAGATAATGGAGAAATAAATAAATATGTAATGAACACGTTTTGTGAAGATAAATGAAGTACCTGCCAAAGCATTCCCAGCCTCTGGAATTGAAGAGATGGTACTTAGAAAGAAGAAGACTGATGAACCAAAGTATGCTACTAAGCACAGGAGGGCCACATATGCGAAGAATGGTGATCCATTTCCTGCCATTGATAGCCCGGCAAGAAAATAAGCACAGAGAGTGTATGTCAGTGCCTGCAAGGATGAGGATATTTAGGTTATATGAGAACTATGATTGGTTAGACGGAGGGAGAGAATCGAAGGAAGAGTACTTCTAGGAGGGTCTGTGGGAGATTGACTATGCAATTGGCAACTATGTATGATGAAACTCTGAAGAACCTCAGTGTTTTGTGCTTGTAAAAGATTGGCCTTTGAAGCATGTACAAAGGAAGCTGCACCAGGTTTATGAGCATTATGCTCATGGTAGATACAAATCCTAGAGCCCTTATTGAGTTCATTTTCTGTTGGTTGTATTGACCCCCAAGTTTGTAGAATAGTGTTCCCGCAAAAAAGCCTAACAGAACTGCCTGTAAAGTTCAAGGATGGATTAGTTTCCAAGTAAGGTACAGCACATATCATGAAGAATGATTGATTTTATATGACTCTAAATCATTTTATGTAGTGAAAATTGACATGGTCAGATTATTCCTTTAATGTACACGAGCAGCAAGACTATGGAGCATATGGTAGTATTAACCTGCAAGAGCCTTAATTTGATTAAAGCATGAAGCCTTTTGGTGATCTTGATTTGCCTGTTGATGAGAGTTTTGGTGGATTTCCACCATGTTTGAACGAAAGGCCTTTGAAACTGCTCCCATTGCGCTTGGTACTCCTCTTCCTACAGAACAGATCATCCTCGTATATCATATCAGGCAATGTTGTGATCGATTTCTCAACTTACGTATTCCGTAATAATCATATTTTCCTCGCATTTCTCCTCTTTGTTGTTGAGTGGTTTCTACTTACCTTGTCTTTGTAACGCTCCACCTGGAGACGAATGCGACCTCTTGCCTGCTTCAACCTAGAGTATACATGTGAGGCACGTTCGTGTTGGGTTTTTCGCGGGCCAACAGAAAGGTATTGCATTTCTTCTTTGTTCATAGATATTGCTGTGACTACATCTCCAGTCTGTACTCTTCCTGTACTCTCTATCCCCCCTGAGTGTCCTACCTTTCTGGAGAGCTTCGCAACTATTAATTCTGCAGCCACTCAATTAGTAAGCATGGTGTGTTCTAATGGTTGTCAAATTGGCTTATACAGAGCTTATACCAACAGTTTCCTGATTTATTCTGGACTGGCTTGTTTACCTGTTTCTCGTCTTGGACCGGCATCGGCTGAGTAGTGGTACTTGGATGGTGTTTTAAGGGACAATCCTAGTCCAGGCTCACTTTCTACCCAATAGGTATGCTTCCCATCATCTTTATGAACAATTCTTATTATATCGTTGTAGTGATCTGAAATCTTATAGCATGCCACAAGTTCATCTAGCGTATAAGGTCTTGCTCCTTGTGCCAGATACTGGGAACCATTTCCAGCTGCAATATCTTCGAGGAATTCATTGGACTCGACATGGGAGGGCTTAGTGTACCTATAAAATGAAAGATGTTAGTTCTTTTATGCATAAAATACACAATTTTAATTCAGCTTCAACTAAGTTATACTCTGCATACTAACCCAAGGTTGGAAAAGTAAGGGATAGCATCTTGACGAGGACCTTGGAACAGGACATGCCCATCACCAAGTAATATGATCCTATCAAAAAGATCAAACACCTCCTGTGAAAGTTGGGTGATTGACATGATTGCAGAAGATTGCTGAATCCTGCTAATGGTTCTTAAGGTGTCCACAAGATCATATGTAGCAGCTAAATCAGATCCTGAAAATGGTTGATCGTAAAGCATGACAGAATATGTTCCAAGAGCCAACTCGGCTGTTGTGAGCTTTTGGCGGTCAGTGTCGGAAATTTCGTCTCCAGCTAGTTTGTGTTGTATTTCCTTCAAGCTTAAAATTTCTAGCACATACTCTAGGAAAGGATCCTGCCCTTCTACAAGTGCATGTGCAAAGAATTTTCTCATCTGAGGAGTAAAGTTCTCTGGCTGAAGACCCTGAGTACAGTCCCTTGCAAACTCGAGTGTCTCCCGAACTGAAAGAAAAGGAATGTGTCTGCAATCGTACGAGTAATTGAAGTGAAATGCTAACATAAAATTGTCTATAGATGTACACCAAGCAGTTGTCAGGAAATTAAGAAAGTGGATGATTCTCTGAACATATCATTATCGCATGTTTGTGTAATTTTGTTGTTTCGTCTCAGGACACTTACTTGTTAAGCTGACCATTTATGTATGCGATGAGTCTGCTCAGAGAAATCTCAGAGGCATATTTATCATTGTACATGACTTCTCCTTCCAAGATCGAGTTCTTAGTCTCTTTTACTCTCCCTGCTAGAACTTCAAGAAGAGTGCTCTTTCCACTTCCTGTAAGATTTCATCGTCAAAGGAACACCGGTCGGTGTAAGCATCATAAACTATGTTAAAAACTATGTTAATTAGTTTAACACTCTTTCGATCTGGAATTTAAGTTGAATATTGGTGGCTGCAAATGACCTAGTTGACACCCTTTGGGTTTGTGAAAACACACATACGACAGTCAGTTGGTCATTTTAGATTTGTTAACTGTAGTTTCTTAACTTGTTTGATGAGAAAGCATAAATGTTGTCTACTTCCACAGTGAAGTTACTAGCTTGTAAATTCATCAGATTTTTCAGACTTACCAGGTGGACCAAGTAAGAGGGTCATCGAGCCAGGCATGATGTACCCATCCACACCCTTCAGAACCTGCAACCATGTTGAATCCTTTTCTTGCAGAAGAGTCTTTAGAGGACCAACAAAGCATTTCACCACCTTATTTCCAAATGTTTCATATGTGCCGTCGGAAACATGAAACTTCCTCGTAAACTTTATATTCGAAAACCGAACTACCTGCAGCACATCCCAGTTTCTGTTAAACTACATGCTTATTGACCAGGAGTGTGTCAAGTGTCAGATTGTGCAGGCCTCGTAAACATAAAATTTTTTGTTCGTCTTTTGAATAAAAGATATTTAAATAATTATAGGGTAGCTAGAATCAAATTTAAGTCATCAATTTTTTGATTAATTAATTTACAAAATTCAACCGTAAACATAGTCAAATTCTGAAGCATGTTAGAAAAAAATGTGAGATCATCATGAACTAAAAGAGACAAAACTAGAAGCTCCTGGCCAACCAAACTGAAGATTCTAATCTACTGTTTCACATTCTTGTCCTCTCCTAGGCCTAGCAATAACAAGAAACATAACTATTGCATTCAAGGACATTCGCATAAAGTCTAAGTGCCTGTTTGGCCATGGATGGCAACATGATCTTAATGTGGCAATTCATTTGCTCAGGCTTGCAACCATTGAATGTTGAAACCGCTCTGCAGTCTTTCCGATTTGTCAGACTGCAATGCGAAATGGACTCTATTTGGTGTACTAAAGTTTCCTTTTGATTCTTTCAAGGAAAATGAAAATGTTGCTACTTGTTCTTTCATTAGAAATCTCAGTGAGACATGGTTAAACTCAAGAGCTAGCTAGGGTTCCTAGTCTCATCTAATACCTTGATGATAATTCTGGAGCCATGGCAGAAACTAATTAAAGGATAGAGATAACCAGCTTACCTGTTGGGGAATAGGCGGTGTAATTTTCGCCATGTCACGTAGATAACTAACAAAGCCATCTCTCAACAAATAATCCATTCCCATAAGCTCTTCGCTTTTCCTCCCAACCCTATCAACTCCCTCCTCTTTTATTTCCTCTATCTCATTTGCCTCCTTACCAATAATCTTGCCTGCGTCTTCTCTCAACCCATACCTCTTCATACTCTCATACATTCTCAGCGCGACATGCCTAGCCGTCTCCGGTGATGCCTTCTCAATCTTATATTGAAATTCTTGAGACGATCCACCTGAGAATATGGGTGTATTAACTCCTGTTGTAGCTGGTGTCATGGCTCCTTGAGATGGCAATGTTATCACACTGTCGCTTACCACAGAAACATGTTCACAGCCAACTGAAGACTGCCTAGTTGGCGGAGGAATATGTTCCCTACAAACTGAAGGCTGTCTTCTCGTTGGAGAAATACATTCACTGCCAACTGAAGACTGTCTTGTTGACAGAGAAACATGTTCACTGCAAACTGAAGACGGTCTTCTTGTCGTAGGCATATGTTCAGTACTACCAACTGAAGACTGTCTTGTTGTTGGAGGAATGCATTCCCTACCAACCGAAGACGGTGTTCTTGAGGGAGGTTCACCAAATTCGGTATGATCCCGAGCCCACCACATGAAACTTGGATGAGATTTGAACTGATTAGCCATTTTGGAACCCTCAAAAGAAATGGCTGTTTGAGTCTATAGAAGTAAAGAGTTAAGGAGAGGAGATGATCAATTATAAGTGAAGATTCATGCATGGTTTAGTATTACTACAAGCATTTTAATATTCTGCTGATGGAAGTGGGAATCAGATGTCTGTGAATAGTAAACTCAGCATATAACCTGTTCTATATATTGTGGGAGGCGGCTGGCGAAACGCCATGTGGAAGCTGAAGGTAGAGTGACGACAAGTAGATGAGGACGACAGACTGTTACAACATTGAATGGTAAACTCATGTTTGCCTAATATTATTTGAAACTGAATAACGGAATGGAATAAGTTAATTACAAGTAAAAAATAAAAATTGACATTCCAATCAAATGAAAAACGATTTGGAACTTTTTCCCCATTGGCCAAAAATTCACAAGCAATTAGCCAATTTATTTGATTCTCGTATATCTCACAGTTCTATCACTTTGTTCAGTAATGATGATGACCATTGAACTATTAATGATAATGACCATTGAACTATAATACAAGCTGGTTAGTTGCCACCTACAAACCCTGAATGAATTTTTTTTTTTTTCCTTACACATTTTCTTAATCAACCCTAGTAGAAACATCAATATTGACTGAGATCAATCTGGTGTGATCCCTGTTTTTGCTTCTTCTTCTTCTTCCTGTGATTTCCACGACGTAGACAGGACAAGTAGTGAGATTAACAGTACTTGACTATGATTCTAGTTTCATCTTGATATGTCAGCTCTGTTGATGGTTTAACTAGGTGGCAAAGTAGGGTTCTGTAAGAACAAGTCTTCTGCAACAAAATTTAAGCCCCCAGCTAGAGAATTTGTAATGCAAATGGGAAATAGTCAAAGTAGAAACAAAAAAGTTAATGGAAACCTTAAGAGTGGATGATCGGCTATGACTCTGTCTCAGCCCATACCGATCCTAGGAACACCAACTTGATATATTCAAATCAACAACAATGTATCTGTGCCGAGTTTGAAAATGTTTTTTTTTTTCAGACTGTTTTATATTAAAATCATTTAAAATCACTCAAAACAATATAGAATTAATGTCTTTTCGATTCCAATGTATTTTTACAAAATCACTCATCTAATGATCTATTCAAGAAAACTATGGATTTTGTCTATAATTTTTGTTATATTTGTCGATGTTATTGTTGTAAAAAAAAATGTTTGGTAACGTCTGTTGTTAAAATGCTTTCATGCTATACAAGACTCAAAATTTTCATTTTGTAATTTTTGACTTCCGCCTTTGGAATGATTTTTTAAATAACTTTTTTCATTGGTTAAAAAAAAAAAAAAAAACACCCCAAAAACTATACAAAAAGGAGGGACGGCAAGTTGTCCTGTTTTGATGGGTTTCGTTCGGATCAACGTAGGGATTTTTTGAATTAATCGAAAAATGAGGAGGGGTAAGGCGAAGTATCCTGTCTTACATTGACTTTAAACAAATATGATATTTATCTATTCTAAAAAATTTAAATATGATATTAGATAATTATATTTTTTATATTAATTATTATTTTTTTGTTATAATTTAAAATTTGATACAAAATGATATGGGATAAATGAAAGAGTAATGCACACAAATAATTAAGTGGACACCGATACCTCTCGCGAGGATCCTATTACTATTGGGAGGATGATACGAAAAATATTTTCCTACCCAAAGCGTAGAGTGGGGACAGGCACAGCTTGTCAGGGGAGGGGTGGGGGCGGGGCGTGGCATTGCCATTCCATATAAAAAGAAGCAAGGCCCAAAACCCTTTTTATCAAATGGACACTAAACCATGGTTGGCTAAGGCCCTGACTCTTTCAGGCACTCAAATAGCTCAAAATCCCTGAGTGCCGAAAGGGACCAAACACAACCACTTTGGTCCATCGCTATTAAGCCTGGACAAATCTAACTACCAAAACTGAACTGCTAGAAGCTGCTGTCTTTTGAGAAGTATCTAGAATCTGGACTAATGGGTGCATGTTTGTAATGGAATTAGGTAAAATACTACCATTTCATGCCACCCCAGCAATAAATATGATCATGTTCAGCCGCCCAAGGCTTTTGGGCCAAATGATCATCATCCATTTTTTGGTTCAAAACTATTCCCCTCCCACTTCCAACTTCAAAATGCCAAGTCTCAATTGTTTATTTGAAATGTCAGAAGCATCTTACCCTGCTTAAGACAAAAAGAAAACCTTTAGTGGACACTGAATAGGCAAATGCCAAAGGCCATTGGTGAGCAAGCTGAGTTTATGCCAAGAATAAAAAAAATATGCATTGCTTTTTGTTGACCCATACATAAAATACAATTCCCTAGTGGGTTGTCGACCCATGCCAAGGTTGACGAAATTTAAAACATTTTTTTTATCCTTCAATGTATCTTAAATTTAAAAATATCGATTAATTATTCATTGTTTTGTCGGACGTAAAAGATAAGGACAGTTATCTAAAAAGTTTTTAATATACACAAAAACTAAAACTTAAAATTACTTACTTAAATAAAAAGAGCTTTATCTATTGAAGCCAATTATCTTGAATGAAATTCAAAACATTCTTAGCATGTCAATTGCCATTTCTAATGGTTTTAAGTAAATGGGAAGAGTTTTAAATTAATAGTATATGTCAATTTCATTATGTTTTTCATAAATTCATATTGCAAAATCAATCTTTCCCATGTCACACAAAAAAAAAAAAAAAAAAAAATCACCTTACCGATCGATATTCTTTAATTTTAAAGATAGGCTCAATGACTAATGAGATTTACTATCTTTCTTAATTTTTAAAGTTTGCATCTTAAAACCAATACCTAAAAAAATTATTTTGTAAATACAATCAATCGACTTAATGCTTGCTCTTAAAATCATTTACTTAACCCGAAAAAACCTTAATCATCGAATCCAAAATAAAATTGAAAAAAAACAAAAAAGAAGCTCATCTTGAAAAGGAATTGGTCGGTCTCATGCCTTCATTATATTATACATAAGACCCCTCCCAAAAGGAGCTTCCACTAATAATTCCTAGTATAAAAGCAACCTCAAATGAAATCGTTGTAAGTCCTATGTGCATAATCCTCAGTTCATCACCAAGTTTAAGTCCTCTACCAAGTTGTAATAGTGCTTCAAGTGGTCACACACAAGAGACAAGACACGTCCTTAACTGTTTTCAACTCCCTCAAACGTGGGTGCCTTGCTTCTCCTTATCTCCTCCTAATCTCTTTCTCTACTCGTGAAAAAAGTTCCATAATCTTTCAGAACTCAACTTGTCTTCTTTGAATTCAATGTCCTAAGCGTGAGCTTGAACTTGGCTACACCTAGTTAGCAAAACAAAAGCCTATTCTATTATGCTACTAAAGTTGAAAACTTTCTGTTCGTTCTATAAGTAGCCCATTATTTTTTTTATCACTTACATTCATTCCCCTCGATCACCAAGTATGGTGGCCATGGCGTTGTCTAAACTTCTCCTTTTGGCTTTTGCTTTCTTCTTTACTTACATTGAAGGAAGAGTTCATGGCAAAACTAAACTAAATCACTTGCACATTGTTTCTCACATTTCACTACCACCAGCTTCTGCTCCTGCCCCTGCTCCTCAGGCTGCTGTTAGTCCAAGTTATTATACAAATTCTCCAAGTCCTAGCCCTAGCCCTAGCCCTACCCAGGTTCAAAGGGTTGCAAGAGTTTACAATGTACTATCTTTTGGTGCAGTTGGCGATGGTGCCACAGATGATACACAAGCATTCAAGATGGCTTGGGACACTGCTTGCCTTCAGAATGAACCAGCCATTCTGCTTGCTCCTGATGAATATTCTTTCATGATACAGCCTACTATCTTTACAGGACCTTGTAAAACTAGCCTTGTTTTCCAGGTAAAACTTTTTGTTATTGAATTCCATTAATGAACTTGCTTAAGTAGAAGAATAGACTGATTGGTTATTCTGCTTGTAATGAGAAGATTGATGGAACTATAATGCCACCTGACGGGCCTGAATCGTGGCCAAGCAAGATGAGCAAGAGACAATGGCTGGTGTTTTACAAGATCGATGGACTGTCAATGCAAGGAGGTGGTGTTATAAATGGCAGAGGAGAGAAATGGTGGAATCTACCCTGCAAACCTCACAAGGTAAGCTATTTTAATCCATTAATTTCTTGTTGATGTTTTTGTAATTTCTCTAGCTAACTTGCTATGCTTGCTAAACTTAGGGGACTAATGGCACAACACTTCCTGGCCCTTGTGATAGCCCAGTTGTAAGTACAAAAACTATACGTTCTTCTTCATCAAGGGTTTCATGAAAGTTTTATAACCTTTTGTTTTGATTGAATAATTCAGGCTATAAGGTTTTTCCTGAGCTCCAATTTGACAGTCCGAGGACTAAAAGTGAAGAACAGTCCCCAATTCCATTTTCGGTTCGATAGCTGTCAGAATGTTCTTGTGCAAATGCTTAGCATTAAATCGCCATCTCAAAGCCCCAACACAGATGGGATTCACATAGAGAACACAAACAATGTCCAGATACATAATTCAGTTGTATCCAATGGTAAAATCACTTCCATTTTCCTTGCACTTCAGAACTTTTCTTCATCATTTCCATGAATCAATCTCTAAGTTCATGCCATTTTCCCTCTGGTTTGTACTCTAGGTGATGACTGTGTATCAATTGGAGCTGGCTGTCATAATGTTGATATAAAGAACATTACCTGTGGTCCAAGCCATGGTATAAGGTACATTTAGTTAAGCTCTTCCTGAAATACTGCAAAAGTTAGGCGCCTCCAATTGATGGGATGCTTATGCTCAAATTTCAAACTATTAGCTTTACCCCCTAATCTAATCCATTAAACCCAGAAACAAATTTGACGAAACTAAAAGGAAGAAATCGGCCGGTTAGCGATGAGGGAATCGAATTTACTAAATTGCCAGTCATTTATGAGCATTGTTTTGAGAGATGCTCAAAAACTTTGGCCAACAACCGATTTCTGATTTTGTTGCTGCAGCATTGGTAGTCTTGGAATCCGCAACTCACAAGCTTGTGTGTCGAACATCACGGTGACAGATTCGATTATTAAGCATTCTGATAATGGTGTCCGGATCAAGACATGGCAGGGAGGATATGGTTCTGTTTCTAAGATCTCGTTTCACAACATTCACATGGAAACAGTCCGCAATCCAATAATCATAGACCAATATTACTGCCTAACAAAGAACTGCACTAACCAAACCAGTGCAGTTTACATTTCTGATATTCTGTACACGAAAATCAAAGGTACATATGATGTTAGGAGTCCACCTTTGCGTCTGGCTTGCAGTGATTCAGTCCCATGCACTAACCTCAGGTTATCAGAAATAGAGTTGCTTCCTGCTCAAGGCCAATTTGTGGCAAATCCATTTTGCTGGAATGCTTATGGGGCAATGCAGAATCTTACCATTCCACCAGTTTCTTGCTTGTTGGATGGAATCCCACAATACTTTGGGCAGAACAGTATTGATCAGTGCCAGAATAATTTGTATTAGATCTTTATGTAAAGTAGCTAGATTTAGTTACATGTCAGAAGAAACGGCTATCATTGCATAACATGGAATCAGAGGTTTTAGTTCAAGAAAATCGCACCCTATTCCATGTTTCAAACCTTATAATGGAATGAAAGATCAGATTCAGGGATTTGCTTTTTGTTTCCAACTATGAAATTTAGACTTCAGGAAATAGTGACAAAAAAATAAAAATAAATAAAATCCACAAGTTGATGAATTCTACCTTTTGAAAAGTAAGATAAAAAAAGTACAATAACTATCAATTCAATTCATGTCAACTCTTCTAATTCATTTCAACCCAATTATACCGATGATTGGATCCAAACTAACTTCATTACAAATTTACAATATAAAATATAATTCCAAGAACAATTAACTCTTGAATTTGTTGCAAGTTCATGGTATTCTAACGAATTCCAAAAACTAAAAGAACTTACACTTACACGGTCCGAATCAAGTAGTTCTTATAAGTCTACATTTCAGTTCCTTGAATGACATTTCCCAACAATTATTTAGAGCAACTTAGCATATTGGCTGCGGTAGCCAGTGGCAAAGATGATCATAGTTAATTAGCTAGATTGAAAAAAAGAACACATACCATAAGCAGGTTAACGTTAATTCAGTGGTTTTGTATTAAGTTAACCTTTCTAATAAAATAAGATTCGAGTTCTAACAACTCAAAAAACAAAAACAAAAACAAATTAAAAAGGCGTATACCAAGCAAAAGAATGGGTTTGTGTGGGCACTAAGAAAGTATATTTTTCTTTAAGAAACTTGGGACCATGTAAGCCAAACTTAAACCATTACTGCTCAGAACATAAATCCCCCACCTACAGGTCTCAGATTGGAGACACCTATGCCCCTCTTGGAGAAGTGCCAAAAATAAAATAAGGGCAAAATGTGATGGATGAAAGTTGAGAGAAGTTTCTGAAAATGAAAGGGGAGCCCAATTCTCTAGTGGATGAGTAGTTACCTCCCATGCCCAAAGAGTAGCTATAAAAACTATCTTTTCATTTAATTTTTTTTCCCACCAATTTAAAGCTTTGGAGGTTAAAAAAAAAAGAGTAAATTATAAATTAGCCCCTCTATTTTTTAGGAATGAATTAATTAATCTTCTTTGTTTTAAAAACTAGTTATTTAGTATCTTAACTGGTAATGACCATACTATATTTAATATTATTTTATTTTAAAAAAGTCTTATTTTTTAATTAATTCTTCCATATTTTTTTCTTTTTTTATTCCTTACAACAAAATCACAATAAATTGAAAAGGAATGAAAATTATTAAATTACAAGAAAATTTAAAAATATAAAGACTAACAAATTAATTTTTTAAACAAGAAGGACTAGTTAATTTGTTTTTCAAAACTAGCAGATTTAACTTCTAATTTACTTTAAAAAAATAATTGTTTTAAAAACCCAAAATCCTGAAGCTTGATAAGGACTCATTTGGTGAGCAGATCCTCATAAGTACGACAATGATTACTTTTTTAAAAAAGTTCTATTTAGTACTTAAATTATGATTTTATCTATTTTTTAAATTGGTATTAACTCATCCTTTTTAGTGTCTAAATTGATTAAATTAATTCTTTTTTTTTCATAGATAGAATCTTGTAGCTCATAATCGGTGGTTAGCCAATCAATGAGTTATTATTAATAGTTAGTAGTCTGAAAAAAATAAATTCCCTTCAAAAATAAAATATAATTTAATAATTTAGAACAAAAAATATGTCATCAGATAACGAAACAATTAAAAAAAATTAAATAAAATACTTAATTAGTAATTTAAAAAAAAATCAATTAAAAAATCATCTCTGACAAATTTTGTCCCAATGAAAAATAACTTAATCAATCAATCAATCGTATCCTCTCCGTCTCTTTTGATACATTTCTTTTGTCTTCTACATCATCTCTGGCAAATGCTGCGTTTCTAAACATTCGAGCTGCTATCCTCTTCCTAAAAAATCCATCACCAGTTAAGGCATATCTTGCTCCATGCATGCCAAGCTAACTGACCAATTTATTTGCCATAGAAAGCTTTTTGTCTTGACTAATGATTTTATAACCAACCTTTTCCTGTTTCTGCAACGAAGGATATATTTTATAGTGGATAGCTGTAGTATCATTAGTCGTGGCAAAAGTTTTCTGTGAAATAATTAATCACCATGGATCAGTTTCGACTACCATATTAGGTTTGAAAATAGCTAGGTTTTCAGGTTAATTATATTGCTATGTGCCACTGTTAAGAAACATTTTGAAAGATTAATGTGAGTTATGAAAACTTTAATATTATTAAGATACAAGAACGTCGCGCTTTGAGTTCGCAGCTCGGTGGTGAGGTTGAGGGTCGATAACCGATGACACTCGGGTTCAATTCTCTCGCGCACGCCTATCACCCCCGCGATGCCTTACATGCCCATTGGGCTTGTAGAGTGTTCGGTAGGTCCGGGAATTAGTCGAGGTGCGCACAAGCTAGCCCGGACACCCCGAATTAAAAAAAAAAAAAAAAAGAAGTGACATTTCACGTGAGTCGGTAGTTTTTCTTCAAAAAATGGAAAGTTTTTTCCATTTTTTTTCCCGAACAATAACATGGCAACATTTATTCATCAAATAATAATTATGGTTATTACTGTTATATGATAATGTTATTGTCATTTTCTGAATGAAACACCTTTGAACTTTCTATAAAATCATATAACAAAGACGAATATATCTAAATTTATTAAATAACAAGTCGTTATTTAAAACTATGAGCTTCAGTATATAATTAACCAATCATGGTTTTGCTTTTTCTCTTTCTTAACTTAAAAAAAAAAATCAAGATAAATGGATAAAGTGAAAAGAATAAAGTCATAAGAAAATTTGCAAATATAAAAATTAAATTATTAGTTTTGAAAACAAAAGGGACTAAATTGAAAAAGAATGAAAAGAATAAAGTTACAGAAAAAATTACAAATATAATGATTAAATTATTAGTTTTTAAAACTAGAGGTATTAATTTATTTATTTCTCAAAACTAGAGGGATTAATTTATAATTTACTTGAGACGACTCGTAGAAAATGAGCCCAAGTCTCTATTAGATTGGATTGTTAGGTCTCTCTGTCATCTTTTATAGACTAAAGCTTCGTCTAATAGAACTGCTAAACCAAAATCATGCCCAAAGATTAATCCATGAAAACAATTTCTTCTTTTTCCCGCCAATTTTCAACTGCTAAGCAGCCAAAACCCATTTCTTTGACAACCCAAAATCCTCAACTTTCCTCAAAATCCACAGCGCTAACTGAGGACTTGTGTAATAAAATTTTGGACCGGAACCCAGATGCCAAAACACTTAAAAAACTCCATTCCAAGATTTTAGTTGACCAAAACTTTCACTCAGATCCTTCACTTGGCATCAAGTTAATGAGGGCTTATGCTGCTTGTGGGGAACCATGTCACACACGCTACATATTTGATGAAATTACTGACAAGAATGTTGTGTTCTTTAATGTCATGATCAGAAGCTATGTTAACAACGGTTTGTATCAAGATGCTTTACTGGTTTTCAAAACCATGGCTGATCAAGGGTTTTATCCTGATAATTATACTTATCCTTGTGTGTTAAAGGCTTGTTCGGTGTCTGGGAATTTGTGGGTTGGCTTGCAAATTCATGGTGCTGTTGTGAAACTTGGGCTTGATATGAATCTTTATATTGGGAATGGGTTAGTTTCTATGTATGGGAAATGTAAGTGTTTGGAGGCGGCAAGGCAAGTTCTTGATGAGATGCCAAGGAGAGATATGGTTTCTTGGAATTCAATGGTTGCTGGGTATGCACAAAATGGGAGGTTTAATGATGCATTGAAGCTTTGTAGAGAAATGGAGGGTTTGAAGCTAAACCCTGATGCCGGTACAATGGGAAGTCTCTTGCCTGCTGTGACGAACACATCTTGTGATAATGTTTTGTATGTTATGGAGATGTTTATGAACCTGAAAGAAAAGAGTTTGATTTCTTGGAATGTGATGATAGCAGTGTATGTGAATAATGCAATGCCTAATGAAGCAGTGGACTTGTATTTGCAGATGGAAGGGCATGGGGTTGAACCTGATGCTGTCTCTATTTCTAGTGTGCTTCCTGCTTGTGGGGACCTTTCAGCCGTGGTGTTGGGAAGCCGAATTCATGAATATGTTGAAAGGAAGAAGCTTCGGCCAAATTTATTGTTGGAGAATGCATTGATTGATATGTACGCAAAATGTGGATGCTTGAAGGAAGCAAGGGCTGTATTTGATCAAATGATGTTTCGGGATCTTGCATCATGGACTTCTATGATCTCTGCTTATGGTATGACTGGTCAAGGTCAGGATGCTGTGGCACTCTTTAAAAAGATGAGGAACTCAGGTTTAATTCCAGATTGGATTGCTTTTGTTTCTGTTTTAGCAGCCTGCAGTCATGCTGGGTTAGTTGACGAGGGTTGGTATTGCTTTAATCTAATGGCTGAATATGGGATAAGTCCAGGGATAGAACACTTTAATTGCATGGTAGATCTATTGGGACGTTCTGGGAAAATAGACGAGGCCCATCACTTGATCAGACAGATGCCAATGGAGCCTAATGAAAGGGTTTGGGGGTCTCTGTTAAGTGCTTGTCGGGTTTACTCTAACATGGATATTGCACTTTTGGCTGCCGATTTCCTTTTCCAGTTAGCTCCTGAACAGTCAGGGTATTATGTGTTGCTATCTAACTTATATGCAAAGGCTGGAAGATGGCAAGATGTTGAAACTGTTAGGTCAATCATGAACAGCAAGGGGGTCAAAAAAATTCCCGGCATTAGCAATGTTGAGATCGATGATCACGTTCACACCTTTCTTGCTGGTGACAGCTCTCATCCCCAGTCAAATGAGATCTACAAAGAGTTAGATGTATTAATTGGAAGAATGAAAGAATTGGGTTACATGCCTGAAACCGATGCTGCTCTTCACGATGTGGAAGAGGAGGACAAAGAATGCCATCTAGCATTTCATAGTGAGAAGCTGGCTATTGTGTTTGCCATTCTGAATACAAATCCTGGAACTACAATCAGAATTACAAAAAATATTCGCGTTTGTGGGGATTGCCATGTTGCTGCCAAGCTTATATCCAAGATTGCGGAAAGGAAGATCATCATTAGAGATACTCATCGTTTTCACCATTTTCATGATGGAGTTTGCTCCTGTGGGGACTATTGGTGACTGATTTTAAGTGAATATCTTGCAGTGATATGTTGCCTTGCTCATGTTGATTTAAGTCCCAAGATAGGCTTGTTACCACAAAGCCATGACTTTGGCGTTGAAACCGAAAGATTGAGGTAATGCATTCAGCATTCTGAATTTCTGGTTCAAATGTCAAGCCCAACAATCCATTAAATGTCTAAAATTTGAGAAAATCAGGTGTCAAATTAGAAGGTTTAAATTATTCGAAGGAAAGGCATCAGGCCTCCAAATGCACGAGTCCTCAAAAACTGATGGCCCATTTGGTCACCAGAAACCAGAAGCCGAGAATGAAGATCAGAAGTTCAGACTGGATTACAAAGAAATTACAATGGCAATTTGAATTCCATGTTTGTACCTTTTGAGGGTCTTTGACATGAAATTTACCCATTTTATATGAGATGGGAACAAATCTTGAATCAGGGTAGAAGTTTAAATCATTCATTGATTTAATACAGAAAGCACTTTTTTCTTTTTGAATTGTCATGCTTGAGGACTAGAGAGAGATACAGCATCGATTTACGAAGGAGGCTAAAAATGATCTTATTTTCTTTCATATTCCAATTTGGAAAAAGAAAAAGAGTAAGATTCAACCACGAACTATCCACAAAAAAACCTTTTCAGGAGCAAATCGCAGTATTAACGCACGAGTTAGTGGAGGCAGAAGAAAGCAATATGTACATTGCTAAAAATATAATAGAAAATTGGAATCTTATTCATTCACACAGTAAACTGAGATTCAAGAAACTTTCAATCAGTAGCCAAAACCTTTTTGGAAAAAGGTCGAAGAAAGTACATGAGAAGTCTTTGTGCTACCATAAATACATCTTTTTCATTCACCATACACTCATCTGTTTATTTTGAGCATTTCAATACATGCATCCATCTTAACAATTGTCGTCAATAACAGGACAAGCTTAAGTGCTTGTGCGATAAAGAGCAAGATGGATGCCGATAGATTTCAATACAAAGCGGCAATTACCTCCAACAAGGAAGCAGCGAATTGCATTTGTGTCTCCTCATCTATAGTCAAGAAAAGTGGTACGTGCACAAAGAGAGACTTTGTCCCACTTTGCTCTGCAAACCGAAGGGAGTGGTAGTAAACATAGTTGCACACAAATCGGCCAGCATCGTCAGATGTCATCACTTCATAACCTTTCTTTGCCAAGCACTTTGTGATCTCCTCAACAGGAAGAGTAGTCTGTGTGAAGTGAGAAGAAGAAACCCTTTTAAAAAGTGTAAATTAACAAAGAAAAGAAAAAAGGAAAGCTAAAATAGTCTTGTGAAAGTACAAGCAGCATCTTTGCAAAGCAATGCATTCAAAGATATCCAGATATCTCTACATCCAACCTAACAACATAATTAGAACCCAGTATGAGTAATTTTTACAACAAAAAGTTGCTGCCAACTTGAAATTTTTTCCAAACAAATAAACGAAAAGGCAATGCAAGCTGAAGGGATAGTTTTCTCCTTTTTTCATTTACATAATCTGGTTCTGTTGAGGCAACTCTAAATAGATTCTAGTTTATACACGCTATGTAATAAAGCTATTAGCATCCCCTGATCCAATTTCTCTGCTTAATGGCATAAAGGTTGCAATAAGAAGAAATATTGAGATCCATAACCACTGACGGGTAATCGAATCCAAACTAATGTCACAGGAAATTTCTTCATGTTTCCTTTGCCATTAGCAATTGAACAGGAGATTAGGATCAAGACAGTTTAAGTTGACATGGTTCGGCCCTAAAACATTCCAAGAAATAAATGGACAATTAAATAGTGCACCAAAAAAAAAATCAATTGATAATATGGTATGACACCGTAAACATTGTGATGAGGAAGCAAGGAATAAAGAAGTTCAGATACTTCTTGGAGCATAAATTGTGTGGTTTCAAGTCATGTCAGCATTCAAACTGAATAAAGTACGCCATTCCAAAATCAAAGTTGGGGCCTCCATTCAAGAAAAAAGGCAGCTTCTATTAAACTAAAATCATACCACCTAATATCTCTGCTTTAAAAGCAAAGGAACATTGAAAAGAAAGGAGGACTGCTCATGTCATATTCTGCAACTTCGGTGCCATGGAAAAGATAGAATGTAATAGAAAATAAGTAGCCTTGGATATCAAAAGTAAGGTCCAACTCCAAAAGGGAAAAAGAAAATCTATATCATAATAAGATGCCTAAAAAAAATGCACTAACAAATTGATTATTTCTATTTGCCATCTGACATAGCATCAACTGCTGAAAAATAAAGGAAAAGAAAGAGTGAATTGACACCCATATATACCTCTCGAACTCGTGAAATTCCACCATCTGAAGGAATGATGGGCACTTTCTGCAAATCAAACAAAGGAACTTTTCATTATGAAGACAGAACAATGAAAAAATTAAAGGCTCAGAACCAATAAAAGAAAAGACCTTCAAGATATGTCTAACCTGTGGTTTCCATCCCAGCTCATCTGGACAGCGAAAAGTAGCTTCATTGACAGCCTGATGCTCAATGGCAAATCTTGTTGCCCCACTATTGACCCCGAAGTGTAGCTGAAAAAATCATGTTAAAAAAAAGGTATAAAGCAGTATGCAGAAATCCAAAGACCTATGAAAGAGCTGAGCAATATGCATGAGAAATGATAGAAAAGATATATGCTTAACTACCCAAATAATTCTTCCCGGACTTGAAGATTCAGAATCCTTCGACTTTATGGAAGACCGAAAGATCTCATATAGTGAAGCAAGTGCTCCTTGTCCTGCAGTCTCGAGAATGCTGCAACTCCCGAGAATCACACCTTTTGGCAAGCCCTTCTTCTTCATGTACTCTTTTAGATTACTAACAATAGTCTCGGTTGGATTCTCAGCAACTCCATGGAATTTCTTGAATCCTGTCACATGGATTGTTACAGCTGGAGGCCCTTCAGACCCCATTAACAATTCACTTTTTTTTCCTTTTTTTTTTTTTTAGATTTACTTGATCAAAAAGGTACTGTATCCTGCAAATTAGATTTAGATCCAAGCACCTGCATGAAAAAAAAAAATTGAGTTCATCTGCCACACAATTAGAATCAGTAAAGAATGACCGAACATAGAACAAATACATTTTCAATGATCATCACCATTCTAAAACAAATTAGAATGCCTTTATACTTTGTTATAGTAGGTAACGAAACGAAAACTAATTCACTCATTAAGCCCAAAATCCTATCAATGTTTGCTTAAAAATTACTGAAACTACATACTGTAAACATCATTTAGCTATCATGACTAGACCCTGAAGATTTCTAGTCCTCCTGAAACAAAATATCACACCTTTCTGTAACTTTGTACGAAGAAATTAACAATCCTAAACTTAAGTGACAGAACCAATTGCCTCAATTCGAGATAAAACACAACAAAAGAGTAAAGTTATATCTTTATTGATCAAAAGAAGATGAAAACGACTAATAACCCATGTCAAGGTTCTGAAAATGAATCTCTTAATCTAATCCAAAATCGATTAAGTACCACCCAGCTAGAATAGGTCACACCTTTCAGAGGAAAACGAAAACACAACCCCAGATGAAAAAACCACTGCTATCCACCTGAACTCAAAATTCAAGCTGCTACACAATCAATAAACAATTGATCAAGGACCAGCCAGATAACCATACACATCAAGAAAACAATCAAAACCCAGAAATCAGACAAACAAAGGGACTAAAAACATCCATCTTGAAATTCAAAAAGAAGAAGAAGATGAGACCTTTCCTAAATTTTCTTACCTGTAATCTTCAAAAGAACGAAAGTAAGAGAGGAAAGAAAAAAGGGTAATGAATGACTCAACCACCAGTCTTATCTGTGGCCAAAAAGTTGATTTAACACTAATGAAGAACTGATAAAGATTCCAATCAGGTTATGAGAGAGAGAGAGAGAGAGAGAGAGAAGATGAGATAAAGGAGGAGTTGAAAAATATCAGTATTAGTTTAAAAGGAAAAAAATATGTAAGATAAATAATAATAATAATAATAATAACAACAACAAGGCCAATTGGTTATGAAGTAGTGTAAATTAGTAGTTAAAAGAAAAAAAAAGTTTCTATTTTTTTCTGATTTAAATTTTTAACTTTTTAATGTAATTAAATTTTTTTTGTAATATTAAATATTAAATGTTAAATGTGTATAATATGTTTTGAGATTGATACGAAATAAAAAAATAATAATAATAATTACATATAAAAAATTTAAAAGCTCAAATTAAAAAGAAAAAATTATAAGATTATTTTTCCTAACCAATAATTCAGGATATTTTGTAATCAATGAATCTAATAGTACTAATACAACAAAAGCTTCTGTAATTTATGTCATTTTTTCTATTTATATGATTGTTGGTGGTAAAAAATAAAAATAAAAAAAGGATGCATTCGTAGAAAATGAAAAGCACACACTATGGGACCCATAAATGGTTTATAATCATTGGTTACAGTCATTATCTTAATTTTCGGTGCAATGATTTTAGATTTTTAGGTAATTTGGGTGTTTAGAGATAGGATAGAGTTCGTCCGTCCAAATTTTAGATAATTTATATTATGATAAATTATTGCATTAAGATGTCATGTAAAGCTATTTTCTTTCTTTTTTACTTTTTATCTTAGGCTAGTAATTGTGTTTTTATGGTATTTTCAATTAATAAAGTTAGAATCTGAATTACCACAATTTCTTCAATTATAACAATATAATGAAAGATTCTTTTTAGTAGTTCAAGACCCATTGGGTTTTCGAATTCCATGCCTTGTAATACTTTTTTTTTTTTCCTCATCGTTATAGAAAAAAATATTTGATAAAATGTACCATTGAAAATATATTTGTATTGATAAACTTTAAGTTATAAGATAAATGGTGAAAAAAAAATACCACTATCACCAAGCTTAGTTTTACATATCCTTAATCCTTTTTTTTCTTTTTTACTTAGGATTAACATAATCTTTAAAAAATAACTGGGATTAACAAAAAAAAAAAATAAAACTAAATATTGGTTTATTATTTATATACTATTTATCTAGACTTATTTCACTATTCATATAGATTCATGTGTTTCTTTTTTTCATAATTTTCAAACTTTCATAATAAATATTCTTAAAAAATAAGTTTATTATGAAAGTTTTTATGACATTACACTTTGATCTCTTTTTAAAACATTATTTTTTCAATCTGTAATTTTTTTGCTTCATTTTTGTCATTTTGGTCCTTACCTTTTTTTTCTCTCGGTTTTTTAATTAAAAATTTTAAGGCAAATAAATGTTTAGAAAAAATAATTTATAAAATAAGTTTTTAGTTAAAAATCCATTGATTTTGAAATTTTTTTTCCTTACATTATTATAAATTTTTTAGTCAATAATGTGAATAGAGATAAATAAATAATATTTTTTAATCAAAAATTTATAAATAATAATCAATTAAATATAAAATAACATAAGATATCAAACTGAAATAATTTTTTTAAAAATAAACCCTAATAGTATGCAAGAGTATGGAGGTTATATAGCTAAGATTTAGAATTTATCTCGCATTTATAAAATATGGTAGTTAAATCCAAATTGGTATCTTCATTGTTAGGAAAATGGTCGTAAAAGGCACGGCGCCTAGCATAAGGTTCTCAATGAATTCAACGGTGGGAGTAAATTAAAAATTAGTCCCTCTAGTTTCAATAAACAAGTTAATTAGTTTTTTTAGTTAAAAGATTAATCATTTAGTCTCTCGATTATTATTGACTGTATTTAATTTAATATTATTTTATTTTAAGATATGTTTTATTTTCTCATCGATTTTTTTGTAGTATATATTTTTTATTTTTTAAAACAAAAAAACGTAAATGGACAAAAAGGACTAAATGATTATTTTTTAAAATAAAAGAATTAATTAATTTACTTTTCAAAGCTATAGGGACTAATTTATAATTTACTCGTAAATGGTGGGGTACCTAAACATTGTATATTCATTCACAAGGGCGAGGAGGTACTTTGGTGTTTTGTCTTGTTTTCTGGTTAGCCAATGATTTGTCGGTTTTGGCAATCTGTGGATGACAGACATCTCTTCGCTTTCATCGTCACAAACTAATATTCCTTCATTTTATTACCACTTCTACTGCTACTTTGTCTTTGGGGTTTCATAGGTTTACAAGTGGGTTAGCTATGCATCCATCACAGCAATTAAATAGACAAATTCAATAAGGAAATCTATACATTATAGTTTCGACTTACTATTTAATCAAGTCCCAAGGCTAGGTTTGATGGTGAATGACATATGCTTCGTACCTTAATTTTTTCAGTTTAAATTTTAAATTTGTATTTTGAGAATTTTTATTTTCTTAAATATATATGATTAGATTTAAAAAAAGAATTAATCTTGATTACTATGGAAGTTGATTGTTATTTTTTGAAAAAAAAATAGATATTATGAAAAGATTGATGTGAGAAAAAATATATTTTAAAATTAAAATAGTATTAAATTTAATGTAGTTAAAGCTGATTAAGGAATTAAATAATTAATTTAAAAAAAAGATTAATTATTTCATTTCTTAAAGCTAAAATAACTAATTTATAATATACTATTTTTTAAATCCATAATCACTTCAAATGAATAATGATTAAAAGTACTGATCAAATAATGGATGATCACTGATCACCCACTTTTTACTTTTGATAAATTTAAGTAGATCATGTGGATTTAAAGGGTCTTCATAATTTATTCAAACAAAAGTATGAGTTAATTATTTACACCGTATTTAAATTCCTTTTAATAATAGTGCATCGAGATAAAAATATATTTTTTTTCCGATAACTCAAGATGTTCGGACTAACTTACACGTATCACGATTAATCTCCGAATTCATTGAACATCCTACAAGCTCGGTGTAGAAATAAGACACTCGTGAGAGTGATAAACGTGAGTAAAGAGAGTCGAACTCGGATAGTTATCAGGCAAGTCCTCAATTGTTAAGCTCCGACCTCAAGCGTCATTAAAAAAATATATCTTTAAAATCGTACGAAAGGGATCTGAGCGTAAAAAAAAGATAAAAACGAAAAATGGGATAGGATTACTCTTGTTAAATCACGTGCTATTTTATTAATCTAGAAGGGGCTCATAATAGATCTCTGCAAATTGCAGAAAATAATAGAGACATAGAGTGGTTGCTTGTTGACTATTGCGTTGTAGCCGACCTTATGGATGAGGCCACGAGGGAGACATGGAAACATGCATGCATATTGTAAGTCTCGAGAAGGAAAGCAAGTGTACCTTATCAACATCATTATGTTTTTAATGAATTTGATTCATTGATTGATTGCCAAAAAGAATATTGTTTTTCAAATCTATTTATATTTGAAGGTATTCCTACGATATTTATATCAGGACCAAAAATATTTAGAATATCTTAAAGAATCGGAGAATATAGTGGTTGATAGATTAGTTAATATGTCTTATAATCATAAAGGAAAAAAAGAGTATTTTATTTATCACAAGTTGTCTTCAAATGTTAAACTTGTTTCTAGGTGTGATAGATTTGGTTTCTACGCTTATAAAATATAACATTTTTTGTGTTATATTTATTATATACGTTATGTTTTCTTATCCCTCGTACTTGGGTTACGACCGGTTTGTTCATCCTTGTACTTTTGCTTTTTATTTAATAAAACTTATCAAGATTTCCTCCTTTTTTTCAAATAATAATAATAATAATAATAAAAGATGCATATATATATATATATATATATATATATATATATATATAGTGGCGAATGCGAGAATCAAATATCAGCGGAAACTAAAATAAATATTTATAAATTTGTAATGATTTACACAAACTTATATATATTATAAATAACATATCAATATATATGTTAAAATAGTCTCAAAATATAATAAATCAAAATAGAAATCTTCGTTATTTCGAGTAACGAAAATCATTTATAAGCAAACTTATACTAAAATTTTCAACAATTTCTTGTTGAATATATACCAACAAAGAATCGAAAAGAAAGTCATTTTTTTATTTTGTTACAAAATTTAGTCTTGACTATGCTCATAGTTGAAAATAATTGTTCCGTGGCAACTAAAAACTAAACAATAAGAATAAGTATTATCAATCTATACAAAAGTGGATAACTTTCAAATTTTCTTATATTCATCAACCATTGACACAAAATCGGATATAGCCGATAATGTTTTGAAATCAAAAAGATTTTGTACATGATCAAAACGCTCAAATTGCATCTTTAATTGCAGCATTTCATAATCGATAAAGTATCAAAGATAAAATTTCTACTCCAACTTACAAATGACATCAATCCTAAATGATATGTGTATCTCTCTAGGATAATTTTTCTATGCTAAGTGAATATTTTATATGTTTTTTGATGCATGAATAGTAATTTTTATGCAAAATAAATATTTTGAGTATTTTAAATGTGTATGAAAAATGTTCTATTTGCATAGAATATTTACTTGAAGGGTATTAGATTATTTTGTGTCATTGGGTGAATTTTTTGATGTTCAATGAATGTTTTCGATGTATAAATAGTATTTTTTGTGCAAATTAATTATTTTGAGTATTTTAAATATGTTTGAAAATTATTCAATGGGTATAGAAAAATCATTAAGAAGGCGTAAGAATATTCTATGAACCTAGGTGATTTTTTCCGTGCATAAATAATATTTTATATAGAAATAAGTATATTTTTACATTTATTTAAGCCCTCAAATTAATTATTTTGTGTAAAAATACACTCATTTATCAATAGGTTAATTAAAATTCCAATTTAAGCATTCTAAAAAAAAATCAATTAAAACATGAATTAAGATGGTGTCGTATTAAAAGTAAAATTTTGATAAAATAAAAAAGATGATGAAAGAGTGTAGCATGGGATGGGATATTTCATGTGGAAAAAAAAAGTTGGACGAGGAAAGGGGTCGGGGCCCCCGTAGAGTTCTACTAGTGGTCCGCCCTCTATATATAAGTTGGATGGGGGAGGGGGCTAAGGCCCCTATAGGGTTCTACTTGGGCCGCCCCTATATATATACTCGTAGTATCCTTATTCAAATCTACAAACTTTTGATTTGAATGCATTTAGAGATCTTATGTTCGAGTCTCAATTTTATTTATATGTGAACAAAATTCAAATTCTAATTACTTACCAACCAAGCTAATCCATACCGATCATGGCTTATTGAAAAATATATTGGTTATCTAATATATAAAACAAGTAATGAAATCACCCTCTCTCTCTCTCTCTCTCTCTCTCTCTCTCTCTCTCTCTCTCTCTCTCTCTCGTGTGTGTGCTTGTTTAAGAATTTCAACTAAACTTGCCGTTGGTATCATTTCCAAAAGCAACCCTCCATTTCATTTCTTTTAGCTCTAGTTTCTTTCTATCAATTTTTCTCTCGGCTCATTTTCAATCTAGATAATAGATCTAGGAGATCTAAAAGATCATTATGGATATGATCTTTTGTTGTTCACTCACCTAGTTACAAATCTTCCGTTTGAAGATAAAATATTAAATTTGATGCATACTCGTGGTGTTTTAGTTGAGAAGAAGATAATAAAATCTATCTAAATAGCTTTTTTAAAGTTACAAAAATAACAAAAGATCTCACCTCACAAATATATCATTCCCTAATTTCGTGATCTTCATATTAAGATTTATGGTTTAAGTGCTTCAATTCCAAATTGATTGTATATATGTTATAATTTGTAGTATGTTGAATCGATAGTAAATAATTGCAAAACAAGTCTTCCTCCGGTGCTTAGAGAACCATCCGATGACTTATTTAGTTACAAAAAGAAGTGTATTATTTGAATAGGCTTTAAGAGATTTTGCTATTATACGGATAAGATATGTAATAGTATATCTATTTTGAGTTTAGAAAATAAAACTTGTAACAATTAATGTATTAAATTTTATATAAGTGAAGTGTCATCAACTTGTATGAAGTGACGAGTAGAATCATAGTTTTCAAAAAAGGCATAATCGCTATTATATAACGATAATAGGACGCCCCATTACCATTATTTGATGTTACGGATACCTCGATATTGTTTCACACGAATAACGATAAATAACGACATTATAAAAAAAGTAGAATTTCAGCCATTTTAGTTACCGAAATTCGGGTAGAAAGGTAGAGATGAGAGGGAGAGAGGCAAAGACGAGAGACAAAGAGGTTTCGATAACAAAGGTAGAGACTCGAATGAGAGAAAAGAGACGAACTTGAAAGAGACCCTTTTATTTTGAAAAGCAAGAGAATCCACGTGAAGGTTTTTAATATCAAATATTTGTAAGTTTTGATTGAATAAATTATAAATTAGTCCTTTAATTTTGAAACAATAATTTAGTTAGTCCTTTTATTTCAAAAACTAATAGTTTATTTATTTCATTCATTTTATATATTTTAATTTACTTTTATTGTTGTTAAAAAAATAGAAAAAGGAAAAATAAATAAATTTATACCATGAAAATGATTGATAAAAAAATATTTTATAGAATAAAATATAATACATTGAACATGATCAATACCGATTAAAAGATTATATAATTAGTTTTTAAAACATTAAAGGCTAATTAATTCTTTTATCGTAACTAATCTATCTCTTCGCATGGATAAGAAGCACTTCCCAACGTACAATTTTGAGTATTCCGAGAATAAATTCTCAAGAGTGCTACCCATAAAAATCAAACCTAAACCTAACCTACAAGTCAATATTTATTTATCGCCGAGCTACCACTTTGTGATTTTGTTTTTATTTACATTCGAACAGAATTCAAATTCTAACCGCTTACCAACCAAGCTAATCTTACTAATCATGGCTTATTAAAACATATGCCGGTTACATATACTCAAATCTAATATAAATCAAGGTGATTTGATTGGTAAAATTTATTTATATATAAAACAAGCAATGAAACCACCATCTTCTCTCTACTTGTTTAAGAATTTCAACTAGGCTTGCCGTTGGTATCATTTCCAAAGGCAGACTCTCCATTTCCTTTCTTTTCGCTCTAGTTTCTAAGTCTTTCTATCAATTTTGCTTTGGCTCGTTTTAAATCTAGATAGTCTAAAAGATCATTAAGGATTTGATTTTTAGCTATTCGCTTATTTGGTTACACATAGTGTGTTTAAAGATAAAAAAATTAATTTTAGAGCATATTGTGGTGTTTTAGCCGAGAAAAGGATAGCAAAATTTGTCTAAATAACTTTTTTAAAAGTTACCAAAGCAACCAAAAAATCTCACCTCACAATCTTATCATTCCCTAAGATCATGATTTTTGGATTAAGATTGATAGTTGAATTACTTCTATTCCAAATTGATCGTATAGTTGATATAATTTGTTGTATGTTAAATGGATAGTAAATTATTGCAAAACAAGTCTTCCTCTAGTGTTTAAAGAACCATCTTGTGATTTAGTTAGATTACGTATAAGAGGCGTAAAGGTTTTCATAAAAGAAATGAAGACTCGTACGAGAGAAGAGAGATGAACTTGGAAAAAGATCCTTTTATTTAAAAAGAAAGAGAACCTAAGGGAAGGTTTCTAATATCAAATACCCGCAAGCTTTGATTGAATAAATTATAAATTAGTCCGTTTATTTTGAAACAATAATTTAGTTAGTTCTTTTATTTCAAAAACGAATAATTTATTTATTTTGTTAATTTTATATTTTTAATTTATTTTTATTATAGTTTTAAAAAATAGAAAAAAAGGAAAAAATAAATTTATAGCATGAAAAAAATGACGAAAAAAATATTTTATAGAATAAAATATAATACATTAAACATGATTAGTACTCGATTAAAAAATTACATAATTAGTTTTTAAAATATTAAAGGTTAATTAATTCATTTATCAAAACTAGAGGGACTAATGTATAATTTAATCTTTATTATTCTATTTTGTTTGTCTTGCATGCACAAATAAAAGGCTTGCAAAGTAAATACATGTTTTAATTGAATAAATTATAAATTAGTCCTTTTGGTTTGAAAAAATAAATTACATGGTTCTTCTTGTTTTAAGAACTTATTATTATTATTTTTAATTTTATGTTATTTTTTAATTTATTTTTCAAAACTAGTTATGGTTGTAATTTTGATAGATAAGGATCATAACATCAACAACAAGACGATAACTATTATTATGATTCTCTACGATGATTTTTTTTTAAGATGAATATTTTATAATATGTATATTGAAATTATAGTGTTTTTTTTTATATTAATCTATTAAAAGTTTTATTAATTATTTTTTATAATAAATTCAATTATTATTATTGTATAATATTAAACTATTGAAAATGTTATTACATATTAGTATGTTTAATTAGTAAAACTCGTTAAAAATATATGAATTATAATAAATTTATTAATAATTATTAATATATTCATAATATCGATTGTCGTAATTGTTATTTTACTATTGTTGTGATAAGTTACGATCCGTGATTATGATTTCGATCGTTTTTCAACAACCGATCGTTATTTAAAATTATGAGTAAAATGATATCTTTTTGTGTATTCAGTCGTTTATATATAAATTATGATGGTCTACTTGAAACTTGATTGGAAAGCAATTTGATCTGACCCGAAGATAACGTTACCACTAGGGTGGAAAAAAAAAATCATTAGCCGTCCAAAAAACGACATGAACAAACAATCGATTGTAATTAGTGACTCCCTCTTGTACAAGATCACTATCAAGTAGGACCTACAAGTCCATCGGAGTAACAACCAATCAATCACCGGAAAAGTCCAATCGCAGTCTCCAACGTGTCCTAGTCTAATCCCCTACAACCAGTTTCACCAAACCCAGGTTACACCAACAATCAATCTCCCTCTTTCTTTCATCATGGCTAAAAGAACTGAACTTTTACTGTCAAAACCCCACTAAATCCCAGAAGGGATGTCACTTTCATTTCCAGCTTTATCGATACCATGTCGGGATTCTTCAACTTCTAGACCCGTTTCTACTTTGTTCAAGTTCTCTCAAAGTCCCTTATTGTAGCTTGCAGGTTAGTGAGATTTTGCACTATTAAGTTTTAAACTTTTTGTGGTTCTACAAATGCCTATTTGTTTGAGTATATTTTGAAGTTTGTTGCATTTTGGTGGTTTATGTTAGGTGGGGACAAAGAATTATGGAGGAGGTGCTGGTTTATGTAGAAGGTTTTGTGGGTTAAAGCTATGGATGATTGAAAGATTCAATCGTTGGCAAAAGAATGGGGAGTTTGGACCTTTGAAGGAGTTCATGACTATAAGGAATCAAAATTTGCCTGATGGTTAGTGATGGTTCATTGTTAATTGTGATTGTTGTTACTTACAAGTGGGAGTATGTCTCAATTTTAGTTGAATTTGTGGTGAAAGATTGTGTTTTGAGTCTTAATGATTCATTTTAGTGAAAGTTTGTGTTTAATTCATCATAGAAAAGGAAAGAGTTTTTGATTTGAAATAAATATTCATTGTTGAATGTGATCATTATTGATTAGTTGAATTGTAGTGAAAGTTTGTTTTTGGACTGTAGATCCCTTCGAAGAGTGCGTTCATGGTTAATGATTTATTAAACTGAAAGTTTGTGTTTTGTTCTGATGATTATTACCAAAGGAGCGCGTATGTGTCTGTGAGTGTCAATTTGAGTTGAATTTTTTGTGAAAGCGTGTTTTTAACTGTAGATTCCGTTGAAGAGACTAAAAGAGCTCCGGAACCTGAAGAAAGTTCGTTGCATGAACTTCAAGCTAATCCCTTAACAAATGTGGTGCCTTCACCAAGTCATTCCTTGACTAATGCGACTGAGGGAGGTAGAGGGCCTTCTCTCTGCATTGCAGTCATTGGAGCTACTGGTGAGCTTGCAAGGGGGAAAGTTTTCCCAGCCTTATTTGCTCTGTATTATAGTGGCTTTCTACCTGAGGTGAGGTTTGCTCTGATGTCGATGTTCAATGTTTGTGCAAATTTTGTGCGGTTTACTTATTTCTTGTTGGTTAGCACAGCATGCGGATATGCCCCTAGTAATCTTAGGACAAATGGAAATACATCAATAAACCGGTCAAGCTTGTCTCCAATGTGTTATACTAATATCTTTTAAGTGTGGTTTACAGGTTTTGTTTACATCTCGGTCTTTTACTTGTTGTGTGGCTGCAGGATGTAGGTATCTTTGGTTATTCAAGAAAGGATTTGACAGATGAAGATATGAGAAACATTATAGCCTCAAATTTGACTTGCCGCATTGATCATCAGTATAGTTCTTTTATCACCTTACAAATTTTCTCTTATAGTATGCTGATAAGAATTACATATTTAGATTACTTAATTTCATCAAGGATGTGGTTTTAGAAATCCCAAAATTTGTACATAACAGTTCTAAACTGGCTTGCATGAAAAGCATTGCTCAACTACATCTGATATACTTTTATGTTAGTTTCTTACAATTTGTGACATTGCTGGGAGGGCATTAAAATGCTTACAGTAGGTGGCTTTACACAGTGAGAGCATCCATTTCTTTGATCTTTATTCGAGAGGCCTGTCAATTGAGTTCTTAACATCAACCATGACAATGCTTATTGAGAAATTCTTTAAATAAACTGGTTGTTAAAAATAATAGCATAAATAATTGCACCAATGCTTATGTCTTATCGATATTCATACGCCGAAGATGCTCAGCTCAGCTCTGCCTTTACCAAAATTTGAAAAAATGTTTCAGACAGAACTGTGGGGACAAAATGGAGGCTTTTCTTAATAGAACTTACTATCTTAATGGAGGTTACGATAATAGAGAAGGGATGTCAAAGCTAAATGCCAGAATGGAGCAGATTGAGGTATGCTTATCACTGACGTATACTTGCACATAAAAAAATTGCTTTCTGGGCCGGCAGGGTTTTATCAACACTTAGGCTGGATCAGTTTGAGAATTAATTCTGTAATAGTGTACCCGATGCAGGGGGATCTAAAGCAAACAGGATATTCTACCTATCTGTGCCACAGGAAGCACTTCTTGATGTTGCATCCTGTCTTGCTGATAATGCCCAAACCCATAATGGCTGGAATCGTATAATAATTGAGAAACCTTTTGGGTTTGATGCACAATCTTCTCACCAATTCACAAAGTCTCTTCTCTCTAAGTTTGAGGAGAAGCAATTATACAGGTGTGACATTAGCTATACCTGCTCTCTCTGTGTGTGCGTGCGCCATGTATTTTATTTCTAGTGTCAATAAGCACACTTTCTTTTGTATCTATTCGCTTCAGTCTGTTGGCATATAACTTAAATTTTGTGCACTTCAGGATAGATCATCTTTTAGGAAGGAACCTCATTGAGAACCTCACAGTGTTAAGGTTCTCGAATCTGGTTTTTGAGCCGTTATGGAGCAGAAATTATATACGCAATATACAGGTGAGTTTGCTGAGTTTATTTACTTTATAAATTTTTTTGACAATCAATGATGGGATAAACCTCAAATACATCTTTCTGGAATATACTGCTCACTCACTGAATCGTTGCGTTATATTTCAGATCATTTTGTCAGAGGACTTCCACTCACAGACAGGAAGGTTACCATGACCAATAATTTCTTTCCTCTAGTGCTCAGTAAAGTGAATTAGGTCAACTACAGGTTCTAAATACAATTTCTGATATTTTTCACTATTTTATGCAGGTATTTTGATGGTTATGGAATCATTAGGGACATAGTGCATAGCCATATACTCCAGACAATAGCACTACTTGCCATGGAGCCACCAATAAGTCTTAATGGAGAAGATATTAGAAATGAAAAGGTAATTGATCATTTGATGCATGCATGGTGAAAACAAACATCATTTCATCTTATTGCATTAAAAGCTTCTTTTCAGGTCAAGGTTTTAAGATCAATTTGCAGATTGGATCCTAGTGATGTCATTCTTGGTCAATATAAAGATACTTCTGGAGACAAAGTCGATGCAAATTTAAACAATCTGACGCCGACCTTTTTTGCTGCTGCATTATACATTGATAATGCACGCTGGGATGGTGTGCCTTTTCTAATTAAAACGGGCCTGGGACTCATCAAACACAGGTGAAAATTAATTGTGAAATTGGTGTTATATATAACTAGCTGTGATAGAACTTCTTAGCCTTGTCAGTCTGTTTGCTAAATTATAATCTGCTCCTCGACTTAGATTTTTGTCTAATTGTTGGACCAATTGTCATGCCTACTAAGTGCTTTGCTTGAGACTCGATTTTGACTCAGCTTGAATTTAATTTAGTGTTCTGTGATTTATCTTCAAAAAGGGACTCTTTTATTCCTGTCTTGATAAAGCAATCAGAATCTCTCAAGCAAACGAAAAAGGGCATATCAAAACCTGATTTAGAAATAGGAAATACGCAATCTAATCTTTTGGGATAGAGAGCTTAATTTGAAGTTTGCATCAAGTTAGGTATCGGCATGTTAGCATTACTTGTTCCGGGGAACTTCTAAAGATAAATTATCTAGAAGATTTTAATTTTGCATCAAAAAGCCAAGATGCTTTGATTAAGAGATTGCCTGATTTCTCCTTGGCTCTTCATTGTTTTCAAATTGGAAGACGAAGGTTCAGGAATCCAAACTCTCACATTCAGGGTGTACGTTGCTGAACTCTTGAATTCTGTACTGAAAGAAACTAGAGAACAAGGGTAGTAACTGGGGTATTTATATGCACATGTGAGCATACATTGTGTTCTTCAATATTTGTATTAGTTACTAGGGAAGCAAATGGTGTACCATTTGTTTGCACTACATTGAATTTCCTCACAATGATGAACTCAATGATGCAGAGTGGAGATACGTATACAGTTCCGTAATGTCCCAGGAAACCTTTATCGTGAACCTTCAGGGTGTACATAGCTGAACTCTTGAATACTATACTGAAAGAAACTAGAGAACAAGGGTAGTATCTGGGGTATTTATATGCACATATGAGCATACATTTTGTTCTTCAATATTTGTAATAGTTACTAGGGAAGCAAATGGTGTACCATTTGTTTACACTACATTGAATTTCCTCACCATGATGAACTACATGATGCAGAGTGGAGATACGTATACAGTTCCGTAATGTCCCAGGAAATCTCTATCGTGAACGTGTTGGGCATAACATTGATCTGGCTACTAATGAGCTGATTCTAAGCGATGCACCTGATGAAGCCATCCTGGTAAAGATTAATAATAAGATTCCAGGACTAGGCTTGCAGTTGGATGCCTCTGAACTTAATTTGCTCTATAAGGACAAGTAAGCTCTCTCATGTTGTAAAACTAGTTGTGTTAAAACTAACAATTCCTATTGAAATGTCAATTCAACACCTAACTTTGGTCCACGATTTGATGTCTGGCATAACTGTTTATGTTAATAGGTATAATGCAGAGGTGCCTGATTCATACGAGCATCTTCTTCTTGATGTCATTGATGGAGACAACCATCTCTTCATGAGAAGCGATGAGCTTGCAGCTGCATGGAATATTCTAACTCCAATCCTACAGGAGATAGACAAGAACCATACAACACCAGAACTCTACGAACTGGGAGGTAGAGGTCCAATTGGACCATATTATCTTTATGCCAAACATGGGGTTCGGTGGATAGATGACTGAAGCTTGTTGAAGGCTCTGAATCTGATGTTCGAGAACAACTAGATACATGATAGGCGGTATACAATAGTCATTCTACCTACTGGACTGGAAGAAATAAATGTTTTGTATATATGTTTATCGCGTAAAATCTGTACCAATTTACTGAAATGTGCAACTAACATGTTCCCCTATTTGATTTTCTGCCACCACAGCCCAGATTTCTTAACTTGCAAAATAATGGCCTGCCGAGGGGCAATTGAAGCTTCTCAGCAAAGCTCCAAATGGCCATACAATCACGGAGAAAAGCTTTGAAGATCCCTATCCGTCTTTTCATACAATTTCCTAAGCATGTTCTTGAGAATCCATAAATTCCAATCATATTCTTCTGTATCCTACAATATCATGATGTGTTTTACCATAAGAACTTGACTAGCTTTTCCATTAACTTTGCATATCAGTAGCACAGTGTACTTGCATGTCAATAAAGTTGAATAAAAAGCCAGTGATTGTGGAGTTATGGATTTGCCATCCTAGCCTGGCCCATTATAAGGGTTCTTGTGCGAACAGCTTACCTATTGAACGAACATTCTGTTTAAAATTCAGTAAGAATACTATGAATTCAGGTCCCACCTGGTTCTTCCTTTGTTTTGAGTTGGAAGGCATCATGTTTCTGCATTTAGTCTAGTCGACTATGCCGAAGAGCCCAGTTCATTCCTTCTAGTTTAAACTTGGCTAAATCAGATAATGCAACTGTGACCTAGCTAGTTAGGTAAATTGTCACTTAATTAGATAAATCCGAACGTTTAGGTTCATCATCCATTGCTCATGTGAACACAAAGTCAATAATTATGATCTAATTCTCCTATATTGAATCCATTCATGGCAGACAATCTCTATCCACTGTAATGTATGTCATCATCTTACAGAAGTAGGTGGAAGATGCTTATTAGGGAAGTTGTTGCTTTTATCCCAAAACTTTTTGGTTCTTTAAATAGACCCTTCATTCTTGCTCTCAAAGAGTCCAGCTTTGCTCGAATGAAGCAACTTGATTTTGTCTACAAATTTCATGTCATGCATCAACTTGGCTCAAGCCCATCTCAACTGATGACAAGTGACAACCTAAAACGTTATCTTAACCTAGACAACCTTAAAATATTATCTTAACCTAGTATTAGATCATCATATGACATCATTATATGATAATAATTGATCATAGCTACTGTGATGGATGCTTGACGTGCACATATAACAAAGACATCAGTTTTGCACCGTTTTGTAAATTACGGATACGCCAAAGAAGTGGACAAAAATGACCCATCAAAAGCATTCTCACCAAAAAGTCAGGCAGGCCCCCTTGAAAGACTCAAAATACACGATGTCAGTATGTCATGGTGCTTGCATCAACTTCATTCGGTATGCAAACACAACATCATGGGCAGCAACCTGTGACCTTATTTGCCCATAGCTATTTTTAAACCCTAATACCCACTCCATCTGCAAGTGATCATACCAGAAGAAAAATGCAAACCCACCATTATTATTATATTTATTATTCGCAAGAATTCAAATAGGATTTGTCTTGGATCCATTCCAACGGGCTAAGGTTATTCTGAAGTCAGGTTTTATACATCGAGATTAATTGTTTTATGATCGAGTCTTAAGCAGATCGAAAACTAATGCATTCATATTCAAATCAAATTTGAAATCCCAAGCCCATTTCTGTCAAAGACTTCTTGTGATGCATGCGCTAGTACATAGAGTCAACTGACACGGTTTCTGGACTTTTAGTTCACTAGTCACAAGCTATAACGTAAGTGTAGTTTGTGGTTTGGTTTAACCCATCAAACAAGATACAATAAAAGATTCTCTAGAGTCTACTACTTATGCTTCTTTCTTTGTTTTTGTTTTTTTTTTTGTTTGAGGAAATAGCTAACTAGGCATGGAGAGGGAAACAAAGAAGAGGAAGATGGAGTGTGTTGATGAACAAAAAAGACAGAAAGAAGATGAAGAAGAAGAGAAGATGCAGAAGTTCTTTGCTTTGCTGAGAAGTACAAAAGAAATGCATGATCGTATGAGAAGAAACCCAAATGGAATATTTAAAGAGAGAGAGGAGATCAAGAAAGTTGAAGAAGGGAATAAGGTTAGTGTGGCTTGGAAACCATCGTTTCAACCAGAAGATTTCTTGGAGTATGGCAAGGATAGTAGTCTGGTAGCTGGTCCTTCCAAGAGTAAGGATGAAGAAAAGAAGGATGAGGGAGAAGAAGGCACAGACTTAGACCTAAAGCTTTCTTTGTAGAGAGAAAGGTAGGTGCCCTTTTCTTTTTGCATGTTGAGAAGATGGTCAAGCTTTTACGCTTTCAGGATCACTACAATATGTAAATTATAACAATGACCAGCATTTCCCTGTGCTGTGCTGAGTTTATCACAAAACATATTTAATATCCTGTCTCTCTGGTTCTTCCATTCTATGAGATGATTAAAAATTTGTTTTATTTGATTTTGATATTCTCCGAGTAGTGGGATAACTTCACCTTTTGAAGTGGTTACACCAGGTCATGTAAACACTTGCTCGACGAGAGCTCATCTTGTGTTTTCGGACTAGGTCCAAGATATTTCATGAAAATATACCTTCTTTCAACAACAACAAAAACAAACCCTAGTTTGGGATGTATGCTTTGCCAAATTTGTGTTCATGTGGTTCGTAAAAGCAATCGACTGGTCTAAATGGTAGACTGTGACCCTATCGGCAGCATCTGTGGAAAGTTGGAAGAACTTTGTGGAAATGGAAGTGCAAGTTTGGCTCTCCCAACAAAATTTCGACCAGGGAGACATAAGACACTTTTGTTTAATGGTCAATTAGGAGTCGTCTTCTCTTACCCAATAAAAAGAAAAAGAAAAAGGAGGAGGCTCCACCTTGCCTGGCTGCACAGTTGCCTCTAATAATATAATGCCAATTGCTTAAACCAACCTTTTCTTTTGTGTTGGGGCAGCCAGAATGATGCTCAAAGCTTTTTCCTCGATACCTGTCTCATCACAAGATTATTTGCTATTTAGATCACGATTCTCATTCATTACAATTCCAAAGATAAAAATATTTGAGAACTAAAGTAATTAGCCAATATTAGGTGTCATTTCAGATACTATAGAGCCCAACAGAACAACAAAGACAATTACGAGGGAAAAGAAAATTGAGTAACTATTATGCAAAAGGAGAAGAGATTCTTGAATGATGCAATCCTATGACGTATACAACCAACCACTTGTTTATAGCAACTTCGAAAGCAAGCATCCTAGTTGATTCAATTCAGTCACTTTCACTGGACCAAATTAAAAGGCATCGCAACCCACAAAAGGTCCATGTCCCCACTAGCATGGCACATTTTTCTATGAATAATGGACCTGGGCAGTAGAAATATGCAACCAAAGCAATTTCCGTAACAAGGCAGGAGCTGATCAACCACTAATAAAAAGTCATAAAAGTTTGGTGAAAACAGCACCAAGCAAAAAATGGAAGAAGATAGAAAAACCAAGCTGGATGCCCTTGCAGAAGAGCAAGAAAACGATGATGAGGATGAGAAGATCGAGAAGTTCTTCGCAATAATAAAAAGGCTTCGAGATGTTCGCAAGTATTCGACAAACAGTTTGCGTGTACAGGAGGCACGTAAGATAGCAAATAAGGCAAAGAAGGTTCAAGCATCTGTATGGACTCCAAAGTTTCAACCGGAAGATTTTGAGGAGCCAGGGTTAGAATCCACTCACATAACTCAAACATGTTCCTCAAACAAGGAAAGTGGAAAGGAGAAGAAAGAAGAATTGGACCTGAACCTTACCTTGTGTTGATTGTAGAGATGAAATAGAGCACATGGGCTATGATATGCTTGGGAATAGTTTAATTTCAAGATGCATGAAACTTATGATGGAGCAATGTTAGAGAAGTTTGTGTTGAATACAAGGTTGCATGTATGGTCAGTTGGGTGGGCTTTAATTTTGCATCTTTTGTAATATCGTTGTTTTAACATTGATGGATCTTTCATATTCAAGATTATCAAGATTATTAAAAGATGTATTAGGAATTTATTTCCAACTTATAGTCATCATCTCAGATTACACTACTAATAAAAGATCAAGCATCCAACCTTTCATATATCTTGTGAAATTCTGTTTGGATGCAATGTATTTCTATCATTCTTGCAAAGGTCACTCAGTTATGATATTGCACCAAAAAGACAAGTTCAAATAAAGACATACAAAATTCATACCAGATATTTTACCTCTTTCTTTCCCTATGAAAGTCAATCAACAACAGTTTGTATCCCAAGCACCTCAGATGAAATTTTACTCGTATTATCTCATGGATCTAGACACGAAATGTGCTTATTACCTGCAGAAGTGTTAGAAGATGTTGGTGCGTAGGATAATGGAAAATGTAAAATACTTGAAGCACTTGAATTGGATGGACCAATAACACTAACACTTTATACGAAAAAAAAAAAAAAAAAATTTAAACCAAGTTAAGCATGAAACCTTCTTAGTCAGCAATGTAAATGCAAAATTTTAGCATGCTATGGAAAGCTGGGAGTTTCTTCCTTTACAGCTATTTTAACATGGTGTACTGCCGTACTCCAGAAGCTAATTGTAAAGCTATTGCTTCCACACTCTATTTGTTGCAAACTTCCAATGGTGAAATATTGACTGCGCTGAATGGAGGACAGTTCTTTATGTACTGAATAATGCAAAGATGAGGAAATAGGTACAGACATCCAAAATAAGTAACAATGCATCAAAATTTGTGATCTTGATTATTCACACATAAAGCTCCTGAAATTGGTTTTTCCTTCTGCTCTTCTAGAGAAAATGGTATGCATGACTATGTACCTGGACTTCATTAATGGCCTTTATGAACACCTGCCAGAACGTTGCTAGTTTAGTCATCAGCATTCAAAAGATAGTTGGTATAATCATATGAATTCAGGACTGCCTCATACCGTGTCTTCTGGCACCAAAATCTCTGAAGGAGGAGCCAATTAAATGTTGCTATCCTGATCGTGACCTCAAAAGCCGCAACCAACATCAGCATCAATCCATTAATAAAATGCTTGTAACTACCAATAGTCCCTGCAAGAACACAAGCCATCCTTGAAGTGATGGAATCTATTAGCATCCCTCAAAATAATCTCTCTCCCAGTTACTTGAGCTATTAATTTAATTGCCGAATGGCAATCCCCACAGACTCGAAGATTTTTCATCACACGAATAGGCATCCCTTCTGGCACTTTCAGAAGTCCATATGCAACAGCCAGTTTCTCACTGTGATACCGTAGGCTGTGCACCTTCTCTTCTTCATCTACATCATGCATCACGAAACTAGCATCAGGACAATATCCAGCTTCCCTTAACGATGCACCTAATTTTTCCAACTTCTTCAATATCATTTCATGCTCAGGATGGCTTGTACTGCCTCCCCCAGTGAACATGTGCACTTTATTTTCCACTTCAATCCAACTACAACCAGGTGATTTGCTCACATTCCTTGCCCTCATTGTTTTTCTCAGTTCTGCAACATCTTTCCATCTACTTTGGGAAGCATAGAGATTTGATAGAAGGATGTAAGGCCCAGCATTGTTCGGCTCCAGCTGCAGAAGTTTCATAGCCGCAATTTCAGCCAAATCCAAATTCTTATGGGTTCTGCATGCACCTAATAAAGCACCCCAAACAATAGCATCTGCTTCCACTGGCATATTTTCAATCAAATTCATTGCCTCATTTAGCTCCCCTGCTCGGCCAAGTAGATCAACCATGCAAGCATAGTGTTCAGTTTTTGGATCCACTTCATATTTTGATTCCATTGACTCAAAAATTTCAAGCCCTTCTTTAACCTTCCCAGTGTAACTACACGCCGAGAGAACTCCAATAAAGGTAATTTCATCAGGTGCAACACCTGAAGAGAACATCTCTTGGAAAACTTCTAAAGCTTTCTCTGCAAAACCATGCTGTGCATAACCAGCAATAATGGAATTCCACATGACAATATCCTTTGACGAAAACCTATCAAACACCCTTTTTGCTGTCACAAGATCACCACACTTGATATACATCGTGATCAAAACTGAAGAGACGTATATGTCTAAATCAAACTGGGATCTTACCAACTGTGAATGAATCTGTCTGCCATGATCAAGACTTGCCAAGCTACCACAAACGGAAAGAATACTTATGACGGATGGGAAATTTGGCCTAACCCCTTCTCTTTGCATCAAATTAAATAAAGCAAGCGCTTCCAATTCAAATCCTTTTCTCTCATAAATCTTGATCATCGCACTCCATGTCCCATCATCCTTCTCCCTCTTTTGATCAAACACCAACCTGGCTTTCCCCACCTCCCCATTCAGTCCAAACCCCATAATCATCTCATTACAAGCAGCAATCGGTTTCACAGGCATTGCCTTAAAAAATTCAGCAGCCTCATCAATCCTACCGCTCCTCGTATACCCCGCCAACATTGCGGTCCATGTCACCTCATTCTTATCCGGCATTACTTCAAACAACTTCCTAGCCACATCCACCTTATTATTCATTGCATACCCACTAATCATGCTAGTCCAAGCAACCACATTCCTTTGAGGCATCTCGTCAAAAATTTCTCTTGCTTCACTCAACCTTCCTTCCAAACACAATCCACCAATCATATTAGTGCTGGCAACCACATCCTTCACTGGCATCATATCAAAAAGCTGTCTAGCCTCATCAACACGTCCGTCTTCAATCAAACCGCCTAACATCACAGTCCAAGAAACTACATTCTTTTCGGGCATTCTCCAAAACAAAAATTCAGCCTCCTCTATCAATCCCTCTTGCACGTACCCTCTAACCATCGCAGTCCATGAAATCACATTTCTCTCGGGCATTTTATCAAACACTTTTCTCGCTTCAGAAATCATTCCATTCTTAACGTAACCAGAAACCAATCCATTCCAAGAAATCGTATTTTTCTCAGGCATTTTATCAAATAGCTTCTGAGCTTCACGTGGCCGTTTGTTTTGAAAGTAACAAGCCACAATTGCATTCCAAGAAGGAACTGTTTTGTTTTGCAAATCATCAAATACCTTTCGAGCTCTGTCTATTTGGCCAAGCCGTGCAAAATGGGAAATCTGAGAAGGGGTTATTCCAGCAAAGCTTGAACTATAAGTTCTGTACGGAATCGAACGGAACCGCATTGATAAACAAGAAATTAAAAGTATCCAGATGGTAAAAACAGCTAAAGTTTAGATTTTGATGGTGCCCAGAAGCCAGAAACAGTGAAAAATGAGATCTTGAGAGCACCCACAAGGCAAGCACAGTTACAGTTGAGATTTTGATGGTTAAAATTGACAAATGCACAAAAAGCTTCCAGACAACATGGGACACATGGAATAAAGCGTTAGTTACTTGCGTCATGGGGAGTTAAGACGGCATAGTGAGAGACCTGTCGTTTAAGGAAGTAAAGTAGATTACGTGCATGTGTGTACTGTTTTAGTTTGATTTGAAATAACCTGAAGGAGGTCCAATGATATTCTTATAATCTTAATTATTCATAAAAAGAATATAATCTTAATTAACAATTAAGGAAATCCAATGATATTCTTATAATCATTAAAAAAAATATTGATTTAGAATGATAAGAGCTTTAAATATAAAGATTGACTCGATGAATAGGCTCTGTTTGTTTGACGAGAGAATAATTTCTAATAGGAAAATCAATTTTGAGAAAGCTATTTTTCAGAAAATTGTTTTCCAAAAAATATTATTCGACGTTTGATAGTTGAATGGAAAAACTGCTGGAAAACATTTTCCAAGCATTTGTTTGATACGTAAAACGAAAATATAAAAATAGATCGTAGTTGTTATATCAATAAATTTTGAAAGAATTTCAATAAGACATATTGACAATTTTATAAACTTAAACTAATAAATAATAATATAATATTTTGTAGAATTAATTTCAACAAGGCATACAAAAATTATTTGAACTTTTTTTAACATGTTCCTATCGATATTTATTAGTAGAATTAATTTTTTTTTTAGAATGAGAAAAAAATAAAGTTAATCTTGTTGAAATTTTTTATATTAAAATTTATAAACTTAAACTAATAAATAATAATGTGATATTTTGTAATTGAAATAACACAACTTGTAAAACATAAAAAATATCACATAATTAGTTATAAAAAAAGGTTATATAATAAAATTATAATGAAAAACTTGGTTGGATAAATAAAATACAAAGCTCTTTCCATTCTATCAATTTATCTACCAATAAGCCATACATTCAGTCAAGAAGTAAAACATAAGTAAATACATTGATGGTGCTTTAAAATCACAAGTCATTTTGTATAACATAGTCATTCCACATATCTAATGCAATGACATCTCTTTTCGCTAACCATTCCCTATTCTCTTCACTTTCTTCTCGTTGACTTAAATTGGTTCTATCCACAATCGTGGATTGGCTTGATGTGATAATTTCTTTCATAACATAATCATCGTGGTTAACTCCTATTATATGATTATGAAGGATACAATTTGCAAGCACGATATTCACTTGAGTTTTGTAGGACCAAAATGGTTGAGCATCAATACATCGAAATCTTTTCTTTAGTATGTCGAAACCACGTTCAATTGTTGTTCACAAGGAAGAATGACGAAGATTAAATAACTCCTTTGCATTCTCGAGTGGATGCTTAGTAAACTCGTTTAGATGTATCAAACACCACGATATGGAGTTATCACTCCATTTCGGGTTCCGTAACCAAGCATCACCAAGATAATATTTACTTACAAATTTTATAAAATATACCACCAATATATATTTGTATATATGCATAACTATATGAGTAGACAATGTACATTAAAAATTTTATTTAATACCTTCCGGAATCTTAAGTCCTCCGGATTGTGATAATACATCGTTTAAGACACGAGAATCATGTGCACTCGCCTTCCCAACCAGCTAAAATATAAGTAAATTTTAATTCAAATTAATGGTCTGCTAATACATTTTGTGTTGTTCCGCTCTTTCTAGCACAATACTTTCCTTGCAGTTCCACAAATACACTTGTTGGAATATGGGTACCTTCAAGTGCTCCAATGCAATCCTAAATAAAAAATTAATATTTATGAAAATCTAATTTTTAATGAAATTACTTAAAGTAAGATTTTTTTTTATTACAAATAAAAGAGATAACTAAACTTAAAATATGGAGAAAATCTTTCGTTGTTGGGAATTACTTCGGGTATTGAGTTAGGTGGGTCTTGAATGAGATATGGGTACAATTTTAGAATTGCTACCAATACAATTCTAAAATATCTATGCACTGTTTCAATAGATCTATAAAATTTTTCACTAATAAATCGAAATCTTGTATTGTGCTCAATTATTTATAAGAACATCACCACTTGTTCTCTAATGGTCATATTTTTAGTTGATTGTAAAAGGTTGGTTGTCTTCAAAACCTCACACAATTTGTTAAATGACTTTTGTGACATACGAATTTGTGCAATAAAATACCGATCACCCCGGTTAGGTGTACTATTTATATAGAACACTCTCATATAACTTTCATCAATTCGAGATTGTCTTGATATGATAATCCTATTTTCATACTCATCAACTATATGATATGTAGTTATTGCAATTGATTTGGCCGTGCCGATATATGTGATGCTGCATCTCTAACATGCTTATTAATGGGATGTGATTTTTTTTTGAAAACTCGGTATTCTTTGTATGAAAAAATATTGAAAAAAATGAAAAATGGCTGGTCACTTTAATAGTAAATTATAAATTAGTCCTTTTAATTTGCAAAATGAATTTAATAATTTCTTTTATTTTAAATTAATTATTTAATCTACTGACGGTTTTGATCATAACTAATTTAATATTATTTTTTTTGAAATTTTTTTTCCTCATCAATCGTTTCATACTTTTTACTTATTTTTTTTACTCATTAAAAAATAAAATAAATTAAAAAAATGAAAATGATTAAGTTACAAATAAATTTAAAAATATAATTACTACTTAATTAGTTATTGAAATTAAAAGAACTATTCAATACATTAGTCCTCTGACTCTTTGTTGACCTTTGTTTTGTTAAAACATCATAGTTTTTCTCTAAACATAATCCATTAAGTTGATTTTTTTGTGTCTAAGAACTTAATTTGTCAAATGGAAACGTTAGAAAAATACCAAGAAAAGGTTGTAAGAAAACGTTTAGAGATATAAGTTGTAGGTTTTCATTCTTTTCGAGAGGGAGAAAGACACAGAAGTTTGCAGGAGGAGTATACAGGAGAATTACTTGTGGTTCTTGAAGAAGATCCTTATTAGAAAGGCAACAGCCAACTTCTTATGTTGGCATGTTTACCATTACAACTTTCTTTCCAAAAAGCAAAACCTTCTCTATGAAAAGCTGCACCATACTTTTGGTTGCTTCCATTGTCAAAAGAACACCAGACTGCAGGGTACATACGCTACATGGAGATATCATCCTTCTGGGATGCTGATCAACTGCGGCAAAAGAAATCGAATGGAGTACGCGGTGAAGAGTAAGCCATTGACAGCACTTTGGAGGCTATAATTGAATTAGCTGCTTCAGTGTAATGGATCCCATCCCAATTTGCATACTGCGATCCTTCATCGCAGACCTGATAGCCAGGCTGACCACATGTTACCCTTATGTCATAGTTGTATGGAGGTCCTCCGAAACCGCAACATGCCACTAATGGACTTGAAAACCCTGCATTGCCAAATGATTGATCAAAGCAATGCATTCAGTTCAAACTCAAATTTGGATTTTCAATGAAACTGCATGAACTAGCAGTTGAAGGGTATGATTGAGCAATTAAACTGTGGATCAATATATGCCAGCAATGCATCTTTTATAGATTTGCAGGCAAACGATAAGGCGTTTGGAATCCGAATAAACGACGAACGATGTGTGTGTGCTTCATGCGTCTTCTTGTTTTGCAGTCGGAATCGTAACCAAAAACATACAAAATGTTCTCAAAAAAGGAGAAAGAAAAAATCACTGCATTCTAGTTAGAACATCTTTCTTACCATATTTGGAGGAGTTGGCGATGAGATCATACTTAATGGAATAGATATCTACATAGACTATAGTTGCTTCTGTCAATTGAGACCTCATCCTTTGACATAAACGACGCAGTCCTTCATTGAACAATCTTGCTGCACTGTTGTAACTTGAAATGCATCCAATTGGATCCAAATCCTTCTTCTGAACTGATGCAAGTTTCTGGGGGAGACAGCCTAGTGGCCCGGTGTTATGTATCCAAAATTTTCTGCCTCCTTGATTGTATAAAACCTATTCAACATTTTCTTAGTCAAAAAACCAACACAGCAACATGGGGAGTATTTCCCAAGCTTTTTGGATCGCTAAACTCACCTTTACAGCATTCTCAATCTCTAAAATAACAGTGGGAATCCTTTTGGTTACTTGTGCATAGGACATGTTTTTGGAGAAGGAATCGGCTATGTCATTTTGACCAATGTCAATAATGTAAAGTGCTTTTCGAAGCCCTTCTTCGTTGATGAAATTTCCAAAACCTGAAAGATAATAAGTTTATTTACAATATCTATGCTATAAGCCTGAATACTTCATAAGCTGAAAATACATTAGCTTACACCATGATTTCATTTTTTCTGAAGTATATTGCAGGTCGATACAAGGACAAGAATAGATTGAGCTATTAACCCAAATTATTAAAAGCAATAAGCTAACATATAATTCTTTCATCAATGAAAGAAAACTAAACATTACCAGCAGTGGCAAGTTCAAGAGTGCGAGCTTTGAAATGAAGGAACTGCATTAGTTGAATGTTCAATGAAAAAGGAACATATTTAGGGAGAGTAGAAGACCCTACAACAGCAAAGTTTGCACCATTTGTGAACCGGGACCCTCCCAATGAGTCTAGGTATGGGCTTAGAAAGCTAGCATTCAAACTTTGGCCTGCACAAATTAATTCAAATACTGAGACTTTAGCTTTCTGCCTTCAAAAAAGGAAACTTTATAGATCAAATACAATAAAGTTCGACACTTTGGTCGATGCAACTGTAACCTGTCAGAATGGGCAAATGGGTGCTTGAGATTGGAGTTTTTTTTTTTTCGCCATACTGATATGTAAGTGAGATTTGAATCTTGAGACAATCAGACAATGCTAGGTTACAAGACACCAACTTTGTTAGGAATAATTAAGCTATAATCACACAATACGCTAGTTCTTTTTAGTAATTAAGGCTACAAAAGACTATAAATCAACATGGCTGTGAAAATACTGATTTTTTATTTGCTATAGTGATGGTAAATGGGGCTGTAAAGGTATCCAAAAATAACTAAAATCAAGGGCAAATCCAGCCAAAATGTAGAATTTCAAGACAAGTGCATGCATTTCTGGGGTCTTACAGTACAGTGACAACCGACAAGCAGAAAGATTAGTGGATGACATCAACCAAAAAGACATGAGAAGTTAATGCTTTAGACCCCACTTCTATCATATCAAATCTAGTAAATACTGTAATACCAAACGACCAAATCACAACTTGAAAAAGAAAATGACATCCGATCAAGGATGGCCCTTAGATATGGATGGTTTGACCAATAAGAATGAAAAGCGTGGTGTGAGGCACTTACAAAGGAAGTCAATCAGGAGCCTTCCATCAGACAATCTACCAGTTGATCTATGAAAGAATGTGCGGCCATTGGGAAGATTGACAGGGAAGCCAAGTCCAGCAGCCAGTCCACCAGTGTCAGAGTTGGAGTCTCCAAAGTTGAAGATGATTGGTGGGTTGTTGCATTGAGAAGCTACTGAAGCGAAAATAAATGGAAGAAGAAGAAGAAAGTGGGAAAGAGGTTTAAAGAGGGCTAAAGAGGAAGAGATCATGGTGAAGTGAGAAAAAAACACAAGTGAAGCCAAAATGGCCTTCGCTCTTTGGATTCTTTGCTATTTAAAGGCGGTGAGTGAGATCACCTTTTGTGTTATTTTGCTTCTTTTTGTGGTGATCCCTTCTGGACCCAAGGAGGAAAATTATGCCTTTAGTCCCTAAATGTTTTAATCCAAAATATATTAGTCCTTATATTTAAAAAATAAACAGATTAGTCTCTGACTTTGTTTACCTTGTTTTGTTAAAATATCATAGTTTTTCTCTAAACATGATCTATTAAGTTGATTTTTTCGTATCTAAGAACTTAATTTGTCAAATGGCAAAGTCAGAAAAATACCAAGAAAAGGTTTTAAGAAAACGTTTAGAGATTAAGTTGTAGGTTTTCAAACACTAAGGATTAACTTATAATTGCATTGAGAATCCAGAGACCAAAAATAATACTCGACAACCCATCACAATTTTCTGCTCCTTTCAGTAAAAATCTGTTTTGTTTAGGAAAAAAAAAGTTGAAACCATAAAAGTTTGCTGCATTAATTTGTGGTTACTTTTCTTTTCTTTTTTTAGAATGGAGAATGGGCCATTGTTCAATTTAGTCCCTCTTTTAGTTTTTTTTCCTAATAAAACGAGAACAATGTGTCAAAGATTAATAGACATCACATGCTTCACGACTTCTGCAACATAAATATATTTGTATGATTTTTTATATAGTAAAGTTGAAAGCATGTTATTTTAATAATTTGAAATTTGAACCTATAATTAACTTGAATATCCTATGTGTTTAGAGTCAAAAGGGTGTCTTACCATTAATATTTTTATCACCCAAACATCTATCTAACCAAATGAGTTTATCAAGAAAGATCTTCTCATGAGTGTTTTGAATATAATACTTTATGGGCTAGGTCTGCTTCTCAAGTTTGATTGGATGGGCCTATACTCAAATTTGAAAGTTCTTCAGGAAGTAATTTTGAAGTCTAGCCCATAAACAAATTCACATGATAAATTCTCTTTCTAATAAATTATAAATTAATCCATATCGTTTTGAGAAATAAATAAATTGATGCCTTTTATTTTTAAAAACAATTAATTAGTTTTTATATTTTAAAATTTACTTGTAACTTAATCTTTTTATTTCTTTTATTTTTGTTTTAAGAAATAGAAAAAGGAAAAAAATATGAAAAGATCGATGAGAAAATAAAAGATTTAAAATAATAAAAATAATATTAAATTAAACATGATTAGTCATTGATTAAAATATTAAATAATAATTTTTGGAACAAAAGAGACTAATTAATTTTTTTAAAACTAGAGGGACTAATTTATAATTTACTCATTCTCTTTCGAAATGAGGAGATGCTGAAGCTCTCGCTTATAGCAAATTCCTTGATTTCTATTTTAATTGGGATAAAGTACCTGGCCAAACCATAAATCATGCTTATCTTGTTTTATATTAGGATTGGCTCCTGCCTTGTTTTTTTTTTTTTTAATTATTAATGAATCTTTTGTTCATTAACAATAATAAAAAATCTACATGGCAAGACAAATTTTAGTGAATTCGTTGTCTTAATTTTTTCGAATAAATTTTCAGCTCAAGAATATCCTATTATTTATAAATATAATAATAATAATAATAATAATAACAATAAATAATGGTATGAATACATGGACCATTTATACGATTTTATATAGTCGTGTACCTACAAGTATTTTTTGAGCTTTAAAGGAAAAGGCTTTTGAAGGAAAATACGTTGAAATGTCTCAAATTAAACTCAAGAGACAGGCGAAGCTAGGAGATTGCAACTCATATAATCTGAACTTGAAAAATTTAAAAAGAAATAAACTTTTTAAACTTTTATACCAATTTCTTCAAGCTATATACATGAATGTTGCAATGAGGGTTACAAATTTCTTATTTGGTATTTATTCATAAAATTATTACAAGTATTGGGACTCTTTTGTCTTCTAAGTTATGAAGATTTCAAATCCCCTAAATACATTTAGATAATTGATTGAAGCATCAATTAACTATCTACATATATAGGTTCGAAAAAATATTAGAAAAGAAAACAAATTCTGATTAATTAATAAGCAATGTTATTAAGAGTAGTCTTCTTTCGTGTATTCTTGATATTTTCTTAATGTGGTCTTCTAGTTTTTTTTTTTTTTTTATAAAAAATTAATCCCTATAATCTAGATATATATTTTTTTAAATGTAGTCTTTTCAATAAGATTTTGGTCGATTTTTTAATAACAAGTGATATACAAATTGCCACACCAGATAATAAAATTAATCCCTTTAAATTATTTTCAATTAGTTATATATAAAAAAAAGTCCTATTTTGTTTAGGTGTATTTTATTAATTCTCTTTATTTTTTGAGATTGAATTTTTTGACACATATTACTATTATTTGACGTGATAGTCTATTGGTCATTTGTTGTTGAATAATTGATCGAAATCTTATTAGAGATGTCATATTCAGAAAACATCTACAATATAAAGATTGAAAAAAAAAAAAAAATTACCTTAAAAAAAGGTTAAAAAATACAAGAACGAAATATGCAATCAATCCAATTCTATTAAAGATAACATAATAATATTGTTAATGAACATTGATGGAGAGGAATGTAATCCCTAGGGGTCAAAGTGATAGGTATAGGTTTTGCTTTTTGTAGATAGCTAAAACCATGCATGACACAATTATATCCCTTAAGCAATCATACTGAAAACACTACAACACCAATATTTCTGGTGTTGGTTAAGTGAATTATTCAACCAAATCTCTATATATAATATCACTTCTAATTTCCCTCTCTCATCTAATTTTCTTCTCCAATTTTTGAATAATAATTTTTTTTTTAAAGGCCAGTGCAAAAGTTAATTGCTTAATTGAAAAAAAAAAAGAAGGCAAAATTAAGCTTTCCAAGTTAATATTAACTAGAATTAAATTGAAACCCTCTATGTTTTCGAACAACAATCACTCCTAGAACCATACCATAAAACTATCCAACATTTTTGTTATTATTATTGTAAATTAAGACTAATTGGTTATAATGTATAACCTGAATTATTAGTTAAAAAGAAAAAAAGAAAAAAGTTCCTAATTTTTTTTAGAGCTCTGATCTTTTTTTATCTATAATTAATTTTCATTTTACTAATCAATTTTAAAGAACATGAGAGACACGTGAAACCATTATAATAATAATATATGTTTTAAAACACAAAACATATGATATTTTTTTATAGCTTAGTTGGTCTCTTACGTATATTCAATATAGTTTAAAATTGGTTAACTAGACGAAAAAACTTAATTACAAACCAATAGTTCACCAATTAGCCTAAAATTAATGTAAACTCGAATTAAATTTTATAATTTTATATCATATAAACAGATTGGAATACCGATTGTGCATTTTATAATTTTCTATAGTCAAACAGATGTAAGTTGAATGAGCTTTATTAGTGACATTTGTCAGGGCGAGTAGCCATTAATCTACCCTTAATGCTTACCAAAATACCGTTTGATTGATGAGTTGTGATCACAACCAGAGAGTATAGTTTGACCCCAAAAGGCCGGTGGGACCCACTTCCAATTTGTGGGTCCCATTGTTTGTTTACGTTGAAACGGCAAAAATTGCAAAATGTAATTTGGTTACTGGAGGCTTGTGGTGCGTAGTGGCAATAATTAGCTATAGCTCAAGACAAAACTGAAAGCACGCAACTTTATATTGTTCATGCAAAAGCACAGGTGTTTGCAAGAAAATCTTGAACCGTTTCTCTCTTTTTCTCATGCACACAGATACTTCTCCTTTGCTTGATTATTTCCTTTCACTTTCCGTTCAGATTTAATACTCTCTTCCACACTCCATATCTTTTGTGATCTACCTCCTTTCTTGATTCTCTAACATCACCACCTCTCTCACTCCCTTTTTATATAAAGTATCATCACTATAGCCTAGTAGTAATATTCGTGAAGAGAATCAAGAAATTTTATAGCGATGGATATGGTTGATGCTTTGCCATTCTTGGCTATGGTTATAGTCCAGTTTGGCTTCGCAGGCATGAATATTACATCAAAGCTTGCAATGGATTCAGGCATGAAACCACTTGTTCTTGTTGGTTACAGGCAAATCTTTGCCACCATTGCAATAGTCCCCTTTGCTTATTTCTTTGAGCGGTAAGTTCTTTAAAGCTTTTTGTTTGTTTTAATGGTTGCATGAGATTTTCGTTTTGGTCAAAATTGAAGTTTGGTATGTGGGGTTGGGGTTGAGGAGGAGTGCATGCATATCTATTTCTCTTGCCAATCAAAGCCAGTGGGCTCTCTAATTTTTCTGGTCTTGCATGTTATCTAGAAAATTCATTTTTTGCCTAAATAACATCTTATTTACTATATATTTACTCAAGATGAAGATTGTATACATTCATCTATTTTTAGTACAAGCTTTATTTTTTTATTTTTTATTTCCCATATATCAGGTTTTGAGCTGTATAACAGAAGATACCTCTCCTTTATTACATAATCACCAAAAATAATTTGAGGTTATTAGAACTATAATTTTACTTCATTGAATAAACTTATTAAAATTTCCAATTTTACTTCACTGAATAAAACTATTAAAATTACCGAATATACAACTGCTAGATTAAATCTGTTTTATTGTTTTGCTGTTTTTTTTTATAAAGTAGCTGTGTATGGTCAGGACACAATTAATAGCTATACTAGCTAAAAAGAGAGAAATTACATCCATACCTATCAAAAGTAATAAGAAGATTTTCACATCCGTTTAAATTTTTTTTATTTTCTCTCTCCCTAATAAGTAACTATTGTATATGCCACTAGTTACTCTTTGTGTATTATAAAATTTCTCCTAACTAGTATAGTACTATAATATTTAATTATTTCTAAGAGTAAAACCAAAAAAAAAAAAATTACCAATAAATGACTGAGAGCTGTGCTGGTTAATATGGTTTGTATGCTATTGAAAGAATTTATCTTGGATTTTGGACATGGGCATTTTATGCAACTGATACACAAAGACCATAGCTGATGCATGGCTGCCGCTTGTCGATTTACTTGCCATTGCTCTTGTAATGCGCCAGCTGCATGCCTTCAGGCACAGATTAATAGCCTAATAAGTGAAAATAATTACTGGAGCAAGCTTCTTCTTTCTCTTTAATTAGAAACAAACACTTGTAAAGAAGCAGCTTTGCATTAACTACATCTCATGTGCGCTTGCTTATATGCCACTCTTCTCAGTATTAATTAAGTGTTTGAGGCCAACCAGCCAGCCTATGTTAAGGCTGCATGTAATTTCATTGGCTCATTTTTTAGGTCCATCTTATTTCTAAAAAGGAATTGAAGATTTTTGTTAACTAAATGATTTGAATTCAGTCAGTGTTCTTTTTCAACAAATTAATCATGTGATTTATGTCATGTTCTACCTCGTACTTTGAACCTACAAAAGTCAATGAGTGTCACAGCAGCCCAGGTAAAATTGAGTTTATCTGGCAAGGCGTTCCACCACAGCTTCCTCTACACATTTCTCAATTCCTTAGTGGAGAAAAATTGGAGAAAATAGCGTAATTAATCCAGCCACAATGGATATGTGTGTCAGACATGCATCCATGTCAAATATGGATTCCAAGTTCGGACAACATAGGATAGCGTAGACATGAAAAGTAATACATACATACATATATATATATATCAAATCTTGCAATGGACTCCATGGATGAACTGCTTGATATAATATTGTTGCTTAATAGAAAATCTTTGCTATGATGATTCCCCTTCGTTTATTTCTTTTGAACTGTAAGTTCTTATGGTTAAAAGAAATATGCAAAGGGATTGTTGAACTTTTTTCCATTCTTTGTTTCTTTCTTGGTGAGGAATTCAAGTCCATACTCTTCGAGTGCAAATCAGCTTGCCATAGGTTCAAGATAGGAAGAGTCATGTTATTTCTGTAATAAATTAGTCTGAGACAGTTAGAAAGGAGTAATATTTAATTTTTCTTTATTTTTTGGTGCAGGAAAACTAGGCCCAAGATCACCATGCCTTTGCTGTTCCAGATTTTCTTATGTTCTCTTACTGGGTGAGTAACTAATATTCTCTGACAATATGTTCTTCACTTACAAATTTTGGTAGTATGTGCTTTCACTTTATTTTCCTTGTCTAATGCATTATTTTTATTTATTTATTTTATTTTTCATAACCCCAAACTGATCATTCTTCAATTATTTTCACTGAGTATGAATTCGTATTAAAACTGAGGGTTCGTCTAATGCATTGTGATAGCACATATTTTCTCTGCATTTTACAATGCTTTTGAGTTAATTTTCCTCTATCAAAACATGCAGGGTAACTGGAAACCAGGTTTTTTACTTTATTGGGCTAGAAAATTCCACCCCTACAATTGGCTGTGCATTGACGAACATACTCCCTGCAGCAACTTTTATTCTAGCAGTTCTTTGCAGGTACTGAATTAGTCTCATGTTGCGAATAAGAACACCTTTTTGCCACGATCATTTCCTAAGCTACAAGCAATCCAGTACTACATTCTAAGACTTTTTGGTTTTTTAATGTTTTGCAGACAAGAATCTGTCGGAATTAAGAAGATATCTGGGCAAGCTAAGCTGTTAGGGACTATAGTATGTGTAGGAGGAGCCATGTTGTTGTCATTTTACCATGGTCACAGGATCAATATAGGTGAATCAGGTATTCATTGGAACTATGCAGATAGCACAAGAAATAGCAACAACGACAAGAAATCAAACTTCATTTTGGGATCCTTGTTTATAATGGCTAGTGCAGCTGCTTGGGCAATATGGTTCATCATCCAAGTAAGAAATCTTAGTTTCCCAAAAATTTTCAGATTGGTTGGATCATGCCACTTCATGGTCTAAAAGTGCATTTTCTGGTAACTTGCGCAGGCCAAAGTGAGCTTGAAGTTTCCAGCTCCTTACACATGCACCTTATTGATGTGTTTCATGGGCAGCATTGAATGTGTGGTAATCGGCATCGGTGCCAATCACAAAGCATCCGAGTGGTCATTGCGGTCTCCCGGAAGGCTTATCGCTGCTCTGTATTCGGTATGTTGCCTTAATTAATTTGGTTAATAAGTTGACAACGAAAGAAATAGACAATCTAATGGCCAGTCTATAAAAAATAGAACTAAGCTAAACTAAAGCATCCATAAAAGCTGAAACTATCAGTTCTAAAAGTCCAACTGACGAATTCTTGATGAATTTGTCCGTCTTTTAATCCCTTTAGAGCTACGTAACAGATTATTAACAACATAGGATTATAATCAACACATCCTGACGTTATGAATTTGAAACCAATTTCAGGGAATCGTGTGTTCTGCGCTAGCATTTTCCCTCACTTCATGGAGTATTCAAAGGAAAGGAGCACTCTATGTCTCAGTCTTCAGTCCCTTGTTGCTTGTTATAGTAGCTGTTTTGAGCTGGGCCTTGCTTCATGAGAAGATATATGTCGGAACGTAAGCATATGCTTAACTCCTTCACTAATTTTACTCTTCATCATTGTTTTTGTGTGCTTGTATCTTTTGTAGCACTACCCAAGGAATGACTGATCGATATGTGATTGATTTTTAGTGCTCTAGGGTCTATCTTGATCGTCGCAGGGCTTTACGCAGTTCTCTGGGGGAAAGATAAGGAGTCGAAAACGATGATTGAAGAGGCGAAAGCAGTGAAGACAAGCAATAAAGAGTGTGATAACCATGACCTTGAAGTACAATTGCCTGCAATTTCAAATGGCAATAGCAATGCTGCAACTTGAAGGAGGGAAACATGAAAGCAAACTATCTGCTTCCATTTTATGTATTGAACGCCTTTACATAAAGCTATCAATTATCATGTTTCTCTTATGTAGGAAAAAGCCTGAAGTGAGTTACTGTATAATTAACCTAGATCAAGCCAAGCTGAGCTCTCTAGCTAGCTTTGAAGTATATATATATATATATATATGGGTATCTTTTAAGGAAAGGATGACATCCAAGCAATTTTCACTACCCTTTTGCTGAAATTCTGAAGTGTTTTCTTCTTTTTTTTTTCCTTTTGGCAAACCACAATTAGTCCCCAATTATGAACTTATTTTCAATGTGATCCCCAAACTAAATGTACTTTCAATTGGATTCTCAGATTATCATTTATATCTCGATTAATGATTGGTCCCTTGTCTCAAAATTTTCCAATTTTTTAACAGAAAAAATTAAAAATTTCCTCAAGGGGTGTAATTTCATTATCGAAAAACATGGGAAAATGTTTAGTGTTTCTTGAGGATCCACTTGAAAAAAAAAAATCGTTTCGGGACCTAGTTATGGATTTAGAGATAATTGGGGTTTTAATTGGGTTTGAATTTTTCATTTCAATTTTACCATATTGGGATTGGCTTCCCTTTAAGTTATTATTGGTACTATGATATAGAATTAAATTTTAATACATGAATATAAATATACCATGATATATAATTAAATTTTAATAGATGAATAAGATTATTTCATATATTTATTAGCTTTAAAAATAATTAAATTATCTAATTTATTTGCATAATATATCAATATAAGTGCGCCCTGGTTCCTCGGCATGCAATGACTATGATGACCCCTCCCATGTCCCATCAATACGATCATTCTACCTTAATTTCCATGCGTAGAGATCAATCAACTTTTAGAAAAATTATTGGCTTTCTGCAAGATTGCTATTGAGGTACGTAACCAGGTCTGGTATGATTCGACTTTGGAGAGAAAGAAAATGACGTTCATGTGACAAAGGTCTTATCTTGTCACAAAAGAAATAAATAAATAAATAAAATAAATTTTTTTGAAATTATAAAAAAAACTAAACAAAAACATAAATTTATTATTCATTTTATTGTTTCAAATGATATTTATCTAGAATCATATGTATTATTATTCATTCAGACTTAAATGCATTATTATTTTTATTATGTAATGATATTTTTATAGTTTTTAAATTTTTTTTTTGAAAGTTTTCGTGATATTATTTTTTGATCATTTTTTTTATTTTTTTTAGTTCGTAAATATTTTTTGTTTGATTTTAGTCCTTTTTTGTATCATTTTGATTACTTTAGTCTTTTTTTTCCCGACTTTTGTAATTAAAAAATTTAAGGTAAAATTTAGAAAAAAACAATTTATAAGATAAGTTTTTAGTTAAAAATATAGATACGAGATAAATAAATAATATTTTTTAAAAAAATTTATAAAAATATAAAAAATAATTAATCGAATATAAAATTTTGATTAAAAAATAATAAAATTAAATGAATTTTGATTTAATATTTTTTAATAAAAACATAACATAACATGAGGTAACAAAGTAAAATAATTTTATATACTTTATAGTCTTTGTAGTGTAGTGGCAATAATTAGCTATGGCTCAAGACAAAAATGAAAGCACACCTTTGTATTGTTCATGCAAAAACACAGGTGTTTGCAAGAAAATCTTGAACCGGTTCTCTCTCTTTTTCTCATGCACATAGATACTTATCCTTTCCTTGATTATTTCCTCACTTTCTGTTCAGATTTAATAACTCTCTTCTACACACCAAATCTTTTGTACTCTACCTCGATCCATTCTTGATTCTCTAACATCGCCACCTTTCTCACTCCCTCTTTATATAAAGCATCATCACTAGTTTAGTAGTAATATTCTTGAAGAGAATCAAGAAATTATATAGCAATGGACATGGCTGATGTTTTGCCATTCTTGGCTATGGTTATAGTCCAGTTTGGCTTCGCAGGCATGAATATTACATCAAAGCTTGCAATGGATTCAGGCATGAAACCACTTGTTCTTGTTTGTTATAGGCAAATCTTTGCCACCATTGCAATAGTCCCCTTTGCTTATTTCTTTGAGCGGTAAGTTCTTTAAAGCTTTTTGTTTGTTTTAATGGTTGCATGAGATTTTCGTTTTGGTCAAAATTTAAGTTTGGTAAGTGGAGTTGGGGTTGGGGTTGAGGAGGAGTGCATGCATATCTATTTCTCTTGCCAATCAAAGCCAGTGGGCTCTCTAATTTTTCTGGTCTTGCATGTTATCGAGAAAATTCATTTTTTTCCTAAATAACATCTTAGTTACTGTATATTTACTCAAGATGAAGATTGTATACATTCATCTATTTTTAGTACAAGCTTTGTTTTTTTGTTTTTGTTTCGTATATCGGGTGTTGAGCTATATAAGAGAGGATACCTCCTCCTTTATTACATAATCACCAAAAATAATTTGAGGTTATTAGAACTTCAATTTTTTTTCACCAAATAAAACTGTTAAAATTATCCAATATATAATCGTTAGATTAAATCTCTCTTTTTTTTTTTTGGTTGTTTTTTTTATAAAGTAGCTATGCATGGTTAGGACACAATTAAGAAGCATACTAGCTAGTACAGTACTATAATATTTAATTATTTCTAAGAGTAAAACCAAAAAAAAAAATTACAAATAAAATGTCAAATATGGATTCCAAGTTCGGACAAAATAGGTTAGTGTAGACATGAAAAGTACTATATATATCAAATCTTGCAATGAACTCCACAGATGAATTGCTTGAGTTAATATTATTGCTTAATAGAAAATCTTTGCTATGATGATTCCCCTTCGTTTATTTCTTTTGAACTGTAAGTTCTTATGTTTAAAAGAAATGACCAACGGGGTTGTTGCAAAGGTGGTTAAACTTTTTTCCATTTTTTCTTTCTTTCTTGGTGAGGAATTCAAGTCCATACCCTTCGAGTGCATATCAGCTTGCCATATGTTCAAGATAGGAAGAGTCATGTTATTTCCTATTAATGGAGAAGCTAACACGTGGTCACGTGTTCTTTAGTTTTAAAAATAAAGCCATTAGAATAACAGGTAGTTTGTTAGCAGAGTCAGTTATTTGGAATGCAAAGCTGACTTCTTCCTTATTATCCTTTGGTTTTGTGCAGTCAAAGACAAATTATCCTTTGTTACTAAACAGATTCCATCAAAAGGTTTTCTTGTCTTACTTGTGTATGTTAATGATATTGTTATTGTTAGCAATTCAACAGCTATCATTGAAGAATTTAAACAGTATTAATTGCCATTTTAAGATGAAGGATCTGGGCAAATTGAAGTTCTTTCTTGGGATTGAAGTGGATAAATCTTCAAAGGCATATTTTTGAGTCAAAGAAAATACGTTCTTGATCTATTGACAGAACATGGTTTGTTAGGGGCTAAGCTAGCTTCTACTCTAATGGATCCTTATGTTAACTAGGTCAAGGCAAATTCAGAATTCTTATAAGATCCTTCTGGTTACAGGTAGCTGGTAGGAAAGTTATTGTATTTGACTTTCACAAAGCCTGATATTTGTTTTGCAACTTAGGTCCTTTCTAAGTTCATGGACAAGCCTACATCCATACATTTACAAGCAGCTTTTAGGATACTCAGGTATCTAAAGCATGCTGCTGGACAAGGCATTCTGCTTCTAGCAGATTTTGGTGTATAGCTTCAAGCATTTGTAGAAAGTGATTGGGCAGACTGTCTTGATTATCGCAGGCCAGTTACTGGATTTTGTGTCTTCCTTAGTGGATCTCTTATTAACTAAAAATAAAAAGAGTAATATTTGATTTTTCTTTATTTTTTGGTGCAGGAAAAGTAGGCCTAAGATCACTAAGTCTTTGCTGTTCCAGATTTTCTTATGTTCTCTTACTGGGTGAGTAGCTTTTTATATTTCACATCTAATTAAATTATGAATAACTAATATTCTTTGACAATATATTTTTCACCAACAAATTTAGTAGTATGTGTTTTCATTTTATTTTTCTTGTCTAATGCATTATTTTTATTTATTTATTTTATTTTTTATAACCCAAAAACTCATTCTTCTACTATTTTCAACAAGTACAAATTCGTATTAAAATCGGGGGTTCCAAGCCCCCATACTCTTGGATTCCTCTGATACATTATGATAGCACATAGTTTCTCTGTATTTTACTCCCTGCAGGGTAATTTTGGATACCTAATTATCTCAAAACATGCAGGGTAACAGGAAACCAGGTTTTTTACTTTACAGGGCTAGAAAAGTCCACCCCTACAATTGGCTGTGCATTGGCCAACATACTCCCTGCAGCGACCTTTATTCTTGCAGTTCTTTGCAGGTACTAAATTATTCTCATGTTGCGTATTAGAACACCTTCTGCCATGATCATTTCCTAAGCTACAAGCAATTCGATACTATATTTTAACACTTTTTGGTTTTTTAATGTTTTGCAGACAAGAATCTGTCGGAATTAAGAAGATATCTGGGCAAGCTAAGCTGCTAGGGACTTTAGTATGTGTAGGAGGAGCCATGTTGTTATCATTTTACCATGGTCATAGGATCAATATAGGTGAATCAAGTATTCATTGGAACTATACAGATAGCATAGGAAATAGCAACACCGATAAGAAATCAAACTTCATTTTGGGATCCTTATTTATAATGGCTGGTTCTACTTCTTGGGCAATATGGTTCATCATGCAAGTAAGGAATCTTACTTCCTCAAAAAAATTCAGATTGGTTAGATCATGCCACTTCATGGTCTAAAAGTGCATTTTCTGATGATTTGCGCAGGCCAAAGTGAGCTTGAAGTTTCCAGCTCCTTACACATGCACCTTATTGATGTTATTCATGGGCAGCATTGAATGTGTGGTAATCGGCATTGTTGCCAATCACAAAGCATCCGAGTGGTCATTGCGATCTCCTGGAAGGCTTATCGCTGCTCTGTATTCGGTATGTTCCTTTAATTAATTGGTTAATAAATTAACAACAAAAGAAATAGACAATCTAATGGTCAGTCTATCAAAAATAAAACTGAACTAAACTAAACCATCCATAAAAGCTGAAACTATCGGTTCTAAAAGTCCAACTGATGAATTCTTGATGAATTTGTCCGTCTTTTAATCCCTTTAGAGCTACGTAACAGATTATTACCAACATAGGATTATAATCAACACATACTAATGTTATGAATTCGAAACCAATTTTAGGGAATCGTGTGTTCTGGGCTAGCATTTTCCCTCACTTCATGGTGTATTCAAAGGAAAGGAGCACTCTACGTCTCAGTCTTCAGTCCCTTGTTGCTCGTTATAGTAGCTGTTTTGAGTTGGGCCTTGCTCCATGAGAAGATATATGTCGGAACGTATGCATATGCTTAACTCCTTCACTAATTTTACTCTTCATCATTGTTTTTGCGTGCTTGTATCTTTTGTAGAAATAATCAAGGAATTACTAATCGATATGTGATTGATTTTTAGTGCTCTAGGGTCTATCTTGATCGTCGCAGGGCTTTACGCAGTTCTCTGGGGGAAAGATAAGGAGTCGAAAATGATGATTGAAGAGACGAAAGCAATGAAGCCAAGCAATAAAGAGTGTGATAACCATGACCTTGAAGTACAATTGCATGCAATTTCAAATGGCAATAGCAATGCTGCAAGTTGAAGGATGGAAACATCAAAGCAAACTATCTGCTTCCATTTTATGTTTTGAACGCCCTTACATAAGGCCTAAAGTGAGTTACTGTATGATGAACCTAGACCAAGCTGAGCTGAGCTCTCTAGCTTTGAAGTATATATACATATATATTTGGATGTCTTTTAAGGAAAAGATGACATCCAATGACATTTTTCACTATCCTTTTGCTGAAATTCTGAAGTGTTTTTTTTTTCTTTTTTTTTTCACATTGAAGTACATGCTTCTTTTTTTCTTTTTTTTTCCTATTGGCAAACCACAATTAGTCGTCAATTATGAATTTCTTTTCAATGTGATCCCTAAACTAAATTTGGTTTCAATTAGATTCTTAGTGTATCATTTATACCTCGATCAATGATTGGTCCCCAATTTTTATTTATTTATTTATTATTATTATTATTATTTTAAATTTGAGAAGGTGTTGTCTTGCTTTGCAACAAGTGAGCCTACTGATAGATGGGAAAATGTCTTGTCACAAAAAAACATAAAGTAAAAAATAAAAAAACCTAGAAATATCCTATGAAACAAAAATGCTTTGCAACAACATTTCAAGTAAATTTGGGAAATAAAATTGGATTTTCTTGTATAGTTAATGTTAATCAATGTCTTAATCATCAACTGTTCTCAAAACATGGTTGGTTTATTTTATTTCATAGGATTAAGAGAGTTCCCAATGAAGGGAATCAATTTTTTTTTCTTTTCTTTATACAAAAATATAATTTTAACTCAATATTATATTACCCGTTCCTCCCATTACGGTTATCTCGGCTAACCTAAATACCTCCTCCATCTTTTTTTCAAAAAGTTTGATTTCTTTTGTATTTCCAAAAATGTCCTATTAAATATTAAATTGCTTATATAATTGAAATTTATTCATTTTTTTCTTTAGATTGAAATTTTTTAATGTTGATGAAATCAAAATCATAGAAGACAATTAAAACCTATACTAAATAAGAGATTGTATTATTTTTAAATGTTTGAGAATAATATAAATTATATATTAAGATATTATCTAACAATTTAAGTTTTTATATCAAAATAATTTTTAATATATCATTAGAATCTTTTAATTAAACGATCAAAAATTTAAATCTTACGTCAATAATCAACGATTAAAATTCTTTTTATCTCGTTGTTCCCTAGTTTTTTCTCTCTCATTTTCTTTTTTTTATCACTCCTTCTGTTGACCCTAAAGGTTTGTTTTCATAGCCCTCTCATATTGTTAATCACAGCCCTCCATCTCTCTCTCTGTACATGTCCTTTTTTTTTTTTTTTCCCTAAAGAAAGAAGAGGAACAATGGTTTATACCATCTCTAAAACGAACGACATGTCATCCGTGGTAAGCTTGCCAAATTCATCCTAGTCCGTGGACATCTTTCAAAACAGTCCTTTCTTGTTTCACTTTTTTTACAATCAAGCCCTTCATGTTAATTATTTTGATCCCTTTAGTTTCAATTGTTTCTAATAGCCCCTTAATTTTCATCAATAGTTTCCCTTAGCTTCTGATATTTTTAAATTAGCCCATAATACTTTGAAATAAATCATAATTGAATCCTCAAAAGTAAAGATTAACTTCTCTTTTTGTTTATTAATCTTTTTAAATCACAGTTTTTTCTAACGAAAGTGCAGCCATTGAAGCCTTTTAGTCTTCACTATCTACACAATCACAACCAAACCTACCAAATTCTAGATTCTAAAATTTGTTCTTCATATTGGGAACGGAATTTATGAAAAACAAATTTATTAAACACAAAGGAATGCCATGAGCTTAGCTCAATTACTACTCAGGTCCTCCTCACTCAGAGATCTCGATTTCAAACCAATGGTTGAAGCAAAAAAATACTGCAAAGAAAACAGAAATTCTATAAACAATACAACAAAAGACAATAACAGATAAATAAAATCACACCGGCTTTAGATTGACTTGGTACACTTGGAGTTCTAGCGCAAGGAAAGGATCGAACAAATTGTTTGTACGATAGTGAGGACGAGCAAGATAGCTGCAATGAAAGTTGCAGTACTTTTCCAAACATTTCCAAAATATGTCTTTCTAAGAAATAATGCACTATTTTCCATCCAGGATTTCTGATAGTATTTATCCAGCTGCTGGTACAGATCATAATAACAGGAATAGTCTTCAAATGTTCCTTCGGAGAGCTTCTTAAGTAGATTCTCCACTCCAGCACCGTCTTTGTTTGTCCTGATAATTTTGTTTTTAATGAGGAGATCCGCATCTTTGGGTTTGCGAATAAGAGTTTCAAATAGCTTAATGTAATGGCTGATGTAACACTCTTCTCCTGCATAATGACAACGCTCAAAGGCCATGAGGTTTCTGAAGATACATTCAGTGGTGGAGTCGATCTCAAGACGTGGTATGCTTAACTCGCCTTTGGTGGAAGTAAACTTTACGTCAAGTAAGCATTGATTCCGTGATTCTTTAATCTTAATCGTTGCCTCCTTCAGCTGGGTTGCGCTATAAAATGTATCTATCGGTTCTAAAGTTCTTAAATATGGGTGGCTGAAGGATAATAAAGATCTGACCAAACCAGTGAAATGTAATATCTTCTCGTCGTCGCTCGGCTTGTATTGACTCTTAATGTACCTATTGAAGTAAGCACAGGCAAGAGTTCGAAAAGGAGTATAATATTCTTCGCCGCCGTCTTCAATAAGATGGAGATATAAGTTCTCGAGGATGAAGAATGGCAATTGATTCTCAAGCAACATTAAGTCCCATCGAATCGAATACCTCATTTTACTCAATATAGGATCATATTTATATTTTTTTATATCTTCATGCCCCTCATCTTCATATTTTTTTATATCTTCATTCCTCAACAAGTACTCCAAGATGAATACAGCATCCAACAAAACTATTTTCAAAAACTTATATTCTTCAAATTCATGGGCACCATCTTCATAACATTGCTTGATGTTCTCTTTATTCTCTATGATAGTGTTCGAAAGTTTGTCCATAAACTTCTCCTTTTGCTCCTTCGTTTTCTCTGCCACCCTGTTGCAGAATGCTTGGAAATATATTACCTTTTGCTCCTTCATGGGCTTCCAATTCGTCATGCCATGGTGAATAGGGCCGATAGAAATTTGTCGAGGAGTGAAGATATCTTCCTTCGATCGTCGAAGTGCATTGGGAACTTTGTAGATGCATATCTCATAATCTGGAATTTCCACGTGTACTTTTTCCATTTCATCTTCCATATCGATGCGCAGTTCTTTAACATTTTTTTGCTGAAGGAGCTTCGCTGTGTTGTATGTAGTTTGAACAATAACCTGCTCTGCATTGTATGGATTTTCAAGGTTATGATCTTGGTGAAAGAATGATTCAGAAGGAATTTCAGCATCTTCTTCATGGTAGTCTCCAACTGAAAAATATGAGGACTGAATTCCGGCATTATCTCCATGGTAATCTTGATTACCAAATGAAGAATATGGCGAATCAATTTCAGCATTATCTCCAATGTAGTCTCCACCACTTGAAAAATATGGTGAACGAGTTTCAGCATCATCTCCAAGGTAGCCTCCACCATTTGAAAAATACGGCGAACGAATTTCTCCCATCTATCAAAGTTTGCTGTCCAATATGATAGATAAACAACAGTCACTACCAAAAGAATTTATTTCGCAAATTTTTGCTTTAGTAAGATTAAATTTTTGAATCGAGATGACTTTTTATAGTTGTTAATTTCCAACTAAATCAAATAATTTACTTGAGAAATTATAGCCTAAAAGATCTTTAAATTCCTAGATTCCTAACACATCTTTATTTTGTTAACAAGGGAAATAAGGATATAAAGTGCAACTCTTATTTATGTGATTCTCACTGTAGAATGCAACTCTTTCTTCAGTAGTTAATCTTTACGTTGTTTACAAAGCTTCATTTATTTCATGTAAATTAACTTATTTTTGGAAAATATTCTGCATGAAAAATATTTTTTAAAAAATTATTGAAATTGTAGCAAATTAGACAAATTAGATTATTACTTCTGAACTTTTTACTTTATATTAAAGTAGGAAAAATATAAAAACTCGATTTCGAGTCTTGGACTAGCTTTATTGAAATAAAAATAATGATATGTTGAATCAAAGTAACAAACACAAAGGAACAAAAGAAAACACTAATGCATGCGCAAAGAAACTGAGTACCTGGCAAGGGAACAATAACAATAATATTTTTTAAATAAACGGAACAGCAGAGCCTCTTCTGATCCTCGAAGCAATACTGCAGATATTATCGGGAACCTAACACATATACACAGTTAGAACATATCAAATAAATAAATAATAGGTAATAAATATATACAGTAATAAAAACGCATCCACCATTAAAGTTTTTGGATAAATTTTAATATCAACTATTTAGCTTGATAAAATCTCAAAATCTAAACCACTTAACAAAACAAATATATTTTATATTAAATAAATAATAAACGAGTAATATATATATCTTTGAAAAAGTTTCACATACAGCCTCTCTTACACTCCCAGTAATTTGTGATATATAAGTAATATATGCTTTGGAAAAATTTCACATACAGCCTCTCTCACACTTCCAGTACTTACTGTAATTTATGTGCCACAGAATTTCTCACGCTCCCAGTACTGTAATTCGTGATAGATGAGTAATATATATCTTTGAAAAAGTGTCACAGCCTCTCTCACACTGGTAATTTGTGTCTCTTGTGCTCTTCAAGACATGTTATGACATGTTATATATAGTACTAGCTAGTCCTCTCTATTTCTCTAACATGCAATTGATTGAGCTTCTTTTGGTTGCCGGAGTAAAAAAAATTTAATATGTCCGAAAAAATTTTATATTCTATTTGCCAACTCTTCTATGTTTTTTATTTATATATGACATGCAGTTGACACATAAGAACAAAAATAACAGGTCGTCATGGGACAACCTTACCATCTTAATTAAAATTTGATTCGATAACACGTCAAATGAGTTTCAAACTCTCTTCAATAATTGTGAACCTAACACATTCATGCTCTAATATTATATACTGGATTTTGAATTTTCGTTTTCGTCCACTTGACTCGTTAACTATTTTCTTTTCCTTTCTCTGTCCTATTCTTTTCTTTGGTGATCAGTGATTGGTTAGGTGTTGATTAGAGAATATATGATGTCATTCGATTAAGGCAACGCAAATCACAATTAAGGACTATAGGTATTCCCATGTGTTCATTCTTAGAACACATATCTTACATTGAATAGTTAAATCAATCATAAATAAAATATAAAGTTGAGAAGAGATTACTCATCATAAGGGTTTAGGTTTTTTGGATAAAATTCAATTTCAACTATGTAACTTTATATGTTATCAAAGCCTTATAAAGGCCCATCGATCCAACAAAGATTCCGAAACTTAAACTACTTGATAGATTTCAAAAGATAGGCTGCAAGTGAAGGGGAGTGTTAAAATACATCCACATTGAATAGTTAAACTAAAGATGATTAATATATAATGTTGAAAATAAATCACTCATCACAAGGCTTAAGTCTTGGAACTTAAGCCACAACATACCCCAAAAGATGATTAATGCATAAGGTTGAAAATGTGTCATCCATCACATGACTTAAGTCTTGGAACCCAAGCCACGACATATCCCAAAAGATAGTATTAGAACGTATATCTTATATTGAATAGTTAAACAAATAATGAATAATATATAAAGTTGAAAAGTTATCACTCATTATAAGGCTTAAGTCAATCTATATTCATGAGGCGGCAAAGGTTTTTCTGCATAATGATTTTTTAGTTATATTAAATTTGGATTGTTTTAATCTAAAAAATAATTCAATAATTGATAAAAATTAAATGTATTTTAGCTGACCTAACACGCAAAATGGTAGATTAGATGTAATGAAGAGTCTCATATATACCCCACTCCATGTGTTTGAAAAAGAAAAGAAAAATTGCCTGATAACATTTGCCGTCAGTTTTTTTTTTTTTTTTTGGGTCTTTTTTAATAATTGAATCTAGTCTTGTTATAAAATATTATCCTAACAAACACAATTAAATTAATTAAGTTCTTAATTACATCATATTATGCACTATCCAAGTACGTATCCTATTGACAGTAAAAACAAGCTGTAAAAGTTTAAATATTATGCTAATTTAACGCTATTAATTCTAATTCTGAATCAAAAGATATCAGTGAATGACACTAATCGCATTAACTTACAGAGTTTGAGAGAGAAGGAAACTACAACCAAGCCAATTAAAATTCTACCCCCTTTTCTGTTTTGCTAAAGTATCAGCTTTCCAGTCCATTACTAGAGAAAACTAGCCCCATGTAACCGCAATTCTTTTTGCCTCCCAACTACAACCACCAACCTTGGTTTCTTTTTAAAGAACGTTGAAAGGCTTTTTCTTCTGTCTTTTCACCATCCTTCGCTTTATTTCATCATATATATAATTTGGCTTGATGCAAGTGGTTATAAATAATGTTGGCAGCATATGTAAATTATTTTTTAAGAATTTTTGTTCAATGTTATTGTGATTATTATAAATAATTAACATAAAGACAGGTGAGCTAATATTTAATAGGTTTAGGTACGTAGGGAATCTGCTTTAAAATATTTATGGAAATATAGTTTATAGTAGTATATATGTAGTACAATATTTGATAGTAATAAGAAATGAATAGTAGAATGTGGACACTTTCAAGGAAGGGATGTACCATTCTTTTTAGCATGTTCCAGCTGATCAAACTTGTGGTTAGGATGGTGAGGTTGGATATAGCCACTAGGCTGCTTGATCTGAAGAAAATGAAAACAAGAAGAGAACATTATTCAAAAGGAATTTATATGAATTCTTTAAATTAAAATTTGTGTTCAATATTATTCGTGGTTATTATAAATAATTAATGTGTGTGTGTGTTGGGAGGGGGGTTGTTTCTGGGGACAATAATTTTTTAACCAAGCAATGATTTTTCTTTTCTTTTCTTTTCTTTTTTTTGTTGAAAAATCATAACTAATCACCTTCTTCAAGATTCATTAATAAGGAAATCAAAAACTTTATTGAAATGGATCAAAAAGTTCTTCAATGTTTTATACCAAAAATTTCCTTGTGTTGATCATATGAAACTTTAGGTATGTATGAAAGTGTTATAACTTATAATTAATTAAGTTTCATATAATTAATTAAGCTTCATAATATTACATATTTCACGAGAAATTATAGATTAGTCCCTCTAGTTTTCAATAATAATAATAATAAATTAATTAGTCCTCAAGAAATTAAGAAACAGGTGGCTTTTCTATACATTGAGAAGCAACAACATCAATTTGGACTCTCCTAAAAACTGGGTTTTGTTTTATTTTTATTTTTTGCGATTTAGGAAAAAAAAATTCTAGAAAAAATTTCCTCAAGTATTATGCAACAACTAGAACATTGTGCATACTAAAGATGCTAACATATATTATCCGTAAATCTATTTCAAATTCTATTAAACTCCCCTTATTTAATGGCATCCTTCCATGACCTGACATTTCTATTCTTTTTAAGATCTTTTCCTTGACTCACTCAATTTTTCCAATGCTATTAATGCTTGCACGTACAGCATCTGCTCCCTCCACTTGCCCTACTGCCTCCATTCACGGCCTTGTTTGTTCAATAATATTAATCTCAGGGAAAGTAAAGAGGGGGTTTCACCAACAAGTAAAAGATACTTCGTAAGGATATTTAGGATAGATTGCACGTTAATTAAAATTAGAATTTTTCCTGCTGATGATTTTAAGCACATATATATTTTCAACATCGGCTTTATGCATTCAAAATAATAAATTTCCTCAAGTATTTATCCTTAAATTCAAACTTAAAAAATTAAAAGAGAAAATAAATCTCATTCACCATTTTAATAAAGAATTTTTCTCATATTTCCAGATTTTTTTGCTTTAGACATTTCCTTATAACATTATCAATTAGTAATGGATAAATCACCTTTACTCTTTAGTTTTTTTTTCTTTTACAACGTCATATATCGATATCTTATTGATAGTGCTATAACAAAATAATAATAATAATAAAAATAAAAATAGATGGTTTTAGTCAAATTAAAAAAAAAAAATAGAAGGTCTCAAAAAATATAAAATTTAAATGTGAGAAAACTCATTTAATAAATGCTAGATGATTGGTGATGATTTATGTAATACTTGAGAGCTTAATCATGAAAGGTGATTAATTAATATAAAAACAATTTTTTTTTAAAAAAAATAACAAATAGATGGATCTTCTTTTGGCACATTGAAAGAGTCATTAATTAGACTTTATTGAATTACATAATTATATAGTATCTTATTATTGGCTCATCACAATTTTTTCCATTTTTAATCGGAACATGATTTGATCATAGATCTATTCATTTTTCAAAGAATTTGGTGTATTAATACACCAATTTTTAATTAAAAAATTGGATGGATAATAGATGAAACATGATTTGATGTAAATTGGAGTGACTACTAATTAATGCTAATTGGTGTATTAATTTGTAAAAAAATACCTCAATACAAAAACTTAAATTTATTAAGTTTTGATATCATATTAAAAAAATTATTTTTTAAACTATTGGGTTGTACTATATATGTGAAAAAGAAAGAGAGAAAGAAAATAATTATCAAAGCGAGGACAAATTTGAATAACAAAATTCATTTTTTACAATACACACTAAAATTATTCTTTTCACGAACATATAGCAAAACATTTTAAGAATAAAAAAAATGAAAAGGGTAACACATCCATCATTTAATAGAATTGTGGATTTTTTTTTTTACTTATATGTTCCGTGAAAATAATAATAATGATAATAATAATAATAATACAGTCTGTTATTTATTTTTAGCAACACTTTTATATCCTATGGGATGACATGTCCCAGCTGAATCTGGGCCATGCTTGGAAAGTTCCAAGCACCCAAAATGGGCCACCAATGGGCCTGTAGTAGAGGTTATCCTCCATTTCTTCCTCTGCCCCCACCCTTTCTAGTTTTACTTCTGCTCTTTCAATTCGCGTCATCAACAATGGGTTTTTGTTGGGTCTTTATTTTAAGGCTTTCATTTGTTGTGAAGTGAGGTTGATTTTTTTCAGTTTTTTGGACAAAATCCCAACTAAATCCATTTTGTTAAACAAAATTGAATGTAAGTGTGAAGGTCATAAATGCTAGAAAATCCTAACTTAACTCATAGATTTCTGAAGAAAGCTCTATTCAGAAGTAGTTTTCTTCAAAAATATGCAGTAGCTAGATGTTTCATCAAGAAGTTCATGGGTAAATAAATTTGGAGTCATTAATTTTTAAACTTTATTTTAAAAATTATCTGCCATCGATAGGTTATATCTATTTGTTTATTATTATTATTATTTTTTTAAATTACAGTTTTTCTAACGAAAGCCCTATTGAAGCCTTTTAGTATCTACACAATCACAACCAAACCTCCAAGTTAAAATACCGAAGTCTAGATTCTAAATTCTTTCTTCACATTGGGTATGAACCAAACGGAATTTATGAAAAACAAATTTATTAAACACAAAGGATTGCTATGAGCTTAGCTCGATGACTACTCAGGTCCTCCTCACTCATCAGAGATCTCGATTCCAAACCAATGATTGAAGAAAAAGATACTGCAACGAAAACAGAAAGTCTATAAACAATACAACAAAAGACAATAACAGATAAATAAAATCACACCGGCTTTAGATTGACTTGGTACACTTGGAGTTCTAGCGCAAGGAAAGGATCGAACAAATTGTTTGTACGATAGTGAGGACGAGCAAGATAGCTGCACTAACAGTTGCAGTACCTTTCCAAACATTTCCAAAATATGTCTTTCTAAGATATAATGCGCTATTTTCCATCCAGGATTTCTGATAGTATGTATCCAGCTGCTGGTAGAGATCATAATAACAGGAATAGGCTTCAAATGTTCCTTCGGAGAGCTTCTTAATTAGATTCTCCACTCCAGCACCGTCTTTGTTTGTCCTGATAATTTTGTTTTTAATGAGGAGATCCGCATCTTTGGGTTTGCGAATAAGAGTTTCAAATAGCTTAATGTAATGGCTGATGTAACACTCTTCTCCTGCATAATGACAACGCTCAAAGGCCATGAGGTTTCTGAAGATACATTCAGTGGTGGAGTCGATCTCAAGACGTGGTATGCTTAACTCGCCTTTGGTAGAAGTAAACTTTACGTCAAGTAAGCATTGATTCCGTGATTCTTTAATCTTAATTGTTGCCTCCTTCAGCTGGGTTGCGCTATAAAATGTATCTATCGGTTCTAAAGTTCTTAAATATGGGTGGCTGAAGGATAATAAAGATCTGACCAAATCAGTGAAATGTAAAATCTTCTCGTCGTCGCTCGGCTTGTATTGACTCTTAATGTACCTATTGAAGTAAGCACAGGCAAGAGTTCGAAAAGGAGTATAATATTCTTCGCCGCCGTCTTCAATAAGATGGAGATATAAGTTCTCGAGGATGAAGAATGGCAATTGATTCTCAAGCAACATCAAGTCCCATCGAATCGAATACCTCATTTTACTCAATATAGGATCATCTTTATATTTTTTTATATCTTCATACCCCTCATCTTCATATTTGTTTATATCTTCATTCCTCAACAAGTACTCCAAGATGAATACAGCATCCAACAAAACTATTTTCAAAAACCTATATTCTTCAAATTCATGGGCACCATCTTCATAACATTGCTTGATGTTCTCTTTATTCTCTATGATAGTGTTCGAAAGTTTGTTCATAAACTTCTCCTTTTGCTCCTTCGTTTTCTCTGCCACCCTGTTGCAGAATGCTTTGAAATATATTACCTTTTGCTCCTTCATGGGCTTCCAATTCGTAATGCCATGGTGAATAGGGCCGATAGAAATTTGTCGAGGAGTGAAGATATCTTCCTTCGATCGTCGAAGTGCATTGGGAACTTTGTAGATGCATATCTCATAATCTGGAATTTCCACGTTTACTTTTTCCATTTCATCTTCCAAATCGATGCGCAGTTCTTCAACATTTTTTTGCTGAAGGAGCTTCGCTGTGTTGTATGTAGTTTGAACAATAACCTGCTCTGCATTGTATGGATTTTCAAGGTTATGATCTTGGTGAAAGAATGGTTCAGAAGGAATTTCAGCATCTTCTTCATGGTAGTCTCCAACTGAAAAATATGAGGACTGAATTCCGGCATTATCTCCATGGTAATCTTGATTAACAAATGAAGAATATGGCGAATCAATTTCAACATTATCTCCAATGTAGTCTCCACCACTTGAAAAATATGGTGAACGAATTTCAGCATTATCTCCAAGGTAGCCTCCACCAATTGAAAAATACGGTGAACGAATTTCTCCCATCTATCAGAGTTTGCTGTCCAATATGATAGATAAACAACAGTCACTACCAAAAGAATATTTAATTCGCAAATTTTTGCTTTTGTAATATAACATAATAGTAAGATTAAATTTTTGAATTGAGATGATTTTTTATAGTTGTTAATTTCTAACGAAATCAAATAATTTACTTGAGAAATTATAGCCTAAAAGATCTTTAAATTCCTAGATTCCTAACACATCTTTATTTTGTTAACAAGGGAAATAAGGATACAAAGTGCAACTCTTATTTATGTGATTCTCATTGTAGAATGCAACTCTTTCTTCAGTAGTTAATCTTTAGTTGTTTACAAAGCTTCATTTATTTCATGTAAATTAACTTATTTTTGAAAAATATTTTTTAAAAAAATTATTGAAATTGTACCAAATTAGACAAATTAGATTATTATTTCTGAACGTTTTCCTTCGCGTTAAAAGTAGGAAAAATATAAAAACTCGATTTCAAGTCTTGGACTAGCTTTATTGAAATAAAAATAATGATATGTTGAATCAAAGGAACAAAAGCAAACACTAATGCATGCGCAAAGAAACTGAGTACCTGGCAAGGGAAAAATAAGAATAATATTTTTTAAATAAACGGAACAGCAGAGCCTCTTCTGATCCTCGAAGCAATACTGCAGATATTATCGGGAACCTAACACATATACACATTTAGAACATATCAAATAAATAAATAATAGTAATAAATATATACAGTAATAAAAACGTATCCATCATTAAATGTTTTGGATAAAATTTAATATCAACTATTTAACTTGATAAAATCTCAAAATTCAAACCACTTGACAAAACAAATATATTTTATATTAAATAAATAATAAACGAGTAATATATATATATATATCTTTGAAAAAGTGCCACGGCCTCTCTTACACTCCCAATAATTTGTGATATATAAGTAATATATACTTCGGAAAAATTTCACATACAGCCTCTCTCACACTTCCAGTACTTACTGCAATTTATGTGCCACAGAATTTCTCACACTCCCAGTGCCGTAATTTGTGATAGATGAGTAATATGTATCTTTGAAAAAGTGTCGCAGCCTTTCTCACGCTAGTAATTTGTGTCTCTTGTGCTCTTCAAGACATCTTATGACATGTTATATATAGGTTCACAATTGATTGAGCATCTTTTGGTTGCCGGAGTAAACAAATTTAATATGTCCGAAAAAATTTTAGATTTGCCAACTCTTCTATGTTTTTTATTTATATATGACATGCAGTTGACACATAAGAACAAAAATAAGTAACAGGTCGTCATGGGACAACCTTACCATCTTAATTAAACTTTATTTCAATAACACGTCAAATGAGTTTCAAACTCTCTTCAATAATTGTGAACCTAACACATTCATGCTCTAATATTATATATTGGATTTTGAATTTTCGTTTTCGTCCACTTGACTCGTTAACTAGTTTCTTTTCCTTTCTCTGTCTTTTTCTTTTTTTTGGTGATCAGTGATTGGTTAGGTGTTGATGAGAGAATACATGATGTCATTCAATTAAGGCAACACAAATCACAATTAAGGACTATAGGTATTCCCATGAGTTCATTGTTAGAACACATATCCCATATCGAATAATTAAATCAATTATAAATAATATATAAAATTGAGAAGGAGTCACCTACTATAAAACTTTAAGTCTTTTGAATGGAATCCAATATCAACTATATAACTCTATAAGCTATCAAAACGTTAAAGAGGCCTAACAACTCAGCAAAGATCCAACATTAAATAGTTAAACTAAAGATGATTAATATATAAAGTTGAAAAATAAGCTACCCACCATAAGGCTTAAGTCTTTTGAATGGAACCTAATTTTAACTATCTAACTCTAAATGGTATTAGAGTCTCAAAGAGGCCTAATGAATGGAACCTAATTTCAACTATCTAACTCTAAATGGTATTAGAGTCTCAAAGAGGCCTAATGAATGGAACCTAATTTCAACTATCTAACTCTAAATGGTATTAGAGTCTCAAAGAGGCTTAACGGCTCAACAAGGATCTTGAAGTCCAAGCCACTTGACGGATCTCAAAAGATAAGCTACAAGTCGAAGGGTCACGCACCGTGAGGCTTAAATCACTATATATTCATGAGACGGCAAAGGTTTTTCTGCATAATTATTTTTTAGTTGTATTAAATTTGGATTGTTTTAATCTAAAAAATAATTCAATTATTAATAAAAAATTAAATTTATTTTAATGCTGACCTAACATGCAATTATTATTATTATTATTATTTTGGTCTTTTTTAATAATTGAATCTAGTCTTGTTATAAAATATTATCCTAACAAACACAATTAAATTAATTAAGTTCTTAATTACATCATATTATGCATTATCCAAGTACGTATCCTATTGACAGTAAAAACAAGCTATAAAAGTTTAAATATAGTCTTGTTATAAAATATTATCCTAACAAACACAATTAAATTAATTAAGTTCTTAATTACATCATATTATGCACTATCCAAGTACGTATCCTATTGACAGTAAAAACAAGCTATAAAAGTTTAAATATAGTCTTGTTATAAAATATTATCCTAACAAACACAATTAAATTAATTAAGTTCTTAATTACATCATATTATGCACTATCCAAGTACGTATCCTATTGACAGTAAAAACAAGCTATAAAAGTTTAAATATTATGCTAATTTAATGCTATTAATTCTAATTCTGAATCAAAAGATATCAGTGAATGACACTTATCGCATTAACTTACAGAGTTTGAGAGAGAAGGAAACTACAACCAAGCCAATTAAAATTCTACCCCCTTTTCTGTTTTGCTAAAGTATCAGCTTTCCAGTCCATTACTAGAGAAAACTAGCCCATGTAACCACAATTCTTTTTGTCTCCCAACTACAACCACCAACCTTGGTTTCTTTTTAAAGAACGTTGAAAGGCTTTTTCTTCTGTCTTTTCACCATCCTTCGCTTTATTTCATCATATATATAATTTGGCTTGATGCAAGTGGTTATAAATAATGTTGGCAGCATATGTAAATTATTTTTTAAGAATTTTTGTTCAATGTTATTGTGATTATTATAAACAATTAACATAAAGGAATATTTGATATGCAGTACAATATTAATAGTAATAATATTAATAGTTTATAGTAGTATTTATGCAGTACAATATTTGATAGTAATAAGAAATGAATAGTAGAATGTGGACACTTTCAAGGAAGGGATGTACCATTCTTTTTTAGCATGTTCCAGCTGATCAAACTTGTGGTTAGGATGGTGAGGTTGGATATAGCCACTAGGCTGCTTGATCTAAAGAAAATGAAAACAACAAAGAGAACATTATTCAAAAGGAATTTATATGAATTCTTTAAATTAAAATTTGTGTTCAATATTATTCGTGGTTATTATAAATAATTAATGTGTGTCTGTGTTTGTGTGTGTGTGTGTTTGTTGTTGGGGGGGGGGGGGGGGGGTTTGTAAATATCTATATAAAGACATATGAGCTAATATTTAGCAGGTTTAGGTATGAGTATAATGATGCAGAAGATATATAGGATGGAATGGACCTGATGAACATTTAATATTGTTTGTTTTGGTTAATAAAACACTACAGCATGATAAGGACATGCAGGTGATAGTGATTCTTTGTTTTGCAAAAATTGCACGTAAAGTTGTATTGGAGGAACCCTACCAAAAGAAATTGAAAACAGTATCTTTTTTTAATCTTCTTCTGGGGATTGTCCATGTTGCACATCATGGAGAGGTCATACATGGAGTTGTGGTAGGCTACTGGCGAAAGAACCAAAACATTACCAGCTAGCAAAACTGGCGTGAGAAAGAAGAGTTATGTCTATCCTGATAAAAGGAAAAAAATTACATGGCGTGAGAAAGAAGAGTTATGTATATCCTGATGATGGTGATGGTTTAATGGCAGCAGTGATAAAAAAAAAAAAAAAAAAAAAAGAGAAATGCATGTTGGGTTGGTGGCACTTGTTGGCTATGTGAATCTGTGATGATGTCTCCGTTGGTCAAACAATATTGGCAGGAGAAAACTCCAATAATATAATGACAATGCTAAAAATTTCAATGAAGTCAGGGTGGTGGGGCAAAAGTCCAGGGCCCCAATGAAGTAGATCTAAAAAAGTAGACACCTGGATACAATCCTGGTGCCTGAGTGTAAGAAAAGACGTATGAAACGCAGGGCAGACCTAACTTGCTTACAGAGAAGTATTTGGTCAGTAAAAACATTTCAAATTTCAGAAAGTTTCAAATGTGTATTAGACTGCTTGAAAACTTCCAGTATTCATATATATATATATATATATATTTTTTTTTTTTTTTTTTTGAATAAGGAGAAATTGAGATGTCAAGGACTTTGTTAATGTGAACTTTTTTTTTAAAAAAAAAATGCCCTTATTTTTCTCTAGAGTTGTGGTAGGCTACTGGCTAAAGAACATGAAACATTTTTCTCTCGAAAAGGAAAAAAAGAAAAAAAAAATAAGTTTTCCTTGAATTCATTTTATTTCTGAGTGAATTTAGGACACCCAAAAATAGGTCCAAATGGAAACATTAAAATCTTTAGGCTACAAGTTTTATGTCTATCCTGATAAAAGGATAGTATTCACTAACACATCATCAATTCTGTCTTGCATGTTCTCCATCATAATGGACTTGGAATCTTTTTTTTTAACAATTTGATGGTATTAATTTTCTAACAAGTTTATGCATATCAACTATAGAGTCTAAATATGAAAAAAAAAAAAAAACCCTATTTTGGAAATATCAGGAAGCACCCTCTGCCCATTACGTGCGGCTGTGTATTACCTCAACTTATTCAGGCTAGTGGGAACAACTTTGAACGTTATAGTGACAGCACTGCTATCCATGATCCTTCCATTCTTCAACGACCTCTTGGCTCTTCCTGTGGCAATCACTTTCTGGCCATTGATGGTTCATTTTCCATTGATAAAGACTTGAAAGATATCTTGCATGACTTACGCAGAAACCACGAGTTATTGGCTTGTTACACCGCGTTTGTCATAGTGGTTTCCCTATAATTTTCCAAGACTAGAAAGAAATCTTGCATCACAGCAATTACGTAGGGCTTTCGTGCGATGCAGTCTCTTTGACAGATTTAATTAAAATGCAAGCCGGGATATTAATTTGTTCAGCAATCAAAAACGTCCTAGATCTATATTTAATTATCATGTAGATGTGTAGTTTTAAATACTAAATCAAAGATAATTAAAAAAATGTAAAAAAGAAGATAGAAGAGAAGAGAAAATTCACTGCTCAAATTAATCATAAAAATTTTAGTCTGCATGAACACAACCTCTTTGGCACCCGTTTCCCTATTTCGTTTTTTTTTGTTCTTCTTTCTTCTCTCTCTTTTTCTCCAGACTTTGCAGGAACCAAACTCACCCTTTTTTAATCAAAAGCCAACCGACTGAGCCACTTAATTAAAAGGAAGAACGAAATGAAAATAATTGACCTGAGATTCTGAAGCTGGTGACTGTTGATTTGCGAGTTGGATCGATGATGATGGGGTTTCGGAATGATCTCTGGTTGATATTGACCGGAAAGAATGAATTGGTTGTTGTATTGGTGTTCGATTCTTCCCTTGTTTGCAGATTCAAAAGAAAATAAAGAACACCAGATTGAGTTGTGATGATTCTGAAACTGGACGTTACGGAGATGAAATGCTGAAAAATTGGTGATGATCGATCGATCTGGGGTTTGTCGTTGGGACGATTAGGGACTGACAAACGTTTTTAGGAAGAATTCTTGGTGTTTCCCAAACTTAGAAGGCTTGAACAGAACATAGAAAACCCAGAACCGAAACCAAGAACTTTAAGCAGCAAAACCAGAAATTCATGCAGCCAACCCAGAAAAAAAATGAACACCAAGTGGCTGCCCAGATATGAAGAACCGGAAAACCCAGAAGTGCAGAAGCTAAAAATCCAATTTTGTGAATTCCCAACCCTGGTTCTTTGCTTTTCACTCTCTCTCGTAACTTATAAATTTCCCTTTTCTACCTAGAATTTCCCAGAATTTTAAGGACCTGAGGAAACACTGCCCAGAGAAATTGCAGAAGAATGATACTGCCCCCTAACCAAAATCCCCCTTCTTCTTTCCATTTTCCTTCTTTTATAGGCATCTTAATTCAAGTTTCATTCCAACTCAAACACCTCAAAACTCGGATTATTTAACTATCCAATCTGAACTCAACTTCTGTTATTAATCTGTGATTCTGATTAACTATCAATCGGGATAGATTGAATTCAAAAAATGGTTAGATGATTGGGATAAATTTCAATCGAATTCTGAACCTTTTCTTCTTTTTATTTTATTTTATTTTTACTTTAAAAAAAATTCAACTAAAATAAATAATAAAAATGAAAGTATATATATATATATATATTTTTTTTTTGGTTATGAAAATAGTGTGGGCAAGTGGAGAAGCTCCATTATTTGAGAAGACTGACTAGGAGTCACCAATACATCAAGGAAAAGTTTGCTTGTACAGGAGAAAGGAGTCTCTCTTTTTTCTTTTTTTTTTAATTTTATATTTTTTTTGGGTATTTTTATTCTTTTTATTTTTTTTATTTTTTAAGTTTTTATAGTAAATTTTAAAATAAAGTAAAATGAGATAAAATAAAATAAAATGAATGAGAAATAATTAAAACAACAAAAATATAGAAAAAAACTTGGATTATGACACTTACTAGATGTCACCAGTACGTAACTTAATTTGGGATTAAACTCACTTCAAGTTAATACTAACATGATATATTATATTAGTTACATTTGAATTTTTTAAATTTTAATAGATGGCTAGGACGATTTCATATATTTATTTATTTCGAAAATATTTAAATTACCTAATTTAATCATATAACATTTATGTTAAATAAGATGCTTTGTTTTTGAATCTAATTTGTTATGGATGTTAAAAATCATTCCAAATTTATATAACTCTTCAGATAACTCTAATTTTTTAACCAAGCAATGATTTTTTTTTTTTTGAAAAATCATAACTAATCACCTTCTTCAAGATTTATTAATAAGGAAATTAAAAACATTATTGAAATGGATCAAAAAAGTTCTTCAATGTTTTATACTAAAAATTTCCTTACGTTGATCGTGTGAAACTTTAGGTATGTATGAAAGTGTTATAACTTATAATTAATTACGTTTCATATAATTTCTTCATATAATTAATTAAGCTTCAAATATTACATATTTCACGAGAAATTATAAATTAGCCCTTCTATTTTTCCATATATATATAGTTGGGTAAAAACTAACAACTCTCATCCGAATAATTAAACACCGATAAAAATAGGACCAGAGATAATTGAGTCACAGGATGGAACTTCTAATCATCTGTCAGCTTCTGAAGGAGACCTAATCACCCATCAGGAGAACTTACAAGGATCAAAAAGCTTAGAGAAAGAATTCAAAGCAGGCATAAAGAGCCATCTCACCATCTGGTTCTAAAGAAGACCCATCAGGGAAACTTGTAATGAATAAGAGAGAGCAAAAGGAAGAAAAGATGGTGAAAAATCTTCCAAATGATTTGATAACGAAAGTTCTCTCAAAGTTACCAGCTAAGTCTTTGTCTAGGTTTCGTTGCGTTTGCCAGGCTATCTCTAATATGTCCCTACTTCGTTAGATTAAATAAAAATCATCAAAAACTTTTTCTCCTATTTAAAGAACATTACTCTATTTTAGACTGTTATGAAGCAAACTTCTTGTTCTGATGTCAATGCTGCAATGGTGACGATTGAGTATGATCCTTTCAAAGATTTACCGATACCATTTCCAATGTTACAACTCATTTTTTCAATACATTGTTCGTCCAGCAATATATAGATCTCATTGCTTACAACATCTCGTATACACAATAATTTCTCGTACCCTACGGACCTCTTCTCTCTATATATAATACAACAAAGTTGCCGTTCTCTCCTATTGTTTAGCCTCCTCTAATTTCATCTCCAACTTCTGAGGAAAAACCCCAAGCCGAAGCCGACCTTTCTCGCCAAAAATGTGCCCATCTGGGACAAGTTTAGCTGCAGAGACCAAAAGGGGTGGTGCAAAATCAGATTTCAGGCCAGCGTTTGATGTTCTTGATGCAGACCATGATGGGAAGATAAGCAAAGATGACCTTCGCATGTTTTATGCCGGGTTTTCAAGTAATGGTGCCGATGATGATATTATTGGTTCAATGATGTCTGTTGCTGATTTTAACAAAGATGGGTTTGTTGAGTATGAGGAATTTGAACGTGTTTTGGACGGTGTTAATGAAAACAAAAAATCTTCATCATCAACAAGGTCTACTTCTGGGGTTATGGAGGATGTGTTCAAGGTTATGGATAAAGATGGGGATGGAAAATTGGGTGTTGATGATTTGAAGAGTTACATGCAATGGGCAGGGTTTGATGCTACTGATGATGATATCAAAGCTATGATTAAATTGGCAGGTTGTGCTGTTGGCGGTGATAAAGATGTTGTCACTTATGATGATTTGCTTAAGATTTTGGCTCTTGATAATTCTTATGTTGCATAGGACTTTTGTAATTTTGATCTTCGAATTTGTCCTCTGTTTTTTTTTTTTTTGAAAGAACAACATGTGGATGCTCATTAACTATGATGTTTATGTTCTGCCACATGAAATTGTTCTATAGCAAATTATGATTTTTGGTGGAATGTGATATGCCAATTGAAAATGAATCTCTGTCTTATATTTTATGCAATGCTAGCTTTGTTTTTTATGCTGATTCTTCCATTCAATGGCTTATTTTCTGTCTTAATGCTGCTTGCCTATTAGATATTCCACTTACTTCTGTGGCAACAAACACGTGCTGGTCTTCTACACTAATATTCACTTTTAGCTTCTTATCACCACAAAATATAAATTTTTTTTAAGGAAAAATGTAGTATACTAGAAATCAGGCAACAGACAAGCCACTGGGGCCTCGGGCAACGATTGAGTCATTCTTGGCCCTTTTCAGATATCATGGAGAACTGACTAAAAGGAGACTGCGATTAAAAGGAGCTACGAAATGTGTTGAGACTAAATTGATTTGAAACTAAGTCAAGAATGACTTGGAGCCTAATTACTGAGAGCTCATGCGTAAAACGATTATGATCGTAAGATTGAAATTCCTTGTGCTCTCCAGTGGATGGATTCAAGAAAAGCCACCTGTTTCTTAATTTCTTGGGCTGACGTGACAACCCATTAACTGGTTAATTATTAGCCCTAATAAGGCTAAATCCTGGTCTAAATTACTTTCTGATTCTGATGCCTAGCATAAGAGACTAAAAGGTTTCTTTCATGGACTGAAAGCCCATTCACTAGTTTATAGGAAACTTTCCCAGACCAGCCATACATCTATCTTGCTTCCTATTTAATAAGATTGTCATCGTGTTCACATAGCAACAAAGAATTAGAATCACCATTCTAAAACTATAAGATAGAAAAAAACCAAAAATATCAACCTTCCTTTGTATGCATCTTAAAGTTGGTACCGAAGACATGATTGGTCAGGGTGCTCTTCCCTGTTCACAAAGAAAGCGAATCAAATCATATGCGTGCGTACAACAGATTTCAGGCTCTAACTCTGCTTATTGTCAACATCAAATGTAACTCAAAAAAAAAAAAAAAAATGTATTCATTATCGTGCAGCAATAGACCTAATCCCTGATCAGCATGTCGATCGACTGTCCTCTACAGCTACATTGTATTTGGATTAATAATTAACGAATATAGGGACCACTATAATCATAATGGCTGATTTTTCATATCTGCACATATTTTTTTTTCGACTGTAAGAAACATTTTTGTTAGTTAAAATTAAGTTTTTCATTTCAAACAATCTTCAGGGTACATTTTTAGTATATAAGATGAATTTAATATATGATTAATTATCTCTCTGTATGGTATTTCTATGTGTTTATTTTCTTACAAATTTTTTTAATGACACTTACTTTGCACTTGATTTGCATCGTTTTTCTCATTAAATGAGTGAAATGCTAATATATAAAAATTATTTTGCTGTGACTAAAGTTATATTTATTTATTTTTCTAATTTAAGTAATAATTTTTATATCATTTACTTTTATTATCTAATTATCAAATTATAGTTATTTATTCATATAAAAAAATATACTTTTAATAGCTTTCAGGCGTGATTTTATAGCTACGATAGTAATCATAACAAAATTTTTTAAAATAATCACATCTTAACGTACTGTAATACATTTTCACTAATAAAAATTTACATTTTACACTTTTAATAGTAAAGAATGAAGTTTAATTAATATATATATATTTTAAAAAATTTATCTATTTCCCAGAAAATTTGATACCATAATTTTTATATATATAACAAAATGATGAGAACGACTAAAAATTGAGATTTTTTTTTTTTTTTTTTTTGCTTATAATAAATAGGCTTCTAATTTCGATATGGAATAATTGAACAAACTCTTTCTTTCATTTTTCCATTTCGGCTTGGTGGCGTTAGTAAATGGATTTGCTGGATTTGCCAGCCAGCTTGTCTGATATCAAAAAGTAGTAGTAGTTTGCTGGATTTGCGCTTTCAATGGAGATTCAATACTAATTCCACGCAATTTGCTAACTATTATTCTTTTATATTGTTTTTTTTTTCTTTTCATGCCATTGTAATTTCTCATCTCCTTGTCCTTCTATTAATGAATTTAATTACTACAACTTATTTCCATGGACCACTTCACTTGCTTTGCCAAATCTGAATAGTTAATTAAGACTACGAAGTTTATATGGTAATTTTCATATGTCAAATTTCATAATCATTTTTTGGTTTTTTGGGATGCAAAACGTAAAATTTTGTTCAAAAAGCTGTCTCTCTCTCTCTCTCAAATGTTGAATTCCACTCCTGAAACACATATTTTCTCTGTAAACAACCATAGTTTCGTTTCTGTTTTTTTTTCCCAGGAAAAAGAAGGAAGAAAAAGGAATTGAATATTTCCTCTGTAAGTTCCTCTGTCTTTCTCTGCTTTGCATGCAATAATCATAAGAACCCTGTTTTTGCTTGGTTTCAAGTTTAGTGGTTTGTTTCTTGAAAGTGAATTTCAACTTGTAATGCTGTTTGTTGCGTCTTTGCTTAAAAGATAGTAAAAGGCTATTATGTCTCAAGGTTGATTGATACGTTGCAGAGGTTTCGTGTACATTTTCAGGTCAATTATGTGAGCATTGCAAGCCAGCAACATGGTAAACCTGCTAAAAAGGATCTAAAAGTTGAGAAAGTGCTTCTAAATTACCGGAATTTCATTACTGTTTCGATGAGCTAGAACCTTGCTAATCGTTTAAATCGAGCAATCAAATTGCTTTGCAATTTGCAATTAGAAGATTGCAAGCCAATTTGCTTGTAAATTAATTTGGATCAGCTATCTAATTTTGTGATGCCTAGTAAATTTGTTGTGGATTGGTCGTTGGTGGGAAGTTAGTTGTTTGCCTAAATTTGGGTCGGTCAGAGCTTGTACGACAATTTGCTTGTCAGAATTGTTGCTCTTGTATGCCTAGCTATTGAGTGCTTTGTAGGCTCCTAAGATTGTACTGCTACACTTTGTTTTCTTTTATGTTTTGGTCCTTGAAGTGGGATGTTATACTAGCTCTGTTTCCTGCCCCATTCTTGGCTTCTTGTAATCAATCTATAGTTATTAATTAACAATGGGCTGTAAATTATTTTAGTCTAGCTCTCAATTCGCTCTCCCACTAATGGTATATATGTCCTCTCAAAACCATAGAGGGGTGGAGCTACAGCTTGCTTCTCAAAAATCTCAGTAGACATCTATGCAATCAAATGTAAACAGTTCGAATCGCGATATATATATATATATATATATATATATATATATATGTTCCTGCAGTTTAACACAATCATGCTTCATTTCCCATATGATTAATGCAAAATAACCTTTGCAATATGCAAACAGGTTTCTTCAGTAAGAAATATGACTTGATGTTATGATCTATATTTTTGTAAGCCCATGTTAAGTTTGATTTAAGGTTTTCTTAATTTAATAGTATGTTAAATCTTGATCGTTAATTAGCACTTAATGGACGTACAAGATTCAATGCTAATAAATATATAAACTAGTCCTCTCTTTACCCTAAAAAGGCATGCGGACAAAATATAAAAATACAGAACGCACGTATTTAGCTATCCATCAAGCCACCTACTACATAAAAGAGGATTAAGGGAGAAAAACTAATTTATAAGGTTCGTGATTGTTGAAAGCTCTCTTACATCATGTTGAATTCCGCTCAAGGTAAGTAATTTATTTGCTTGATCTATGTGATTATTATTATATTCAAGATCCTAAATGGGCATGAATAATTTATGTCTTGATCATTGCATCGTATGATTTATGTTTTGATCTTTATGAATGAAGTTTACATCTTCTCATTGTATCTGTTGAAAAACAGTCACAAAAGCACCTAATGGGCACTTCGATGAACTTCTGCTTCTCCGAATCAAAACGTACTGTCACTACTGTCCTATCATATATATATATATATATAGAAGCAAGCCAATGTGGAGCTTCATTTACTGAGATTCCATGCTGATTAGTATTTTTTATCCCTACGCTGACCACCTTATAATCTTTAATAATAGAATCATAAAAAATGCCCCAGAGATCATCGGAGAAGCTATTGCACGAAGCATAGGGGTGCTTTGCAAATTCGCATAGAGTGTTTGAAAAATAGCAATCTAAAGTGGAGTAATATTCAGGAAACGAGAGAAAAAGTAAGCTAGTATCAGAATTACAGTTTGAAGTCCCAGGTGATACAAATGACAAATAAAATAATCACATTGCTAATGATGCTCCAAATCTCTGTACCATGTTTGTTTAATTGTTTGTAACTATGTATTAAGACAGAATTCTACTAAGAGTGATCTTCATGCTCCAAGACCCGTGGAAGACATAATGTGTGCAGCCCGTGGAAGTGGAAGAAATAAGCAATCCGTGATACTAAGACAGAGTCCCACTAGGAGAGACACTCTTGCTCCAAGTCCCGTGGTAAACTCTGTTGGGGAACCTGTGGAAGAAACAAACACTGCAACCCGTGTAGATAAACTTTGAAGTTTCCTAACTATATTCAATCACGTAACCCACAACTGTATGTGTATATAAAAGGGTGTATTAATTCTAGTAAAAAGCAATGCAAGAGATATATTATTCCAGCGCATCTCCTCCCGTTTTTATACTATGGAAAACTTAAAAGCTGAACCAGAATGTACAAGAATGGAGCATTGCTTGTAATTACAACAAATTCTCCTCCTGCTATCCACATTTAATAAAGTAAAAAACACAAATTTCCTTCCTGAATATGTCGAAAGACTGGATAATAAAAATATTACAACACAAAAAAGATTAAAATATCCTGATTCTATTTGGAGATTTGAAATCGATGCCTTTACTACATGAATGTATAGCAAAATACAGAGGAATGCACAAAATCCAGTCAAGAAAAAGGAATTAAGATTTCAGAAACCAGCAGCAAGAATAAAAAGGATACATCACAGAAGAATGCACAAAAATAGAATTAAATAAACCTCGAAAAGGAACACAGAAAGAAGTAAAAGAAATGTTATTTTTAACCTCGAAAAGACATCTTAATTATTTTAATTCTTCCACTATGAAATTACTATTATTAATTTAAAAAAAAAAATGAAACAATTTGGAAAGTGGCTACCCATCCATCAGTGGCTAAATATATCTAAACATCAATGGTAACGATTAAAATTTAGTTTATTGAATTTATTTTGGTTTTATTTCAAATTGGAAAAACAAATAAATTATAATTAACTAAAAAAAGGAAACCCATAGATTAAATTTACCCTGTGTTTATGTTGATTATATATTTGGATGTTAGTCCAAAATAGATTAAAATTTAAAAAAAAAAAAAAAAACTGATTTTGAACTCGAATTTTATTTTTTGTGTAGAATTGTGACTGAAAATGATCAAAAAAATGAAGATGGAGAAAGCTAAATATTTGGAAAGTACTTGTTCTGGTGAATGAATTGTCAGCTTGGTGCTATTTTGAGTTTTATCTTTTGTTTTTCCTATTCAAAGTTCCTATTTCCGCCACCCAAATGGAGGAGATAAAATCCATTGTCCTTTTTGTTTGCTTTCTTTTCTGCTGAGATATATCTAAAAGTTAGCCTTTTCTGCTTGTCCTTCTGAGATATATCTTTCTTTCTGTCTCAGTTTCACTCTTGATCATGTTTTCATTTTTTAGAATTTTTCTTATTTATATTTTATAGACAAAATAACATACAATTTGTCTCATTCATCACTGTGATTCTTGGCTGGCACTGTGCTCCACTACACCCCTGCACCACTCTGCACACACACACATTAACGGGACCAATTTTTTTATTTTTTTATCACAGAAGGCAAAGACCCAGTACTTGGTTTTTGGCTCTAGCAACAAGCAATTCAGGACCAATGAATTGATCCTAGGGTGGGGAAATGAGCAATGCCTATAAACACGGTTGAAACGGGAAAAAGTGAGGGAGAAAACAAGAGGATTGGAGGGAAAGTCTGGGCAGAAGGAGGATTTAGGAGGAAAATTCGAGAAAACATAGAAATTGAGCAGAAGGATTTCGAAAAGAATCAGAGGAGGGAACTGTGAGCAATTCTGAGAATTGAGAAGTTCTGGGCTTTACAGGTTTGAATTTCTGGGTTTCTTTTCTAGGTTCTTACAGAAGAAGTTCTGGGTTTCAAAGGTTCTAAGTTTCTGGGTTTGGACGAAGAACAGCAGGGAGAGGGTAAGCAGAAGGCAACTCCCTGTGTAGAAGGCAACTATTTTTTTTTATTCTGTGTTTAACTAATTATTCATTGTGTTTTCTATAATTTTTTTTAACTAAAAAAACATAATTTATTCTTTTATATTTGAATTTTTAACTAAAAACTTAAGAGAAAATTCAAAAATTCATGAATTCTTAATTAAAAATTTTCTTATAATTTTTTTTAAAAAAAATATGAGACAAATTATCCAAAAAAAAAACACTTTCTATATATATATATATCATTTAAAAATTCAAATAATTCATTATATAAATTATATAAAAAAATTTAAGAGCAAATAATCATATTCTAAAAATTCATTATATATATTTAACCATGTTATATCATTTAAAAATTAAAAGAATTTATCATATAATTAAACTATATCAATTTTTTAAAAGCAAATAACAATATTTTAAAAATTTATTAAAAAATTCATACATAAATCTCTTCTTTTCTTCTTCTTCTCTCTTTATTTCTCTCTTCACTTAGCTATTAGAAACTAAATTTCAATACAAATAAAGTTATAGATTGAAATAAAAAATTATTGAAAAAAAAAGAGACGAAAGAATAACTAAAGCAAAACTTTATATATAAAATGTTCGAAAAAAACCTCAAAATTACTATAAAAAAAACATTAAAAAGTCTATAAATAGTATTATGAATGAAATAAATGATTAAAAATATACTTAAAATAACGAAAATATCATTTTCATAAATTATAAAAATACCATCAAGTAAATAACATTAAGTGAGCATAGAATAATTTTTTTTAGTGGATATAAGGTTTTTTTTTTCCAAACAAGATACACTTTCAGTATCTACAAGATCTATTGAAATGAATTTAATATATGATTTATTTTTAAAATAATACAAAATTAATTCTATTCAAATAATTTTAGCCAGTAGCCAAGGTCCTCGATTTTCACGCGTCACTGTTGCCCTTGCGTTTACTAAGAATTCAAAGATCGTGATATGCATAAGTCGTGCTTTTTGTCAAGGATGGCAGGAAAGCTTTAGCCCAATCTCTACAGTAATTGCCGTTCTGCATAAGTCATGCAAGATTTCTTTCTTATCTTGTCAAATCATAGGGAAAACACTACGACAAACGCGGTTTAACAAACCTATAAATTCATCAAGTCTTGGTCTCTGCGTAAGTCATGCAAGCTTTCTCTGTACTCTTGTGTTTCCAAAAGAATCAGAAAAATTTGATCTATATCTTGCGATGACAATGCATAGAATATAAAATAAATATATATATATTATCTAGCTAAATATATATTTATTAAAAATATTTAATTGATATTAAAGTAAATAAAAAAATATATATATATATATATATATATATATATATATATATATATATATATAAATACTCATTTTTTATCTTATTAATACTCATTAATTTATTTAGATTTTTTTATGGACATATAAAAATCTAATTATATAAAATTTAAAAATTAAGTATAAAAATATTTTTTTCAAAAAATTTTAAAGACCAAAAAAACTTATAAATAAATAATCAAAATGAAAAAAAAATTAACTTTTTAAAGATAAAAAAAGTTTTTTGGAAGTTATAAAGATTAAAATGAATATTTTTGACAAATTAAATTTAATATGTTTTAAATGGATAAATAAACTAATATAAATCAGGTATAAACTAGATAAATATCGTGATATGCATAAGTCGTGCTTTCTGTCAAGGATAGTAGGGAACATGGAAAATTTCAGCCCAATCTCTACCTTAATTGCCGGTCTGCATAAGTCCTGCAAGATTTCTTTCCTAGTCTTGCCAATTTATAGGGAAAACACTATGAAAAATGCGGTTTAACAAGCCATCAAGTCTTGGTCTCTGCATAAGTCAAGCAAGATATATTTCTAGTCTTTAGCTAGTGCCATTTGTTTCTCCAGTGGAGAAATGAGAGATCCTAATCAATATTTACTGATTTTCATCATTTTCTTATTACTTATTTTGTACCCAACGATAATTCTTGCTTCACCAGAAGCAAGCTAATACTTACTACCAATGCCTTAATCACTAGAGATCTGCTTTGGCTCTACTGCAGCAAAACCCTATGATTATAGACGATTATATTATAAATTTGAAATGTTTTTTTAACATCCTTAGATTTAAAAAAAAATTATTTAACATAAATGTTATATAATCAGAATTAGATAATTTAACTGCTTATATATATATATATATGAAATGATTCTAGCCATGTTTTAAAATTTAAAATGTTAGGATATCGTGTTAGAAATAATTTGAAAGAAGTTTAATCCCGAATTACTCATTGGTGACTCCTAGTCAAAGTCTTCTCAAATTATAGCTAGGGAAAACACTATGACAAACGCGGTGTAACAAGTCTATAAATTCATCAACTCTTGGTCTCTGCATAAGCCATGCAAGCTTTCTTTCTACTCTTGTGATTCCAAAATATTGCACGTAACAAACACCATAGTAAGCACTTAGTGGTTTAGTAGAATTACTTGAGAGATGATGAGGAAAATGTGGGTTTGGATTTTGGTGACAATATCATTGGTTTGGGTTAATGATTGGTATGGTGGCTGTTATGGGTGTTTGGAGGAAGAGAGAATTAGTCTTTTGGAGATCAAAGCTTCATTCGATCCATTTTGCATGGATTCTGGAGTATTGAGAGACTGGGTGGACAATAAAGAGAAATTTGGTAACTGCTGTGAGTGGCCTGGTATCCAGTGTGATGAATCCACAAAACGAGTGACCCAAATCTCTTTTACGGATCCGAATCCATATGAACCTTACTGTTCCCGCGGATGGATTCTCAATGCATCTTTGTTTCTGCCTTTCCAAGAATTACAAACTCTTGATTTAAGAAGAACTGGATTAGTTGATTGCTTTAAGAATGAAGGTTTTTTGTCTATGTTTTTTATATTAAATAAATGTATTTTTTTAATGAACTTACATTTATATATTTTTTACACTAAATTAGTTCAATCTTTTGCATTTTAGGCTTTGAAGTCCTATCATCAACACTGAAGAAATTGGAAGTCCTTGACTTAAGTGATAATCTATTTTACAACAGGCCTCTTTCATTGAATGGGCTTTCATCTCTCAAGTCTTTAGATCTATCAACTAATGGGTTGACGGAATCAGGTAGTGTCTTAAATTACATTTGTTTATTTTTTTTATCTAATTAATGACTTTTACATCATTTACTTTTACTATCTAATTCTTAAATTATGGTTGTTTGTTTATTAAAAAAAATATACTTAACTCTTCTCTATATCATAATGAATATTGTGGCTTTCAAGCATCATTTTATAGATATATTAGTAATTATTGTTAAAATTTTAAAAGTAATTTCATCTTAACGTTTTCACTAAAACAATTAAAGAGTCAAATATCATAAGAAATTGCTTAATTTACTCAAACTTAGAGGCAGTTGATTTTTACTATTTATTGTGCATATGGTGAGTCATGACTTACATGCAGCAATAACTCTCTTGCAGGTTTTGAGGTTATGTCATCAAATTTGAGGAAACTAGAACACCTTGACCTCAGTTATAATGAATTCAACGACAGGATTTTATCATGTCTGAGTAGATTTTCGTCTTTGAAGTCCTTAAATCTATCAGGCAATTATTTGTTGTCAGGGTCAACGGATATAAGTGGTAAAGTTGTTAATCTATCTCACGAAAACTAGGAAATTTTAAAACACTGTTATCAAGTTACTCAAGAAACATAACTCCTTTTTCTTTTTCCACTATATATAATCCCGATAAACTCTAATAGACTGACTATATTGTTGCAATTTTTCCACATATCACAGGTTTGAGGAAGTTAGAAGTCCTTTATTTAGAGGAGATCTATTTCCAGGAAGGCATTTTGCTTCAGTCGTTACGGACATTGCGTTCTCTTAAGATGCTCTCTCTTCGAAATAATCATTTACATGGAATAATGATTGGTTCAGGTTAGTTACAGTTATGATTCTAAAACATGCTTGTTCTGTAATATTTTTGTTTTAATCATAGGATTTGTCTTCTCTTTTTTACAGGGTTTTATAATTTGACCAACCTCGAACACTTAATCCTTGATCATAACTCTTTGCCAAAAAACTTTCTTCGAAATATCAAAGAATTGTCTGCACTTAGAGTTTTGGCATTGCGTGAATGTGATCTGGATGGCTCCCTACCTACTGAAGGTAAATTAAGAAACCCCTGTCTGCAATTACTTCAATAATTAAAATATGTTTCCATTAGTACATATTTTGACATAATTTGAGATAAATTGTACAGGTTGGTGTGAGCTGAGGAATCTGGAGCAGCTAGATCTTTCTAATAACAGTCTAGGAGGTTCACTACCATCTTGTTTAGGGAACTTGTCATCTCTACAACTATTAGATGTCTCTCAGAACCAATTCAATGGAAATATTGCCTCTGGTCCTCTTACCAACCTCATATCCCTTGAATTCCTCTCACTATCAAATAACCAATTTGAAGTCCCAGTTTCATTCAGGTCCTTTATGAACCACTCAAGCCTCAAGTTCTTCTTATGCAGCAACAACAAACTAAAAGATGAACCAGCTACCTTTCATAATTTGATTCCAAAGTTCCAACTATTATATTTCAGCTTGTCAAATAGTACATCGAAACCACTTCATTCAGAAATTCCCAACTTCTTTTATAACCAATTTGACTTGAGATTCCTTGATCTCTCCCGCAACAACTTCGGTGGAATGTTCCCTTCGTGGTTGCTTAAGAACAATACAAGATTACAAGAACTATACCTGAGGGAGAACTCTTTTTTTGGTCCTTTGCAATTGCAAAACCACCATCCAAATACCAGTATGGCCATAATAGATATATCGGACAACAACATGCATGGTCAAATTCCTAGAGATATGTGTCTGGTCTTTCCAAAACTGTACATCTTAAAGATTGCTAAGAATGGACTAACAGGTGGTATTCCTTCTTGTTTTGGAAATTTGAGCTCGCTGGCACATTTAGATTTATCAGACAATCAATTGTCTACAGCAAAACTAGAGAAGTTGAAGACAATAGATTTTGTCAAGCTGTCAAACAACAATTTGGGTGGGCATTTATCTCCATTAGTTTTCAACTCTTCTACAATGACAAATCTCTTCTCTTCTACAATGACACATCTCTTCCTAGATGGTAACAACTTTTGGGGCCGACTATTAGATTTTTTCCCAACTTTCTTACGATTCTATGTAGTGGATTTGAGTAACAATCAATTTTCAGGCATGCTTCCAAAGTATCTTGGCAATTTGTCATATCTTGAAGCAATTGATTTGTCCAAAAATCATTTTGAAGGTCCAATTCCAGGAGGGTTCTGCAATCTTGACAATCTTGAATATTTGGACCTCTCTGAGAACAATTTGTTTGGTTCTATACCATCTTGCTTCAACCCACCGAAGATAATTCATGTCCATCTGTCCAATAATCGGTTGAGCGGTCCATTAACATATGCATCTTTTAATAGCTCTTCCTTGGTGACATTGGATCTGGGTTATAACAACATCACCTGCTCCATTCCAAATTGGATTGGCAATCTTACGTCATTGAGTGTTCTTCTTCTGAAAGCAAATCATTTTGATGGTGAGTTTTCTACTCAGTTATGCTTATTGGAAAATTTAAGCATTTTGGATGTTTCACAAAATAAGCTCTTTGGTCCTCTACCCTCATGTTTGGACAACTTTACTCTCAAGGCAAGCCCTAAGAAAGTGTATGGGGGTGGTAAGACGTCCTATGATTACACATTGCTAAGGTATATGTATGAGACAATGGGTCCACCACTAGTCGAGAGTATCAATGACCTAGATAATGGTTATTCAGCCTTCACTATGGAAGAAGCAATAGAATTTACGACTAAAACAAGGTCGTATAGTTACAAGGGCAAAATTCTGACCTTCATGTCCGGTTTTGATCTCTCCAACAATAGATTCTCAGGCGAAATCCCATTAGAAATGGGAAACTTAAGTGAGATACGTGCATTAAACTTATCGCACAATAATCTCACAGGATCTATCCCTGCAACATTCTCAAACTTGAAGCTGATAGAGAGCTTAGATCTTTCTTACAACAACTTGAATGGCAGAATCCCTCTACAGCTTCTTGAAATGACCAGCCTAGAATTTTTCAGTGTGGCACATAATAACTTGTCAGGCAAAACTTTAGAGATGAAATATCAATTTGGGACCTTCGATGAGAGCAGTTATGAAGGGAATCCTTTTTTGTGTGGACCTCCGTTGCAAAATAATTGTTGTGAAGATCAATCACCATCCCAGCCAAGGCCTAATGAGGAACAAGAAGATGACGGTTTCATAGACATGGATGATTTCTATGTGAGTTTCGGGATAGGTTACACAACTGTGGTGTTGACAATTGCAATAGTTCTCTACATCAATCCTTGCTGGCGTCGCAGGTGGTTTCACTTCGTTGAAGAGTTCATAAACACTTGCTGTCGAACTTCAAAAGGACCTAGGCTCTAAGAATGGGAGGGTGTGATGCTTAATAAATTTGTTGGTTAGGTTATAAAACTTGAGGCAACCCCAGCTCCTTTGCCCTCTCCTCTGTATCTTCTAACTTCATGAAGATATGTTCTTAGTCCTCTACGTACTCTATATCTTCTAACTTCATGAATATATGTTCTTATGCAGTGGGAATGAGAAGGCATTTTCGTTCCATTACTTAATTTGTGCATTGAAGAAACAATATATATATGTGCAAGTCAAAAAATACAAAACCAGATAGCTTATGACACTTTGGATACGATAATTATCAGCACTCTGCAATCACATTTGCAATATTTTAAAACTGTTTAAGAAAGCCTCCCCGTGTTTTTGACATATGTAAGCAGAATAACCACAATAAACTTGAGCACAAGCAATCGAACAATTCTTTTTTATAAGTAATTAAGTCTAATTGTCAAGGTTGATGTGTTCTAACTAGTTAAAGTTCATGCTGACATCTATTCACGTTAACTTTAGTTAGTTTAACTTATGTTAAGTTAATGTAACTAGAGTTAGCTTAAGTGGTGATCAAAGTGAACAAGTGTACGGATAAAATATGGTAACTTTTTTAGTATGAATAGGACTAAATGTTCTAGAATTGTAAGAGAAAAAAGAAAGAAAGCCTCCCTAGTTTCTAGCTGATTCCGTAGAAAATTGCAGACCTATGTTGTGTTGATGAGAGTGAGTTTTCATCTCTTTAATGACTTGTTAGTGGCCCATTGTGTTCTCTCCAATAGAACCCCTTTTAACACTTCATTTCATCCTCTATGCACCAAACCCATTTGCACTGTTGTCTCTTTGCGTTCATGCACTTGTCTTGTCGGTAACTTCTGTCTTCGAGTCATTCTTGGCCCTTTTCAGATCGAAAGGTAGCAGGCAATTCGATCGAAAGAAGAAATAAAAAAGAGATGGGTTTGTGTTGCTGGACCTTACCTTAGCCAGAAAAGAAAAACATGCGGGTTGAGCCAAGTCTTAACCCGAGTGGAACGAAGGCTGGACTGCAATCAGTCCAGCCCAGCCCTTTCCTTCCAAAATAAAAATGAAAGGGGCTGGACAGATTTCAGTCCAGCCCAGGATCCTCTCCCCTTTAAAGGGAAAAAAAAACAAAAGAAACATAAAGAAGAGAGGCTGGTCCAGCCTGTTCCGAAGAAAGAAAAATAGTTTTAAAAAATTACTAATAGGGAAGAAGAAAATAATATAAAATAATATAAAAAAAATAAAATGTTTAACTGTAATTTAAAATAGTCTCTCTCTCTCTCAAATGTTGAATTCCACTCCTGAAACACATTTTTTCTCCGTGAACAATCACAGTTTCGTTCTGTTTTTTTTCCCAGGAAAAAGAAGGAAGAAAAAGGAATTGAATATTTCCTCTGTAAGTTCCTGTCTTTCTCTGCTTTGCATGTAATAATCATAAGAACCCTGTTTTTGCTTGGTTTCAAGTTTAGTGATTTGTTTCTTGAAAGTGAATTTCAACTTGTAATGCTGTTTGTTGCGTCTTTGCTTAAAAGATAGTAAAAGGCTACTATGTCTCAAGGTTGATTGATACGGTGCAGAGGTTTCGGGCACATTTTCAGGTCAATTACCGGAACATGGTAAACCTGCTAAAATTGATCTAAAAGTTGAGAAAGTGCTTCTAAATTACCGGAATTTCACTGCTGTTTCGATGATCTAGAACCTTGCTAATCGTTTAAATCGAGCAATCAAATTGCTTTGCAATTGGAAGACTACTAGCCAATTTGCGTTGAAATTTTCAATTACGAAACTAATTTGAGTTCCTGCAAACAAATATAAGAAATACAACGGGAAATGCATGGCAAAAACCCCAAGAAACAAACTTAGAAGAACAAGGACAGCAACAACTAGAAGAAGCTTCGAAGTTCACTTGCGAAATCTGCATCGAACCGATGCTATCAAGCCAGAAAATTCAACAACAATAACTTGTGTACTCATCCTTTCTGCTCAGACTGCACCGCAAAGTACATTGAAGTAAAAGTCGAGGACATGATCACTGGGTGCATTGAATGCCCTGGACTGAGCTGTACACATCAATTAGACCCTCTCTCCTGCAGGCCATTCATCTCAAAACCAATGTTTGACAAATGGTGCAATCGTCTATGTGATTGGACAGTTTTAGAGTGTGAAAGTTGCTATTGCCCATACCAAGATTGCTCAGCTTTGGTTTTGAATTAGTGTAGAGATAAGCTAAAGAAAGTAGAGTGTCCTACCTGCAAGAAAGGCACTTGTTTCCGATCCAGGATTCTTTGGCATGCAGAATACCGGTGTAACGAGAGTGAACATTTGAGAGATAGGCATGACATTCTCGTAGGGGAACTAATAGAAGAGAAGAGGTGGACTGGATGCTTTGATTGCGGACTAGATGCTTCAATTGCTGTCGACGGAGTCACAGGTTGCTGGATTATCAATTGCAAGTATGTTCTCAATCTCTTAATCAATGAATGTAAAGTAAATTTGGTGTATATTTCTGATATTGGTTCGATGATTAACGCAGATGCGGGGTTCGATTTTGCCATGATTGTGGTGCAGCACAGCATTCCGTTCCCTGTGATCAACACGCATCACATGACCAACATGTCCATGACGAGGATGTTTCATTTCCATATGCTCTTTTCGTTTGGTGGTGTTTTCTTGGATTTCTGTTGATTGTCTTTAATCTGTGTCATGATATAGCTGCATTGACCCATAGCAACAAGATTTTATTCAAATTAATAGATTGTAATTGAAGTTCTTAACGTAGGCAAAATTACTACTGGTTTGATCTATGGTTCTAGACTTACATGATGTGGTTCTTAAACCTTGTGGTTTTCTTTTAGAGATGTGGAACAACAATGAAATTCCAGATTCCTTCTTTACTCGTTTATGTTATCGTTTGTTCCTATTTGTCCCTCTCATTGGATATTTTTGTACTAGCTAAAACAATGGCGCTCAAAGGTTAAGTGGTTCTGCTGTTCAAGGCAAACAGGATCAGGCTATGGATATAATATAAGTGTGAACTGTCGAGGAAATTGGAAGGGATTCTTGTGTGATCAAGTTTCGCAACGAGAAGGCTTCTTTGAGACTAACTTTTCAATGTTTCAGTGAGGTTTGTGGCGGTGGATTCAATGCTTGAGAGTTTATCGAGCCTAAGAAAATGTCAAAAAAACTGGGTCCACGTATTGGGAATGGTGGACTTGCATGGTTGGGAGGCATGGTTTTAAAATCATAGATTCGGTTGAAAAAACCAACCTGATTGCAATCACGAATTATAGCATTATCAAGCAAGCAAAGACACAAGCAGCAATTCTAGCTACTTAAGCTATCGATTGAAAAGCTAGTAATATATATATATATATAGAGAGAGAGAGAGAGGTGCAGTACTTGAGTGTATATCATGTTGGTGTCTGTGTTTGATAAAAGTGAGAGACTAAGCATGCATATCAACATGCTTATGTAATAAATTACGATAATAAACGCCGATGAGCTGTAGCTCAACTTTTTATTATCGCTTTTTTTTTCTTTTTTTTTTTTTTTGTTTGCCCCCTAAGTCGTTTGGAGTTCGAACTTTTTCTGTTAAAATAATAATAATAATAATAATGAATTGAGTGTATATAATGTTGGTTTTATCTGTTGTTTCTTGTTTTATTAACGGTGCGGTTTGTTTGCAAAGTGTATATTTAATTTCAAGAAATATTGTGTTTGTATTTGTTTTAATATATATATATATATATATATATATATTGTGTGAGAAGATGAAAATTTTTATATATGTAACGGAGAAGAATTATTTTTATTTTTATTTCAACGGTTAGGTCATTCATATCAGTCTAAACGATGTCAATGGAGAATTAAATCTCAATTTATGTAAGATTAAATTTTTAGATTACAATTAGAAAATTTTAAAATGCTAATCTCAAGTTTTGAATCTAAAAAAAAAATTAAAAAAAAAATAAGCAAATCCTTTTAACTACAACGCTAGAGTTCTTATTAAAAAAAAAAAAAAAAGAGCCTACTGTTTTGGTTTAGACTTGCTTGATATTCGTTAGCACGGGGTTTGAAATTCTTTAAGGATATAGATCAAAGCCCAAACTCCTTTAGCAGGGCCGATCTATGTTTCTAGTGGCTGATCGTTTAGGCCCACTAAACCATCACTGCCTTTACCGTAATTTGTTAGTATTAAGAAAATTTATCTACAAACAATATGGTGTCTTGATTAATAATTAACGAATTAAATAAACCACCCATAGAAAAAAAAAAAAAAAAAAAAAAAAAAAAATCTTATCACCAAAAAGAGGAAACAGAAAGAGAAAAAAGAAATCATTATTTTTAACCTAGCTAGAAAAGAAATCTTATTTTAACTCTTCCACTAGGAAGTCACCATTATTAATTAAAAAAATGAAACAACTTGGACAGTGGCTATCCATCCATCAGTGGCTAAACTTAAGAGGATAATCAAATTAAATTAAATCCTTAGAAATCTTCAAGATGGTGACCATTGATTATTCATATATTTTACCTTTTCAATTGGGCACAAAAAAGATAAATTTAATATAAAATTTGTTTTCAAAATAAATACTATAAAATTAATGTGTTATTTTATTCTCAGGATAACATGAATGGATGAATTTCGCAAGTCAATGCGCCGAACTATGAAAAGCGTGGAAGCTGCTAGGATGCACCAATGTCATGGTCTAAAAGTCATTTAATTTTATATATTATCAGTCATTACTCCCATGTTCCTTAACAACCATAGATTGATTTGAGGTTTGCTTGCTTTGGTCGATATACAATATTCTAGTCTTGAATGAAGATAAATATGTGATAAATGTTTGATTTTACAATTGATCAAAGCATGCAATTAAAGGTTTCGTATATCCTAAGTATTTGATTTGATTTTTTCTTTTTTCTACACTCATCTAGACGCGTTGAATTAGAGATTTTTTTTTTTTAATTCTTGTTTATGTGTCAAAATCCCAGGATATTAATTTTAATCATTAATGTAATTACAAGAATAGAATTTTTTTTATAGACTTCACAAAATCAAGTTGATATGATCAAGTGATTTTGCTCATAAATAGGATTGACAAAATGAATTTAATTTGTTTTAAAAAAAAACGTCTACAATGTGGAAGAACGTTTCATGTCTCTTAGTTTTTTTTAAAAAAATGTTTATAAATAGCAGAATATTATCGAATTAATTTTTATATTAATCAAAATTAAATCTATCATTTTTAAATTATATAAGCATCGAATCATGCTTCTTTTTTTTTTTTATCAATTCTAAATTTCAAACTCTTTATGATTAAACTCTTTTGGTATATATGCATAAACTTGTTAGGAAATGCCATCTAGTTGTTAAAACAAAAATTTCCAACTACTTTGTGATGGAGAATATGCAAGACAAAATCAATAATATATATTCCTGAAACTTTAATTTCTAGTAAAATTTAATTAGGACTATTCATATATAGTATTAAGTCTTTGATTTTACTAGTACCAATTAAAACATTACTTTCTTTTAAATTGAGTATAATATCCAAAAACATTACCCAAATCAAAGCTCTACTCTGAATTCAAAGATTCTCGAATGTTTTTTTTTTTTAACGTCGGCGATGTGCAAGAACGTTTCATGTCTCTTAATTTTTTTTAAAAAATATTTATAGATAACAGAATATTATCGAATTAATTTAAATTAATCAAAATTAAATCTATTATTTTTAAATTACATAAGCATCGAATCACATTTATATATTTTTTTTTATCAATTCTAAATTTCAAGTTCTATATGATTAGTCAAAGACATTTATTTTACCATTACACCTATAGTCTTTAGTGGTGCATGGTATCTCTAGTTCTACAAAAATTTGAATCACAGAGATTTCGCAAACTCAAAACAAATCCATCCATATATATCAAATAAATGAAGCTTAATTTTTTATTGCACTTACAATTTGATTGGAGAGGTTAGGTTGATTTTAATTTATTATTAATATAAGTATTTTTTTAGTTAATTTATACGTTATGCAAAACTAAATACTCATGGAAGCAATTTTAAGAACATAATTCTTATATCTAACTAGTATATATATCTAAATAAATTTAATAAATTCGTTTGATTAATGTCTTAATGTTTGAACTGATAGAGTCAAAAAATAAAGCAAAACCCCTTCATTACCATACTTATATCTTGAAATTAGGTTAGGTTGATAATTAAGGTTTTCGTATCCCATAAGTAATGGATTTTTTTTTTTTTTAAACTCAATTGGACTCAGAGTGGGCCCACCTGGCCCACGTTAAAATGGAAATCCTTGCGTCGCAATTCTAACGACACTCCAGATGCAGAATATAGTCCAACAAAAGAGCATAATGGAATATTCCCAAAATATTCAATCTAGTCAAAATCACAATAACTCTGGGAACCAAGCCATTGAATTTCTTGGACCAAAATCGAAAGCTTAATCTTATGGAAAATAAAAGTCCAAAAACAAATTAAGTAAATTATTAGTTAGTCCCTTGAGTTTAAAAAATGAATTAATTAGTTCATTTTGTTTCATAATAATTATTTAATCCTTTTACGAATATTGATTACGGTTAATTTAATATTATTTTATTTTAAAAATAAGTTTTGTATTAATCTTTCCATATTATCTTCTTTTTTTTGTCTAAAAACATAAAAAAATATATGAAAGGAACTTAAAATAGATGAAAAAATAAAAATAATTAGTTTCTGAAATAGAAAATACTAATTAATTCATTTCTCAAAAACTAAAAAGACTGATTTATAATTTACTTCAAAAAAAAATATCATCCAAACTTAATGTCGGTTGAATCGAAATTTCCAAAACATAAACCTATTTCATTATCAACCTTAATTTAATGCCTTAGCTCCCATATTAGACCAACTAACAAAACTAAAAACTTTGAAAATAAAAACCTCAAACTTTCATTGGACCGTTGGTTCCTTTCATGGCTACCCAGGTTAGTCCCTTTAGTTTAAAATGAATTAATTAGTTCATTTTGTTTCATAAATAATTATTTAATCCTTTTACTAATATTGATTACAGTTAATTTAATATTATTTTATTTAAAAACAAGTTTTTTATTAATCTTTTCATATTATCTTTTCTTTTTTTTTTGGTCTAAAAACATAAAAAAATATGAAAAGAACTTAAAATAGATGAAAAAATTAAAATATTAGTTTCTGAAATAGAAAATACTAATTAATTCATTTATCAAAAACTAAAAAGGACTAATTTATAATTTACTTCAAAAAAAATATTATCCAAATTTAATGTCGGTTGAATCCAAATTTCCAAAACATAAACCTATTTCATTATCAACCTTAATTTAATGCCTTAGCTCCCATATTAGATCAACTAACAAAACTAAAAACTTTGAAAATAAAAACCTCAAACTTTCATTGGACCGTTGGTTCCTTTCATGGCTAAACAGGTTGCCACGTGGCAACTCACCGTCCACAATATAAGATCTTGACACTTGCCATCACACGAGTCATATCAACTCCCATGCAACTTGACACGCAATAGATTTTTGTGGGACCCCATGCACCCCCACAACTAAAAAGACAGACTAGTTCTGCCCTCCACTTGTCGCTCGTGGTTCCCCTGTGGCAATTTTGAATATTTTTTTGGGTCGAAATTGACCTGCTAAATTTACCACTAGGTATATTCCTGTGGAACAAGGAGAGGTGTTTAGGTCGACACGTGGATAAAGTTGATTACGTGGCCTAAACAGTGTGCGCTTTCTTGTTTGGTTCGAAGAAGGATAATATGGTTTTAGAGATAGGCCGTCGTCGGTGGTGTTTGGATTTAATAGTTAATCAGGAAACAATTATTTTAATTAAACTTTTACTTTTACTTTCACTTTTCCTTTTCCTTTTTTCCCCCTTAAATAACACCTTGACAAAATTGCCCTCGATGAAGCATAAAATAGCAACAAAATCTTTTTAATAAAACGAAGTAAATAGAAGATGAAGGGTATTTGCACTTGCAAGAAAAATAAACTATTTTTATAGGGTTTATTTTGCTTTTTATTATTTTTTTCCTTTTACACTAAAATGATTTCATATCCAAATTTCTTTAGGAGTTACTCGTTTCATGAAATGCCCACCAGACTAGAACAAAGTCGCAACAAAATCTGGTGCAATTTAATGATGATCAAAGGTATTTTGGATTTAAGGAAAAAGAAATGATTTTAAAGATAAATAGGTTAATTTGCCATTATATAATATTACTTAATTTTTCAATCTATCTCCATGTTATATATATATATATATATTATGTTTTTAAATATTATTTAATTTATCATTCTGATATTTTTTTAACTTTAGGCAAATTTTTTTATCCAAATATTTTTCACTGAAACGAGAAAACAAATTCTAAAAATTTTTAACTATAAAGTCATATGACTTTAAGTGAGTTTTTTTTAAAAATTTCAAATCATAGAATTTGTCCTTAATGAAAATTAAATATTAAAAATTTAAATATTATTAAAAAATAATAAATACAATTAAAAACATAAAAATACACTAGAAATTAATTATCTTGATTCTCTAGCAACCGTCAGATTTTGGATTCTCCATTAATCTCCATGATGTCTTTTATTCATTTATTCATTGATAACAATTCCTTATCATAGTAAAATGCATGAAATGGACTTGTCAAATCTGGGTTCTCCATTAATTTTATAATATCAGTAATTTAATTTAATTTATTACTACTATAATATCAGTAAATATTAAACTATTTTTATAAGGTGTAATTTGCATTTTTTTTAACACTAAAATGTTTTCCATTCAATTTCTTTAAGAGTTACTCTTTTCATGAAATGCCCACCAGACTAGAACAAAGTCGCAACAAAATCTGATGGAATTTAATGAAGATCAAAGGTATTTTGGATTTAAGGAAAATAAATGATTTTAAAAGATAAATAGGTTAATTTGCTATTATATAATATTACTTATGCTTCCAATCTATCTCTATATTATTAATTATATTAATTGTATTTTTAAATATTATTTAATTTTAGATATATAAATTTTTTAATCAAAATATTTCTCATTGAAATAAGAAAATAAATCTAAAGGATTTTAAAATATAAAGTTATATAACTTTAAGTGAGTTTTTTTTTTTTAAAAATTTCAAATCATAGAATTTGTCCTTAATAGAAATTATATATTAAAGATTTAAATATTTTTGAAGAAAATAATAAATACAGTTAAAAACATAAAGATACATTAGTGATTAATTATCTTGATTCTCTAGTAACCGTCAGATTTGCGATTCTCCATTAAACTCCTGCATGTCTGGGATTCTTAATTAGCGTAAGCAAACTTATCCTAAACGTCAGTGTTTGCAAGTGGAAACCAACGATACGTCATAGAACATTTTATAAACCATAAATTTAGAGTAAATAATAAATTAGTCTTTTTAGTTTTGAAAAATTATTTATATAGTTTCTTTATTTTTTAACTAGTGTTGTTCACACTTAATTTAATATTATTTTATTATAATAAATATCTTATTTTTTCATTGATTTTTTTCATAATATCTACTATTTTTTAAAAAAAATTAGACAAAACGAAAACCTACTAAAAGACGAGAAATTTTATAATGCACAAGGAGTAACTCAGTGACATGTACGGTAGTTATTCCTGGACCCACTTTGAGGAGAGAGATAGACATATAAAAAGAGAGAGAGAAAATAAAAAAATTTGAGCGGACGTGAAAATCTTCTTATCACTTTTGATGGATATGAATGTAATTTCTTTTTCTTTTATGTGTCTATCTCTTTCTTCAAAGTGGACCCAAAGAGTAACTACTCGTAAATCCATTAGTTACTCCTTGTGTATTATAAAATTTTTCCTAAAAGACTAAATAATTGATTTTTTTTAAATCGTTAAATTATTTTTTAAATAGAAGGACTAATTTATAATTTTATCCAAAGTCATCATATTAAATTACATTTTATAAACCATTATGATATTAAAAAATCATCAACTTGTCAAACGTGGGCTCTCCTAAATTTTATAATATCAGTAATTTAATTTAATTAATTACTACTATATCTATCACTTATCTTAAGAAAACTAATTTAATGTCTCCTCCAATCCCTATATATACACCCTCTCCCTCACCGTAACTTCACTCATAACCAAAACCTTCGAAGATCAAAGCAATATAGTTTTCTGCAACCTTAAATTTTCTCTCTTTTTTTCCAAGCAAACAATCACTTTTTATTTCTCTAACCAAAAGACACTAAAAAGTCTTGTACACCTCATTTTCTTGATAACTTTGATACCATGGCTCCTTATATTACTAGTACTCTTGCTAACAACACCAACTCTCTTGTCAAGCAAGCTAGCATATCAAGTTGTGCATATGTTACGTTTTTGGCTGGTGATGGAGACTACTGGAAAGGTGTTGTGGGGTTAGCCAAGGGGTTGAGGAAGGCCCAAAGCAAGTATCCACTTGTGGTGGCTATCTTGCCTGATGTTCCTGAGGATCATCGCAAGATTCTTGTTTCTCAAGGGTGCATTGTGAGAGAGATCGAGCCTGTTCATCCTCCTGAGAATCAGGACACTCATTTTGCTATGGCTTATTATGTCATCAACTACTCCAAGCTTCGTATATGGGAGGTATGCATGTCTTGCACGTACTAGCTTGCAGTACTTTGGGTTTCTTTTGATGAAAAAGAAGAAGAAGAAGAAGAAATTGCTTTAACTTGTATATCCATATACATAGCTCCTAATTTTTTTTTTTTTTTAATGATCTTTGATAACAGTTTGTGGAGTACAGCAAGATGATATACTTAGACGGTGACATCCAAGTGTTTGATAACATAGACCACCTCTTTGACATGCCTGATGGCTACTTCTATGCTGTGATGGACTGTTTCTGTGAGAAAACATGGAGCAACAGCCCACAGTACAAGATTGGTTACTGCCAACAGTGTCCTGATAAGGTCAAATGGCCTGCTGAGATGGGTCCTAAGCCTCCTCTTTACTTCAATGCTGGCATGTTCGTTTATGAGCCAAATCTGTCCACGTATCATGACCTTTTGGAGACCCTCAAAGTCACCGCTCCTACCCTCTTTGCTGAGCAGGTAGAAATCAATGCAATGAAATTTTTATCTTAGGATTACTTCCTTCAGGAGATTTTTAATCTGACATGTTTTTAATTTATCTTGGCAGGACTTCCTGAACATGTTCTTCAGGGATATTTACAAGCCAATTCCTTCAGATTACAACCTTGTATTGGCCATGTTATGGCGCCACCCTGAGAACATTAACCTTGACAGAGTCAAAGTTGTTCACTATTGTGCTGCTGTAAGTATTTACCTTGCTCCATAAGTTCATCCATTTGGAGCTCAAGTTCTACTATTCTAATGGGGTTACACATATATTGGTCTGCAGGGGTCTAAGCCATGGAGGTACACAGGAAAAGAAGAGAATATGGATAGGGAAGACATCAAGATGTTGGTCCAGAACTGGTGGGACATTTACAATGATGAGTCTTTGGACTACAAGAACACTGTGGTTGCTGCTGCTGAAGCTGAACTGCAACCATTCCTGGCGGCGCTATCAGAGGCTGGTGTCGTTCACTACGTTGTCGCCCCATCCGCTGCTTAGTCCTTGTAGGTTGTGAAGCATTGGAGCTTGTAGTTTTCATTAGTCAAATTGTATAGGAAAACAATGTCTTTTTACGGTTTGTATTTGTTGACAGTTTGCTGGCTGTTAATCTCCCCTATATTTTTAAGTGGGATATTGTTCTTTTGTAGTTATAGGAAGTTTGAGGACCTTTTATCCCTCTAGTAAATTTATGGACAGGTTTTTTAGTGCATACACAACTTTTATCTTCATTTGTTTTATATTGATATAGATATTTTGTGTTTCGAGAAACTCGTTTTTCGGATTTGCTTTGATTAATGTCAAATTCCAGTCTTCAATATTTTCTTTCATATCATTTCAATTCCATCCTTTTTCTTTTTCATTTTATTCGAATCTAATAAAATTAGTATCTTATGATAGGATTAACTTTTTGATTTGAAAATGGTACTCGAATTTATGGAAATTTTAATTAAGCAATTGTTAATTAAGTCTTTGATTTTACAGAAGTTTTAGTAAAATCAATCTTAAAACACAAAGCAAACTAAAACCATCTTAAAACTATTGTGGAATAAATTGAAAAAATTAAAAACAAAGTTGTTTTGCACTAAGCTGATTTTTAACATATATTCAGAGATTTTATTTAATCAAGTTGATTTAAATATAAAGAATTTTAATTCTTTAAACAAGTAATTTTGATTTCAAGAGTTCTTATGCATGCAGTAAACTCATTCAATAGCTGCTTCTGCTTTGAATTTTTTATTAAATAGATAGATTAATTTATATCTTTAGGTCTAGAATATCTTAAAAATCTCGATAAAATTAAGACAAAGTCCTCCCTCTTTATATATATATATTATCGAAACCTTTATTTTGCATTTAGGCATCGAGTTCAAAGCATAATTTATATATACATATTAATTTTGGTAGGGATTACCATTTGGATAAGGAGTTGAGAAGATTAGCTTCATAGATAAGGACGTGTGTTGGTAATTTTAATCGTCTGAAAATTCAGATTAGGTTTGAGAAATAAACATTTAGAATCACCTAATCCTACTATAGATGGAGTTGATTCAACCGAGAGAATTGAATTACTTCAGGAGAAATAACAAATACAATACGTCAATAACATGAGCCACAAAAAAACTACGAAGTTTCATGCATCGTTTTCAAACTTGCCTGGACTAGTAGGTCGAGGGGAAGGTGATGACTTGAGGCATAGGTTACGTTGGGTTTCAAATCCAAACATCTAGGTGATTTGATTCAATCCAAATTTGATTAATTCAAACAAGTCAACTCAATCAACTCACCTAATCCGATAGAAATCCAACTGGGTTAAAAATAAAAAGAAGTAAATATTTTTTTATTTTTAATTTTCTTAATCCAAAACAAAAAATAACTTAATTATCTATAAATTGACCTAATAAAAGCTTGATGACTCGAACACTGTTCTTTTTAATAAAAAAACAAAAAACGAGGAAGAACTAATTAATGTTTTGTAGCACTTAAAGAATTAAGTTTGTCTTTTCTTATAGCCACGCCAACAATCATCAGTAATTTGAAATTTTATTTGTCACAGTTCAAAAGATAGTATTGATTTTATCATAAAGGATATTACGATTATGAAAAAGATTTGTTTTTTTTCCTTAATTTTTTGAATTTGAATTTAGAAAATTGATATTGAAGAAAAATTGTTAAATTCTTTGAAATGTATTAAACTGAAGTAAAATACGTATATTTAAAATCATCTAAAAAGTAATTAATTTCGATTAAAGCAGAAATTGAATCGAAAATATCCTTATATTAATTAAAAAAAATTCTAAAAACACTCGCACAATGTTATCGCATAATGGTATATTCCACAGGTTAAATCTAGTCAAATTCAGTAGAACCAAGTCCATGATTTCGTGGTCCAAAATCAAAACTTTATCTTTTTACTAAATAAAGTCAAAAAATATTATCCAAAACCAAGTGTCGGTTGAATCAAAATGTCCCAAAACATGAACCACAACCTAATACTTTAGGTCCCACACATTAGACCAACTAACAAAACTAAAAAATTGTCCAAGAATAAAATAAAGGTCCATGACCCATGCATCATGACACGCAACCGCTTTTTGCGGACCCCATCAATTACTCGCCCCAAAAAACATAAAACGCTTTGTGCCTGCCACGTGCCTACTGATTCCACGTGTAAACTAGAAGTTTGTGGGTCCTGCTAGACCTACTAAATTCACTGCTAGGTATATCTAAGAAACAACATGCCCCTAGGCGAGTGGCACGTGGACAACATCGATTAGGTGGCTTAAACCGTGTGGGCCTTCGTGTTGGGTTCTAGGGGTTGCTGTGGTATTAATGGTGGGCCCCGGTCGGAGGTGCTTCACTGGTATTTTAATTACACTTTTACTCTTTTACCTTTATTTTTTGTTTTTTTAATAATTTTGCTTTCGACTCAAGTAAGAATACGAAGTTGGGAAGATATTCGTTTATTTTGGATAAAGGAAACATTTTTATTGAGAAAGATGTTTCCTTTATTGAGAAAGATTATTGGCTATAAAATTTTCAATATATTCACCTCAAACCGGAGTTTTATTAGTAATTATCAAGATATAATGATATATTTATTATTTAAATTTATAAAATTATTAACGGATTGGATTCGAATTTTATTACCGTAGGCTTGAATCTGATTTAGTCAATAAATATTAAATTTTATGAATTTAATTTGAATTTTGTAACTATTCAAAATAAATATTTTATGAATATATAAAGAAACAAGACACTATTTTTACGAGCGTAAAAAAGCAATATTCTAGAAATATCGAATAATTTTTTAACCGAATTTATTACGTCTATGCCCTTTCAATCTCCTTTTCCTTTTATGGTTACCCTTTTGACGCAAACACCGTAAAGATTGGGTGCAAATCTGAACAAAATCTTCTGCAATAAAAGGTAATCAGTCGAAAAGATCAAAGGGTATTTCGGTTTAAGAAGAAAAAAGAAAATAATTTTTAATAAGGTTATCTTGCACCGTCCAATTTCATGAATCTCTCGTAACTTTTAGATTATTTTAATCCATAAGAACCGTCTGATTTGGATCATCAATTAATCTCCTATGTCCTTTGGGATTTTATCCTAAACGTCACCGTTTACAACAAATGAAAACAGGTGACCCAAAGAAAGATTCAAAATCTTATCTAATGGCAAGAAATTGACTTGCCAGATTAGCGTGGACTCTCTTCAATTTTATATTAATTATATAATATTTCTTCCCAGCCATAGAAAGATCATTAATTTAATTTAATTAATTACTACTGTATCTCTCACTTACCATAAGAAATTTAATTTAACGCTTCCTCCAATCCTTATATATACACCCCTCCACTCGACACATTTTCACCCATAACCAAAACCTTCAAAGATCAAAGCATTATAGTTTTCTTCAAAACCTTAAATTTTCTCTCTGTTTTTCTTAGTAAACAAACAATTTGTTTCAAAAACCTTTTCCTTTCTCCAACCAAAAGAATTTTTTTGATAACTTTGATACCATGGCTCCTCATATTACTAATACTGTTGTTAACAACACCAACTCTCTTGTGAAGCAAGGAAGCATATCAAGTTGTGCATATGTTACGTTTTTGGCTGGTGATGGAGACTACTGGAAAGGTGTTGTGGGGTTAGCCAAGGGGTTGAGGAAGGCCCAAAGCAAGTATCCACTTGTGGTGGCTATCTTACCTGATGTTCCTGAGGATCATCGCAAGATTCTTGTTTCTCAAGGGTGCATTGTGAGGGAGATAGAGCCTGTTCATCCTCCTGAGAATCAGGACACTCAATTTGCTATGGCTTATTATGTCATCAACTACTCCAAGCTTCGTATCTGGGAGGTATGTGTGCATTTGTTACTAACTAATACTAGTAGTACTTTAAATCATTTTGTGTATTTTTTATAATCTGATTGGGGACTTGAACCAAAAACAAATTGATTGCAGTTTGTGGAGTATAGCAAGATGATATATTTGGACGGTGACATCCAAGTATTTGATAACATAGACCATCTCTTCGACATGCCTCGTGGCTACTTCTACGCTGTGATGGACTGTTTCTGCGAGAAAACATGGAGCAACAGCCCACAGTACAAGATTGGTTACTGCCAACAGTGTCCTGATAAGGTCAAATGGCCAGTTGAGATGGGTCCTAAGCCTCCTCTTTACTTCAATGCTGGCATGTTCGTTTACGAGCCAAATCTATCCACGTATCATGACCTTTTGGAGACCCTCAAAATCACCGCTCCTACCCTCTTTGCTGAGCAGGTAAAGTAATATTATACTTATCTTGTTCGGGAATTGTCGGCAGGAAAATTAAATCAGACACTAATTTAATTTCTTTTTCTTGGCAGGATTTCTTGAACATGTTTTTCAGGGATGTTTACAAGCCAATTCCTTCAGATTACAACCTCGTATTGGCCATGTTATGGCGCCATCCTGAGAACATTAACCTTGACAAAGTGAAAGTTGTCCACTATTGTGCTGCTGTAAGTACTTATCATGCTCAATAATTTTGTTCATTTGGAACTCAAGTTCTGCCATTCTAATGGCGTTACACATATGTTGGTCTTCAGGGGTCGAAGCCATGGAGGTACACGGGAAAAGAAGAGAACATGGACAGGGAAGACATCAAGATGTTGGTCCAGAAATGGTGGGACATTTACAATGACGAGTCCTTGGATTACAGGAACACTGTGGTTGCTTCTGCTGGATCTGATCTGCAGCAACTCTTGGCGGCGCTGCACGAGGCTGGTGTTGCTCACTACTTTACCGCCCCATCCGCTGCTTAGTGATTGTAGGTTGGGGAGCACTGGAGCTAGTAGTTTTAGGTAGTCGAATTGTAGAGGAAAACAATGTCTTTTACAGTTTTTATTTGGTGACACAGTTTGCTGATTGTTGATATCCCCTATATTTTCAAGTGGGATATTGTTCTTTTGAATTTGCTAGTAATTTTGTGAGGACCTTTTATCCCTCCCCTAGTAAATATACGAACAAGGTTTTTCTGTGCATACACAACTTTTATCTTCATTTATTTTATATTGATATAAAAATTTTGTGTATAAAGAAATTCGTGCTCTCCATCTGATAAAAAAAGAAATTCGTGTTCGTGATTTTCTTTGATTAATTTCATTTCGAATCTTCACTATTTTCTTTCATATCATTCAATTCCGTCCTTTATTAGAATCTAATAAAATTGATCGAGATCTTAAAATCATATATATAAACCTTTTGATTTGAAAATGGTAATCGAGCTTGTTAAAATGATACAAGTGAATGGCATGAATTTAACTTGATATGCATCATAAAATAGAATAGGTTCCAAAATTTAAATCCCTATGACAATTTTTGTTACTTAGTTATTGTTAATTAAGTCTTCGATTTTACAAGATCAAAACTAAAATTATTTTAAAACTATTGTAGAAGAAAATAAAGAATTAAACATAAATTTGTTTCAATGCACTAAGCCGCTTGATAATATAATATTCTTATAATTTAAGAGAATTGATTTGATTATTAAAGTCAGGATTTTTTTTTTAAATGAGATTCATTAATTAAAAATAGATTTACTTAGAAAGATTAGAATTCGATACAAACTATTGTAGGGAAAAAAATTAAAAACACTATATATTGCACTTCTTAAATAATTTAACCAATTACATCAACTGATATTTTGCTAATTTTAAGGTATAACCAGTTATACAAAGATAAGAATAAATATCCAAAAAAAATTTATATATACAATGACTCGAATTTGAGACCACTTGTTTAAATGATTAAATTTTTTTTCATTTAAATCAATCTTTTTTGGTGAAAACCTTCATCTTTATTTAGTTTAGAACATTAGTTTAATAAACAAGGAGGTGTGTTGTTAATTATTATGGTCTGAAATTTCAAATTAGCTAGGTTTGCGAAATGAATTTTTACATCTAGCTAGTCTTACTATAGATGAGTTTATTCAAATCAAGAGAATTGAATTACTTTAGGTGAGATATCAAATACAATATGTCAATACCATAAACCACAAAAGATTGAAAAAGTTTCATGGACATCGTTTTCGAACTTGCTCGAACTAGTGTGTGTTAGGGAAAAGATGATAACTTGAGGTATGAGTTACTCGTTGGGTTTCAAATCCAACCATCTAGGTCATTGATTCAATCAAGTTTGATTACTTCAATCAACTCACCTAATCCGATAGAAATCCAATCGGTTTAAAAATAGAAAAATGTAAACATTTTTTTAAAAAAACTTACCATTTTCTTACTACAAAAATAAATATATGTTTAAAGGGAATTGACCTAATAGAAACTTAATGACTCGAGGTTTTTTTATCAATAAATACAAAAAATGGTGAGCAACCAACGTCTCATAGCACTTAAGAATTGAGTTTGTCTTTTCCTGTGCTACATTCATCCATGCACTAACTAGCTAGGAATTTTATTTGTCACAATTATAAGAATTAGTTTTGATTTTATCAAAAACGAGATGGTATGATGACCAAAAAAGCTTGTTGTATTCCTTCAACTTTTGATTCAATGTCAATAAAAATTTATTAAATTTTTTAAATACACTAAATTGACATATGAGATATATGCCGCTAAATTAATTTGAAAAACTATTTAATTTTGATTAACATGAAAAAAATAAGTTTAATATATATGGCATAACCCAAACATTTCTCATATTTTTGGTTATTTTATTTGTTCCTTACATTTCTATTTCATTTTAGCTCATTTTACCTCATTTTAGAATTTAACACAAAAAAAAAGAACAAAAATACAAAAATTGTATACATAAATTTCAAAATATAAAAAAAAAACAAAAAACAAAAAATGACACACTCCTTTCAACCCCGGATATCCTTTATAAAAGCAAAACTCTCTCTTCATTTTAGGGTAGATAAGAGCGACCACAAAAAGTCACAAAAATAGACACAAGGGAGCCACAAGAGGAGCCTCCACAAAAAACCTAAATAATGTAATCTCCGAAAAAAGATAATAGAAAGCTTGGCGACCATCTTCAATGAAAAAGATGGCCGCCATGGCTATTCCTCCCTCTACCGAGTAGCAATATCTCCCTCCAAACGACTCATCCAATCAACCATAGCCCATACCTTCTTTACTCTTGAAAAAAACATACCCGATGGTCGAGTCCAACCTTCACCATTGCCCCTCCTCCTTTATCCCTCACACCTTCAAGAACCATTTTGTCACAACCCGAAGCCCCTAATAAACATAACCATAACCACACCCACGTACCGATGCCTCTCCATTAGTGACCAAAGCCACTATCTCTAGCCTTCACCATCATATAACCATAGTCATCACCCTAGCAAGCCTCGACCATCATCATCTTTACAATCTCCTTTTCCATTGTTTTCCCCACTCGTCATAGCCACGGCGACACTAAACCACTCACCTCCTCACATCAACAAACCCACAACCACTCGAGCCTCATTCACCCTCCGCATACTAGCCTCCAATTACCCTTACCATTGTCCTTTATTTTTTTTTCTTCACTACCCAACAATAAAAAAAAGGGTGTCATAACTCTCCTTCGGTTCCTCTCCACGGAATAATCAACCTCAATAGCCCCCATCTTGTTGACATGAACCCATTGTTTTCAACCTTACCGTTACCTTTGTTCCATATACTCGGAGCCAACCACCTCCCGTCCCAAATAAAAACACTTGGTGTGTAGCACCACAAGGTCATCGAAAGGCATACTCTATCGTCATCCTCGCCCACACCAAACATACCGTCCACACAACTAGCTACCACACTCGACACCTATAAAGCTAGCACACCCAAAGAACCATCCTTGTTAAAACAACCTATGAAGTTGTTTACTTTAAAAAAAAAAATTGACCCGTCACTCTTTTTCTCTCGTTGTTAGTGATGAGAAACCACCGAGTAACATTGCATAGACCAAGTGGCTTTTTAATGGTTAACGAACGACCAAACGCCTAAGGATGCGTCCACTAACTTTGGAGAAATGATTGATGAAAGTGGTAATCACCGATAGAGATGTCGGGAGGTCTCATGGATTTGGGTTTGTTAGTTTCAAAAGAAACGAAAGAAGTAGGGGATGGGAAGGTGGAAGTGACAAGCTAAACCACCGACAAGGAAAAAAAAGGTCTCTGTTTTAAAACGAGAGAACACGGAGTTACTAAAAGGGCTCTAACGGAAGCTCCTCGTCCCTCTTCGATAGATCTCACCATCATAAAGCCCTAAAATCAAACTAATAAGATCTTCATTCTCTCACAACAAAAACGCAAGCACCTAACCAATAGATTATCCCTCACCAAGAAACACCGATGCCAAACACATCCGTAACATCCCTAACTCACTTACTATATCCCAATAGAAGCGGTTAGGTTCGTTAAATTATTAAGCCTAAAATCCCTACTAGTTTCCTATAATACATAACCGAAATTAAATAAATATTAAGCAATGGAATACATATAATAAAATTTATGTGGTATTAATAATTATAGTCACGGGGATTACAAAATGTCTACGATGTCGACTACCCATAAATGGGAGAACAATATCACTTATCTACAACCCTTTAAAAGATTCTTATCATTTTGGATAGCACATGAGCCTTTTTAGTGAGAACCAGCAGCTTCCTTGACGGAATTGTCTTTGTCTTTACTCGTTACACTACGGAATAAAAATAAGAATATGAGCCAAAGCTCGGTAAGTAGGGTGATGCACGTGATATGTAATGATTTCGTATTACCCTAAATTCATCCATTAATTTTAATTCGGGTACCTTAGGTATTAGCAAGTCCACTACATTTCTATCTTTCCGTGATTGCCTTATCACCTACTATTAACAACGAAATTATCCATCGTTGTCGCACACGGTTAGCGAAATTATTCATCGCCTAACGATGTAATTAAATAATAGAGCATGCGTATAGCTTCATTGCTAATACCTATTTAATCCAGTTTCATTTACCAAACCTTATCGATTCTCAACCATCCGATTTTTCAATTTACTCATAAATGTATGCAATGCACAATGATGTTTTATTTACCATATCCGTCAAGTTATAGGTACCAAACCCTACATTCTCAAACCGTTCTTGAAATTCAACCCCATATAGAAACACATATATGTCTCATATATCTTATATTTATTTAAGAAAATCAATTACCACCAAATATAATGAATCAATCAATATAATTCACTCCTTTACTAAGTATCTTCTCTTTATATGATATATGCTTAATATGTAATACCATTGATTTCATCCTATAATTTGATACCACTTAGCTTACATACACATTAATCATAGGGACCAATTGAATAAACATTTAAGGTGTAATTTCTTATTCTAACCCGAATTTGATCATAATGGTCAAATTTAAATTTTAACAAATTTAAGCCATTTTCTTCAATTTTCTTGAAATTTTACCTTCCTACACTTCAAATTATACTTGCTCAAGTACAATTGAACCAACAATTTGAGATTTGGATGATTGAAACTCAAAGCCTAAAAATCAAAGTTTAGGCCGAATATACCCTAAGGATTTGCATGGATTTTTCTTCAATTAAAGTAAATTTTTTCATTCCTAAACACTAATTCATACTTAATTAATTAAGCTCTAAAACATTAATCACATGAAAGCATCAAAATCCCCAATTTAAGCAATTAGGTCGAATAGTACCCTTTAAGGAACCCTAGAAACCCTTATCCATCATCTACCATTTCGAATTTATTCCTCCCATATCCACATCAATAATTATTCACTATAAATAATTTCGATCCAAGCCCATCAATTTACTAACCGAACCTAACAACAAATATTTAGGTATAAAACAAAGCTTTATAAACTTTAATGAGTAAGCATATCAATAAATCATCAAATACCTAATATAAACCAATAAACTCATATCAAGCCATAAAAACTCACAATATCAACATAAGCAACCGATAAAAGCATAATCATCAACTCAAGTAATTCACATAAAACAAGCACTTAGAAATTCTAATTTATGGTCTAAAATAAATCCCTACTTACTTGATTCAAGTTTCTTAGAAAATCTCTTTGTCTTTTTCTTCTTCTTTCCTTCTTACTTTCTTTCTTTTAGTGAACTAAAATCTTCTAAAAATTGCCGGCCATTCCTTAGCTTTCTCTTATATATATTTATCTTTTATTCCCTTATTAATGAACTCAACAAGTGTCCTAATCTAAGCTTGTTAAGTGTAAAGTTGCAGATGATTAGTTGAGTTGTAGGTTAATGTTGTGCTTCAAAGGAAAACATCTAGGTCATTGATTCAATCAAGTTCGATTAATTCAATCAACTCACCCAATCCGACGAAATCCAATTGGTTTAACTATAGAAAAAAATGAACATTTTTTTAAAAAATTTCTATTTTCTTACTACAAAAAGAAAATGAATGTCTTAAAGGGAATTGACCTAATAGAAAATGACTCTTAAGTTTTTTTTTTAATCAATAAAAACAAAAAATGGTGAGCATCCAATGTCTCATAGTACTTAAGAATTGAGTTTTTCTTTTCCTGTAACTATGCCTACAATCATCCATGCATTAACTAGAAATTTTATTCGTCACAATTCTAAGAATAATTTTGATTTTATTTACAGATGGTATGATGACCAAAAATGTTTGTTGTATTCCTTCAACTTTTGATTCAATGTCAATAAGTTTGTTGTGTGTGTGTGTATATATGTATATAGTACAACATTATAAGATAATGGTATATTCCGTATTTAATCTAGCCAAACCCCCGACAATAACCAGTAGTAACCAAGTCCTTGTTGATTTTCTTGGTCCAAAATCAAAACTTTTATCTTTCTACTAAATAAATTCCAAAAATATTATCCAAACCCAAAGTCGGTTGTCCGAAAAATAAACCTTAATCTCATACTTTAGGTACCATATTAGACCAACTAATAAAAGTAGAAAATTTCGAAGAATAAAATAAAAGTCCATAGCCCCATGCATATTGACACGCAATGGATTTTTTCACACCATCTATTACTCACACCTAAAAAGAAGTAAAAGACAGACGACTATGTGCCAGCCACGAGTCCTACAAATGTCCACGTGGAAATCTGAAGTTTGGTAGGTCCTACTAGACGAACTAAACCCACTACTAGGTATCTTCTTGATAAAAAATGACAGGCCTCTAGGGGTGTGGCACGTGGACAAAATCAATCAGGTGGCTTAAAACCGTGTGGGCTCTCTGTTGGGTTATAGGGGTTGCTGTGGTATTAATGGTAGGCCCAGGTCGGTGGTCCTTAACTAATGGTAATTATTATTTTAAAAAAACTTTTACTGTTTTGCTTTTATTTTTATTTTTTTATAATCTTGCTTTTGACGGAAGTAAGAACATGAAGATGGAAGGATATTCTAGTATTATTCTAAATAAAGAAAACACTTTAATTGATAAAGATTATTAGGTGTGATTAGGTATAAATTTCTCAATATATTACATCAAACCGAATTTTATTAGTAATTATCAAAATATAATGATATAATTATCATTTATACATATCGTAATTTTTAGATTTACTTAGTCCATAACAACTGTCAGATTTGGATTTGGGATTTTTATCCTAAACGTTTACCGTTTACAAATGGAAACAGACGATACACCATGAAAGATCCAAAATCTTGTTTAAAGGGCAAAAATGGACTTGTCGGATTAGTGTGGACTCTCTTAAATTTTTTAATATTTCTTTCCAACCCCAGAGAGGAATTACTACTGTATCTCTCACCTGCCTGGAGAAATTTAATTTAACGCTTCCTCCAATCCCTATATATACACCCCCTCCCCTCAACACAACTTCACAGCCAAAACCTTCAAAGATCAAAGCAATACAGTTTTCTTCAAAACCTTAAATCATCACTCTTTATTTCTTAGTAAACAAACAATTTGTTTCAAAACCCTTTTCCTTTCTCTAACCAAAAGAATTTTTTGGATAACTTTGATACCATGGCTCCTCATATTACTAATACTCTTGCTAACAACACTAACTCTCTTGTGAAGCAAGGAAGCATATCAAGTTGTGCATATGTTACGTTTTTGGCTGGTGATGGAGACTACTGGAAAGGTGTTGTGGGGTTAGCCAAGGGGTTGAGGAAGGCCCAAAGCAAGTATCCACTTGTGGTGGCTATCTTGCCTGATGTTCCTGAGGATCATCGCAAGATTCTTGTTTCTCAAGGGTGCATTGTGAGGGAGATAGAGCCTGTTCATCCTCCTGAGAATCAGGACACTCAATTTGCTATGGCTTATTATGTCATCAACTACTCCAAGCTTCGTATCTGGGAGGTATGTGTGCATTTATTAACCGAACTAGCTTGCAGCACTTTGATTTCTTTTGAAGTTCTTTTTTTCTTATTTGATGGAGACTTAACCTTGAAAAAAATGATCACAGTTTGTGGAGTACAGCAAGATGATATATTTGGACGGTGACATCCAAGTATTTAATAACATAGACCACCTCTTCGACATGCCTGGTGGCTACTTCTACGCTGTGATGGACTGTTTCTGTGAGAAAACATGGAGCAATAGCCCACAGTACAAGATTGGTTACTGCCAACAGTGTCCTGATAAGGTGAAATGGCCTGCTGAGATGGGTGCTAAGCCTCCTCTTTATTTCAATGCTGGCATGTTTGTTTATGAGCCAAATCTATCCACATATCATGACCTCTTGGAGACCCTCAAAGTCACCCCTCCTACCCTCTTTGCTGAGCAGGTAAAGATTATATATGTTTATCTTGTTCTGGACTTGTCGGTAGAAAAATTAGATCAGACACTAATGTAATTTCCTTTTCTTGGCAGGATTTCCTGAATATGTTTTTCAGGGATGTTTACAAGCCAATTCCTTCAGATTACAACCTTGTATTGGCCATGTTATGGCGCCATCCTGAGAACATTAACCTCGACAAAGTCAAAGTTGTTCACTATTGTGCTGCTGTAAGTATTTATACCATGCTCAATAATTTTACTCTTTTGGAACTCAAGTTCTGCCCTTCTAATGGCGTTACACATGTATGGGTCTGCAGGGGTCTAAGCCATGGAGGTACACAGGAAAAGAAGAGAACATGGACAGGGAAGACATCAAGATGTTGGTCCAGAACTGGTGGGACATTTACAATGACGAGTCCTTGGATTACAAGAACCCTGTGGTTGCTTCTGCTGGATCTGATCTGCAACAACTCTTGGCGGCGCTGCACGAGGCTGGTGTTGCTCACTACTTTACAGCCCCATCTGCTGCTTAGTGCTTGTAGGTTGTGGAGCACTGGAGCTAGTAGTTTTAGGTAGTGAAATTGTAGAGGAAAATTAACAATGTCTTTTACAGTTTTCATTTGGTGATACAGTTTGTTGATTGTTGATATCCCCTATATTTTCAAGTGGGATATTGTTATTTTGAATTTGCTTGTCACTTTGGGAGGACCTTTTATCCCTCCTCTAGTAAATATATGAACATGTTTTCTGTGTATGCACATGTCCAGATCCTTCTCTTTTTCTCTTTCTTTATGTTATTGATTAACTATTGTGGAGACTATAATTCACGAACTGTATACATTCTTCAGAACCTTCAATCTCTCATATCATTTCGATTCCAAATTTTAACTTTGATCTCATATCATTCATATCTTGAAAATTTGGGTACATAAAACCGATCTTGGAGTCGAAATAAAGAAAAAATGTCATCATTGCCGGATCGTATCTTCTTCTTCCCAAATTTAGCCATTATTTTTTAAGCTGCAATTTCACTACAGCAGAACGAACAGAGGAAGTTGCTTTTGATGTCAAATAGGTGGTGGCATTTGTGGAAGAAGTTACTGCTTGAGATTCAACAATAAGGCTCTTAAAAGCAGAGTTTAAATGCCAAACCAGATTTCTCATGGTCTGATAATTTATATAGACCGTTGATTGGCCCATTTTTGAACTGATTTTTGTGTCTATCGCAGCTACTCAGTTACTTCATCTAGTAAATATTTCTTTTGCTTTGCATATGGATCATGTGGAGGAAACTTCAGTACCTGCAGAATGGCCGTCAGGTAGGGAGCTTGAATGTGAAAGAAGCTACTGCTTGAGATTTACCAAGAAGGCTCTTGCAAGTAGACGTAAATGTCTAAATTCTGTGTTGGACTTCTCATGGTCTAATTTCACATCTCATCGGCCCATTACTTTCTTAACAAATAAAATTTAATAATAATTACTACTCATCATTTTTTATATTAATTTAAAATTTTCTTCAGCAAAAAAAAAAAAAAAAAAAAAGGATAAATGGGTATGAGTGGGATATAGACACATAACGGGGATGAACTGTCTAAATAAATAGACAAATGATTCTTATTTTTAATCCTAGGTGGTATAAAGGATTTTATATCTTAGAGGCCTCATGATTATAATTATGCATGGTCTGAACTCGAATCATATCGTGAAACATAAATCTTTATGAGTCAATAATCCTATGTTTGATTAGCAGTTGATGGAGGAAGAAAATTGATTAAAATGTTGTTAAGATTTGAATTTGTCTTCAGTTTTGGTATTCATTTTCTAGCTACGTAGCAATCGTGGTCGCATTGGCTGAGAAATTCTCTAACCTCTGTGTCATCCCAAGGACACTCCAAATGTCGAATAAGCAAAAAAAGAGGACAATGTAACTTTCTCAAGAGACCAATCTAGTCAAACTAGTTCGAAAATCAAAACATTATCTTTCCAGCAACCTGAACCAAACAAAGTCCAAACACATTATCCAAACCCATGTCGGCTGAGACCAGAGATTTGAACATGAACCCTTTTTGTTATCAACCTTAATTTAATGCCTCAGGTCCGATATTTGACCAACTAACAAAACTAGACAGATTGCAACCTGCAAGGTTGCCGACACTAACAGAAATCCGCACCATAGCTTCCCTATGACCTTCTTGCATCCTTAGACTCGACACGCATTGATGGATTTTTTTACAGCAAGGAGTTGGTTCATCGATAAAGACAACGCTGTTAATCAACAGTAGATTGACTGACATTAGTTACTGTGTCTTTTCTTTCCAGCAAGGTGGTTTGGGGTCATAATAGCCTACCCCATTCTCGTTTTTTCTATTTTTTTAATGAAAAAATGGATTTTTTTCTTCATATTATTGAGTAAATTGTAACTTAATTGAACAAAATTAATTAATTAATCATTGCTGTATTAGGAATTATATATTTAATCTCTATATTTTTAAATTTAATTATTTATGATCGATTCTTTTTGATAATTAATTTCATGTTGGTTTTCACAATATATATATATATATATATATATATATATATATCTGTGTGTAATCAATAAATTAGCAACTCAACAGTTATTACATTAATGCACACAATTAAGTACTGTGTTCTCTTGCTTTTATTTTAGAATTTCTGCATTAACTTGAAAGCCATTCAACTATTGAGACACAGCTAGAGAATGTAACCCAATAAGTTGTGGAAACTCTTTTCATAAAATTTTGTAGCTTCAAGATAAATTGTCTTGAAAGAATTTCAAAAGTTTTGTCTACAATTCCTTCGGTGAGTGAATTCTGAAAATTTCTATCCCAATATATTGGGAATAATAATCATTTTAAGAATAATGTAGGAATATGTTCTACACACAATTAAGTATTATATTCTCTTGCATTTTTTTTTTTTTGAATTTTTGCATCTGCTTTAGAGACGTTCAACAATTGAAAACAACTAAAGAATATAGCTCAATATGTTATGGAAACTCTTCTCTTCATAAAATTCTATAGTTTTAAGAGAAATTTTCTTAAAGAAATTTCAAAAGTGTTGTCTGTAGTTTCTTAAATGCGAAAGTTGAATTCTAAAGCTGAATTATCAAAATTTCATGCCCTAGTATGTTAGAGGCAATAATCACCCTAAGGACAATGAGATTTATTTATTTATATATATATTATTTTATATTTTGAGTTTCTGCATCTACTTTAGAGATATTTAATGATTGGAAACAACTAGAGAATATTGTAGCTCAATAAGCTGTGGAGGAATCCCACTATTTAAGTTGTTGTAAGAAAGATCCAAGCTCTCTGTCTGTTTCAGGTTTCAGGTTTCAGAATGTAGAAGGTATGGATCCAATGAGCTTGTTATGTGACAAGCTTAATGCATGTAACTATAGAAAGAACTTAACAGTAAGCCCTCCAGATTTTTGTTTGACAGATCTAGTTCCTCCAGATTCTTTAGTTCACACCACCCTATATAACGTATCTAAGAAACCGTGGGATTGGTTAGGGAATAGAGCACATAATCAAAGTTAAAGTTGTTCACTATTGTGCTGCTGTAAGTATTAATCATGCTCAATAATTTTATTCATTTGGAACTCAAGTTCTGCCATTCTAATGGCGTTAACACATATGTTGGTCTTCAGGGGTCTTGGAGGTACACAGGAAAAGAAGAGAACAAGGACAGGGAAGACATCAAGATGTTGGTTCAGAAATGGAGGGACATTTACAACGACGAGTGCTTGGATTACAAGAACACTGTGGTTGCTTCTACTGGATCTGATCTGCAACAACTCTTGGCGGCGCTGCACGAGGCTGGTGTTGCTCACTACTTCACCGCCCCATCTGCTGCTTAGTGCTTGCAGGTTGTGGAGCACTGGAGCTAGTAGTTTTAGGTAGTCAAATTTTAGAGGCAAATTCACAATGTCTTTTACAGTTTTTATTTGGTGACACAGTTTGCTGGTTGTTGACATCCCTTATATTTTCAAGTGGGCTATTGTTCTTTTGAATTTGCTAGTAATTTTGTGAGGGCCTTTTATCCCTCCTCCAGTAAATATACGAACAAGTTTTTTCTGTGTATACGCAACTTTTATCTTCATTTATTTTATATTGATATAAAAATTTTGTGTATCAAGAAATTCGTTTTCGTGATTTTCTTTGATTAATTTCATTTCGAATCTTCAATATTTTCTTTCATATCATTTCATTCCGTCCTTTATTTGAATCTAATAAAATTGAGATCTTAAAATTATATATATATCAACCATTTGTTGAAAGTGGTACTCAAGCAGTCGAGCTTGTTAAAACAATACAAGTGAATGGCATGAATTTAACTTACCCCATAACATAGAATAGGTTTCAAAATTTAAATCTCTAAGTCAAATTTGTTACTTAGTTACTGTTGATTAAATCTTTGATTTTACAAGATCAAACAAAAATTATTTTAAAACTTTTGTTGAAGAAAATAAAAAATTTAATCTAAATTTGTTTCAATGCACTAACCTGCTTGATAACATAATATTCTTATAATTCAAGAGAATTGATTTGATGATTAAAATTAGGACTTTGTTTTTTTTTTTTTTTAGATTCATTACTTAAAAATAGATTTACTTAGAAAGATTAGAATTCGATATAGAGTTTCGTAGAAAAAGAATATTAAAAACATTACATGTTAAACTTCTTAAGTAATACAACCAATTACATCAGCTGAAATATTACTAATTTTAAGGTATAATATCGAGAGAGTTTTTTAAATATACAATGATTTGAATTCGAGATCACTTCGTTAAACGATTAAAGTTCCTTTCATTCAAACCAATCTTTTTGGGTCATAGCCTTCATCTTAGTTTATTTAATTAGTGTAGAAGATTAATAAATAAGGAGGTATGTTGTTAATTAGTTTAGAAGATTCAATCAAGTTTGATTAATTCAATCAACTCATCTAATCCAACGAAATCCAATTGGTTTAAAAATAGAAATATATAAACATTTTTTAAAAACTTATTATTATTATTTTCTTAATACAAAAAGAAAATATATGTCTTAAAGAGAATTGACCTAATAGAAACTTAATGACTCGAAGTTTTTTATCAACAAAAACAAAAAATGTTGAGCATCCAAGGTCTCATAGCACTTAAGAATTGAGTTAGTCTTTTCCTATAACTATGCCTCCAATCATCTTCGTCTTTTCTTATAACTATGCCTCCAATCATCCATGCATTAACTAGGAATTTTATTTGTCACAATTCTAAGAATTAGTTTTGATTTTATAAAAAATAGATGGTATGATGACTGAAAAAGTTTGTTGTATTCCTTTAAACTTTTTTTTTTTTTAATTTGAACTTTTGATTCAATGTTAAGAAAAAAATTGTTAAATTTTTTGAAAAAACTATTTATTTTCGATTAACCTGAAAAAAAGAGACGTGAAAATATCCTATAACTTCAATAATATATATATATATATATATATTAAATACACTCTAAATGTAGAATATATTACAAACTTAGAGGATAACGGTATACTCCATATTTAATCTATTTAATCTAGTCAAGTTCACAGCAATAACCAGTTGTAATCCAATCCTTGTTGATTTTCTTGGTCCAAAGTCAAAACTTTTATCTTTCTACTAAATAACTTCCAAAAATATTATCCGAAACCCATTGTTGATTGTCCCAAAAATAAACTTTAATCTCATACTTTAGGCACCACAAGTTTTCTTATCCACATTGCGTTATAAGTCGGATAAAATATATAAAATTATTTACGTTTAATATATCGTATTATATTATGTATTATATTATGTGACGTCAATCAAAATATATCAAATCAAAACTGAACAATATTATAAAATATTATTTATAAATTATTTTATATTTTCATAATTGTTTATTATAAAATATAATTTATTCATCTCTATCCATATTTTTAGCTAAAACCTTATTTTGTAAATTATTTTTTTATACATCTTTTTGCCTTATATTTTTAATTTAAAAAAATCAAAGAAAAAAATTAAAAACCAAAGAGATGAAAATCAAATAAGAAATATTTAAAAACTAAAAAAATAATATTTAAAAAAAGGACCAAAATATAATATTACAAAAACTTTCATAATAAATGTTTAAAAACTATAAAAAAAATTATTACATAATAAAAATAATAATACATCTGAGTTTGATTAGATAATAAAGATAAATTTAGGTGAATAATATTTCAAATACTATAATAAATAATATCTAATAATTTTAGTTTAATTTTATTGTAACATTCGACCCATGCGTCTTGACACGCAATGGATTTTTTCACCCCATCTATTGCTCACACCTAAAAAGACACTACCAGGTAATCTTCTTGCTAAAAAATGTCCACGTGGAACCCTTAAGTTTGGTAGGTCCTACTAGACCAGCTAAAAAATGACAGGCCTCTAGGGGTGTGGCACGTGCACAAAATGGATCAGGTGGCTTAAACCGTGTGGGCTTTCTGTTGGGTTATAGGAGTTGCTGTGGTATTAATGGTAGGCCCAGGTCGGTGGTCCTTAACGAATGGTAATTATTATTTTAAAAACACTTTTACTGTTTTACTTTTATTTTTATTTTTTTATAATCTTGCTTTTGACGGAAGTAAGAACATGAAGATGGAAGGATATTCTAGTATTATTCTAAATAAATAAAACACTTTAATTGATAAAGATTATCAGGTGTGATTAGGTATAAATTTCTCAATATATTACATCAAATCGAATTTTATTAGTAATTATCAAAATATAATGATATAATTATCATTTATACATACAGTATTGCCAACGGATTAAATTCAAATTGTATTATGATTGAACTATTGAATTTTATTTTTTTAATAAATGAGTTGAATTGAATTTTATAAATTTAAATTTAAATTTTACAAAAAAAAAAAGGAATCAATATATTATTTTTATGATTGTAAAGAAACAATATGATAGAAATATCGATTTTTTTTTATTTTTTATTTTTTTGCTGAGTTTATTACGTAGATGCTCTTTCAATACCCTTTTCCTTTAATAGTTACTCATTTGACGCAAATACCCTAAACACTGGGATAAAATCTCAAAAAAAGCTTGCGCAGTAAAAGGTAATCAAACCAAAAGATCGAGGGGTATTTTGGTTAAGAAAGAAAAAAGAAAAGAATTTTTAATAAGCTTATCTTGCACCGTCCAATTCCATGAATCTCTCGTAATTTTTAGATTTACTTAGTCCATAACAACTGTCAGATTTGGATTTGGGATTTTCATTCCTAAAAGTTTACCGTTACAAATGGAAACAGACGATACAACCATGAAAGATCCAAAATCTTGTTTAAAGGCAAAAAGTGACTTGTCGGATTAGTGTGGACTCTCTTAAATTTTTTAATATTTCTTTCCAACCCCAGAGAGGAATTACTACTGTATCTCTCACCTGCCTGGAGAAATTTAATTTAACGCTTCCTCCAATCCCTATATATACACCCCCTCCCCTCAACACAACTTCACAACCAAAACCTTCAAAGATCAAAGCAATACATTTTTCTTCATAACCTTAAATTTTCTCTCTTATTTTTCTTGGTAAACAAACGATTTGTTTTAAAACCCTTTTCCTTTCTCTAACCAAAAGAATTTTTTGGATAACTTTGATAACATGGCTCATCATATTACTGCTACTCTTGCTAACAACACCAACTCTCTTGTGAAGCAAGGAAGCATATCAAGTTGTGCATATGTTACGTTTTTGGCTGGTGATGGAGACTACTGGAAAGGTGTTGTGGGGTTAGCCAAGGGGTTGAGGAAGGCCCAAAGCAAGTATCCACTTGTGGTGGCTATCTTGCCTGATGTTCCTGAGGATCATCGCAAGATTCTTGTTTCTCAAGGATGCATTGTGAGAGAGATCGAGCCTGTTCATCCTCCTGAGAATCAGGACACTCATTTTGCTATGGCTTATTATGTCATCAACTACTCCAAGCTTCGTATCTGGGAGGTATGTGTGCATTTATTAACCGAACTAGCTTGCAGCACTTTGATTTCTTTTGAAGTTCTTTTTTTCTTATTTGATGGAGACTTAACCTTGAAAATTTTGATTACAGTTTGTGGAGTATAGCAAGATGATATATTTGGATGGTGATATCCAAGTATTTGATAACATAGACCATCTCTTCGACATGCCTGGTGGCTACTTCTACGCTGTGATGGACTGTTTCTGTGAGAAAACATGGAGCAATAGCCCACAGTACAAGATTGGTTACTGCCAACAGTGTCCTGATAAGGTGAAATGGCCTGCTGCAATGGGTCCTAAGCCTCCTCTTTACTTCAATGCTGGCATGTTCGTTTACGAGCCAAATCTATCCACGTATCATGACCTTTTGGAGACCCTCAAAGTCACCGCTCCTACCCTCTTTGCTGAGCAGGTAAAGTAATATTATACTTATCTTGTTCAGGACTTGTCGGCAGGAAAAATAGATCAGACACTAATTTAATTTCTTTTTCTTGGCAGGATTTCTTGAATATGTTTTTCAGGGATGTTTACAAGCCAATTCCTTCAGATTACAACCTTGTATTGGCCATGTTATGGCGCCATCCTGAGAACATTAACCTTGACAAAGTCAAAGTTGTTCACTATTGCGCTGCTGTAAGTATTTACCATGCTCAATAATTTTACTCTTTTGGAAATCAAGTTCTGCTCTTCTAATGGCGTTACACATGTATGGGTCTGCAGGGGTCTAAGCCATGGAGGTACACAGGGAAAGAAGACAACATGGACAGGGAAGATATCAAGATGTTGGTCCAGAACTGGTGGGACATTTACAATGACGAGTCCTTGGATTACAAAAACCCTGTGGTTGCTTCTGCTGGATCTGATCTGCAACAACTCTTGGCGGCGCTGCACGAGGCTGGTGTTGCTCACTACTTTACCGCCCCATCTGCTGCTTAGTGCTTGTAGGTTGTGGAGCACTGGAGCTAGTAGTTTTAGGTAGTCAAATTGTAGAGGAAAATTGACAATGTCTTTTACAGTTTTTATTTGGTGACACAGTTTGCTGATTGTTGATATCCTCTATATTTTCAAGTGGGATATTGTTCTTTTGAATTTGCTTGTCACTTTGGGAGGACCTTTTATCCCTCCTCTAGTAAATATATGAACATGTTTTCTGTGTATGCACATGTCCAGATCCTTCTCTTTTTCTCTTTCTTTATGTTATTGATTAACTATTGTGCAGACTATAATTCACGAACTGTATACGTTCTTCAAAACCTTCAATCTCTCTCATATCATTTCGATTCCAAATTTTAACTTCGATCTCATATCATTCATATCTTGAAAATTTGGGTACAACAATGGAACCCATATAGCGGGGGAGAAAACCGATCTTGGAGTCGAAATAAAGAAAAAAATGTCATCATTGCGGGATCGTATCTTCTTCTTCCCAAATTTAGCCATCTTTTTTTAAGTTGCAATTTCACTGCAGCAGAACCAGCGGAGGAAGTTACTTTTGATTTCAAATAGGTGGTGGCATTTGTGGATGAAGTTTACTGCTTGAGATTCAACAAGAAGGCTCTTGAAAGTAGAGTTTAAATGTCCAAATTTTGTGCCAGATTTCTCATGGTCTTGATAATTTATATAAACCGTTGATTTGCCCATTTTTGAACTGATTTTTGTCTCTGTCGCAGCTACTTAGTTACTTCATCTTAGTAAATATTTCTTTTGCTTTGCATATGGATCATGTGGAGGAAACTTCAGTAGCTGCAGAATGGCTGTCTTGTAGTCTCTGTTTATTCAGATCCTACAGCCAGGCAGTTTGAACGTGAAAGAAGCTACTGCTTGAGATTTAGCCATCATTGCAGAATCGTATCTTCTTGGAGTCGAAATAAAGAAAAAATGCCATCATTTCAGGATCGTATCTTCTTCTTCCCAAATTTATCCATCATTGCAGAATCAATTTTGAAGCTGCAATTTCACCAAAGCAGAACCAACAGAGGAAGTTCCTTTTGATTTCAAGTAGGTACTGGTGACATTTGTCGAAGAAGTTACTGCTTGAGATTCAACAACAAGACTCTTAAAAGTAGTGGTTTATATGTCCAAATTTTGTGTCGGATGTCTCATGGCTTGATAATTTATTTAGATCATTGATTTGCCCATTTTTGAACTGATTCTTGTCCATATCGCAGCTACATTCATCTAGTAAATCTTTCTTTTGCTTTGCATATGGAGATCATCTGGAAACTTCAGTACCTACAGAATGGCCCTCTTGTAGTTTCTGTTTATTCAGATACTATAGCCAGGGAGTTGGAATGTGAAAGAAGCTACTGCTTGAGATTTAACAAGAAGGCTCTCAGAAGTAGACGTAAATGTCTAAATTCTGTGTTAGACTTCTCATGGTCTAATTTCACATCTCATCGGCCCATTACTTTCTTAAGAAATAAAATTTAAAAATAATCACTTCTCATCATTTTTTTATATTAATTTAAAATTTTCTTCACAAAAAAAAAAAAAGAAAAAGAAAAAGAAAAAGAAAAAGGATAAATGGGTATGAGTTGGATATAGACACATAACGGGTATGAACTGTCTAAATAAATAGACAAATAATTCTTACTAAAATAATAGACATGGTAACATGCATGATAATTTTTAATGGATACGGCATGGAATTGATTTAATAAGCTGAGGATTTGATCCACCCTACACCCCTGCCATGTACAAAAAATAAAAATAAAATAAAAAATAAAAAATAAAAATAAAATCCACATTGATGAAGAGTTGGTCATGTTTGGAAAAGATATTGATAAAAAAAAAATCTTTTCCTAAAAAATGTAGCACGTATAATTTAATTCTAAATTTATTACTTAAAGTATTTTATTTGTGTCGGATTATTTTTTATTTAAACTCCAACTTTCTAAACTAAATTAAGTTTTTTTTTTTTTTTTTATCATGGCATCATATTGAAACGATTATTGGACCTCTTCGTCGGAAGATACGTCGATTCAAATATCGGATTCACTTTAAATCTTGACACAATCGATGTGTCGAAAAATATTTTAATTATTAAAATGATGATTTTTTTAGCTAACAACCGTGTCTTTATTAGAGAGGAGATTTTTTAAAGAATTTTGATTACTTTTTTGTTTATTTTTGTTAACGACAATTCCTAGCATATAGAAAACTCGAAACATGAACGATAATATTTAATTTTTTTTAACAAGTGTAATTATAGGATTTGAACATTATGTACTGATAAAAAATTCATCTAAAGATCAATATATTTATCGTTGAATCAATAGCTTATTAGCATGAATGACTTATTTTTAATACTTAGGTGGTTTAAAGGATTTTATATCTTAATAAATATGAGGCCTCATGATGATAATTATGCATGGTCTGAACTCGAAGCATATCGTGAAACATAAATCTTTGAGTCAATAATCCTATGTTTGATTAGCAGTTGATGGAGGAAGAAAATTGATTAAAATGTTGTTAAGAATTGAATTTGTCTTCAGTTTTGGTATTCATTTTCTAGCTATGTAACAATCGTGGTCGCATTGGTTGAGAAATTCTCTGGCCTCGGTGTCATCCCAAGGACACTCCGATTGTTGGATGTGCAAAACGAGAGGACAATGGAACTTTCTCAAGAGACCAATCTAGTCAAATTCCCAACCATTGCTAGTACTAAGTCATGATTTTACTGGTTCAAAAATCAAAACATTATCTTTCCAGCAACCTGAACCAAACAAAGTCCAAAAACATTATCCAAACCCAATGTCGGCTGAGACCAGAGATCTGAACATGAACCCTTTTGTTAGAAACCTTAATTTAATGCCTCAGGTCCGATATTTGACCAACTAACAAAACTAGACAGATTGCAAACTGCAAGATTGCCGACACTGACACAAATGCCCCACCTTGTAGCTTCCCTGTGACCTTCCTGCATCCTTAGACTCGACACGCATTGATGGATTTTTTTACAAGCAAGGAGTTGATTCAATGATAAAGACAGCTCTGTCAATCAACAGTATGTTAACTGATGTTAGTTACTGTGTCTTTTCTTTCCAGCAAGGTAGTTTGAAGTCGTAATAGCCTACGCAATTCTCGGTTTTTCTATTTTTTTCTTTTTATGAAAAATGGATTTTTTTCATATTCTTGAGTAAATTATAACTTAATTGAAGAAAATTAATTAATTAATAATTTCTGTATTAGGGATCATATGTTTAATCTCTACATTTTTAAATTTAATTATAGATAATTATTCTTTTTGATAATTTCATATTCGTTTTCAGTTTTTTTCTTTATCGGAACATAAAATAAAAAAGAGAGTTATTTGACTATAAATGAAGAAATACTAAGTTGATAGTGATCAATATCTGTCAAGAAATTAGTTAATTATTTATGATATTACAAGAGCTAAGTTGTAATTAACTCTTGCAATACTCACACCGAAGAGTTAATGTAGCTTACAAAAATAATTAGTTAATCTCCTCTATTATTAAAAATAATTAGATAATCCATTTACTAATGTTGACCACGTGAAATTTAGCTTTGTTTTATTTTAAAAAATATCTTCTTTTCTTATTAATCTTTCCTATATTATCTATATATATTTTTATTTTTTAAAATAAAATAAATTAGAAAAGGAACATAAAAGAAGGAGAGAATGAAATTATAAATGAAAATTTTGGAAAAAGAATAAATAAATAGTTTTCTTGTTTGTGTCTGCCACGTGTTCTACATGTTGTGCACGTGGCATTTGAAGAAATTTATGGGCCCTACTTGACCCACTAAATTCAACTACCAGATCTCCTTTTATTTGAAAAAGTGAGAGGCTTCTAGGGGTGAAAAACACATGGATAAAATTGATTTGATGGTTTAAACAGCGTGGGCTTTCTTGTTGGGTTAAAGAGGGCCCATTCCCTGGTAATGGTAGGCCCAGGTTGGTAGTGGTTTAACTAAAAAGCATTATTTAATCTACACTTTACTCTTTCCATTTTTAACTCTTTATTATAATTATTATTATTCTTTTACAAAATTACCTTCTAAATTAGCATAAAAAGAAATATATCTTGAGTAATATAATGCAATCAATTGAAAAACGAATGATATTTTATGTTTTAAGAAATGGAAATAATAGTCATAAAAAAAAAAAAGCAAATGGAAACTTATTGGGTTTATCTTGTTTATTTTAGTTAAAATTATAAAAAAATACTCTTTTATTTATTATTTTATAAGATAATTAGCAAAAAAAAAAATGGTATATAATAGAAAAAAAATTGTGCAGTAAATTGTAATCAAATGAAGATATCAAAGGGTAGTTTAGTTTTCAGAAGAAAAATGAAATATTTTTTTATGGGCTTAAGGTTGGAAGTAATAATTGCTTGCCTTTTTGGGTTAACTGAAGATTTAAGTTAGAGACAAACTGAAGGTTAAAGCTTTCGTTTATTCTACCATTAATATGTCTTGTTAAATTATAGAAACTTATTTGGATGTAACCCATAATTTATAATGTTACGTAAAGTTAGCACGATAATCTCATTGTATAGGCCCATTAAGGTTTTTTCAATAATTTTACTATGGTTGTTGAATGATACAATGGTAAATATATAATATTATTTTGATTCTTATTTGTTTATACCAAACACAGTAATAATTATTTCAATGTTTTATTGTGATTCATAATAATAAGATACCAAACACAATATTTTGATTTTCATTTCTTGTTTTTCATTTCGATACTCGCATTCTCATTCTTATTGTTTTATTTCTCATTATCAAACAACATCTTAATTGTTTATGTTATAAATATGGATAATATTTCTTATATTTGTTGTTTGATCAAAATCCTAATAAAAACCTTTAGAGCAGTTGTGAGTAAGGACACTATTTTTTATTTGATTCGTTTCTAGTACGTCCCACTTAACACCAATTACACAATAATTTCTGCATATTTGTAGAATGGATGGATTGATGATGTTAGGAATATATCTGATGAGATTGCGAAACCAGATGTGGTTACTTGGAATGCTACTATTGCTGGATATGCACAGAATGGAATGCTAGAACAAGCAACGAAAATGTTTTTGAGAATGCCTGTGAGGAACACAAATTCTTGGAGAGCCATAATGTCTGGGTTTGTGCAGAATGGAAACATGAAAGAAGGTTGGATATTGTTTGCTGAACTTCATAAGACTGGGATGGTTCCTAATCATTCAAGCTTCTCGTACTAATGCTTTTTCTGCATGCGCAAACACTGAACTTATCAAAGGTTTCTTAACTCTTAAGAATTGAATTTGTATTCTGTTTTGTTTTTTCTTTTTATATATCTACGTACAATCATGGCCGCATTACTTGCAATTCTCTGACCTCTGTGTCATCCCAAGGACCCTCCAAATGTAGGACAACAAGAGGACAACGTAAACTTTCCCGAAAGTTCAGTCTAGTCAAATTCCCAACCATAGCGGCCAGTACCATGTCATTGATTTCACTGGTCCAAAATCAAAAACATTATCTTACTAGCAACCTGAATTAAATAAAGTCCAAAAAACATTATCCAAACTCGATGTCGATCGGCTGAGTCCAAACATGATCTTACACGAACCCTTTTCGTTATCCACCTTAATTTAAAAAACCTTAGGTCCCATATTAGACCAACTAACAAAACTAAAACCAGACAGTTTGCAACCTGCAAGAACGCCAACGCTAAAAGAAATCCCCACCATAGCTTCATTGTTACCTTCTGCATCCGCAATCTCGACACGCATTAAATAGATTTTTTGCCAGCAAAGGGTCTGTCGGTTTAACGATAAGACAATTCAGCTAATGAGTGAAAGTTTAATTGGTATTGATATTAGTATCATTTTTTTTCTTTTCAAAAATCTCAAATTCGAAAATTTTTCATATATTAAAAAAAAAAAACCTATAAGACAACTCGTCCTTTTAGTTGAAAATTTTGAATTTGAATCCTAACACTATGGTCCTTTATTGGTGACAATTCTAATTGATGTTGTCCTTCCCTCAAAGGTACGTAGCTTGAGGTTGTAGGTTGAGGTTGGAATAGCCTACAAAATTCTCGTTTTTTTTTTTAATAAGAAAATGGAATTTTTTGGGATATATTATTGAGTAAATTATAACTAAATTCATGTAATTTAACAAAATTAATCAATCCTTGCCGTATTAGGAAAAAAATTGATAACGGATATAAAATAGTCAAAAAGAAAAAATTATAAAAAATTAAACACAATTTTTTTTCTTGAAACATAAAATAAAAAAGAGAATTAGATATAGTGGAGAAATTTGATTACCAATGAAAAACCACTGAATTTAGAGTGGTCAAGAAACTATATGTATAATTATTTATGATGCTAGAAGAATTAATTAATTAGTTTCTGTTAGACAGAAATAACGTTAATTTATAATTAACTCATCCATGTATTATTAAATGTAATAAAATTATTTATTGAGTAATATTGACCACCCTAAATTTAATACTATTTTTTAAAAATAAAATACGTTGTTTTCTTATTAATCTTCCAATATCATCTACTCTATTTCCTTTTTTTATTTATTAAAACAAAACTAAATTAGAAAAAGAATTAAATTATAAATGAAATTTAAAAATAAAATAAATATATAGTTTTGTAAGACACAGACGTGTTTGTGTCTGCCACGTGTCCTACGTGGCGTTTGGAGAAATTTATGGGCCCTACTTGACCCACTAAATTCGCTACCAGGTCTCTCTTATTAAAAAATGACAGGCTTCTGGGGCTTAAAGACACATGGATAAAATCGATTTGATGGTTTAAACCGTGTGGGCTTTCGTGTTGGGTTATGGTGGGCCCATGTCCTGTAATGGTAGGCCCTGGTCGGTGATGGTTAACTAACAGTCTCATACTCGTAATGATTTAATTTACACTTTTACTCTTTCCATTTTTTCCCTCTTAATTCCTATTATTATTTTGAAAAAAGTATCATCAAGAGTCATAAAATAAGAAAAAAAATTTGTGTAATAAAATGCAACTAATTGAAAATCGAAGGGTATATTATGTTTTAAAAAAGGATTAATAGCTAATTCTATTATGAGATAATAATGCAATCATTTTATCTGTCCTTTATCTCTTTGACGAAATCAATTTTATTTTTAAATATGTATTAAGTTTTTAATTTATTTTTTTTATCAAGATTTTAGTTCAAATCATTAGAATTATTCTCGTGATGTAAACATAACTAATTTTGTTATTTGTTTTAAAAAATACCTTACAAACTTGTTAAATAAAAACTTTTGTTTTTATATGAAAATCGTATAAATACTTCTGATAGGTTGATTTGAAAATCTTATTAAAATAATAAATTTAAAAATTAATATAAAATTTATTTAATGAGAAAAATAATAAAATTAAAAATTTAGCATATTATATAAAGATAGTTTGATTCGTTAATATTTTAAAAAATAGAAATAATAGTCATAAAATAAAAAAGAAAAGGGAAAGTTGTTGGGTTATCTTGCTTATTTTATTCACACTAATAGTTAATACTCTTTTATTTCTTATTTTCTATGATAATTACTCTTCTGACCCAAATACCCTCAAGACCGGTGTAAAACAGCAAAAACAATCTTCTGCAATAAAATGTAATCAAATGAAGATATCAAAGGGTGTTTTAGTTCTAGAAGAAAAAGCAAAATAACCGTCAAATGGGAACTCTTAACCATCATGACAGGCCATTTCCATGCTCTCTGTCTTAACCATCATAACCGTCAGATTTACATTCGCAATCAATCTTCCATATCTTCGGGATTTTGATCCTAAACGTCAGCGTTTACAAATGGAAACAAATGATAAGTCATGTTTTTTTTCTTTTTCTTTTTTTAAAAAAATCATAAATTCATTAATTATATTATCTTATTCAAAGGCAAGAAATGGACTTGGCAAATGTGGACTCTTCTAATTTTTTTTTTTTTTACTATGTAATGTTTTCTTTCCAACCCAAGAAAGGCCATTTATTTATTTTTTATTTAAAATTAATTAATTACTATATTTATCCTTTCACTTACCTTTGGAAATTTTATTTAATTCGCCTCCATTTTCCTATATATTCACCCCTGCCCATCACCATAACTCCACTGATCTTAACCAAAATCTCAAGAGATCAAAGCAACTTAGTGCAACCTTTTTTTGTCTCCTTTTGTTCTTAGCAAACGAAACTTTTGTAATTATCATGGGTCCTCAAATTAGTACTACTAATACTCTAGCTAACAATACCAATCCTCTTGTGAAGCAAGCAAGCATATCAAGCTGTGCATATGTTACGTTTTTGGCTGGCAATGGAGACTATTGGAAGGGTGTTGTGGGGTTAGCCAAGGGCTTGAGAAAGGCTCAAAGCAAGTATCCTCTTTTGGTGGCTATCTTGCCTGACGTTCCAGAGGAACACAGGAGGATACTTGTGTCTCAAGGGTGCATAGTTAGGGAGATTGAGCCTGTTCATCCTCCTGAAAATCGCGACACTCACTTTGCTATGGCTTATTATGTCATCAACTACTCCAAGCTTCGTATCTGGGAGGTATGTATGCATGTATATATATACACGACTAATACTTTTAAATCTTTTCGTGAAACTTTAAAGTTTGTGGATGAACTCATCTCCTGAATATGGGTTTTCTTGTTTCTTTGATTGCAGTTTGTGGAATACAGCAAGTTGATATATTTGGATGGTGATATCCAAGTATTTGATAACATAGATCACCTCTTTGACATGCCTGATGGCTACTTCTACGCTGCAAGGGACTGCTTCTGTGAGAAAACATGGAGCAATAGCCCACAGTACAAGATTGGTTACTGCCAACAGTGTCCTGATAAGGTCAAATGGCCTGCTGAGATGGGTCCTAAGCCTCCTCTTTACTTCAACGCTGGCATGTTTGTTTATGAGCCAAATCTATCCACATATCATGACCTCTTGGAGACCCTCAAAGTCACCCCTCCTACCCTCTTTGCTGAGCAGGTACAGATTTATCTCTCTCTGTCAGGACTTGTTGTCAGAAAAATTTGATCAGACAGAAATTTTAATCTATTTTTGTTTTGTCTTTGCAGGATTTCCTGAACATGTTTTTCAGGGATGTTTATAAGCCAATTCCTTCAGATTACAACCTTGTATTGGCCTTGCTATGGCGCCATCCTGAGAACATCAACCTGGACAAAGTCAAAGTTGTTCACTATTGTGCTGCTGTAAGATTCTAAAATGTTTATGCTCATAAGTTTATATAAATCTAGATTTAAAACGATGGTATTAATATTGTCCCGTATTGTTTTGCAGGGATCTAAGCCATGGAGGTACACCGGAGAAGAGAAGAATATGGACAGGGAAGACATCAAGATGCTTGTCCAGAAATGGTGGGACATTTACGATGATGAGTCCTTGGACTACAACAACAATGTGGTTGCTGCAGCGGGAGGTGAGATGCAGCCATTCCTGGCGGCGCTATCGGAGGCTGGTGTTCTTCACTACGTTACCGCCCCATCCGCCGCTTAGTAATGGCAGCTAGAATTGCGTGGATTTAGTAGTTTTTTATTCCCTACTAAAACGTAGATGAAAAACTCTGTTCTTTATTTTTCTTTTTTTGTGCTGGTTTGCTAATATCCCATATATTACTAAGTGGGATATTATCTGTTGATTATCTATAGCAAGTTTGGGAGGAACCTTTATCCATCCTCCTTCAGTAATATATGATAAGTTTTTCATTATTTACGTGATGGACAAACAATGGTGGAGTCGATTGGAATTCATGATCATGATTTGCTTTAGTAATTTCCGTTCAACCTTCAATGTATTTCATTTCTTTGAAAGCTGATTCTAATCTTCAGAATGGGATCTCATGAACCATAATGAATAAGATCTTACCAAGGCCAGCACAAGACGTTTTACTGATTTTATCTATGCAACCATAAATCGTTAAAAAGTCTGGGAAGATCAATTATTATTTATAAGAACAGACTCTTCTTTACCTGTACTCCTGTTCCAACTTTGTATCAGCTCGGAAGATTAAAAAAAAAAATTACATCTGAACCCACAAAATTAATTTTGAAATAAAATAAAATTTATCAAAAAATTCATAGGAAGCTTTTTAATTTTCCTGATAGGTAAATAGTTCTGTGGCATTCAAGTTTTTCGTTTGCAACATAAATGCTACAACATTTTACACACGAAAGGCAGAAACCTTACCTTTGCATCCTGAATGTTGAAAGAAATGTTGAATTTTTTTTTCCTTCACAAAAATGTGAAAGTAAATGTAAGCATTTCAGCATCTAATGAAAAAGCTCTTTGATATTATCAAAAGAGTACCGACAGATGGATCGAAAAAGGAATAGTAAATTATAAATTATTTCTTTTAGTTTTGTAAAACAAATGATTAATTTCATATTATTATTTTTTAAAAAATATCTTTATTTCTCGTTAATACTCTCTCTATATATATTAAAATAAAATAAAATAAAATAAAATAAAATTTAACGAGAATGATTAAATTACAAATAAATTTAAAAATATAGGAACTAGTTAATTAGTTTTTAAAACTAAAAAAGTTATTTAATTTGTTTTGAAAAACTAGAACTACTAATTTATAATTTACTCAAAAAGAGAAAAAAGGCAAACGTGGTAGACAAGTTGTCTGTCAATGAATACAGAATAACAACACTTCTAGTGTAATCATTCACATGAAATCTTGTATACCTATAACAAGCATACAACAAATCTCAACATTTTGAAAAGAAGTAGGAGGACTAGAAATGAAAGGTTCTAATTTTACAGGGACCAAATTACAACCTCACCATCATCTTCAACCTCCTCTTTGGGTTAATTATTGCAATTTATAGAAAAAAAATTAGGTTAAATTAATTTTTTAAAAATTTTTTTATGTCTTACCTTTTAATTCTTTTTGCTATGAAACTCAATTTTCTTTTCTTTTTGATGCACATATTCAAACACACAAAAGTGAAAAAAATACAAGAAAAAAGATCTAGTAAAATCATTTCTGATTCCAAATTGTGACCCCGAGGTTCGTTTTGATTGAAAAGAAAAAGTCAAAATAGCAAGTTGAACATTTGGTAATTTTTTTAGTGGGAGTAAATTACAAATTAGTTCCTTTAGTTTTAATGACTAATTAATTAATCCTTATATTTTTAAATTTATAAGTAACTTAATCCCTTTCATTCTTTTTTAATTTATTTTTTATTTTAATAACTAGAAAAAGGAAAAAAGTATAAAAAGATTAGCGAGAAACTAGATGTTTTTAAAATAAAATAATATTAAAATTAATCATGATCAGCACTAGTTAAGGGACTAATTGATTAGTTTTTAAACCAAAAAAGATTATTAAATTTATTTTTAAAAATTAGAAGGACTAATTTATAATTTACGCTATTAGCGGCTAGATCCCCGGTTGCTAAAATAGCATTCCAAAGACTCCGAGGCCCAAATGAAATGACATTTGGGATTGGAATGTTACAAAATCATTCCACTCCTTAGCTGGCTACAGAGAGAAAGAAGAATTTTCTATTCTATTTGAGACAGAATAATACATTCTTAATTAATTTTAGATTCTAGTTGAGACAGAACAATCCATTCTTAATTAATTTGCATTTATCACATGATTTCTAAATGATATAATATTCTGCTTTCCTTGCTGTACTATATTCTATCTAACTGCAAGTTGCATTCTGTCTGAACTTTTTTCTTGTCTGCATTAACAATTTTTTCGTGCAAAAATATCGATTATTGGATTCACTATTATATTCTATTCAATGCATGAGATTTTTGGGGAAGAATATTAAGGTTGATGGAGGTTTTTTATACTCATTGACCTTCCTTCTTGCTACGGAAGGAAAGAACACAAGAGATTAGCTACAATGTGCTCTTTTACATTTGTAGCTTCTGCTGTTTTTCTCTTGGTAGCTTCTCTAATCATCTACCCCTCTAATGGAATCACTGAAGATATCCTGGCTGCCATTTGCTCTCAAACACAAAACCAAGAAACTTGTGAGGCCATATTAGAGAGTGATTCGCGTACTGGCTCAGCCGACCTCCCTCTACTGTCTCTAATATCTCTCGAGCTTCTATCGAAACAAGCTAGCAAAAACTACAACAGTTTTGTTTGGTTTCGTGACAATTCTGCAGATCCAGCTTTGAAAAAGTCATTTGGCAATTGTGTGGCATTCTATAAGGATATGCAGGACAAGCTCAAGGTGGCTCACCGGTTGTCGCAGCAGAGACAGTACAAAAGCATCCATGAATTAGGCCAGCTGATAACCCTGACTTACAATTGTGAAAATGGGCTCCCTTCAAACTCGCCAACTTCTGGCATCACTGAAACTATGCTGCTGACGAGCCAAACTGCAGTTTACGTCAATCAATTTCTGCTAACTTATTATAGCTAGCAGCCCTTAAGCCTTGTTTGATTTGCAGCAGTAAATGGGACATGGAAACAATAACCATCCACCATTAATAAGCTTCTTTTGTTCAGCATTCTTTTTGTATTGGTTCTGCCAACAAGAATTTGTTGGTTCTATTGTTGAGTTTCTGTGCTAATGAGAGTAAGATATCTGCAATTCTTCTTCATGTCCTATGATTGCTTATGTGCTTAATCAAAGTCAAGTAATTTCCCTAGTTATGGCACAAATTTGCATGATTGTTGCTAATACAATAATGGGATGATATGAGAAATTGAAAATGGAAATGCTTGTCGCATTTGGAAATGGAAATCTCAATGATATGAGACTATGCTAGATGAGGATGGCATGATTCTCGAGTCAGAAAATAATTTTATGTTCTATACAAGACAGAATGCAACTTGCATTTTTCATACATGGGAAAAACAAAAAAGGGATTAAAAAACTGGCATGAAATGAAAAACAAATCATATCCATAGATGCAATATATTCTCAGCTAAGTTTCTTCCACTGCTTGACTTTCAAGTGATTTGACAGTTCACTTTATGAGCATATCAAACCCTAAGTTTTCTTTTCCTTCCATTTAATTTTGGAATGAACAGAAAAAATCCTGAAATTAAAGAATACCTCTGTGATAGTGCAGTCTTTTGAAGGCTGAATTCAGGTACGGTCCACAGACAACCAGGGCTTCTGATTCAGGCCATGAACTTGATCTTTCTTCACTCAAGTTCATATGATATTACAAGGACCGAATTTGATGCAAGTGTATTCACAACTGAAGGTTGTGGTTCAGGTGCTTGTTTGCCTCCTTCAATGCTCTGGTTTGAGTCGATCCCAAGGTGTTTGGCACAGAACCTAGGTAGCACTTGTACAGTTATGGGACTAGCTGCTTCTTCTTTGGGCCCATGAATTATGCACTTTCGCCAGGCTTGACATCAGGAAAACAGTCCTCTGTGTTTGATACGTGCTCAGTGCTCTCTGACAGGTCTACAGGGTACAATACCCCCCAGTCAATAAGTTAAGTCCCATATTGCAAGCTTCTGTCTTTAGAGGTCAATGCTCAATGTCCCCTTAGAATCTTATGTCCAATTTCAATGCACAATCTTGATTCCTGAACCTGAACCATTTTGAACCTTGTTATTTTTAATGTTCCAAGAGTCGCTGAGTGGATTTGAAGTTCCATAATTCATTGGCCTCAATTCATCAGTGACCTATATAGAGCAGAAAAGAAAACAGTAGATAAATTATATTAGATAATTGAAGGGGAGAGAATGTGGCATTATAGAAGGATAGGGGAATACAGGATTGAGCAGAATACAATTACCAGAACAAATTCTGCTTGCACGTAAATCTTTCAGTAAACATAGAACTTTTTCTGAGCTGTCATAAGAAATGTACACTAACAACCTTCATATATTGGCATGACGCATGAGATTCAGATCACCATCTAGTTCTAATGCAAAATTTTCACATCATTTAGACCATCTGTGAAAAGTAGGTCTACTCACAAAGCCTTTCCCTTCTAAGAGTTGTGCAAACTGGCTTGCTAGAGAATGCTGCAGATCAATCAAATCAGAAAGCATGTCTTTAGAAGTTCGTAGCATAACCAATCAAGAATAAGCTTCTGACAAATTTGAAACAATAAATACTAAAGTTTGTGAACCCTCCTGCTTCCAAAGGTGAACATCAAATAATAATAATTTTCTATAGAAGAGAAAATATGATAGAAATCTGCAGCAGCATGACTTTACAACAATCAATGAAACCACGTACAACTCCATCAACAAACTACTAGGCATTGAACAAAGTAATAGAAACAGGTGCGGTTGCATAAATCATTTTGGTAACATGTTGCTCTACTCTATATTGGTCAATCTACTTGTTTCTGTAGCCTGTACGGAATACATGTGCAAATAGGGAAAAGTGAATTTACCTGGGGTGGCCAGAATTCCAATTCTCCTGCTACATGGAGTATAAGCAGATGCTGATCTGAAATGGCTGGAGCTCAGACTCAGAGTTCAAGTTTCAATGGCATAAAGGGGAAAATTTGGATAAGAATCCTGTAAGAAATCAGCAAGGCATCATCAGCAAATTTAGGAGGTGGACAATGAAAGTGAGCAGTAGAAACACATCTGTATGACAAACCTGTAAACAATCTGTCTCCACAACTGGCCATTCATAATAAAAATGAAGTGATACTGTCACAAATGACAAAGAAATAGTAAAAAGGATTGATTTACAAGTACACACAAATAAGCATAACAAGAAAATAGAAAAGCAAAGGAAGGGAAATTTTGAGTTGAAAGTGAGACAAGTAATACCTAAGGTTGATGAATCTTGTATCCGTTAATATGTAGGTTGGGGATGTGAGAAATCTTGTTCCAATCTTCCCCTGTTCTCTGTTGAAATCTTTGATCCAGCAAAGGACACCTCCAGATTTCAAGAGAAGAAAGAGAGGAAGGCAGGCCTTCTTCTGGCATGGACTGGAGATCAGGGCAGTCTGTGATGGTCAATTGTTCAAGAGAAGTGAGGTGTTGAAGCCCCATGTAGTTCAGGGATTTCAGCTTTTTAAGACTCCATATTTCAAGAGAGGCAAGAGTTGAGGGCAGCAGCATCTCCTCAGGGAAGGATTCCACATATTCATCAACACCAACAGTGAATTTTGAAAGAGAAGGGAGTGATTGCAAACTCCATTGCATTCGGGCAGCTAGGAGTTTGCTGCAATTTTCAATCCAGAGTGATTGTAATTTGGAGGGAAGACCTCCTTCCGGAAACAATTCAAGTTTTGGAAGGAGGAATAATCTCAAGTCTTCAAGTGATGGGAGGAGGGAATTCATATGCTCAGGCAAGGACTTCAAATTTGCACAATCAAACAACTGAAGCTCTGTCAAACATGAGGCAGGTAATCCTCCTTTGGGAAAAGATACTAATTTAGGGCATTCCCATATTTTCAAGGAATGAAGAGAGCTGAGATCCTCCAGAGGTCCTTCCTGTCCACAATGAGATTCCAGATTTGAGCATCTAGAGATCCTAAGAGTTTTCAACCTAGGGAAAGACTCCAGTTGGAAGCACCTGAGAGAGTCGCAATTTTCCATTTCAATTTCTTCTAAAGTGGGGAGCAAACAACCAATTTGCTCCATTTCTTTTGGTATGGAATCTATGGAGTGGCATCGATCAACTTCAAGGCTGTGCATCCCAGAAGGCAATCTGCCTAATAGCAGATGACGAGAATCATCTGTTAACTTTATCTCATCAATGATTGGACACCTTGGAAATGAAGTTACAAGCTGCTGACATCCCTCAATCTCGAGTGTTGTTAAAGAAGGAAGGTGATGCCCAGAAAGCACATTTCTTAGGTTGGGGCAGCGGCTTATGAACAGCTTTTGAAGAGAAGGGAAAGCTTGCATGCCTTCATCTGAATTCCACTCACACAATTCAGACATCATTGAAAAAGTTAAACTTTCAAGGGATCCAAATGGCTTCCTCACAGATGTGCAACTTCCGTAGAACTCACGACCCACAACCGCAAGCCCCTCAAACCCTCTGACCAGAAGTTCTTTCAGAGACACTAACTGCCCAAGTGGTGGTAAGGACGTGCAGTATTTACATCTGCTGAGCTCCATGAATACTATTCTTGAGAAAGAAGAGTCTCCTACCCAATCTGAAAACCTTGTACCCCCATAGCCATAGATATAAAGGGACTACATATCTACATCAGGTTCTAATTTGTCAAGTACATATCTGATACGTCCTGAGTCATTAGGATCACCATCCCACATCAAATTCAATGTCTTAAGGTCCTTCATACCCTTCACATTGGCTTCTACAGCATCTGGAGCACTCCCAGCATTTTGCAGGTTCCAAATATTTAGTCCTCCCTGTAGATGTTGAAGCTTCCCCAACTCTTTAATGCTAGAACCAGTATCTCTTCCTAGAAAGAAATCAGTTAGGTTTTGGAGTTTTGTTAGGTTACCCATATGAGACGGCATCTTCGACAATTTTGTTCCTTCGATATCGAGATGAGTCAAGTTGCTTAACCTTCCCATATCAGCTGGTAGCTCAATCAGATATTTGCATGACTGCAAGATTAAAGTCTGCAAATTACACAAGCCTCCCATGGATGCCGGTAACTTTTTCAACATTGTGCCTTTAAGACTCACATATTGTAATCGCTTCAAATTGCCAATTGAATGAGGCAATCTCACAAGGTATCTGCAATCTTCCAAGACTAATGTTTGCAAATTATACAAACTACTCATGGATTCAGGTAACCTTTTGATTTTTGTACCTTTAAGACTGGCATATAGTAAATGCTTCAAATTGCCAATTGAATCAGGCAGCTCAACAAGCTCCTTGCAATTTTCCATGATTAATGTCTGCAAATGGTATGCAGTACTCACAACTTCAGGTAACCTTTTTATTGATGTTGCAGAGAGATTAAGATATCGCAAATGTTTTAACTTGCCCATGGAATCAGGTAACTCAGCTACATTGGAATAGTTAAACAATGATAGGACTCGAAGGCGTCTAAGCTTTGGTAATAAATCATGTGTTACCTTATTATCGATTTGGTTGTGTGGCCAAACTCTTGACAATGGTGAGCCAGTGATTTGGTTGCGTAGCCATGCTTCAGACAGAGGTAAGAAAGTGCGCAAAAACTTGGCTTCATAAATACCCTCAAATTTTTGACAAGCATCATGTCTTGTTACTGCATAAGATAAATGACGAGTCCTTTCTGTAATCTTGTTTAAGTCTTCACCCTCCAACCTCAAGCAAAATTCTCTAGATACATATCTAGCTAAATCATTTATGAGGTCATGCATAACAAATAAGGGATCCCCATTTAATCCTTGAAAAACTGACCTTGATTTGCCGATTGATTGCTGAAAAAATGACCTAGAAACAAGATCATGAAAAAACTCATTGCCTACTTCTTCCATCTCCTTCTTTCCTTTAGGTGGAACTAGAAAACCCTCTGCCATCCATAAACGGATTAATTCATCCTTATTAAATTCATGATTCTCTGGGAATATTGCACAGTAAGCAAAGCATTGCTTCAGCTGCGGTGGAAGATAATGATAGCTCAATCTGAGGACAGGAAGAATATCATCATTTGGCAAATCCCACATGTTGCTCTTCAAGATCTTCTCCCATTCCTTAGCATCTCTTTTAAAACGCAAGAGACCTCCAAGGGCTTTTGCAGCTAAAGGTAGGCCTTTGCACTTTCTTACCACTTCCCTGCCAATTTCTTCCAAGTCTGGACGTCCACTGCAATTTCCATCATCAAATGCATGTTTTGCGAAAACCAACCAGCAATCATCTGCCGTCAATTCCTGCAGGCGAATGGGCTGCAACAGTGGCCTTGACCGATGCTACACTTTCAATACGAGTTGTGAGGAGGATCTTACTCCCCTGTGCCAGAGACTTGAAAGGTGTAAGCAGAAAATCCCATTTTGCCCTATCATTGCTCCAAACATCATCTAAAACAAGCATCATTTTTTTCCCATCGATTCCTTCTCTAACTCGCAGTGAAGTTGATCTTCAGTCATGGCATCACAATTCATGGAACCCACCTTCTTAAGAATATCTTTTGTCACTTTTAGAACATCAAATTCTTCCGAAACGCAAACCCATACCCTGAGATCAAACTGCTCACCAATTCTGCTATCATTGTAAACAAGCTGAGCAAGAGTGGTCTTACCAATCCCAGCCATCCCCGCTATGGGAATCACATCTAGCCGTTTGCCATTTTCATCTGCAGATAGCACCAACTTCATTATGGCTTCCTTATCAGCATCCCTACCATAAACCCCGGACTCGTCCACCAGAGAAGTTGTCGGTATTTTCCGGGATGATGCTTTTTCTACAGTACCCTCTCTCAGACCAAGGGCATCCTTCTGTTGTACCAAGTATTCAAGCATCTCAATGATCTCTGCTAACTTTGTCTCCATCTCTTCCTTTACTTTCTGAAATGGAAAACGAGCAGATAAAAAGTCTCGGACTTGACCTGCGCTGGTTTGAGAGCCAGCTTCCACCTCCAATCGAAGGACTTCATAAGCAATCTCATCCAACAAGTCATCAGCTTCATATAAAGCATCTTTGAGCTCGTTGACCCACATTTCAACAGCTGGCTTGGCTATCTGCTTCTCCTCGGCATCATCAAGTACCCCATTAACAGCAATCATAAGCAACTTCAACTTCTTTAGCTGCCTATCATTGAGTCTTCGCTCCTTGAAGAAGCCTAAAACCTCGCGAGAAGCCATTCTGTCGAACAAAACCTGAAGGAAAGCTGAGAGAAATGATCCTCCTATGGCCAATGCAGTAGCAGAAGCCATAGCTTGGTTCTTCTACTGTTAGCAAAAAGCTAGCTTTAAGTTTCAAAAGAGAAATCTGGTAAGGAAACATAAACAACGGTTAAGAAGAAGAACAGTGTTTGTGCTTTGTTTAACCCTTTTTTTTTTTTTTTTTTTTTCAGTTTTGGGTTTGGTTTATTGAGTAAGTTATAAATCAGTCCTTTTGTTTTGAAAATAATAATAATAATAATAATAATAATTTTTTCAGCTTTAAAAATTAACCATTTAGTCATTCTTGTTTAATTTCATCCGTAACTTAATTTTTTTATCGGTTTTTATTAAAATAGTGATGAAATATTCTTACTATTTATTTATTTTAAATTGCTCTTTTTTTTTGCATTATTTTTTTATTCAGATATATTTTCTTCTTTTTTTCCCCAAACACCAAAATAAATCATCATTTCTCTTCTCAAATTTTCATTTCTCATTTTATTAATTTTCACTCTCTTTCTTTCTCATAGAGCATCAAAATATATCTTCATGGGTGGATATATTTTTTAAAAAATATTTTAAATATTAGGTATTAATTTAATAGATCTAGTAAAAATTTAACGATGAGGAACTAAATAATTATGTTTTAAACAAAGAGAACTAATTGATTGATTTCTTAAAACAACAGGGACTAATTTATACTTTTCTCTTGGTTTCTTTGGTTTACTTTGACTAAGCAGACATAGAATATTACTGCAGGGTGGGCCAACTGCTGAAGTGACCTTTATCTCCAGCGATCCCGAAGTGGACAGAGGCACCAGCTCTAAATCCTACCGCAGATTTCACATCCCTTTCCTGCTTTCCTTCCTTTTCTTTTTCTGTGATTTAGCTGCGCACTAATGAGCCTGGCTTAATAGTGTTGATTAATTATTCGATTCGATTTTAAAATATTTTTTATGATATTTTAAAAAAATTAATCAAAATCGAAGCAAAATATTATTCGATTTTTTTGCTTCGTTTCAAAATATTTAGATTTCAATTTCAAAATATGTTGATTTCGATATTCAATAATTTAGTTTTTATCCATTTTATTTTATTTTTTTCTACAAATGATTAATTTTATTAAAGTTTCTTAAATAACTATTTAGATTGAATTTTTTTTTATTTTATGGACTGGTTATGAAACTAGGTTACGTCCAAAAAAAATAATAAATATATTAATATGTAAATAAATAATAAATTATTTATTTAAAAAGATTTGAATTAAATACAATAAAAAATTTATTAACATGTTTATTATTTTGTACACATCCAAACTTGTAACAGAAACAAAGAGAGCCTTCACGAAGTTGTAAGGAAGTGCATCTAGGAGAGAAATGTTTTTTTAATTTCGAGGTGTTGAGTGTATCTAGGAGAGAAGGATTTTTTTTTTAATTCAAAAAAAAGAATCCAAAATTATTTTGGTTTGATTTTTTTTAATTTTTTTAAAAAATCATATCAAAATTAATAATTTAATATAATTCGATTTAATTATTTGATTTTTATCGAATAACGAACACTTCTAGCCAGGCCCAACTCTATTAGTTCTTTTCACCCAGTTGGTTGTACTGCAAGACAGCAATGCCCAATTGGAAACTTCCTTTGGGTCCAGTTTTTCACTTCACTTTTTCTACAATTTGAACCCTAGGCCAACCCCATAGCCCAGCCTTTGTCATCTTACTGATGGGCTTTGATCTCTCAAGGAGACATAGTGTCAATTTTGCTGCTTAGGAATCCATAGCACCACCGACTCCATGGTGATGGCTGTGGACCAAGAAAGCAACAACTTGGCGAGTGGTGATTGCTGGTGGAAGAAAACTGGGCCTCATCTGAGGTCACCAAATCTCCACCTGTTTCATTAAATATCCACAGGCAAAACCGCGTATGATGATTTATGTCTGTGCATGCCATTGATTACACTCAATTCTTTACAATCTTTTTGTCCAACTGGCCACAGCTGAAATGAACCTTCATACACGCTTCCTTTCTTTCAATTCCCAACTCATCCATCGCAACAAATTCTACTATAAAAACCCACCAAAGACATGCACAATACACATCTCATTCTGTTCACAACAAACATTTCTTGCTAAACACCATTTCATTGTATCAATGGCTTTTTTCCTTGCTTCTTCAAGAGTTCCAATGTTGTTGTTGTTGGTCTTTTTGACAACGAGTTCTTTGATGGGGTCATCTCTAGGTAACTTCTACCAAAACTTTGACATTACATGGGGAGATGGGCGTGCTAAGATACTCAACAATGGTGAGCTTCTCACTCTCAATCTTGACGAAGGTTCTGGCTCAGGATTCCAATCCAGAAATGAGTATTTGTTTGGAAAGATTGACATGCAACTCAAGCTAGTCCCTGGCAACTCTGCTGGCACCGTAACCGCCTATTATGTAAGTTTTCTTGATATTAATGCTCCCTATTTTGACTAAGAAAATTTAACGTATGTTCTTGATATTCGCAGTTGGCTTGTCTTCTCGGTGTGTCATGTTCAACGTTAAGCATACCAGCATTATCTTTTTTGTTAAAATATTGCAAACCAGTCTGGAAAGAAGACCTCACTGTACTAAAAGCGCTCTCACATACCATTAAAGCAAACTTGAATTTTGGGTCAGTTGTGTTCTTTACAAGAAGCACGATATAATCATATGTGTTGCTTGCATTTTTTATTGTTTGGTCCATCGCTATTGCTGTGAGACCAACATAGTCTGTTGTTGGGCTTTTCATGTTCTCATGGAAAGTCCGGTTGCAGAAACCATATTCTTCCATTTGTCGACACACTTCGTCGATTACATCTTGGGTTTGGGCTTCACTTGAGGTAGAGTTGGTCAAGACAAAGATGACCAGAAGAGGAACAAAAAAGGAGAGAGAACGAGAAATGGCCATATTCGGCTTTAAGAACTTGAATATAATGATGTGATATAATAGAGGAGATTGTGGTGACTGTATATATACACACATAAATTCTCACAGTGGAAAGTCAAGTGAAAAATTATTAAATGTAAAAAGTTTCAAAAAATCTTTTAGATTTGGGTTAAAGACTCATGGAAAGACATATCTTCGTATTGTTAGTCAAATCATCAATTTTAAAATGAGTTTTATATATATAGAGAATCATATAATTCGAATTTTTTTATTGAGACCTTAAGTTTTTTTTAATCGAATTTGATACTTCTACTATTATATTATTATTATTTCAGAACCTAATATATTAAGTAAACATACGTAGCAAACTCTAGTCTATAAAAACCCACGTAATAGGCGGGTTTTTATAGACTTAGTATTAAAAAATATAATTAATTGCATGACATGTCATTTGTTTTCAGAATTTTTTACACTAATACCCTTCATTTAAATGTAAATAAAAAAGGGAGAAATTGAATTGGAAAATTTAGAGTAAGTTATGATTAGGGATATACCAATAACCAAGTAATTAATAGTTTGAATTTTTAATAATGAACAATCATTTTGGGACACTTCAAAATAAAAAGAGGGACAATGCCTTGAGGTTAGAAGGAGTATTTAGAGAGAGCTAGAGAAAGAGTAAGAAATTAATGGTGTGAATGATTAGGTTTTAGAGTGAATATCTTTTTTATTGATGAATTATTTGAAAAGATAAGAAATGAAAGGTTAGGGAAATTTGTGTTTTTAGTAAAAAATTAACCCCCTAACAGATTGTGGAATGCAGAATCCTATTTATAACAAAATAAATAAATAAATAAAATAGAAATTAGTGCTTTTATATAATTAAAGTATTGTTTCTTGAATAAAATGCTAGTTTTAATGAAAAATTTAAAATTACTTTCCAAAAAAGTCTCAAAGAATTCCTTAAATCAGTTCCAATAAAGAGCTTGACCTTTTTTATGGGTTCATGATTATACAAGTCTCGTTATTGTTTCTGTTGTTTTTATCTTGTTATTTTAATTTTTTCTTTTGTCGTAATTTCATTCTTCAATGTTTGGTTTATATTTTAATCTCGTCTTTCTTTTAATTTTTTTGGACTAATGGTATTCTTTTTTATAGTATAAAATAAAATATTTATAGTATTCTTTTTTTAAATGTGAAGAGAGTTTTAATTAAAATTTTAAATTTTTGAATGATATTTATAATTTTATAATATCTCAAACAAGTCTATTATAATTTTCAAATTTCTTAAATTTTATAACTTATTTATAACTTTTTTTAAAATTTATTTATTTAAATTTGACAAAAAAAAAACATAATTAAAACGGAAAAATAGAGGTAAGAGATGACATTAAGACAGAAGAAAAAAGAAGAAGTTAACACTATCGGTCTAAAAGTTAATGAATATACGAGATTAAGATAAAAACTAAACGTAAAAACATGAACTTACAACAAAAAAGAGTAAAAAGACATGATAAAAATAAATTAATAAATAAAATTGTCTGCAATTATTAATCATATTTTTTATTTCTTTGAGTACTGTGTATCTATATTGCTAAAGTTGTGTGTTCTTTATAAACCCAAAAGTGTGTAAGCTACTAAAAAGAAAAAGAAAAAAGAAATAACGTGTGGTGAAATAAATACTTTTTTTATTTGAAAACTCATATCTTAGCAAACTAAAATTTTTCTTTAGAGTAGCAATTGAAAAAACAATATATATAATTGAATATCAAGCTAAATAAAAAATCTAATACAAGGATTATAATTAATTTAGCATTCAAATTGTGATTCATAACATAATCGAGCTAGGTATGTATTTGAAGAATAAATCGACTCTCTTTAGTGGTTCTTGCTCCTTTGATGATTATCTTCAACCTACTAAATCCACCATGGATGAACTTGCTATTAATTATTGAAACCTCAATAACGGAAACTGATTTTATTATTCACATTACTAATGATATTGAAACTTAATTCAAGGAAGCATTCCTATCAGTTTTGACTTTCGAGGGGCTCTACCGTAAATTTATTGATGGCCTCGTCGATACCCCGATTTGCAATATACCGAAGAAAAACAAATTGTAGAAGAATTTCTGATTACCAATTTATAAGCTTTCAGGTCTAAATTTTAAATTGTTTGGTATAGAAATTCATGGGGCTACAATGGCTATGTTTTAATGGGAAAAGAAAAATGAATCACAAAGTTTGGGAAAATATAATTATACAAGTCGTTCTTTGATTCAACACATATTACTGGAGAACAATGGAATCAAAAAAACAAAAAATTCCTGTAAGAGGCAGGAAAATATAATCTTGAGGAATATTATATTCCTGGGGCTACAATGGCTATAGTAATTTTCGTGAGAAAAAACAATGAAAGAATTTAAGGAATGTAAAATAATGAAAGAATTTAAGGAATATTATATTCTATGTCCTGCTGTGTGTCTCTGTCTACTGCTTTCCCTCCTTTTAAGACATGCTGCATTCTTGAGGAAATCCTTGAGGAAACCTCTTAGCATCTGTGCAATAATTGTATATCATGTAGTTGTTTTTGACCCATTGTAACCTCTTTTGGCTTGTTGAATCAAGCTCTTCAGAAAGCCAAGAACCGGTGTTGGAGGAAGCTGCAGGAGGGGAGGAATTTGTACCACAAGAAGATGCACCATTAGACCAAACACAAGCTTTATCAGCGTTGAAGTTCCTGTAAGAGGCAGTAAAAGGAGCCTGTGACCAATCAGTCTTGACCAAACCACCTCTTGTAGCCCAGTCATCTGCATTCCATAAACTAGAGTAAATCCTCATTGCTTGACTCTTTGGGAATGGAATACCAATTGACTCCATGTTCTTGAATTCTCTAATAGGGGTGCCATCTACAGAGAAGCTGAGACAAATCAGGAGAAAATGTTAGCAATTTGAATTCTAAATTAACTTGGTCATTTGGGTTTGGATGTGGGACCTAGTGCTAGCTTACATGATTCTTTGTGGATTCCAAAGGATGGAATAGGTGTGGAAATCAGTAGTTGGATCAAACCAGAGATAAAATTGCTGCTCCCTGTTGCCTTTGCCTTGGCTAAACACATTAGTATGAAGAATGTAGGGATCACCACTCAAGTTCCCCAAGAACTCAAAGTCTATCTCATCCCATGTCGACCCTTTTGATGATAACTGAAAACATAAACACACAGATTAATACTAAGAGCATACGTTAAATTTTCTTAGTCAAAATAGGGAGCATTAATATCAAGACAACTTACATAATAGGCGGTTACAGTGCCAGCAGAGTTGCCAGGGACGAGCTTGAGTTGCATATCAATCTTTCCAAACAAATACTCATTTCTGGATTGGAATCCTGAGCCAGAACCTTCGTCAAGATTGAGAGTGAGAAGCTCACCATTGTTGAGTATCTTAGAACGCCCATCTCCCCATGTAATGTCAAAGTTTTGGTAGAAGTTACCTAGAGATGACCCCATCAAAGAACTCGTTGTCAAAAAGACCAAGAACAACGACAACATTGGAATTCTTGAAGAAGCAAGAAAAAAAGCCATGGATACAATGAAATGGTGTTTAGGAAGAAATGTTTGTTGTGAACAGAATGAGATGTGTATTGTGCATGTCTTTGGTGGGTTTTTATAGTAGAATTTGTTGCGATGGATGAGTTGGGACTTGAAAGAAAGGAAGCGTACAGGAAGGTTCATTTCAGCTGTGGCCAGTTGGACAAAAAGATTGTAAAGAATTGAGTGTAATCAATGGCATGCACAGACATAAATTATCATACGCGGTTTTGCCTGAGGATATTTAATGAAACAGGTGGAGATTTGGTCACTTCAGATAAGGCCCAGTTTTCTTCCAGCAGCGGTCGCCAAGTTGTTGCTTTCTCTGTCCACTGCTTCCTAGCACCCTGATTTTCTTACCTAAACCCACAGTTACCATGGATTTGGTACGGATTCCTAACTCCTAAGCAGCAAAATTATCATTATGTCTTCTTGAGAGATCAAAGCCCATCAGTAAAATGACAAAGACTGGGCTATGGAGTTGGGCCTAGGGTTCAAACTGTACAAAAAGTGAAATAAAAGATTGGACCAAAAGGAAAGTTTCATTCAACTTTAAAATATGAGTGCTTTTATAAAAATATAATTAATAGAGTAAAATTTTTCAAGAATATTAATTTGAACATATTGGAAATTGGATTTAAGAGAATGAAAAACAGCACATATATTTATAGACTCCATCAGCACCAATTTATAGTTTCATTTGATTTTTTATATAGATTAAAAAATATAATTAATTGCATGACGTGTCATTTGTTTTCAGATTGTTTTACACTAATGCCCATCATTTTGGGACATTTCAAAATAGAAAGGTGGATAATATATTTAGGTTAGAAGGAGCATACAGAGAGAGAGTAAGAAATTAATGATGAATGATTGGGTTTTAGAGTGAATATCTTTTTCCTTCATGAATTATTTGAAAAGATAAGAAATACAAGGTTAGGGACATTAGTGTTTTTAATTAAAAAAAAGACATAATAATTAGAGATTAGTGTTTTTATATAATTAAAGTATTGTTTCTTGAATAAAATGCTAATTTTAATGAAAATTTTAAAATTACTTTCCAAAAAAATCTTAAAGAATTCCTTAAATCATTTCCTATAAGTTTTTACTATTGTATTTATGAGATTTATTACCACAGTAAATTCATTCAATGCATGAGTTTTTTCCTAGAGCAATAAATTATTATTAATTTTTTGTGTTTTCCTTTTTAGTATGTGTAACAAATCAAATAGAACTTTTCTAGATGCACTAATTAAGTAATTGATTTTTTAGATGCATAGAAATGTAAATTAATAGTAATTCAAAAGGCTTTGCTAAATCCCCCATCAAATTTGTTATTCTCACCCCTTGTTTTTTAAGAAAATTACTAATATACTCTCCTCATTAATGTTTATTATTATATTATAGTTAAATATATTTTATATCAAATACCTAAAATACTCAAAATTTAAATGTGCATGAAAGCGAAAATAAAAAACCTGAAAAAAAAATATTGATAAGCATTTTAGATCTTTGATACAAAACATATTTAAATAAGATATAGTAACAAATATTAATAGAAGGGTGTGTTGGTAATTTAAAAAAAGCAAATGATGGGAATAACGAATTTGATTGTAAATTTACCAGTACCCTAATTGAAAATAAATGATTTTACAAGTTCATATATTAAAAAAAAAAAAAAAAACCTAATCATCTATATTTAATCCAAAAAACGATTTCATGAAATATTTTAGGCAAGATTAGCATTCCAAAAATATAATATTGGGAGTAAATACAATTTAATTGCATTGCCAATTTTTTTGTAAAATTACAATATTTTCTTATCTGTCCGACCAACACATATTTAGGAAACATGATAAATTCTAAATCTGATCAGCAATAATGCTATGAAGTCCTCAAGCATTCCTCCCTGTTTTCCAAGCCATTTCCAACAAATACATGGCTTCTGTCCCTAGCCATTCCTCCCTATTTTCCCTGGTGCTGATACTCTTCTTCATCCATTTTGCACAATGTGAAGCCCTAACCCAAGAATTGATCGATAAGATCTGCCATGGAACTCAAGACTACAACCTCTGCATCAAAATCTTCAAAGACAACGTCAAATCTCCAACAACAGACCTTGTCGGCCTGACTCATCTGACTATTGACTTAGCTCTGAAAAATGCCATAGACACATGTGCTTATACTCAGAGAATCCTTGATGAAGCAACTACTCCAGAAGTTAGAAAGGTTCTTGGAGAGTGTGTGAAGGATTATCAGCTAGTTGTGGAGGGTTTTCAGCAAGCTTCTACCGCCTTTGCTGGAAAAAAGTACAAGGATATGGTAGCTAAGGAATCAGCAACGCCAGCAGCAATATCTGCCTGTGAAAGGGGTATGCCTCCTGCTTTCCCAGTGAATCCATATTTCTTTCTGATTGAAAGGGATAAGCAGCTGAAAGTTCTCATTTCCATGTCTGTGGTCACTGGGAAACTTCTTTGTTCCTGCTAAATTTCTGACTGCTTAATAATGATTCAGTTGAAATTGCAAGAATAAGGTTAGAAAATCTTTTTCAAGGATGGGATGCATCAGCCGTGCATGTTTCTCATATTTCCATCGGAGTTTGGCACCGCCATACTGGTCATGCACGTCCAGGTTAAAGACTGCACAAGTGTCAAAGTTTGGCTCGCAACGCATACTTCTTCTGTTGCAATTTTTTTTTTAATTGTTGATTTTTATTTTTTATATAAAACAAAAAAGTCTGAGGAAAAAATCTATCTAAAATTAAAATAATAAATAAATAAATCATTAATTTAATTAACAATCAACATAAAAAAAATGAAAAAAATAGCACTAAAAAAATAATTTTTCTTATTAAAGAAGAAATTGCAGAAAGAATTGATTCTTCATCAAATTAAAGCAAAAATGATTTTTTGTCCTTATATTAACTATATGTTTTATGGTAAAGTTGCTTAAATTAAGCTTCATAAAAACATTCACCATAAAAACACGTATTTAGACAAGTACAAACACCAGACAACAGACAGAAGAGCGAGTTAAGGCTGGCAAGCTGATCCCAATGCGTTCCAATCACGGTCCTGAACATGGGGAAATACACGATCAAGCTTTTACCACAAGCATTGGAATGTCTGCAGAGATTTCTGATGGAGTTTCAGACAACCATCATTAGTGCAAATTAAGAGAGGAACAAAAATGAAACGTTCAACATTCACAAATAAATATGGCAAAGTTTCTAATCACAATATATAGCCCTGGCAAGTACTATATTACATAGAAAAATTGCCATCAAGCAATGGCTGGACATTGAAAGAAACAAATTCTCCAAAAACTCCACTAGCATAGAACTTGAATCAAGATACATTGTGTTGAAACTGTGAATCATGAATTATTTAATATCTATAGGATAATTTGTCAATTTCTATTACAGTAACAATATCTTACACAACCAAACATACATTCTCTTGACAATTACAGGATTACAAATCCTCGTACACCAAACAGCCTAGCAGATTCCGAATGGAAGTAAAGTGCTATCCAAAATGCAGCAGAAATCGACCAGGTTCTTAAGCCTGCCACAATTCATCAGACAGAGTTACATCCAAGAAGACCCAAGATTTTTATCATTATTTCCTACAAAACACCAGGAGTTAGGACCCTACCTTGCTAGCAATGTTGTTGGAGAGCCAGTCTAGTCCTTCATAGAGACCTTCACCAGAAGTAGCACAAGTGCTCTGGATATACCTGCAATAAACTCAGATCAGATAACATCCGTCAATATTTACCTATAGCAATAATCTACAGAGGAGTTGACAATGGAGCTGCCATCAATTACCAGTGGCGTTGACGAAGAGAATGAAGACCAAGCTTATCTGTAATTTCAGCAGCATTCATAGCATTTGGAAGATCTTGCTTGTTAGCAAACACAAGTAGCACAGCATCCCTCAATTCATCCTATTCAGACAATAAAAATTTTCATTATTAAAAAGCACAAAGCCACGAAAGTACAAGTTACAAAGAAAGAAGTAAAGCTTATGACTACCTCATTCAACATCCGGTGCAGCTCATCCCTAGCTTCAACCACACGGTCACGATCATTGCTATCAACCACAAAGATTAGCCCTTGAGTGTTTTGAAAATAATGTCTCCACAATGGTCGGATCTGTGCAAATTAGGTAAGCAACTTGAGAAACAAATCCTTATATCAAACATGAGAAAAGAATATAAAATGCAAGATATTGCATTCTGACAGAAGATGTTGACCAGGTGACCATTTTCATAAGCTGGCATGTTTATGTTCATGCTTCCAACTGAAGCATATCCATTCATGATTGCAATTATATAAATTATGATAATGTACGCCACAGCTTGGATGTCCTTTCCTCACAAAGACAAAGGAAAAAACTGAAAGACGAGGTGGCTTCAGTGATGTAGCTTATGAATATGTTATGTGCTGGCGGAGGACCAACTAGCCAGCACAAGACCGTCCATAAGCACAAGCATGAGCAAAAACTTCAACCACTCAACGTTCACAACAACAGAATGAAATTTCTGCCACATCAAGGATAGCCATTCATCATTCCAAAGAGAGGAAAGCCATGAAAGTTGATGGTTCTAGCCATTACAGCTACCGTTTCAGTTGCATGCTAAAGCCAAGTATCTAATCAGCACAAGACCATCCATAAGCACATATATAACCAAAGAAGAGAAACTCAGACAGCAAAGGTATGTGCACACATGCACATGCTTTTAGAATTTCAGCCACAATGGATAGCTTTTCCTCACAAGAAAAAGGAACAAGAATAAAATTAAGTAGCTAAAATCCACGTAGCTTATGTTTTTTGTTATGTTCTGATGGAGCAATATCCAATCAGTACAAGACCATATGCACATTTACAACCAAAGACACCAAATACAAACATAAAGGCACGTTATGTCAGGCTTAGCCAATGATTAAAGCTGAAATATTTGAGAAACAGCAAATTGAAAAGATGAAAATTAACTCATTTCCCTAATGGCACCATGATATTCAGAGTTGTCATTACGGTTTAACAGAACTTTTCATACCTTGTCCTGGCCACCAACATCCCAGACGGTAAAGCTTATGTTCTTGTATTCCACAGTCTCCACATTAAAACCTAAAATGAAAACCACAAATAAGCATCCCTTACATAAACCAAAAAAAGAAAACAAACAAATTCGACAATAATACAACAATAAAGTACCAGCAATATTTCAAGAACATACCAATTGTCGGAATAGTGGTAACAATCTCTCCGAGCTTGAGCTTGTACAAGATGGTGGTCTTACCAGCAGCATCAAGACCGACCATGAGAATTCGCATCTCCTTCTTGGCAAAAAGACGGCTAAAAAGCTTGGTGAAAGAAAGCCCCATCTTTCCAAATTCTCAACTGCATCAAAAACAAATAAGCAAATCAAAACATCAAAAAACAAACTTACAAAAAACTCACTTACATCTATTATAACAATCTATCCTTCAAAATACATGCAAGCAAGATCTCCATACATATTTTCTCAAAAACAAAAGCAAAATTTTTCTTTTTAATACCATTTCACAAATCAGAGAAAAAAATCTCAAAAAATCTAAACTTTTACACGGTACAGAGCCCATGCCTTCCAATTCCTTCATTAACCTATCATTATTTCACACCAAACCCAAGTTCTATAGACTCGTAGACTCCCTTACATAAATACCAACAAAAAAGAAGAAGCAAAACGGTCATCAAAAAGCTCAACAAACATCCCCAAAACAGATCTAATCTAACCTGGGTCAGATCTATGAACCTTTTGACAGAAAACCCAAAGAACAAAAATCCAAACTTTAGAACCAGAATAAGACCAATCAAGATCTACAGTATTAACATCAGCAATCAAATATTTATATAGGAAGAGAGAAAGAGAGAGAGACGACTTACAGAGACGAAAAGGAAGGGAGAGGGCAAGACCTACAGAGAAGCTATGCAACGATGGGAAATGAAAGAAATGGGAAAGAGAGGGAGATATTTATCAATGTGTGTGTAGAATTTAGATATGGATCGGAGTTAACAGCGTTAATTACTTAACGACGTTAGTGTTAAAGTGAGATTCAGTTTCTGGACCCCACTTATCATTTTTTATTGGGACAGTTGTTTACATATATATATATATATATATATGGGGATGGTGGATTTATTATGCATAATCACTAATTTGTTTTTAAATTTTAATTTGGCAAAAATCCTAAATTTACTGTGTGTTTGAACCAAACCTGAAAAGTCAGCTAATCGAACTTGATTATAGCCTTGTTCGAACAAAACTATAATTTTAAAGTTTTAAGTTATGATTAAGGTTTTTGATTTGTAAATTTAGATTAATATTACGAACTGAATATGTAATAAGTTAATCAAAATGTACATGATTCATAGGTTTAGGTTTGGTAACCAAAACAATTTTTTTTATTTCCTTTGTAATCATGTGAGCAATAAAGAGATGTTGAGAATAAATAATATGTTATATTTATTTTAATAATAGTTAATGAATTTATTAGAAAAGATTTATGTCCTATTAATCACCAATTAGATTTAAAATATAAAACAAATACAAAATTTTCAAAACGGATAATTATATTACTAGTTGTTCTTTTTTTTTTAAATCATCATTTGTTTTTAGGTTAAATATGGTTCTTTTATAATTTTTTATTTTGAATTGAAGATGAAACTACAATTTTTTTTCATCAATATCTAGATTAAATGTGTATGATATGTTTTAAGATAAGTTCGATGTTCATGCAAGAGACTAGTAAAACAAAAACAAAATAATAATAATAATAATAATAATTTCTTTATTAAAAAAAATATTTTACCAAAAAATTTAATACACAAACATATCGCACAGAAATCATGGTTTCATAAAGGAGATGCAACATTATGTATTGAAGTTATTTGTTTTATTTTGCGAACCTATTTTTTATTTTATTTTTGTTTAATTTGAAAGGGTTTGGTTTGGTAATTAAAAATTCATATTCCTTTTTTTTTTTTTTTCATGGATTCAAATCTCAGAGGTATTAAATTCTTCTAAACGTACTAACCTGATATCATTTGAAGCATGTGCTAGTCTGAAAATACTTTTTATATTCGAATTAAAAGGAAAAAAAATGTTTTTGTTTTTGTTTTTGTCCTTAAACTTATTTATGTGAAGTCCACAGCCAAGTTTTTCATGATTTTACGCATAACCAAGAAAAATAAAAATAGAAAAGGTACGGTGCTAAATTATACTTACCAATATAAAAAAAAAAAAAAATTGTGGTGAAAATAATTGGTGTAAGCTTATATGATGAGCATTTTTTACTTCGGGAATGGGAGGATGAACGCTCTTGTTCATACAGCCTCCGATGGGTTGTGTCTACTGATTTTCAAGCTCAACTCTTCTACTTGAATGGATCTTCTATGTATTTTCTCTTGGAGTTGGAAGCTTCGATTTTCTGGAGAATCTTGTGACTGATAAGAAAGGCATATAACAAAGGAGAGAAAGAGAGGAAGAAAAGGCATATTAGAACTTGGGAAATATGCTTGCTTATTGGAAGAATATGTTGCCATGCTCATCTTCCTATCGGCTCTATATTTCCTTGCGAGATTCTGTCTGGTCGATAACTCTACTAAAGAAAGTGACATTTGCATAAGAGTGACTCCAATGTAACTATCAAAGAAAGAATGTCATATTTGTGCCCTTTTCCCTCTTTTCTCTTTTTTTATCCTCTAAGGTATCACAGTCTTAAAAATACTGACTAATCTCTTGTTATTTTGTCGGATATACAAGACAGGCACAGCTACTCAAAGAGCTTTTTACGTATGTAAAGATTCAAACTCGAGACTACTTATTTAAGCAACTAAAATCTCTTTCATTCAAATCAACCCTCTGTTTCTTCTCTTCTTGATGTGTGGCGAATCATAAAGCCGGTCCGACTCAACCGACTATTGAGCCACAACGCTAGAGGCAATATACAGTTGCCATATCCGTGTCAGTATCTATTGTTTGGGTGAATGGGGTCAAATATTTCCTCCATTTTAACTTATTTAACTTCAAATTTGGTTTTCTAAGATTTAGTATGTCCTTTAGTTTTTTTTATCATTTATCCTAAAAAAATAACAATCACATATATAGCTTCATGATAGAAATCATTCAATGAGATTTATATGGAATTCCTAAAAAAATTTGAGATCATTCCGAATTATTTTCTATTTTTTCCATTTTTATATTTTTAATGTTTAAAAACTAAACAAATTTTTTTTTATTTTAAAAAATTATGGGAATTTTTCTAATAAATGGATTTGATTTTTTTCAACGTATGTATAAAATTTCAGTTCAAAATATCAAGAATTGAACTTTTTAGAAACGAAGGTGATATATGAAAATCATTAAATGAACTAAATTTCACAAAAAAGTAAAAGCTCAAGGATTCTAAAAATTAAATTTAAAATTCAAAGATTCAATTTCAAATTAATTAAAGTTTATAAATGACTTGAATCATTTAGCCTTAGTTCGTTTATGAAGATATTAAAAGCTAATAGAAAATTGCCCTTTTGGACCAACGAGGGTAAAATTCATTTCATTTCAAACCTTCCACAACTTATAAGTAACCATTGGTAGTATTGGTAATGGGCTAAAAGGTCTCAAGGTATATACCAACTTTAAGTTATTTAAGAATCGGTATTATTTTTTATTTATTCAATTCTGTTAAGACTTTTTATCCATTCTAACAAGTAAATGTAATTTATTATCACCTAAAAACATATCCAAATTTATAGATAATTTACCTTTTTGGCAAAAACTTATTTCTTTCCTCCTAAATGCTAAAAATTAATTAATTAAAAAATATTTTAGAAAAAAAATTCAAAAGAAAAAACAAAAAACCATAACTTTACTTTCACCGTTAGAATCGATTGAAACCTCCAAATTAAAAATTTAAAAACTAATTCTCAAATAACTAGAGATTTAAACCACTTAGACTGGATAATACGTGAGATCGAAAGACAAATGACTGTAGGATCGTTGTGGAGGCATTTTGGAAGTTGGTGAAGGACAGACAGAAGTTATGAAGAAAAGATTGCTCGCGAATGGAAGCCAGCATCCATCTGCCAATGACAATCATAGATGATGCTACGAAGAAAAGATTGCTCGAAGACGAACAAAACCAAAGCCAACGTCCATCCAAAGGTGGCAACCATTTTGTTGAAGCGAGGGAGCACAAAACCCCCAATAAAAAAAATCTTCCAGTTGCTGGTTTAGCCATTACCTGGTGCCAGAAATATATAATCTTCCAATTGTAGGCTTAGCCATTACCTGGTGCCAGAAATATCCTTGCAACGAATAAAATCCACAAGTAAAGGGGGAATACCATGGATTTGGTCAAACTTTTACAACATTATTCATTCTGATAAATCATGAGCGCAAACTGATTAAAAAAAAAAAAAACCTGAAATGCAAGGTTCACATTCACTAAAAATTGCAGGGTTTTGAATTTCGGAAGGTTCAGAGAGTACAGCCCTGCAACTGCCACATTACAGGGCAAAATAGCAACCATCAGAATCAAGCATTGGCTGGTCAATGAAAGAAACCATCCTATACAAGAACTTGAATCGAAGACATTATGTTAAAACTGTTAATCATGAATTATTTAGTATTTACTAGTTAGATATTTGAGCTACGTTGTACTTAAACAACCGTTATATATGTAGGATTAATGATTCGTATAGTATGGTGTGAGTAAAAGTTTTGTTTCTAACGATTAATGTAGATCGAATTTATATATTGAACGAAATTATTTGATTTATATATATTTATTAACAAAATAATTTATAATATTAGCATAAAAATTTATATTTGAATAATTGGGAGATTCTTTTAAAACGTTAATTAAATTATTTTATTTCAAAATATAGATTTTAGAACTTGAAAAAAATAAATAAATAAATAATTGATGTTATTTGTGCGGATATATAATTAATTTCTAACAAAACTATATATATATATATATACACATACACGCTTAACGTATTCGTAATATATAAAATAAATAAAAAAATACAGATTTTAGAATATGAAAAAAATAAATAACAAATAATTGATGTTATCTCGTGCAGATATATAATTAATTTCTAACAAACTATACATATAATACTTAATAAATTTAGAATATATAGAATAAATAAAAAAATATACAAAAAAACCTACCTAAATCGTATAGAATACATCGAAGTAAATAGATTTAAATAAAAATTATTTTAAAATTGATTTCAATAAATTCTATATAGTAAATAAAATCTAAAAATTCTTTTTTAACTAATTATTAATTTATTTAAAAAATTAAATCAAATTATCTAAAAAATACTTTTAGCTCTCCTCATCTCTTTCTCGTCATAATTTATACACACGACTACGCTATTCTCGTTTAAAAATTATAAAAATAATCAATCCTATTAATTATAATAATATATTTTAAAAAATAAAATAATTACGTTCTAAAATTTTATTTCAAAATCCATTTATAAAAAAAGATTTATTAACAAATAAAATTAAATTAAATGAGAATTTTAATAAGAAACAAATAATTGAAAAATAAATTTTAAAAATAAGAATAATATATATATATATATTCAAATTAAAATATTAAAAAATATTATATCTATTCTATTACATCAAACTATAAGTAAAACTTAAAAAAAAATAAATAAATAAATAAGGATCTATTTTTTATATTTTCATATCTAATTTTATGATAAAAAATATAAAAAAAAATTATTGAATTAAAAAAAAAAACGACAAATTCCAACAAGCTCTCATTCACCAAAAGATTTGCTAAAAAATCAAAGATCAATTTTTAGAACCCAAAAAACTCAATTTCAACATTATTTTTTCTTCCGAATACAATTAAATGATCAAATAAAAATGTCAATAAACGTTTTTAAAACCTTAAAAATTATTTTAATGCACATTAAAAAAAACATAATAAAAAATGAATAAATTCATCTCTCAAAAATAAAAATAAAAAATCTAATAAAGTTTCATCAACCAAAGTAGCCTAAATAAATTTAGTCGACATGGAGTTTCAACAATCAAAGTGACCTAAATAAAATTAACCGACACTCTCTTCTTTCCTCCCTCCTCCCTCCTCTATATACTTAGGGACCAAAATGTATCAACAAATGAAGATATGAATCAAAACAAAACATTCAAAAATATTAAGAACCAAAGTATAAAAATTTGCATAACTTCGATATTATTGCCCACAAAAGTTCAAAAAAAAAAAAAAAACAAACTACAACAAATGAACAGTGATGAACAGTCAACATCTCAGTTCTTTTAGGTTTTTTTTTTTGTTAATAGTGATAATTTGCCAATTTCTATTACAGTAGCAATATCTTACAAAACCAAACAAATACATTCTTCTCTCGACAAAATATTACAGGATAAGGAATCCTCGAACACCAAACAACCTATCAGTATTACCAAATTGAAGCAAAATGCTACCCGCAAAGCTGCAGAATTCCACCAATCTCTTAAGCCTGCCACAATCATAAAACAATGTTACTTCAAACAAGACTCAAAACATTTGTCATTATTTCAAAAAATCATTATGACCATACCTTGTTAGCAATATTGTTGGAGAGCCAGTCTAGTCCCTCATAGAGACCTTCACCAGAAGTGGCACAGGTGCTCTGGATATACCTGCAATAAACACACAAGATAGGATGGCATCCATGAACATTTATAAAGCAGTAAACTATTGAGCAATTCATAATGTAGATATTATCATTTACCAGTGGCGTTGACGAAGAGAATTAAGACCAAGCTTATCTGTAATTTCAGCAGCATTCATAGCATTGGGAAGATCTTGCTTGTTAGCAAACACAAGTAGCACAGCATCCCTCAATTCATCCTATTCATATAATAGAAATTTTCATTATTAAAAAGCACAAAGCCACAAAAGTAAAAGTTATGAAGAAAGAAGTAAAGCTTATGACTACCTCATTCAACATCCGGTGCAGCTCATCCCTAGCTTCAACCACACGGTCACGATCATTGCTATCAACCACAAAGATTAGCCCTTGAGTGTTTTGGAAATAATGTCTCCACAATGGTCGGATCTGTGCAAATTAGAAAAACAATTTGAGGAACAAATCCTTTTTCATTAAACATGTAACTTAAGAAAATACAACACCCAAAAAATATTGAAGACTGTAAGACACAAAATGTCTACTAGGTGACAGACTGCACATGAACAGCAGGTTGTTTTTCCTATACATGCTTCCAATTCAACTTAAGTTACATCCTTAATTGATCAGCATAACAGATTACATAACCAAATTCAAAATAGTTACAACTTTAGTTAGCAGTGATAGATGGATTCATTATGGCCCACATATGCACAAATAAATGCATTGCACAAAATATAATCATACATTTTAATGACTAGATAAATGATTTATGATGTACACCACAGCATCAAAAGCTTTTCCTTACAAAGACAGGAGAGACTGAAAGACAAAGTGGCTTCATTAATGTAGCTTACGAATATGTTATGTGCTGGTGGAAAACAACTAGCCAGCACAAGACCGTCGATAAGCACTTAAATAACCAAAAACTTCAACCACACAACATTTACAACCAGACAACAAAATGCCTGTCATATCATGGATTGCCATTCCTCATTCCAACAAGAGGAAAAACATGAAAGACAAGATGGCTCTACTCATTATAGCTTATGTTTTTGTTGTGTGCTAATGCCAAAGCATCCAATCAGCACAAGCCCATAGTCCATAAGCACCCATAACCAAACTAGGGAAACATAGACAACAGAGGCATGTGCAAGAGTGCAAATGCTTAAAGTAAAATTTCAGCCAGACAATGGATAGCTTTTCCTTAGTACAGAAAAAGGAAAAATTGCAACATTAATTGGCTAAAGCCATGTAGCTTATGATTTGATTATGTGCTGATGGAGCAATAACTAATCAGCACAAGACCGTCAATAAGCACATTTTGCAATCACAGACAAGCACAAACATTAATCTTGTCAGTCTATGATTAAAGATGAAATGTTTATGACACAGACAACAATTTGATACATTTTCCTAATATTGTCATTATACCCGAAGTTCTCATTCCAATTTACAAAATTTACCTACCTTGTCCTGGCCACCAACATCCCAGACAGTGAAGCTTATGTTCTTGTATTCTACAGTCTCCACATTAAACCCTGAACAGAAACAGACAATTAGCCAAACAAAACAAGAGAGCACGATAAATTCAATACTGAAATAACTTCAAGGTACTGGTAAATTTCGAGTATCATACCAATTGTAGGAATGGTGGTGACAATCTCTCCAAGTTTGAGCTTGTACAAGATGGTAGTCTTACCAGCAGCATCAAGACCCACCATGAGAATTCTCATTTCTTTCTTTGCAAAAAGACGGCTAAAAAGCTTAGTGAATGAAAGCCCCATCTTTCCTAAATATCACCTGGATCAAAAACTCAACAATCAACCTTCAAAAAAATATAACTTTACATATTCCATAACATTCTCTTATTCACACCAATCAATCAAAATATCGAGGAAAAAAAAAACACAAGCAAGCAAGATCTTAATACACATTCATAAAAATACAAGCAAAATCCTTTTTTACACCATTTGGGAAACAATACAGAGTTCAATCTATTGATAAAAATAAATAAATAAAAACGATCCAAGCCCATTCCTTTATTTTCATTTCATTATTTCACACCAAACCCAGGTTTTATAGATACATAATCTCTCTTAAATCAACACCAACAAACAAAACAGGCACAAGGGTCATTGAAAAACTGAACAAACAAACAAAAAAAAGATCTAATCTAACATGGTCAGATCCATGGACCTTTAAAACAAAAACCAAAAAAGCAGATCATAGAACCGAAACAAGGTCCAAACCCAGATCAGGATCTAGAATAATGGTATGAAAATCATTAGGAAGAGAGAGAGAGATGACTTACAAAGGCCTAGAGGGAGAGAGAGGGCAGAGTCTATAGAGAAGCTGCCCAGATACAGAGATGAATGAAATGCGAAAGAGAGAGTCCCTATTTATCGACCCGTGTTTAAATATGGGTCTGATGAGTTAACGGCGTTGCTGACTTAACGACGTTAGGTTAAAAGTGATATTCAATTTGTAGACCCCACATTTTATTGGGTTGATTTCTTAATACTCCATCGGCGAGAGTGAATTATAAATTAGTCCTTTTAGTTTTAGAAAATGAATTAAATAATCTTTTTTTACAAAGAGAATTAATTAGCCTTTGACCGGTGGTAATCATCGTTAATTTAATTTTCGTCCCTTATCAATCTCTCCATATTTTTTACTTTTTTATTTTTAAAATAAAAAATTGAAAAAATGGAAAAAATATTTTAAGTTATAAATAAATTGAAAAACATAAAGACTGATTAATTAATTTTTAAGAGTAAGGAGAGTATTTAATTTATTTTAGAAAACTAAAAGGACTGACTTATAGTTTACTTCCATCGATGATCCCCATTATTATTATTATTTTTTTTAATTAAGCAGTTTCTGAAGAGTTTTTTTTATATCAAATTAAAATACTTTTTGGTCTGTATCAATGGGTATTTTTACATTAAAATTGGCGCATTCATCTCTTCTTCTTTTTTGTTAACTTGAATTTAAATTCTAAATCAAAATAATAGTATGAAAAGCAAAATCAATGACTGAATTTTATTTATTTTTATTTATATTGGTTTTGTTTTTAAAATTTTAGTATTAACCTATTATTTTTATTGTAAATCTTGGGAATCTTTTTCTCGCTTCTTTTTTATTTAATGGTCAAATATATTCTTATGTGATAGGATAATTTTTCAATCTATCATTATATTTTTAATTGAGTTAATTGTATATTTGAATACATATTAAGTTTCTAGTCTATTATTTAATAGATTTTTAGACTAAATTATTAAAATTAATATGTGATATATATATATGTACATAAAAACCTTCTATTTTTGTAACTTATGAAGATATTTTGAAAAAAATATATTTTATGCAAATTTCATGACTTAATTTTGACTGTTTAATCTAAAAATTTTGTTAAAAAATAATTTTTTTAAAAAAAACTTAATGCATATTCAAAAATAAATTTAATTCAATCAAGTATATAATGACAAACAGCATCAACTTTTTTTAAAAAAAAAAAAAATCCTTTTTCATTTGATAGTAGGATAAACAAGAATGACAATGATCTTTCCTTTCAATTTAAATCTTTTTATCATACAATTAAATACAAAAACATATCATAAAACTTACATATCGTTTACTGATAAACTCCACATGTAAAGTCCACAGTCAAATAGTTTATGCTTTTCGAGAAACCAATTTTGTCTTATATAATTTAGTAATGAATAGCATTCTTTCTCTACAATTATCAATAAAATAAAATAATGGGATAATTGTTGTAAACTTGTAATAATTTTATTTTTTTTTATTTTATTTTTTTTGTGAGGGGGTGGGTGTCTTGTTCGTTCAGGCTGGGTCTTTTGGTCAAAAATATATTTTCGCTTAGCAGCTGTAGATTCCTGGCGAATCTCTGTGACTAAGAAAGACATATTATAATAAAAGAAGAATAGAAAGAGAGAAAAAAAAAAAAAAAGGAAAGAAAAGAAATGCATTTAAGAACATGGAAGAATATATTTGCCATGCTCACCTTCTGATTGGTTCCGTGATGCCTTAATTGAGAAAATTATAAATTAGTCCCTAATTTTGATAAATAAATTAATTAGTTTCCTTTCTTTTAAATATTAATTATTTAGTCATTTGATTTGTGTTGATCATGCTTAATTTAAAAAATCTCTTCTTGTCTCTTTTATCTTTCCAAATAGTATCTATTAATTTTTTTTCTATTTTTTAAATAACATAAAATAGATAAATAAATAAATAGTTTTTAAAACAAAAAAGATTAATTAATTTATTTCTCAAAACTAAAGAGATTAATTTATAATTTTTAATCGTAAATCTGCCATGCTCATCTTCTTATTGGTTCTATGATGCCTTGATTCTGACCGGACAACTGGGTTTGATGAACATTTCAACAAGAAAGTGACATTAGCTAAGCTAAATATTATATTAAGGAAATAAAGAAAGGCATATAAGAACATGGAAGAATATACTTGCCATGCTCACCTTCTGATTGGTTCTATGATGCCTTAATTGAGTAAATTGTAAATTAGTCACTCTAATTTTAATAAATAAATTAATTAGTTTCCTTTTAAAAAAATATTAATTATTTAGTCATTTGATTTGTGGTGATGATGCTTAATTTAAAAAATCTCTTCTTGAATCATTTATCTTTCCAAATATTATCTTTTTTTTTCATTTTTCTATTTTTTTAAATAACTTAAAATAGATTAAAAAAAACTAAATAATTAGTTTTTTAAACAAAAAAACAATTAATTTATTTTTCAAAACTAAAAGGACTAATTTATAATTTTAACTCGTATATATTGCCATGCTCATCTTCTGATTGGTTCTATGATGCCTTAATTCTGACTCGACAACTGGGTTTGATCAATATTTCAACAGACGAAAATGACAGTAATTAGCTAAGCCAAATATTATATTAAGAAAAAAAATGTCACAATTGTGCCCTTTTGTTATTTATGCCTATTCTTATCGTTACGAGGAAGATTGGTTTTTTTTTTTTTTCATTTCATTTCACATGAATATGAATATTCAAGTTTGTAAAGAGTACTCATAAAATTGATCTAGAGGTTCAAGGTATAACATAAGGAAAAATCAAACGTGAAGTATAATAAATTTAATCTATATCATTTGTTAATAATTGAATGGATAAACTACGAACAAGGTAGAAAATATTATTATTGTTGTTCCAAACACATAAAAGAAATAAATAAAAATTCATATAATAAATAAATAAATTTATTATAAATTAATATGAATAAAGAATTGAAATTTTTTAACTTGATTGTTAAGAAAATCAGAAATTAAAAATTATGTTATTATGATTCATAATGTAAAATGATAGAATCACCAAAATAATTTTATCAAAATTTTAAAGTGACGGTCTCAAACGCATATATGATATGATGTGCTATTTACTCATGTTTTGGAAATTCTTGAATCCTATGCTGATCATTCTATTTTTTGTTTGATTTGGTTTTCGATAAACCATTGACGGTCCCAGATAACGAGGGAGTGAGAACATACAAAAGAAAAATAAAGAGGCATTCCAAACAGTTTTCAGAAATATCAGCACTTTTGATGCAGACTGAGTTATCTATGTTATCACCAAATGCCAGTCTCTGATTTAGTTCATCAATCTTAATTACGTGACCGGAGAGGAGGGAAGAAAGTGGCAAAGGAATAAGGGAAGAGAAGGGCAGAGGATGCTCACATTGGTTCCTTGTATTTTTTTTATTTTTTTGGGATTAATCTCTTGTAACATTTAGGACTAATTATTCCTACATTGTATTAATAATTCCATTAGACCAAAAAATATATAAAGCCAGAAAACCCTAGTTGGTCTTAGAAAATTCTGATGAACGTACCAGTGGATAGGTTTTCAGCCCCAAAAAAGAAAGAGGTCGGTTTGCTAGATGTATAAATGGACTAGGAATCAATGATATTCTCCAGTAACTAGGAATGACAATGAGGTGGGGTCGGCCAGATGGCTCGTTATTGAAAATTTTGCTCTGTTTACATCTAATGCCTCACGCAGGATAATATTTCTCATACAATCCTTGCTCCAAATGGGGGCGGGATCCTCCAGGAGCATTGGTGCTTCATTTAATTTTTTGTTTCTGTCTCATCTTGTCTCATTCTATTATCAAATTTCAAACTATAACAAAAAAATAATAATTCATATAGAAAATAAATCCTAAGAGTTAGTAGTTACAGATTTTATATAGAGCATAATTGTAATTTCAGAAATAGAGGGGAGCAAATGGATACCATCCCCGTTCAAAATAAATATGGGGTGGGGTGGCCCGCCCCGTTTCTCAATCAAATCGGGGAATCCCTGCGTTGACCGGGGCGAGGCTTCGTCGGGGTGGGGCAAATTGCCACCCCGCCCCGTTTCTCAATCAAATCGAGGAATCCTTGTGTTGACCGGGGTGAGGCTTCGTCGGGGTGGGACAAATTGCCATCCCTACCTGTAACCTTCATCCTATTTGGGACTATTTTTTCGTAGAATTAATAAAAATTCTGATTAACCAGTAGAGGGCAGCCTCTAATCATCACACCTGTGAACTGCAAATTTTGATTTCTTGTTAGTATCTTCCCTCTTTTCCTGCCATAGTTTTGTTCTTAAATTTTGTAAAGGTTTGATTCGTTTGGTCTAATTCTATTTAATCAATCTATTTCTTGTTGTCATAATGACTTTGTAAATTTTGGTTTTGTATATATGTGATTGAAAAGGTTTTGTTCTTCCCTGGATTAATGGAGATAAAGAAGAAAAAAGCAGAGAGGAAGATGACAAGTATTCCAGAGGATATGATAATGGAAATTCTACGAAGAGTACAAGCTAAGTCTTTGAGCAGGTTTCGTTCTGTTTGCAAGCCACTTTAGACTGCTACGAAGCAACTTTGGACTCTGATGTCAATGCTTCAATGGTAACAGATGAGTCTCCATTCAAGGAATATGTTAAGGTAATGGCTTCTTGTGGTAGTTGGCTGCTTTTGAGTTCTCAAACAAATCACAGGCTGTGGCTTTTAAATCCATGCACCAGGGAGTGTAAGGAATTCTAAGGTATTTGTTATGATTCTTCTCAGAATTAGCACAAGGTAGTGAGTGCAGTGTCGGGGGCTGGGCAGCTGAAGTTACTGCCGTTTCGCTCTGTATTTTCCTTTGACACCAACTCTCAGACGATCATTAGAGACTTCCCGTACTTAGCTGACAATTTTGATCAACATGGGGTATCGGTAAATGGAGCTCTACATTGGGTCTGCCATTATTATGCTGGTGCAGAATATGGTTATCGTCGAATAAATGTGATATTGTCCTTTGATGCGAAAGAGGAGAAATTCATTGAAGTGCCGAAACCCTGCAATTCTGTAACCTTTTATGAACTGGCTGCAATGGGAGGAAACCTTTTTGGATGCTGTCATGGTTTTGTTCATTAAAGATGTGGGAGATGAAGGAATATGGAGTGAAGGAATCTTGGATCAATGTGTGTAATATTATGCCATCAATAGAGATGGTTCGTATAAAGCCACTGGCTTTTACGAAGAAAGGTGAATTTATATAATACTATCAGATTATGGTACGGAACTAATCATCTACAATCAGGAAGCAGATGTATCAAAGAGGCTAATGAGATTCGAAAAGCCAATGTTGTCTAGTGTTGTCACTTTAGCATTTGGAAGCCAATGTTAATTTGAGCGACATCATGTATATATACTTGAGGTGGTCTGAAATGTTTCCGCTGTCTAGGTAGTAGACTGTGGTACCGATAGCATAAGTTACAAGTCTGTTCTTTTATGGAGCTACTTAGTAGCTTCTCGTTGCAGCACGACATTTTACAGTTTGGTGTTTGATTCTCCTTGTGTTTCGGACATCTATCTAGTTGTTTGGTTTACAGATCTTTAGTGATGACAGAATTATGGAACAGATGGAACTGTTATTGACTTTCATGCCTTTATGCAAAGACAATTCTGAGCATAATGTGGGAATATCCACGCAACTTCCTGCGACAGGGGATTTTCTTACATTATGTGTGGAATGCCTGAATCCTTTGTCTGGCCATGACAACAAAATCTTTGTTAAAAATGTTGACTTCTTGTTGATTGGCCCTGCTAATTAGGATCTTGGGCTACAACCATTAAGAAGCATGATCTTTTTCACCAGGTTTCAACTGGCCGCCATGAGACGAAATCTTTGTGCTTATTATGATAGTTATGAAGAAATGGCGGCATGGGAAACGAAAGAATTTGGTGTGGAAGATTCCTGGACTCAAATATGCTGTTTGAAGAAATCCTGGAATCAAGTCGTTGACATCAGGCTTGTAACAGAAACTACTTGCTTTCTAGAAACTGACTCAAACTTGAAGCTTAGATATAACAGGACAGAGCATTTTAAGAAAGATTGCTATGAATATTACTATACATACCAGATTAAAATACAAAGAAGGACGACCTTTCCAAAGTACCAAGGAAAGATGACGGTTTGCATGCCGGTCAAAACAATATACATTTTTAAAATATACTTAATTAAAATTTATTTTGTAAAAAAATAGTTCAAATATAATTTTGAAAAAATATAAATAAAAGATTTTGTATGAAGAACCAAAAGAGACCTTTTTTTTCCGTTCTTTCTGAAAAAGAACTAATTATAAGACCAATGACCCCACAAATTGATTCAAGAACCAAGATATTGTTGAAAATAACGAAGGGATTAATATTCTAACAACTACTTGTCCCTTCTCAGAGCTAGGAGACATTTGTCGGAGCATTGGTACTGTCGAAGTGATAATATCTAGAAGAAGCATTCACAGGCTCACCTGTATAAATGAAACTGAACCCTGTCTTCTCTGGATATTCAAGAAGGGGAAGACTTTGTACCACTACTCTATCCAATGGCCAGGCTTAATACTTACATGGGTCACTTCTTTTACCTACTTGTGATTCTGGCATTATCAATTAGTTTGAAGCAATGTTTTGCTCTACCAGAGAAGACTACTAGTGCCTTGTTCATCTTTGGGGACTCCACTGTTGATCCTGGCAACAATAACTACATCAACACTACAGTTGACATGCGAGCAGATTGGAAACCTTACGGCCAGAATGGTTTCTTCAAAGCACCCACTGGGCGCTTCTCTGATGGCCGTGTCATTGTTGATTTTATTGGTATGCACAGTCCGCAAATCTCTCTCTTTTCATGGTTCGTATGAGTATCTTCAAAACTAATAACATTTGTTTTTTTTTTTTACAGCTGAATATGCAAAATTGCCGATAATTCCTCCGTTTTATCAATCCTCTGCTGATTTTACAAATGGTGTTAACTTTGCCTCTGGTGGGGCTGGAGTTCTTCCTCACAGCAATCAAGGGTTGGTAAGCAATCTCTTGATCCACAGTCTAGTTTCGATGACCATTTTAGTTTGGTTATTCAGTCATTGAGCTGGAGATGGAATCAGAGTTCTTACCAATTTTTATTGTAAAGATCAGTTACTGAACTAGTTGCTTTACCGTTAGGTGGTTGACCTTCAGACACAGCTAAAAAATTTTGAAGAGGTGCAAAAGTCATTGACAGAAAAGCTAGGAGAAGTAGAAGCAAAGGAACTTTTATCAGAGGCAGTTTATTTCATTAGTGTTGGAAGCAATGATTACTTGGCAGGTTATCTAGGTGATCCAAAAATGCAAGAATATTATGTGCCTGAAGTTTATGTTGGGATGGTCATTGGAAACTTGACAAATGCAATTCAAGTAAGCCTTTTAAATTAATTCTGAAGTTATAGTATTACTTCATATATATTGGATCGATTAGTGTTAATTCTGTCTGTGTTTTTTAGGTGTTGTATGAGAAAGGAGCTAGAAAATTTGGGTTTCTAAGCTTGTCTCCTTTAGGTTGCTTACCAGTCATGAGAGCATTGAACCCTAAAGCTAGTGAAGGTGGCTGCTTTGAAGCAGCTTCTGGTCTTGCATTAGCACATAATAATGCTTTGAACGCTGTACTCACAAGCCTTGAACAACTATTGAAAGGTTTCAAGTATTGCAATTCTGAATTCTATGCTTGGCTTGATGACAGAATCAGCAATCCCTCAAATTATGGTATGTATGCTATACCTTTATTGAGGAGAGTTGTGCAAAATTTGTTTCAGAGGAGTAACATATATAGCCCCAATTGGCATATAATGTGATCGTATTTTGTTGGGTTAAGCTAATTAATTGAAGGGCTAATGACTCGATCTGTTCTTATATCGCCATTTGAGTTGATTTATATAATAGGATATATAAAGATAAAATTAACTTGATTACATGTCGAATTGAACATGTTATAAAGAGAAATTACCTTCTTATTTATAAGAACAAGTTAAGCCTTTTTTTTTTCACAATAGAACTTACTGGTATTCACTCAAAATCTATTCGAATTTTGAAGGTTTCAAAGAGGGGGTGACGGCTTGCTGTGGAACTGGTCCATATGGTGGCGTCTACAGCTGTGGAGGCAAAAGGAAACCCACAGAGTACCAGTTATGCGATAATGTTGATGATTATGTTTGGTGGGATTCCTTCCATCCAACAGACCGGATCCATGAGCAAATCGCCAAGACTTTATGGAAAAATGGACCTTCTGTAGGGCCATACAATCTAGAAGACCTCTTTTTCAACAAGGAAAAGCTCACAATTGCTGATACAGTGGATGCCTCTGACGGAGAACGCTTCCAATGATAAAGTTAGGATGAGGAAGTTGAGCCGATTAGGCCCTTTTATTATTATTATTATTATAAATAGCAAGGTATCTTCATGCAGATTTTTAGGTCAATCGAGAATAAGTTTGATTTCTTGTACTAAGTCAGGATCGGTCGTGCCCAATCAATTCAGGTTCTGTCTTCTTTTACTGTCCAATCAACTTCTAAACGTCACGTGGGGATCATGGAATTAAGTCCATTACTGGATGTGATGTGATTCTTAATTGGAATGGCTTGAATTATTGCTAGGGTCACTTTACCATTGCTGATTAAATTGCTATGTACAACATAAGCACTTGCCTAGCATTAAATCCCATGTAGCTATCTTAGTTTGGCCATCAAAGCAATGTATTTCAGCACCTGAATTGGCCTCTTTTCCATTTAAGGACAAGATGTCCTTATCTTGTCGATTTGTCTTGGTGATTGTAGCTTATACTAGTCGATCTGAAAAAAAAATGTTTATTTCAATTTAATAATATGTATTATACTGTTTGTCAATTAAAATATATATGATTAAAAATTAAAAAAAAATTTCATCTGATGTTATAATTTTTAATCAAAATTTTGTATTTTTTATGATTAAAAATACAACACTTATTGTTTAAAATTGACCTCTTTAATTTTTCATTTCTTATAGAAATTGTAATCAAATATTTTTTTCTTCTTTTTATGTAATTTTTTATTAATAAATATGATTTATTTTCTCTATGTATGAATTTTTGAATAAGTTTTTTTAATAAATAATCAATTAAAAATTAAAATTCATGTGTTTAATATGTTTATTATTTATATAAGCAAAATATATATCAAAATTAATTTTGAAATTGTTTATATTATGATCTATTAACTTCAATATATTTCTTATAATTTAATTTTTTTAAAAAATATTTTTTTATTAATATCGCATACTCTAATCACTCAAGCATAGTCATGATACATATATACATACATATATATATATGTGTGTGTGTGTGTGTGTGTGTGTGTAAAATTTAGATCATTAATTTTATTGAAAATTAACTATTCATCTACACATTTAACACAAACCATTTACTATCATTTTTTTAATATTCTAAAATTAATTTCATAATTTTTATTCAAAATTTTGTGTTTAATTTATTCTTTTTTATGTCATTCATAAATTTTATAGGTAAAAAAAACATGATTTTTTTCTTCCTTATGTATTCATTTTTAAATAAAAACTTGTAATGAACTAAATAAAAATTAAAAAAAAATCTTAATTTTTTTTCATAAGATTGAATTGAAGAAATAAAAATAAATTAATATAAAATTTTGTATAAAAATTATGCTAATGACAATGCTAACTTTTTGAAAATATGTACATTTAATTTATATTGTCATATAATGTGATTGTATTTTGTTGGGTTAAGTTAATTAATTGAAGGGCTAATGACTCAACCTGTTTGCATATAATAGGGTTATTCTTTCATTATGTTCTTATATCGCTATTTCAGTTGATTTTATCCTTGAATATATATATTGAGTTTCAAGTATATCGTTATGATAGGATCTTCAAGCTAAAGCTTCCAAATTAGTGATGTTAGTTTTCATATGAAATTATTTCATTTGTCTGACTTATATGAATAAAGAATAGTTATATATATGCAAATCACGTGATTAATTCTGGTGATTTGGTTTGAAAAACTTGTCAAAATAATAGATTAAAAACTTAAAGGATATATTAAGATAAAATTAACTTGATTGCATTTTGAATTGAACATGTTACAAAGAGAAATTACCTTATTATATAAGAACAAGTTAAGCCATTTTTTTTCACAATAGAACTTACTGGTATTCACTCAAAATTCTAATCTATTCGAATTTTGAAGGTTTCAAAGAGGGGGTGAAGGCTTGCTGTGGAACTGGTCCATACGGTGGCGTCTACAGCTGTGGAGGCAAAAGGAAACCCACAGAGTTCCAGTTATGCGATAATGCTGACGATTATGTTTGGTGGGATTCCTTCCATCCAACAGACAGGATCCACAAGCAAATCGCCAAGACTTTATGGAAAAATGGACTTTCTGTATGGCCATACAATCTAGAAGACCTCTTTTTCAACGAGGAAAAGCTCACAATTGCTGATACAGTGGATGCCTCTGATGGAGAACACTTCCAATGACAAAGTTAGGATGAGGAAGTTAAGCCGATTAGGCCTTTTTTTTATTATTATTGTTATTATAAACAACTTGTTTTTAGGTCAATCGAGATTAAGTATGACTTCTTGTACTAAGTCAGCGTTGGCCATGCCCAATTAATTAAGTTCTTGTTTTTTATTATTATAGTTAAAAAACATAACATTTGTTGTTTAAAATTGATCTCTTTAATTGTCATTTTTTACAGAAATTCTAACTAAATAATTTTTTATTCTTTTTTTATATAATTTTTTTGTTAATAAATATGATTTATTTTCTTTATGTACAGATTTTTAAATAATTTTTTTAAAATAAATAATAAATTAAAAAATAAAATTCACATGTTTTATTTGTTTATTTTTTTATATAAACGATATTTATATATATCAAAAAGAATTTTGTAATTGTTTTTATTATAGTTTATTAACTTCAATATATTCCTTACAAAAACTAGACTATAAAATAAATAAATAAATTATCCGTTCAAATAGCCCAAGGGTTCTTGAAGAGTTTATCCACCTTTTGTTTTTATTTGAGCTAAGCGAGAAGATCATTTTAGGAATAAATAAAATTATCATCAATATATCTAGCTCAATGCACCACTTTATAAAAAATCAATAAAAGAATATTGTCCCAATCAAGAGCGAGTGTTGTTAAAAATAACATCATTCCGCACTAGTTAAATCAATCGTAGACTTGAATAGACAACAAGATCCCATACTTTCTTTTGCATATGCTCATGAACATAAAAACTCCACTGTTGAAAAAGATCATCCACAAATATTGGACACAATCCATGAATAGCCCCACTAGCAAAAGATTTTATACAACAACCGCCAAATCTCATGGCAATAGAGAAAGATATGAGACACGGTTGTTTGACATTCATTACGTAAAGGATGTAAGTTGGCTGAATACTCCAATAGACCAATACGAAAAAGAAAATCCCTTGTTTATAATTTACAATGAGGTGCTAACCAGGAAAAAGCTTCTACTTTTGGAGGAGCTAAGCTCGTCCAAACATAAGAAACTCTAGGTGAGTCTCCATGTAGCAAAATCGAATCCAAAATTGAAGAATAAGACTTGACATTATATAAGCCTTTTATGTCATAAGCTCGGATTCTCTTATCGTCAACACCTTGATTCAAGTGAATATTTGAAATTAAATGCCGTAGCCTTTCTACTTCTTGAACCTCCCAATCATGAACTACTTCGGTTGAATTTTCAAAACCAACCCGAACCACACCACTCTCTCGTATTTGAACTTTGCAATCTTTGTCAATAGCTAACTTGTATGGACTTGGAAAAGTTGAGCTAAAGTTTGTGCTACTTGCCCACACATCTTTCCAAAACATGATGGATATGGCATTACCAGTGTTGAATTGAAACACTTCTTTAATAGCATGACTACAATGTGTTGAACTTGAGTAAACCGAATAGATATTTTTTCAATAAGAAGATAAATTACCTGTAAAATAGGAGAGATCATTCCTATATGTTGGTTTGTATTTATGAAAGATAAATTTTGGCCAACATGAAGAGTTACTACCACTAAGTTGCCATATCTACTTGAAAAGCAAGGCTTCATTCTTTTCTGTTATGGAACCAATACCCATTCCATCCTTTTTTTATTTTTTTGTTCTAGCCACCATATGCCAAGCTACCTTATAAATCTTTCGATTGTTTGAACCTCTAGTCCATAAGAAATGTTGTTGTATAGAAATAAATTTTTTTTTATCACACCTTTAGGCATTTTAAATAAAGAAAGGTAATATAAAGAAATACTTGAGAGGATTGATTGAATGAGACAAATTCTTTCACCAAAAGATAATATGTTTCCTTTCCATGATAAGAGACGATTTCTCACCTTGTCTAGCTCCTAATGGTAATCCAAGGTAAGAGACGATTTCTCACCTTGGCAGGATTTTGTTTTGGCGATAGAAAAATAACACTTTGAATAGACTTCTATTCCTTTGACGATTCAGCAAAGAGTCGGGAAGTTAAGCTTCTACATAAACACTTTGAATTGTCAATGATATGGCAGAAGGATAGGAAAATAACTACTCTGCTTCCCCCACCAACCCACCCCCCAACCCACGCGGCGCCCCTCTCTTTGTTAAATGGAAACCGCAGGACAGCTGCCTTCACTGAATTTTAAGTTAAATATTAAGATAGTGGAATATTATCATTTATGAAATATTTATAATTCTTCATTAGTCAGTGATGTAATCCTTTTCCTTTTCCTCGATTTTTGTCATGAAATGGATTTGGTGGAAGAAAAAAAATCGAGAAATAGCCGAAATTGACTGTTATTATCAGCCGCTATTCTCATTGCAAGTCCTCTCTATTTGGCAGCAGCGTTTTAAATTTGGGCTACATTTAGCAACAATCCTAACTTAAATTTCCTCCTGGCCCATTGATTTTTTTTTTGGAGTAAATTATAAATTAGTTCTTTTAGTTTTGAATGAATTAAATGCTTATTCTAGTTTCAAAAATTAATTATTTAGGGCCTTGATCTGTGTTGATTATAATTAATTTAATATTATTTTATTTCAAAAAATATCTTTTTTTATCATCAATCGTTTCGTATTTTTGACTTATTTTTTATTTATTAAAAAAAAACTAAATTGAAAAAGAATGAAAATGATTAAATTATAAATAAATTTTAAAATATAAGAACTAATTAATTAGTTATTAAAACTAGAGGGACTATTTAATTTCTTTTAAAAAACTAGAGAGCCTATTTTATAATTTACTTCTTTTTTTTTTTTTAATATCCTGGTCACCATGAACAAGAAAATATCCGCCACCTGCAGTGTCATATAATGTCGGCCCAGATACTTTGAGATGGAACAAAAAGCCCAAGCAGAGGTGACATTAATCCTAGTTATACACTACTCAGAAACTCTAAAATTACAAAATCCAACCAATAAAAGGAAAGCCATGTTAGCAAAGTGGCTAAAATATAGTTTTTTTTTTTATTTTTGATAAATAAAACATATTTGTAATATATATATAGAGTGACCGATGAGTTTTCCGGTCCAACTCAATCAAAAAGAGCCCAGTCATTACTGTAGAAAATATCATTCCAATCGTAGCATTAAATTTACGTGGATGAAGACTTACAGTATAAAACATCATGCAAAACAAACATGACGATATCATTAATTTTTTTTTTATATATAACTCTAATTGTTCATGCTATAAATAGAGATAATATTATTTATATTTATAACCGTTACTTAACAAAACCTATTAATAATTTCCAATACAATCGTAGAATAAATACTATTAGTGAATCACATAAACTCTTTATATTGTGTTTTTTTTTTCCTAACATTGGCTCAAATATGACACAAAAAAAGCCCAAAGGCCTTCTTCAACAAAACCCAAAAACAAGCTGAATAGACCATAAACCAATACCTCCATTCCTTTTTGGTCTGGCAACATTACGCCAAGCCACCTTAAAAACTTCTCTCTTTTCAGAAATCCAACAACAAAGAAAGCATTTCTGAATAGAGATTAAAGTCATGGCCACCCCTTTAGCAATTTAAACAGTAAGAGATAGTAGATAGGTATACTAGATAGCACAGACTTACTGAGACATTCTACCATCCCTTTCCACGAAACGAAAAAAAAAAAAAAAAGCCAACTTCTGATACCTTTCAAATTTCTCACAGCCACCCTCCAGACCCATCAGGAAAACTTGCAATAAATAAGAAAGATGGAGCAAAATTTTCAATCTTGGAGATGCAGGGGATCGAACCCTGTACCTCTCGCATGCAAAGCGAGCGCTCTACCATTTGAGCTACATCCCCAATTGATCACGGTGTGATAAACTATCTTGAAGTTGAGAGTTAAGTATTTATTTATTCGGAGATCAAGGTGTTCTTTGCTCTTCCCCCACTTCATAGGACGTTATCAAAACATTTTCTCCTTTTAGCATTCTGCTTTTTCTTTCTAGCCGTGACAAGTCTACTATCCAGATAATCTACATTGCTGTCATATATGTCCATGGTGTTTTGCTCCAGCAATCACCATTCCTTTCCTTTCTCTATCCAATCACTAGATGAACAATCCTTTCACCACAATTTCTGATGAACCATCCTTGTTTAGAATTGCAAGCTTTTTATAAATATCATTAGGAACAGAGCATAATAAATTACAGAGGGGAAAATTCCTTCTTGTCTCAAAAGCAACACATATATCGAACTTTGCAATTGAAATGAGCTCTTTTTTTCTTTATTAAGAAAGTCTGTATTACTAAGCACAAAGTGATGACAAGAATCAAGCCAGAAAATAAAACTAGAAGAACTAGTGGGCAGAACTCGTCTTCCTACATCAACAGAAAAGCAAGAAATGACACCAATATGCTGCAACAAACACCCATTAATAACTAAACATACATTTGCAACAACTTGAAGTTGGACAACCAACGAAAACCATTCACCACAAAATTGTAGTATGCATCCATGCAGTCTTCAATGAAGTAAAACCATCTGCGTCGCAAATTTGAATTGAAGCAGAGTACAGCTGCAATTTCTAACACCACAATTAGGTAACATACTCCGAAGCTCACGTAGAAAGCGTTCATGTCTATGAAACCATCATCTTCTTGTTCATCATTGAGCGTTGACCGTGATGGTGGTTGTTCTTCTCTACAATCGTTTTGCAACGGAGGTCCACACAAAAGAGGATTCCCTTCATAACTGCTTTCATCGAAAGTTCCAAATTGATTTTTCCTTTCAGGAGTTTTGCCTGACAAGTTATTGTATGCCACACTGAAAACTGCAAGAGTGGTCATTTCAATAAGCTGCATAGGGATTTCACCATTCAAGTTGTTGTAAGAAAGATCCAAGCTCTCTATCAACTTCAAGTTTGAGAATTTTGCAGGAATAGATCCAGTGAGATTATTGTGCGACAAGTTTAATACACGTATCTCACTCAAGTTTCCCATTTCCAATGGGATTTCACCAGAGAAACTGTTGCTGGAGAGATCAATACCAGACATGAAGTTAAGAATATTGCCCTTGTAACTATAAGACAACCTTTTAGTCGTAAATTCTACTGCTTCTTCAAAAGTGATTTCTGGATAATTTTTTTCAAGTTATAGATTCTGTCCACTGATGGTGAACCCATCATGTAGGTATATACAAAACCAGATCTCCAGTCACCTACAGATATCTTGGAACTTGCCTTGAAAGTCAAGTTGCTCAAACAAGAGGGGAGAGGACCAGAGAGCTTATTTTGCGAAACATCCAAAATGCTTAGATATTCTAACAAGCATAACTGAACAGGAAACTCACCATCAATATGATTAGCTTTCAAAACAAGAACACTCAACGATGAAAGATTGCCCATCCAATTCGGAATGGACCCAATAAAGTTGTTATCTCTGAGATCCAACGTCACTAGCGAAGAGCTGTTATTAAATGCATACGTTAATGGACCGCTTAACCTATTATTGGACAGATGGACATGGCTGATATAGGGTGGGTTGAAGCAAGATGGTATAGAACCAGACAAATTGTTCTTAGAGAGGTCCAAATATTCAAGCCAGACAAGCTTGCAGAAATCTCTTGGAACGGGACCCTCAAAATGATTTTTGGACAAATCAACTGCCTCAAGAGACATATTGACAATCCACCTCGGAAGCTTGCCTGTAAATTGATTGTCACTGATATCCAAAGCTGTCAAATGTGTCCCCTGGATTGATTGAAAGTTTGATATCCATCCCCGAAAGTTATTACCGCCTAGGTAGAGATATCTCAGGGTAGAAGAGTTGAAAACTAACGGAGATATTTGCCCACCCAAATTGTTGTTTGACAATCTGATAAACTCTAAAGTCTTCAACTGCTCTAGTTTTGCTGCAGACAACTGATTTTCTGACAAATCTAAATACCCTAGAGAGCTCAAATTTCCAAAACAAGAAGGAATACCACCCGTGAATCCGTTCTCATCCATCCTTAAGCTCCTCAATTTTGGAAAGAGCAGACACATATTTCTGGGAATCTGACCATGCAGGTTGTTGTTGGATATATCTATTATTCCCATATTAGGAGTTGGATAATTTTGCAATTGCAAAGGACCAGCAAAGGAGTTCTCCCACAGGTGGAGGTCTTCTAATCTTGTATTGTTCTTAAGCAACCACGAAGGGAACATTCCACTGAAGTTATTGGACGAGAGATCAAGGACTCTTAGGTCATATTGGTTATAGAGGAATTTGGGAATTTCTTCATTCCGTGTTCCTGATGAACTATTTGACAAGATTAAAAACTTTAGTTGGAACTCTGGAATGAAATTTTGAAAGGCTGCGGGTTCGGCTATTATTTTGTTGTTGTCGCAGATGAAGAACTTGAGTTTTGAATGGTTCGTAAAAGGCTTCAATGAAATTGGTACTTCAAAGTGGTTACTTGATAGTGAGAGGAATTCAAGGGATATGAGATAGGTAAGGGGACCAAAGGCAATATTTCCAGTAAATTGGTTTCCAGAGACATCTAATAGATTTAGAGATGACAGGTTTCCTAAACAAGCTGGGAGTAAACCTCTTAGATTATTTCTAGAAAGATATAGCCGCTCCAGATTCTTCAGTTCACACAATCCTGTACATTTTATCTCAAATCATGTCAAAATCGCGATGAAAGCATCTTTTATGTAGGTACAGAGTGATTTCTAAATTTACCTTGAGTCGGTAGGGTGCCATTGAGCTCACATTCATCGAAAGACAAAACCTTAAGAGCAGGCAATGCTCTGATATTCTGAAGAAAGTTTACTGGAAGAGAACTATAATCCAGGAACAATTCTTCAAGGGTGGTCGAATTGAAGAAACTCTCTGTGAAAAAGATATAACAAAATGAAGGCATTGTTATTATATATGTAACATTTTAGGCAACAAATATATAAATAACCTTAACTAATCAGTGTCTTATCAAGGAAAGGAATCCACTCACGGGGATAAGTAATTTACCATTGAAACTAGTCGATCCATTCAGCATATTTCCTGACAGATCTAAAAACTTCAAAGATTGAAACTCACTCAAAGAAGGAAAAATGCTACTATCATTATATTTATTCCAACCAAGGTCAAGGTTCTCCAATTTCTTCAACCTTGGCGCCAGGACTTCAAAACCTGCAAGATGATTCTCAAAATTAAGACTATTGCAAGAAAATAAACGTATAGAAAAAGTTATGTATGAAGGGAAAAAAGAAGGGTTCAAAACCAGATAAGGTGTTACCATAGAAGCCAGCTGATCCAGTCAAATTATTCTGTGATAGATATAAAGACTTAAGAGATGAAAGACCGGACAAAGATGATAAAATGCTCTCGTTAAATTGATTTTGAGTTAGGCCAAGGATCTCCAGTTTCTTCAGTTTTGATGATAGGACTTGAAAGCCTACAAGAAAATTTTCAAAGAAAAAAAGTTCACATTTCATCAGTAAAAAGTTTATTTTGTTAATATAGAAAACATATAGATACAACTAACCTTGATTCTCATACAAACCAACTAATCTATTGCCTCTGAGATTGAGACTTTGCAATTCTTCGAAAGGCAAAAACAACGATGCATTGAGAATCAAATCCCCCAAACCGGTACGGTCCATCACATCCATAAGAGAGAGTTGAATCACTCGCCTGGTAGTATTATCACACTCGATCCCAGACCACTCACAGCAATTGCCAATACCATCTTTGTCCACCCAATCCCTCAAGGAAAGGCGATTTGGATCGAAGAAGGCTTGGATCTCCAAGAGACCGATTCTCTCTTCCTCCAAGCACCCGCAACAATGGCCATACCACTCACTAACCACACTAAATAAAGTCAGCAATATCCAAACACACATTCTCATCGCCATCTTAAGCAAGTCTACTGAACCACTACGCACTAACAATGAACTTTGTTATGACCTATTTCATACTACACTATGGCTCTCTTCATGCATTCAAATAATTAGGGATAACCATGAATTTTCTTTGCTGAATTGTCAAAGGAATAGACTTAGCTTGTTAATGAAGGAATGGAGAAGAAGCAAGACTTATTTGGGCATCTCAAAGGGGTTAGAAAATGACTGTCATTTAAGGTTAGGTGCTAGTTTAAAACGTGAAACTTTCCTTTGCTGCATGAATCACCAAACCATGTGCAACACGGCCATGGCTTTTTTCTCCATGAATCACCAATACTTTCCTTTCTCCAGCCAATCGCTAGATGAACAATGTAACACCCTTGATGTAGTTTTTCTACGTCAGATCATTGCTACCTAAAAAGTTTCAAGTTCATCAATTTCTTGGCAGCTGCTCCATATATTGTACAAGAAAGTCAAAGTCATCGAGGTCTCTGCCTATAAGATGGAAATTGTTTTTTCTTTCAAAGCTTGTGGAACGGTGTGTTCCTCTCTCGTAGTTTAAGTACTCGGCTGTTTCTTCGTAGACTTGGCAAGTCAAGCTAGTGCTTGAAATAAATCATGAGGACTAAATGACTTAAATGAAAAAAAAATTAAAATTAAAATCCAAATCAAAATAAAAAAATATATATATCAAAAACTGTTTCCCTCCCGAGAAAAAATTACTTAATAACCAATTAAACGTATTAAAAATATCGCTAGTAGATTATTATCTTGTACGAAATATTTGTGATTCTTCGTTAATTAGTGATGTAATCACTTTTCCTTTTCCTCAATTTTTGTCGTGGGATGGAATGATTTTCCAACTTGCTCTTAATTCCATCCTCTACTTGCACTTCTTCTTCTTCTTCTTCCTAGACTTGAGAAGTCAAGACTCCCAAATATTCATGTGATCGATCTGGATCCCAGCCACGTGGATTTGGTGGAAGAAAGAAATATCAAGAAATTGAATGTTACTATCAACAGTTATTCCTCTCTGTTTCCTAGTGGCTTTTTGGTAGGTATACTAGATGGCACAGAAGCTTGCTTTTCGATGAAAGAGGCCAGTTTCTGACCATGTCCAACACCTGTTTCCAAGTAGAAATTTGCCTTGGACTAAAGGAAGGCAGCCCGTTTTGCAATTCAAAAAACCAGCTATACAATAACAGAACTCCTTAATTTCAATAAGAGAAATCTTATGAAAATTAACCTTCAATTCCGAGCATAGCTCGAACCATCTTCAAACCCTCTTTAACACAGTCCAGCCCAGTTATACGGGTTGGGCTACCCACAAACACAAGCAAAAAACCCCTTTCTTTCTTTTTGGATCAAACCACCTCTTTTTTTTTTTCTCTCTCTCTCTCTCTTCTTTTCTTTTTTCTTCTTTTTCTTCCCGAATCACTCTCTCATCAAGGACGAACCCTTCTTTTTTCTTTCCTTTTCTTCTTTTCTTCTCTTCCTCCTTTCCCGAATCCCCCCTCTCTCTCTCTCCTCGTTCCCGACCGAAGCTTCTCCTTTTGATCTTCATCAACCTTCCTTTTTTTTTTTTTGTTCTAAATGGCTTGATTTCGTTTGAAATCAAGTAGATTTAAACACAATTGAGCCACCTTTCAAAAAAAAAACCTCAATTTGTTACTTTTGAAACCTAGTTTTCTCTATAGTTCAAACCAGCCTTCAATTGAGGCTTAAACCCTCAGTCACTTTCAATTAAACTTTCCTTTCAATCCCTTAACCCTCAATTTCAATCTAGATACAAAACCCCAAATTTTAAAATCCTAACTGCCTAAAACACCAAAATACTCAAATTTCCAATTTTGAAATTTAAACCCAAATTGATCTGGGTTTGAATTCAATTCAAACTCCTAATTGAACGAAAAGCAAACACGTGTGTGTGTGATTGAGAAGAAAATTCGGGGATGACAGTGATGAATATCACCGCCATCAATCTTCCAAAATTAGGAATTACATTGAAAAGGATAAAGAGTGGATTACCTTAAGGAAAATTCGGATTGAAGATGAAGAAAAGCCTCAGTTGTTTTTTTTTTTTTTGCAGGTATGGTGTGAGGTTGAGGGATTGCGCCAGAGATTGCAGGATTGTTGGGAATTGGTCTGGGGTTGCTGTAGGAGCTGTAGTCCATGGTTGTGGGCTACATTAATGGTGGCTTGGGTAGCTTGCAGCAGGGGATAATGAGACTGCAGAGGGACCTGGCAAGTTGCTGCCGGGGTAGGAAAAATAGCGCGGTCCCTCCATCTCAGTTTCTTTCTTTTCTTTTGGTTATGACAGTATCGACTTTCCTTCCTGCAACATTGTGAATTCACGTATTTCTAGTTTTCCAAACAATGTAGGCATGTGAACACCAAGCAATTCATACCACAATTGCATCAAATTTCATCTTCTTCTGCAAAAATTGTTAAGCCCAACAAATTACGGCTTTGCACGATTATGATGATGCAAAAGGAAAATTTATGAATGATAATGGTGGATAAAATGTTATAATCTAAGGCCTTGTAATTTTGTTCTTCCCTAGTTTCTTGTCTATTAGGATGTTATTAAAATATACTCTTCAGCCATTGTTTTCAGATAAATTTCAGGAATGATCCTTAACGTTTTAAAACATTCTGATTGTTACTTGTATTAGTCACTCAAAAATTATGATAAAATTATTTTGACGGTTTGATCATCTTTATATTATAAAAAATGATAACGTGATTTGAATCTCTAATTTTTCTATTGATATGATAAATTTTTTGTCTATCTTCTAATTAATTAAATGTAAGATCGTGTCAGTCAGTCGAATAAGTTTCAAAACTAAAAAACTTTCACTTGATATAATATGTTAGAAAGTAATATAAAATCATTATTAAGACCTAGCATAACATTTTAAGCTTTTTGGTTGAAATGATTTTTTAGCAGCTTGGAACAACATAACGCTATAATTTTTATTTGTTTTTTAATCCCATTAGAATTAGGATTTGTATTTTTAATAATTCCCTGTTAATAAGGAAGACTTCACAGGAGTCGACTGGCTTAGATGATTTATTAAATTTTTCTCAATAAACTAAGTCTCTTACAAAATTACACAGTGTCATCAGTTTTTTCTATGTATCCCTAGACCCTAGCTAATTAATTCCGTTTATTTAAGGATTTGCAGCAGTTAGTTGTTTTTTGTTTTGTTTTTTGCCGGCCTTAATTATGTACTAATTCAATGGACCAATTAATTTAGAGGTTTAACTGATATAAAAAAAAATTCAATAAATAGATACACTGTGACTGATCATGAATCCTATATATCATGCTTTTAACTCTTAGAATAATTCTATTAGTTGAAACTAAAAATAATTGGTGAAACAAAAACGTGCTATTGAAAGAAACAAAATAATTATATCATTATCCTCAATCTTTTTCTAGGAAAATCCTTTTAATTATACAAATTCACTATTAATTCTTATATATAAAAAATATTAAGTCACTTATTTAACATCGCGTTTATTCTCCTATTTCTATAGTGCCCATTCGTGATTTTTTAGCATGCAGAAAAGGGGTTGATCCTCGTAAACATTCTTTGGGCCTCAAGTCCATATTTAGGGGGGCTAAAAAATTTTCCCCATCCTGCTCCTAAATAATTTTCTGAAGGAGATGTTAAATAAGTGACTTATATAAAAAATTTTCCCCATCCTGCTCCTCAATCTTTTTTGTTATATCATGCCCCGAATAATGATCCTCATCCCTACCCTGCTCCTAAAAAATTTTCTCTGTCTCCGTCCCATGTCTCGAACGAGACAAAATTTTTCGTATGATCGCCGCACCAAACGAGGCAAAAATTATTATTTTTTATTTTTGTTTCATTTTATCTAAGTTTATTATCAAAATTTAAATTATAACAAAAAAAATGATAATTTATATAGAAAATAAACTCTAAAAATCACTAATTATAGATTTTATATGAGGTATAATTATAAATTTAATAAATAAAAAAGAAATGGAGCAAACGGGGCAGAGCGGACAAATCTCATCCCCACCCTATCCTCGCTCGCAGGGCGCCCCGACCCATCCCGGATCAATGCGGGGAATTCTCACGTTGATCGGGGAAAATTGATGCGTAGGCAAGACGGGGTAAATTGTCATCCCTATCCATCTTCTTTGTTTGCTACTTGTCGAAGCAAATTAATAGTCACATGTGAATTATTTTCTTCCTTTGAAATTAGTGATTATTGGAATCATAAGTCGATTAGTAAAATTCTCATAAGTTTCAATTTTTAACTAAATTCAAATGAAAACAGAAAAGTAGTTCTTTTACGCCCACTGTAACTATTTATTTCGGTTTTCTATTAATAACTTTAGTTTTTATTTATTAATCTGAACATATACTTGTGAAATTAATTGAATGAACAAATTAAAAAAAAACTCTTTGTAATTTAACTAAGTATCAAGAAAAATCTTTATACATATTACTTCGCCTCTAAGCAATACAATAGCAAAAAATCAATTAAAATTAGGCATATCTAATCATAAATTATAAATTAATATGATATTATTTATATCATATTATTAAAGCTAATCAAGGCAATGGACCATCATACTTAAAAGGTGGCAGCTTATTAAAAATCTATCTTTATCTAGTTTAGAGTAACCAGAATCAAGAGTTTGTATGAGGAAAAGCTTAGTATTCAAAGAGGAGTATAGTCTCTTGTATGTGGTGAGCTTTTGATTGGAACACATACTGAGCTTTGGGTGTACTTTGGGACTTGGGTGAGGGAGAAATTGCGTGTGATCTTCTGTAATCTTCTATTATTTTTCTTATATTGAAATTCTTTAATTGATCGTCTTTGTCCGTGTGAAATATTATGTTCACTTTCTGTGATTGTTGTTTGTCAATAATTTCTCTACATAACCAACCAACTGATATTGATTTGTCGATCCGAAGGAGATTTTTCGCATCGACAGCTATGCCTACAACGTACAGAGCTATCTGACTATCATCGATTTGGTTCTGAAGGAGACCCATCAGGAAAGATTGCAATAAAAAAGACAAAGATGGTGCAAAATCTTTTAGATGATGGCCTGAGGAAATCCTGGACTCAAGTTTGTAGCATCAAAACGAATAGAAAACCAACAAGAAGCAAGCCATTGGCATTTACTATGAAACCTTGGAGATGCAGGGGACCGAGCACTACCTCTCGCATGCAAAGCAACCGCTCTACCATTTGAGCTACATACCCGATGGATGGCTTGAAGCTATTATCTAAGTATTTATTTTTTGGAAAATCATGGTGTTCTTTGTTATTCTCCCACTTCAAAGGACATCATCAAAACATGTTTCTTGTTTTTGTATTCTGCTTTTTCTCTCTAGCCGTGACAAGTATACTATCCAAATAATCTACACTGCTATCATACATGTCCATGGTGTTTTGCACCAGCAATCATCATCCCTTTCCTTTCCTTTCTCTGTCCAATCACTAGATGAACAATGCTTTTACCGAAAGTTTAGATGAAAGATCCTTGTCCAAAATTGCAAGCCTTTTAGAAATATTATCAGGAACAGAGGATAATAAATTGCATAGGGGAAAATTCCTTCTTGTCTCAATAACAAGCGATTTGAATGAAAGAGAGCAGCAAGCAACACATTTATCGAACTTTGCCATTGAAATGAACTTTTTTTTTGCTTTACTAAGAAAGTCTGTATTACTAAGCAAAAAGTGACTACAAGAAGCAAGACAGAAAATAAAACTAGACGAACTAGTGGGCAGAACTCGTCTTACTGCATCAGCAGAAAAGCAATAACTGACACCAATACGCTGCAAGAAATACCTAATAAATAGCTAAACATATATGAGCAACAACTCGACGTTGGATAACTTATGGAAGTTAATCGCCACAAAAACGTAGCAAGTGTCCATGAACTCTTCGACGAAGTGAAACCACATGCGACGCCAATGAGGATTGATGTAGAGAATTGCTGCAATTGCCAACACCACAACTGTGTAACATACCCCAAAGCTGACATAGAAAACATCCATGTCTATGCAACCATCATCTTCTTGTTCATCATTAGGCATTGGTTGTGATGGTGGTTGTTGTTCATTACAATTGTTTTGCAACGGAGGTCCACGCAAAAAAGGATTCCCTTCATAACTGCTTTCATCGAAAGTGCCAAATTGATATTTCCTCTCAGGAGTTTTGCCCGACAAGTTATTGTATGCCATACTGAAAACTTCAAGATAAGTTATTTCAGTAAGTTGCATAGGGATTTCACTGTTTAAGTTGTTGTAAGAAAGATCCAAGCTTTCTATCAGCTTCAAGTTTGAGAATGTTGCAGGAATAGATCCAGTGAGATTATTGTGCGACAAGTTTAATGTACGTATCTCACTTAAGTTTCCCATGTCCAATGGGATTTCACCAAAGAAATTATTGCTGGAGAGATCTATACCAGACATGAAGTTAAGAAAATTGCCTTGCAACTATAAGACAGCCTTTTAGTCTTGAATTCTACTGCTTCTTCAAAAGTGATTACTAGATAATTTTTTTCCAAGTTATAAATTCTCTCCACTGATGGTGAACCCATCAAGTAGGTATATACAAAACCAAATCCCGAGCCAACTAATGATATCTTGGAATTTGCCTTCAAAGTCAAATTGCTCAAACAAAAGGGCAGATGACCAGAGAGCTTATTTTGTGAAACATCCAAAATGCTTAAATATTCTAAGAAGCATAATTGACAGGAAACTCGCCATCAATACGATTAGCTTTCAAAAGGAGAACACTCAATGATGAAAGATTGCCCATCCAATTCGGAATGGATCCAATAAAGTTGTTATCTTCGAGATCCAACGTCACTAGGGAAGAGCTGTTATTAAATGCATACGTTAATGGACCGCTTAACCTATTATTGGACAGATGGACATGGCTGGTGCAGGATGGGTTGAAGCAAGATGGTATAGAACTAGACAAATTGTTCTCAGAGAGGTCCAAATATTCAAGCCAGACAAGCTTGCAGAAATCACTTGGAACGGGACCCTCAAAATGATTTTTGGACAAATCAACTGCCTCAAGAGACATTTTGACAATCCACGTCGGAAGCTTGATAGTGAGAGGAATTCAAGGGATATGAGATTGGTAAGGGGACCAAAGGCAATATTTCTAATAAATTGGTTTCCAGAGACATCTAATAGATTTAGAGATGACATTACCTCAAAAGCTAAACCAAACGGGGGTGAGACTGTTCATCCTACAGTCCCCTCTCTCTCCTCTTTTTCTTAACAACCCCACTGGGACCTAAGCTGCTAAACTGATTCTTCACAGTTCCATTGTTATAGCATCTTTCACAATCCTATTATTGTAGTTGTTTTAATTGTTTTTTCTCCAACTAGCATCTCTCTTTTTTTTTTTTTTTTTTTTTTAACGGATTGGGTTGTTGAGATTTAGTTTTTTCTTTCTTTTTTAATTTGTTAATAATTTTTTTTTCATATAAGACTTTTGAAATAAAATTTTAAAACATGATTGTTTTATTTTTTTAAGATATATTATTATAATTTATACGATTGATTATTTTTATAATTTTCATATGAAAATTGTGGTGTTGCTTATATATATTCTAAAGAGAGAGAAAGAGCTAAAAATGTGTTTTAAATAATTTGACTTCATTTACAAAAAAATAATTTGACTTGAATTTTTTTCAAAAAATTAATAATTATTTAAAAAAATTCACATTTTTATTTGGTTATATATAAATATATAATTAGAATTTATTTAAACTAATTTTATAGTAGTTTTATTTAAATCTATTCACTTCGACATATTCCATATAATTAAGTGGGTTATATATAGACACAAACACACACCAAGTAGGCACGACCCTACTCTTTTTTTCTTCCTATAATTTATTTTATATTTTTAAAAGTCCGGCCACCAATCTCATGATAGAAAAAAAATTGGGTAATTATTTTAAATCTTGATGTGTTTTGGGATTGGATCACCAAGAGGCAAAAGGAAACTCTTAAAAGAATATACATATTGTCATTACATAAGTGCTATACAAGTTAAGCAGTCATATATAATTGGTCACTTCATTGGGAAAGAAAACATATATATTATTGGTACTTTTAATGTCCTTGAACCAATATTAATTATATCTTTGATATTGATGTTAACACACATATCCGATTATTTTATTCTTATTGTTTAAATTTTATTTCTTTAATTATTTTTATCTTATTAAAATTCTCATTAAATTATTTTTTTAAATTTTTTGATATAATTTTATTTGTTAATAAATTTGATTTTTTAATATATGAATTTTGAAATAAAAGTTTAGAACGTTAATGTTTTATTTTTTAAAAATATATAATTATAATTTATATAATAAATTGTTTTTATATTTTTAAATGAGTGTTTTACATATATATATATATATATATATATATATATATAGAGAGAGAGAGAGAGAGAGAGAGAGAGAGCGAGCACACACACACACACACACGAGCTAAAAATATGTTTTAGATAATTTGGTTCAATTTTTTTAAAAAATAACATTGATTTCAAAAAATTCACAAGTTTTATTTGCTTATATATATATATATATATATATATATATATATATATATATTTATTTATTTATTCGAATTTATCGAACCAATTTTGCTTGTCATTTTTATTTTAATTCGTTGACTTTGATATATTTCTACAATTTAGGTGGTTTTTTTCTTTTAATTTTACCATTTAATCTATATACTTTGAATATATATATATATATATATATATATATATATATATATATATATATATATATATATATATATATATATATATATAGTTTTGTTAACAAGTAACTATATATATATTCGATTTATATTAATCATCAAAAATAAAACTTTTTACTCGCATTATAATATACGAATTATTAGCCCTATATATATAACGGTTGTCCGCTAACAACGATAACGCGGGTATCCAACTAGTGTTTCCTAAACAAGCTAGGAGCAAACCTCTTATATTATTTCCAGAAAGATATAGCTGCTCCAGATTCTTCAATTCACACAATCCTGTACATTTTATCTCAAATCATGTCAAAATCGCGATGAAAGCATCTTATATGTAGGCACACTGTGACTTTTAAATTTACCTTGTGTTGATAGAGTGCCATTGAGCTCACATTCATTGAAAGATAAAACCTTAAAAGTAGGCAATGCTCTGATATTCTGAAGAAAGTTTACTAGAAGAGAACTATAATCCACGAACAATTCTTCAAGGGTGGTTGAATTGAAGAAACTCTCTGTGAAAAAGATTTATGATTTCACATATGAGAACTTAACTGGAAAAAATAAGTCCTATTTCTTATCGAGTGCTAACTCCTATTTTTTATTGACTTTCCTAAAATTGAAAGCTAGTACAAGTAAATGAAAAATTAAAACACCTTTTGATCATAACAACATGAGGTTAGTTGAACGACTTTGAATGGATGAAAGGCTCATTTGAATACAAGTGAAGTTTTAAGACTAAATATTAACATTTGGTAACTTTCAACTAAGCTCGTGGGTTGATTTGGTTGTTTGCTAAGTTTTGAGAATTATAATAGAGTTGGGTGCTTTCTTTTCATGATCAGTGGAGCACTAACTTCAGTTTAATGACATGTTTTACCGATTATTGAAATTGAAAATAAGTGAAAAATTGAATCGGATTCATCGAGTTCACCAACGAAATTAAGTGCTAACTCCTGTTTCTTTTGACTTTGTTAAAGTTGAAAGCTAATATAAATAAATGAAAAATTAATAGACCTTTAATTACAAATAAAAATATAGAAGTTAATTGGACAAACCTGAATGGATGATGGATTCAATTGAATACAAATAAAGTTTTAAATCTAAACATTAATATTTGATAATTTTCAACTAAGCTCCAAAGTCGATCTGGTTGTATGCAAAGTTTCGAAGATTAAAATAGAATTAGATTTTTATTTTCATGATTAGTAGAGTATTAGCTTCGGTTTAATGAGATATTTTATCGATAAACTATTAGAGGTACGGCGAAATAAAGTTTGGATTATCAATTTGATCTATTTTTTTTCATTATTATATGTCATTCTGTTTGATTGAATTGTTTAAAAATAATAATCTAATTTTAATTGTTAACTGAAAAATATATTTTGACATTAATTTAATTTTTTCTTACACAGCATTATTTTAAAAAACAATATTAAAAAAAGACAAACAATGAACAATGCATAGTTCATAATAATTTTATATGGAAATTTTTCTTCTCAACAAAATCATATCAAGTTTTTCAGTTGAGATACATTTGATTTTAAGTTTTAACGATTTAATCAAAAGGACTTAACTTGATAAAAAAGTAACATTTTTAGGACACAATTGATCCAATTGATAGTACGAGTCCTATTTTGTTACAGCCCCAATAATTTAGAGATACAATGTGGCATTTAACGTACTTCTTCCCCACTGGTTGTTCGAATTCTTATATATTTATTCTTGGCTATTGAAGATTCTAGAAATCAAATGGGGTCGGAAATTAAAACCGGCCACGATTCTCGTTCGGGTAACTCGGAATTCCTTTCGCGTTAATCCCTTCTTCTTCTCTTAGGTTTATTAATATAAGTTTGAAGATGATAAATTTTTTCAGTGCATTAGGGTTTTGTTTAGGATAATTTCGGTGTATTTGCTGTTGATTTTTCTATTAGGGTTTTTTAATGATTATGAATGGCGTTGTACTGAATACTGATCCAATGGAACATGCAACCCTAAATGTACATTGTTGATATCTTCTGAGCCTTTGATTGATTTTGCTTATATATTTTTCTTTATGAAAGTGGATCCTGTTTGGAAATTCTAAGAATTAGGGAGTTTGCTTTTCTTTTTTGTAATTTTTTTCTTACTGTTGCACAAGATGAGTGAGGCAGCGTAAAAGGATGGACTCTGTCGGAGTGAAACGGGATATTGTGATGGCTTTTGTAAGATTGCTTGAAATTCTCGTATATTTTTGGTGGGGTTGCATATGAATAGAAAAGAGGGGGATTTATTAGCAATGTAGGGATGCTTGAGTTTATTTGCTTGATTGCTTGTGAAACATCATTGTTGATTCTAACCCGATTGATTCAATGGAATCTTATGTCATTTTTTGTGGTTTACAGCTTACAGGATGGGAAAGGATAGTAAAGCCGGTGGCAAAGCTAAGGATGAGGAAATCAATGATTCAAAAGGGAGAAACGTTGCTAGCAGATCATCAACTAGTTTGGGTACTGCGTCTGATACATCTGGTCTAAGAAGGTCAGCTAGAGAAACATCATCGAACAAAAACGTGACTCCAAGCCCTTCAAGTACGCGGAAGTCTGAACGTCTTGAGAAGCGAACCTCTACGACTCCTCCAGTTGCGAGGAAGTCTGAGAGATTAGTCGAGAAAAAAGTTTATCAGGTCCTTTGAGAAGGTCTGAGAGGAGTAAGAATCAATCCTCATCTAGTTCTTCTGGTTCGAAGAAGTCTGGTAAAAGCTCGGGCTCCTTAGCTATGAATAAAAAGCACAAGAAAGAGAAGAGTCTGACACAGCTTGAAGCTAAAGAAGTTGAAAACAGTGAGAAACATGCTATCACAGCTGTTCTGGATGAAGCAAAGAGAATGGATGCTCGTGCTTATAGGGCATTGTTCAAACGACAACCAAAGAAAGCTAATATGGAAGGTAGCAGAGTAATTTTTTTCATTCTATCTTAATTTCTGTCCATAAATTGTTTCGAATCTTTCTTCATGACTATTAATGTATTGCAAAATCTGCAGCATTGTAGGGCATCATGACCTGTGTGGGCTTTCTTGTATTCTATAGAACAAGTGTATCAAGTATTTTTCTTTAATCATTCTAATACTTTTCTGCTTGACTTGCTAGGTCGTTGTGAGGAGATTAAGAACAAGAACACTAATGGCAATGATCGCAGAGATGGTGCTTCTGAGAATGTTGATGGGGGTGGTGAATGCAGTCAAAGGCAGGTTGAAGAATTGATAGATAGATGGATTTTGAGAGATTCTGGGAAAAGTTTGGAAGGAAATTCCATGGTAAGTGAACATGTAAAAGAGACGTTGGAAAATAATGGTGGAACCAAATCTCCACATAAATGCCAGAAGCTCACATTCTTAGAGGAAGTCCATCAATTTAAAGAAGGGGATGGTAGGGAAGATCTCAGGAGTGATGACAGTCTGGTACTTTCATCTCATAGAACTTTATCTAAGCTGGCGAATAATGTTGCTGAAATGGAACAGAAAAATTTGCAGGCAGAGTTGGCCAATCTGACTGTAAATAGGACACCTGGGGCTGATATTGAGCTGGAGAGTGGTTGCAAGGTGGAGGTGGTAATAGGGTTGATGCCTTTTAAACGTAAAAGAATTATTGACAACTTGAATTCTGATGCTACAGCAATGTTTTCAAATAAAGATGCTGATGCAGCTTCACATGAGAGCGGCAGAACAGATTCTGTGGAGAAGTGTCCTACGGGCTCCAAAAGGAAAAGGTTTGCCTTGCAAGGATTCACATTTTTTATTGCTTGAGATGTTGGTTATTTTATTTAGTGTGATTCTTGTGATCTTGGAAAAGGTATAAGTAAATCATAACAACGCATGCACGAAGTTTATGACAGTAACTTGAAAAATTAAGTTGATCTTTATGTTGTCATTGTTGATTTTATCATTCATGTTGCTACAATCTTTCTCTGGTGGAGCATGTGGTCATGCTTTTTGCCATCACGTTATACCGTCTGGCATGCTCATTTGCTGGTCATCTGCTCATCTTCTTGTGCAACCTTTTAGAGATTACTGTTTAAAAATAAGGTTTATTGATTAGTTCAAACTTGAATTTTAATTGCTTTGGAATTCAAGAGTTTCTAGCTGATGTGAGCATTGATCTGAATTTTTTTTTTAATTTTTTTTGGACACAATTACTTGTGTTGTGATTGATTAGGAGCATGAACGTGGAAGCATTTCCTGTCCTTAAATAGCTTTGATCTTGTATTATTTTTGCATTTGGTGTTTTTAGTTTGATATTGCTGTCAACTTTAAACTATTATATATCCTTGCATTAGTAGTGTGGGATAAAGTGCTTTTTATGTTTCTTTGGGGTGTTATGCTCTAGTGCCTCCCAGGGAGCATCTGCTGAATTTGTGGAGATAGGAAAACTCTTTACTTTTGCAGCTTTTGGACGCAATTGTTTTTTTAAACATTGTGAATGTAGAAGGGTTAGATGGCACAAATACCAACAATTATGAAGATAGTGATTATGAAGACAATTATTATTATGATTTAATTATTTTATGGGTCTATTATTTTCCTATGCTCTTGCATCTGTTTTTATGGTACATGGTTGTAACTTTGACCTGTATGATACATGGACCTTGCATTCAATTAAAGCAATAACTTCCAGCACATGAGAGACAGCAAAGATGAACTTTGATATCCATATTTATTAGATATTTTCAGTTACTACGGCTAGAGCATTTTCAGATATAAAATGCTCTCATACGATTTTTGAAAGTGCTAATCTTAAGGTGGTGAGCTTTTTAGATGTCTGAAGTTCAAATTGCTGTCCTCTTAGCCTTTGTCTTTTTAGAAATCACGTCAATTATGAGAGGCTTAGTTGCTGAAATTTGAATTGCATGAAAAGATGGTTTCCAGAACGTATAGGCTGATGTTGATAATTGTAAGTGAACACAGGCATAATGTATGTAGTACCAATGCATCAGGGTTGCATACCTTTATGGTCCTCAATGAGGTTTTCCAACTTCAATACTGGTGTACAATGAAGGTGCTAGGCTCAGGATCAGAACCAATGTGACTGCAATTCATTAATCACTTGCAGTTCACCGTCTCGTGCTTTTATTGAATCCAGTCCATGTTGGTGGTCCCTGAGGTATTTAGGTTGAAATTCATATTTTTTGGTTTATTTTTATCCTTGGAGTCCTCCATTGGCAGACATTCATGTGAGTCAAAGCCAATGTTCTTTAGTGGTTGGTTGTAGGTAACAAGTAAACACTCAATGTTGGACCACCAAGCAAGATAAAGTCAGCTTAATAAGTTTGTTTATGTATTTTAGTTTGGGTTACTGTAGATATTTTGTTCAGGATTTTATCAATGATACTCTGTTGTTTCTTACATATTTCCTATTTTGGTCTCTTTTTGGTTTGGTTCTTGTGTAAGAGCATCCATATTTTGGTTGGAGAGCCTTTGTTTTGAATAGTGAGTTTGATATATCAAAATCAGAGATATTGCATTATTCTAGTGGACTTTAGGAGTCTTTTGTTCTTAAAGGTAAAAGAAGACCTATATTGGCTATCTTCATTGAGTTTTGCACCTTTAATGTTCTCTTCTCTCTTGCCTTATATCTCCCAAGGTGGCAGATGTGATTTTTTTTTTCCTTGATCAGTAGTTGAATTATAATGTGCGTGCACAGATTGTGAAAAAACTAAGGATTCAATTAAAATATATAATTTTTTGACCAATAGTTTCTTCTTTAATTTTTCTTATTTGTGTACTTTGCAGGGTCAACCACCACTTGATTCCGCAGGAGCATTGCTCCTGCAATCCAAAGTTAAACGATGATTCATGTGGTTCCACTTTAGCTAAGGTTGATTCTTTCCCTATCCTTATTCACTGCTTATGCTGCTATCATTTCTGTGTGTCATTTTTCAGCCTTTGAAGTTTCTCTAACTCCTTGATTGAACATTCATTGAAAAAAAAGGAAGAATTTTTTTTTCGGATCAATATTTCTTTCAGCCTCAGACTTAATTTCTCTTTGAGATGGAATGGTAATGAATGATATGGCTCTGCATTTTTAGATCACAATAAAACCTTAGCTGTTGAGGGCATCTTCCTTTCAAGTCTGTGCATTATCATGGCACTTCTACTTGCTTTATGTCTTCCTAGTCTGTTTGGGAAATATTTTGCAGAGGGTTGATTCTCTCTTATTGCTATGTGCCTGAAAGATGTTTTCTCCAGATGTCTCTTAGGTTCAAATGATAAGGACGGAGCCACCCTATTTTTAGCGTGTTGCTAAGTGACGTTTGTTGTAGAAAAGCAGGAAGAAACTAGGACTGGAGTGTGCTCAGCTAATGTTTCTACACATGTTAAACAGTAGTTTTTCAAAGCTTAATTTGTAGTCCTGGACTCTCAGTGTTTATAGACCATGAATCTAGTAGTCAAAATCACTTGACATTGCACCTTTTTTTAATTTTAATTGCTGTTACATCCATAAGATAAAATTGGCATAACATTCAGCAAAAAAAATGACAGTATTGTGTATTCAGTTAAATATGTGTTGTGCCTGCGATTGCATACCCTTATCATTTTGTTCAACACTAGGGGCAGAACTAGAATTAGAAAATGGGGGTGCCGAAAATGGGAAAAAAAGAAAAAAGAAGCTTCTAATAAGCAATAAAAACCTACAAGAGATAATGCATAACTTTTTTCGGGTGCAAAAATACATATTTCCTAAGAAATATGTTTTATTTTCAAGGTATAATAAAAAAATTTCTGAATTTTTGCTGAAATATAAAGTTCTGCAAAGTTTAGGGGTGCAGAGTGCATGTTTTCTGAGAAAGAAGCCTTAATTTTGAGGGTATAGTTAAAAACTTTCAAAATTTTAGGATTAAACTATAGACTTTTTTAAAGTTTTTTTTTTTTTTAATTTATATTTTGGGGGTGGGGGGTGTTAGTTGCCATGGCTCCCTGGCCTCTAAATGTAGTTCCACCCCTGTCTAACAGCTCATTTCTATGTTGGCAACCAATTCTGTGCTCAAGAATCATTGTCTGTTTACCTATTGAGGTCCACTATATTATGCCATGTTGAGATGATGCCATGACGAATAATTAAGCTGTGGCTTAATTATTTGACTGTTTTTTTCCATGATTTACTATCATCTTTTGTGAAGACCATTTGTATTCTCTCTCTCCGTCTCTGCCCCTACCCTCTTTGCGTGAGTTGAAACAGTATCCAACTTTGTCTCGAAGATCCTTTGATTTCTTATCGTATTTCTGTTGTTTCATTCATGCCATGGAAGTAGGCTGTGGCTTATTGTGTCATTGTTCCTGAAAACTTGTGAATAATAGTTTATTTTATCCCATGACTTAACATTTCCCCTATCAATATTGTAATCATTTTGATGTGCTGAATTAGGATAGAGGGGGAATTGAAGCCGATGTCACTGCAGGACTTGCAGAACAGTGTATCCCAGATTTACAACATAAAAAGTCTTCTCTAGATCCTCAGTTCGATGGCAACCCAAATACATGTCTCATCTGCAAGCTTGGTGGAAAGCTCTTGTACGTAACCTTCTTTTTATTATTGCAAATTTCATTTAGTAATAGGTGAGCTTGGGGAGTTAGCCACTGGTTTGGTTAAAGCTGCATGGATATAAGATGCCTAAATTAATGATGATGATAATAAAAAAATGTAGCCAACAAAAAGACTATTTGATGCAATCAACAGTAGTTGCTATTCCTAAGGATTCTATGTTATGAAGCTTGGGTTGGCCTTGTTTTCCTTATTTCTTCTATCAATATTCTAATATTTGCTGGAGTTTCAGCCACTAAGGAAGTGTTATTATATCCATACATTAGTCCAGACCCCTTTCTTCTTTGATTTAGATCCTTAGCTTCCTCAATTTTCTGCACCTTAGCCACCATAAAACACACTTGTGGAGGAATCTTTATAACCATTTATTCAGCAATGTAATCTTTCAACAAGTGGAATGCAATATTTTTACTGAATATTCTCAGTTATACTGAAGGATGATTTCTGAGAACCCTAGTGTGGTTCCAAAATCCTTACTGGTGTGTTGCTAGTTGTCTCTTATTTTATGTATTGGTTTGTCTCTTGATAGTTGGACCTCACATTGGAACCCTAGAATTCCTTCTTGTGCTATATCAATATTTGACTGGTCTCTGTTGCCTTTTGCTCAATCCAAACACCACAGACTGAACTTTTAAGGGATATTTAAGTCAAATAATTCCTAAGTATACAAAACAGCTGCAAACTCTCCCTTAACTTCTCTTTTTTAAGTTCATCTCTTTCTTTCCACCAGCTCTCTACTCTTTTTTATTGTGAACTGATGCAAACAAGTATTGACCATCTTTCAGTTTGTTCAATTGTATTTGTTACAGTACAAATTGCAGGAGAAGAATGAACACAAAGCGTAATACATGCACTTCAGTTTCATTTTAATTATTGGAAAATAAATTAAGCGGGTTATAGCTTTTCCTAGGAATGGTCAAACAACACACATTGAAAACACATTAGTATAAAACATAGACATGATGTTATGGCTAGCAGCGGATGAAACTCTATGGTAAGGAGTTGAAGGGCCCTAAAAGCATTGAACCGACTGATAAAAAACTTCAGAGTTTCATGCTTTCAAGTCTATTGTTTTGGTCTGTTGCTCCTTTTCTGATAATGTAGGACAATTTGGTTTAGCATTCTACAAAGGATTCTTGGTGAGCAAGGGTTGGAGAATTAGGGATTTTAGGTAGGAACTAGGGTTGGGATTTTTTGTCTCTGGAATAGGATGGAGTAAGGATGTTTTTAAGGGTTTGGGGGTTGTTCTGTAGCCCTCAATAGTAATTGAGGTTACTGTAGCAACAAAAAAGATAGAGGGAAAGTGAGAAGAAGGAAGAGCCCTTGGAGAAAAGAGACGAGGAAGAAAAAAACAAGGCCACACTGATTCATCTAAATCAAATACACATAATTCCATTTTTCGAAGACCCCTAGATTATATAGAATAGGTGCTCCTTTTATAGGCACCAAAAACATAGTAGTCTTTTACTAAATAGGAAATAGAAATCTTAGAAGGAAAAGTTATAAACTTAAATTAAAACTCCTAATTAAAATTCTTGATCTAAAATAAACTAAGATCCTGAAAAGTATTAATATGCCTAAGTAAAACAAATTTTTAAATGGTCTAGTGGAACACTAGAATATGCAGAATTAAAATAAAATAACCTAATTTAATAACTTCTTTCTCTTTGTAAGCATCATCTGAGACTTAATTTGTGAAGCTGTTAAATGGTAGAGTTTGATTAATGGCTAGGAGAAAGAGAAAGAAGCGAGATATGCAGAAGAAGAAGGTGTAAAAAGTTGATAAACATGCCGGTAAAAATTTAATAAATTGAGGGACGATGTATGTACTAGTAGAATTGGCACCATGCTTGCTTTGCCAAACAGTAGGCAGATTAGGGAATCACACACACACATACTCAAAAAAGCTGTCTGCCTGCCTTTTGATTTAAGTACTTCCATGAATTTTTTTTTAATTTTTTAAGCTTCAGTTTTCAATTTTTGTTAGACTTTAAAAAGTTGTTAATATTTTTTTCACCTGACAGATGTTTTTTTTTTGGGGGGGGTGGGGGGGGGGTATCAGAGATTTTCTCAGTTTTTTTAAAAGTCTGCAATTTGCACAGCAAAAAAAACTACCAAATTCATAGACTTTGTACCATACAAGGTACATACAAAATAAGTAATCTATGAAGTTGAAGATTTGGTAGAAAGTTTTGATGTAGGACGATTTTGGTTTTATGTCCTACAAAAAGATCTGTGGTGAGCAAGGTTCAAAGAATTAGGGATTTTAGGTGAGAATTAGGTTTATGATTTGATATATGTGGAATTGGGATTGTTGCTATAGCTGTGTATAGCAATCCATGGTATGGTACTTAGCGAAAAGAAGATCAGAAAGAACACACAAGGCTGCAGCCCTTAATTTAAAAGGGAACACTCATGGTTTCATTATTCAAAGTCCTACGATTACATAGTGCAATTGCTTTTTTTATAAGAGTCAAAACCGCAATGTTTTGAATGTTTCAGCTTTTCATAACAATTAAGCATTTTCACACCCTCCACTTAAATAATAATAATAATAATAATTGTTATAATTATAAATAAATAAATAATCATATTTTCTTCTTTGTGCTTCTAAGTTTCCTCATTTTGAAATTCATCGTAGTAGTTTTTTTTTTTGCCTGCCTTTTGATGAAATCCTGATTCTGCCCCTAAATTTAAGATTCTCAACTAGTATTAATATTCCTTGGACAAATTCTTAAACAGTCTAGATTTCCACTAAACACTTTAATATATAGAATTTAAAATCAAATTAATGTAATTCAGAAACTTCTTTCTCTTTGACATCACTGGTGTAGACTCCTATTATTATTTTTAGAACCCAAATAACAATGCAAAACTCTTCTTTATTTTGTATTTAACTTGCCCTTACAAGCTTCCAGTCCATTTGCAGTAACAGTTCCTGGAAGTCCTAAACAATTCATTTTTAGTGTACTATTGAATAGCTGCTCAAAATATTTTTATCTACTCACATTCATGTGAACTTATAATTCTATTTTACTATTAGGTTGCCTTGGGCTAGGTCAGATACCTCAATTGCTTATCAAACTTGAAGCCTCCTTTATTCGCTAACATAAGTTTGCATGTTGTTTTACTTTGAGGTTCAGTGTTTATAGGATGAATTTTGTTATATATATCTGGTTTCAGGTGTTGTGAGGGACAAGGTTGCAAAAGAAGCTACCATCTTTCTTGTCTAGATCCTCCTTTAGAGGATGTTCCCCTTGGAGTTTGGCACTGTCTTGCCTGTGTTAGGAAGAAGTTGGAGTCCGGTATACATTCAGTTTCGAAGGGAATAGAGTCAATTTGGGATTCCTGTGAAGTGGAGGTGGCAGATGACAATGGTATGTGAAATTTTATTATAAGATTTCAGTTTTGTTGTGAACCCTTGCATAAGTTTATAAATTCCCTGCAATTGTGGCACTCATTCTCCATTTCGAATTATTTTCTAAAGTTGCTGCTTTTGCTGAGATTTCTTTTTAGTAGCTCTGTGATGATTGTGTAGCCCATGGTATGAATTTCTTTGTGCGATGATATTTATGTTAGGAATGCAAAGGCGGATGCAATTTTATGTCAAATACAAAGGTCTTGCTCATGTTCATAATCGCTGGTTGCCAGAGAATCAATTGCTTCTTGAAGCTCCTTCGCTTCTAGCAAAATTCAACCAAAAAAACCAGGTTCTAGTATTATAATGTTGTGCTGGTATCCATGTTTCTATGTTGGGTCAATAATTTTATGATGAATGGACACAAAGTAACAATCATTTCCTTTCTGTCATGCATCAGTTTTCCTCTTACGAGAAGTTTAATGTTCAGGTCACAAAGTGGAAGCAAGAATGGACTGTGCCACATCGTATGTTACAAAAGCAATCATTAATGTCTCCCAACAATAATGAAGAGAATTGCAGGGGCCATTCTGGCAATATTCTAGCTTGCCATTTTGAGTGGCTTGTTAAATGGCGTGGCCTTGATTATAAGCATGCAACCTGGGAGTTGGAGACTGCTTCTTTCATGAATTCACCTGAAGCTCAGAGCCTCATGAGAGATTATGAAAATCGTCATGCGAAGGCTAAACGAGCAGAGTTTTTATCTAGAATAGATAAGGTGTGCATGGTTCAATACGAGAACTCATTTATTATCTTCTATGCACTCTTTACTTCAAACTCACGCTGTATTCATCCTTATAGATGCATATTTATTGGGGTAAAAGCTTGAATTCTAATTAGTTCACAAAAGAGATCAAAATGTGGCAATTGTAAAATTACAAATTTTGCGGTATCTGTCCCTTTAAAAGATTGTTACTAGTTGACCACTTTGCCTGCTAGTCTGTAAGTTCGTGCAAAACTGGTCTTGATATGAAATCCAAATACAAGTAGAATTTTTTCCTGCAACTTAAAGGCTACTGATGTTGGCTTACAAAGAATATGCCTAGTTTTATGTGGGAAAAAACCAAAAGAGATATCTTATTAATCTTGCTTATGGTGATTTAATGCACTTATGTGGATTCACTTGATGTGGTTATTTATTTATTTTTTTTCCTGACTGAGTTTTAGTTTTTGGAACGTGCTTTGTTAGTTTTCTTTTATGTTTATAAATCCTGGCCAGTTGGTTTGCGATTAATTACCTGTAGTAACTCAAGATGAAAAAGGGTTCATTGGTTAAATTGTTGCAGTTGTCAGCTGGAGGTTCACCTGAATTTGATAATAATCATCTGGACTTTGTCAACTATCTTCGTGAGTACTGGCACAAGGGAGAGAATGCTGTTCTTATTGATGATCAGGTGTGTGATCAGTTAACTTTTCAGTGAATCTAATACTTATTTTCTGTAAAAGACTAATGAATAGATGGTGGAACCTTGAGGGCGATGGGTGATCAAATGATGGTCTTTTAGTTAAAAATCAGGCTTGGGACATTTTGAAATGCAGTCTAATGACATTTCTGTCTCTGTTATGTATGTTCTTATATTAATGAATGTTACCATATTTCTTTGCCAGGGCTTTAAAAATTGTGTAGGTTAGAAGTTTCAGTTTTTATGATTTACACCTATCCCCAACCCCCTGGAAACATTCAATTTGTTAGGTTATTGTGGTTCGATACCCTACCATGTTAGTTGACAAAGAGATCCAGATGATCATTAGTTTTTTTGTGATTATCCGAAGTTGCATGTGAATGATTATGATGAGTTCATTGCAGGAACAAATCACAAAGGTGATTTCTTTTATTTTGTCATTGTCATCCAATACCCGTTGGCCTTTTCTCATCATCACAACTCCTGCTGCACTTCATTCATGGGAAGAAGAGTTATTTCGTTTAGCGCCATCTCTATATGCAGTGGTTTATCATGGAAACAAAGACATACGGAAAAGTATTAGGAAGTTGGAGTTTTACAATGAAGGAGGTTGCATTATGTTTCAAATACTTATAACATCACCAGAAGTTATTGTTGAGGTCAGCATGCAAGGTTATTTGGGAGATCAGTTCTCATGTTGATTTGATTGCTTATTAAGTTCTCCTTGCTTATTAACTGATGCATGTGGATTTGAATTTTCATATTGCATGCTGCTTATATAGTATGACATGCATGATGATTTTCATGGAATTTATTGTGATAGAAAAAGAAAAGATAAGAAAAGAAAGAGAGGACTATGCTACTGTACTTGCTAATTAAAAAAAAAAAAATTGCCATGTATGGAGACTCTTATTGGTTGATTTGCTGTGTCATTTATTATTGACTTCTTTATGGTTCTGCAGGATCTAAATGTGTTTGAATCAATGAAATGGGAAGCCGTGATAGTGGATGAGTGCCAACGCTCCAGAATACATTCACATTTTGAACAAATAAAGGTGCTAAGAACTGCTATGCGGCTTCTCCTTGTAAATGGTCAGGTTAAGGTGGGTGCATGTGTTCTTCATTTTGTTCCCTTTTATGCTTTATTCTTGGCTTCCACAGTCTTTTTATGGGTGCTTTATTCAATGTACTGGATTTGCAGGATGGTATCACCGAGCACCTGCTGTCACTGCTTGTTCATCAGAGTGATCTAAATGGTAGTGAAGGCTTGTTCACTAATTCAAGCCCTAAGGCTGGCAATTTGAAGGAACGGTTGTTGAAATACATTGCAAATGGTTGCAAACCGGACTCCTCTAAGCTTGAAGAATACTGGGTTCCTGTACAGTTATCCCCCATGCAACTTGAGCAGTATTGTGCTACTCTACTTTCAAATTCTTTGTCACTTTGCTCATCCTCAAAGAATGATCCTGTTGGTGCCCTTCGCGATATTCTTATCTCTTCTCGGAAGGTTGGGCTGATTCACCTTTAAATTAATTTACATAGTTGGGTATTTTTTGACTGGAAATTCTAAACCCCTTCATGTGGTTCCATAAGCTTTAGAAATTCTCATTTTATTTTTGTTTTCAGCTATTCATAATCTGTTATGATCAATTTTTTCTTTTGGAATTATCAGAAAACCATGATTTATTTGATCATAGTTTTGGGTAATTTTTGGATTGAAACTCTTGACAGTTTCTTCAACCATGGAGATATGTTACCTATTGATTTGATCAATGGGATTTTTGTATCTGTTACAATTTTGATTTATTTACCAATTGCTAATGAGATAGAAAGTAGATATTGTACTTGTGCTTTTCCAATAGCTAGTAATGCATGCATGGTGATTGTGGACAGTGTTGTGATCATCCCTACATCATGGATCCATCACTACAAATTTCATTAACGAAAGGCAGTAAAGAAGTTGACATTTTAGATTTTGGAATAAAAGCAAGTGGCAAGCTACAACTCCTGGATGAGATGCTTTCCAGCATAAAAGAGAAAGGATTAAGAGTGCTGATCCTTTTTCAGGTACATGGTTTACTGTCTACTTGATATCATTTTTGTTTTAAAAAATGTTCTTTTGCATGTGTTTTTGTTTGTTTGTTTTTTTTTTTTGCTTCAAAGTCTGAATTATGCACACTCGAAAGTATTCTTAGTTGCCATATGAGGATTGTATCGTAGTACTAGACAAAATTCTTACATTGACTTTCCTTTACGAAACCTTTAATTTCTGCATTATGTTCTACAATTTTCCAAGGAAAAGCAAGCTAATAATTTTGTTGATTTGCTCTATAGAAATTACTTGAACAACTGGTCTTTGGGAAAGGATAATCAATTATGGAATTAAAACACGATATTTTACATATCAGAATCAGATACAGGCAAACTTTTACTGTATCACAAGAGGGTTTTCAGCTATTTTTATTTTTCATTTCACTATACTACAACTGTGCTGACCTGTTACATAATGGTAACAGCAGTTATGCTTTAAAAAACCTAGGTTTTGGCCTATTTTTTCCTTTTGGTCATAACAACCTCTGTTAACCATTCTTCACATTGCCATATATTTTCAACAAGATGAAGCTTCTCAATCTTAAAATTTTGCTTCTGATATTCAGATCAACTATTTTTCTTTTCTTTTCTTTTTTTCTTTTTTTAAAGAAATATTGAATTAGGAAGGTTTTGTTGCGAGTTCTATGTTTTTGTTGTTGTATCCTGTTAGATTGGTGTATGTGTACTCCTGGTTTAAGAATTTAATATTAGTTTTTTGTGATAACCATTTTCATATTAATATTCTTGCCAATCCTTTTATTAGTCAAGGGTCATGTAATCGTAATCTAATTTGTTCAATTTTTTTATTTGTTTTTGGAATTAATTCATTGGAAACTTTATGATTAATATTATCAACTTTATGTTGAAGGAAGATTTTCTTCTTCTTCTTTACTCTCTTTGTTTTTAAGTATTATCAATAATTATCATAGATTCTCATTATTTTTAATGTAGCATGCTCATGCAAACTTGTCTAATGTGTCTAATGTGAAGTTTTCAATGGGATATTAGCCTTTTAGGTTGATTAGCAAAGATAATTAGTGGCAAATTGGCTGAATTATGTGTGGTTTTTGGAGTTCATATAGGCGTAGAGAGGAGTGTGATTTAGGTTACAATTAAAGCTAGAGGCGATCAAGTTTAGGTTTTGGATCCTGATGCATTAGTCTTGTTGGCCAGAGTATTGTATTTGCTTTTTGCTATACTTATAATAGAATTAGAGATTATGAGTACTGAGATGCCTACAGATGTTAGTGGATTCTTCCAAATAGAAAAGTTTATGAATGACTCTCTCTCTCGCACGCCCTCATTGCTTCAACTGCAGCAAAAGTTGACATACAAATCTATATATTGGAGAGAGAAGGAGGCATCTAGGTACTGGGGTGGATGGTTTGTGTTGGGAATTGTATTTGTTGATGCCTCTTCTGATGGGAGATTCTTAATATTGAATTAATTGTTATTAGAGTAACAAAATCCATTACAGGCCTATAGGACAATATCTTAATATACATTAACTATCCTAAAGGTTTGTTTTGCATTTTCAAATAGCAAATTAGTTTTTCCATCACCCCTTGGAAGATCAGAATAAGTTAGCCTGAGTTGGACATTATTGAGTCCTTGCAATATAAGGTAAACATTAAATTCCTCGACATAAAGAACCAGGATGCATATCTAATATGTACAGTGAGTCTCCTGTATAGACCATTTCTCACCGATTCCTATCTCAGAACTCCTGAGCATAGTTTAACAACAAAAGTCACCATATCATTCACACTCAATTCAATCATATGCATTTGTGAAGATGTTAATTCAATATGAAATAGTTGCTTGCATTTTGGATATTGAGAATGCTTTCTTAATCCTTGCTTATGCATTATGGCCTTTCAAATGATTCCATATGATTTGTCATCTTGATTACCTTTGTGAACAGACTGGATATTTGTTTTACCATTCCTCTGTCTCTCTTATCCATATGTTTGTTCTCGCCTTGTACATTTTTCATAGTCATATTATTCTGAGCATATTTTTCTTACCTTACACATTAGATTTGTTTTACAGTCTATTGGAGGTTCTGGAAAGGATAATATTGGTGATATTTTGGATGACTTCGTACGTCAAAGATTTGGTAAGGGTTCCTATGAACGTGTTGATGGACATGTACTCCGTTCAAGGAAGCAAACTGCTTTGAACAACTTCAATAATCATCAAGAAGGGACGTTTGTGTTCTTATTAGAAACCCGTGCTTGTAGTCCAAGCATCAAACTTTCATCTGTGGATACTGTTATCATATTTGCTAGTGATTGGAACCCAATGACTGATATAAGGAATCTGCAAAAAATAACACTACATTCACAGTTTGACCGGATAAATATATTCCGTCTATACTCTTCCTGTACTGTGGAAGAAAAAGTTCTAATCATTGCAAAGCAAGATAAGACACTCGATAGTAATTTACAGAGCATAAGCCGGGGTGCTAGTCACATGCTGCTGATGTGGGGGGCTTCATATCTCTTTGACAAATTGGCAGAGTTTCATTGTGGCAATAACCCTACCTCGAGTGGAAATACATTGTTTGAGCAATCACATTTGAAAGATGTTATCCAGGAGTTCTTAACCATAATAATTCAGAAGGGAAAAGACAATACTCCAAGTAACTCTATAATTTTGAAGGTTAAACAAAATCAAGGAAGTTACACTACTAATTTTCCATTGCATGGTGAGCAAAACATTCAATTGTTGGATGAAGAGCTGCCTCATATGTTTTGGAAAAAACTGCTTGAGGGAAAACAGCCACAGTGGAAATATAGTTCTGGTTCCTCTCAGAGGAACAGAAAAAGGGTTAAATATATTGATGACATACAGAAGAAATCTGAAGTTGAGGGTGATGACGTTGTGAAGAAGCGCAATAAAGTGGCCAACAATAGCGCTGATTCACCTTCTCTAAAAGCTGCTCCAATAGGTAAATGATTTTTTCTCTTCTGATTCGATGTTTTGGTTTGTTTCTTATCCTGTATGCACAGATGGTTTTCTTGTCAAGAGTCTTAGGTGGCAAATTTTGTGGGATTTCCTCAATTTTTTTAATTAACATTCACAAAGTGTCTATTTCTGCAGGAACTTCTGGAGCTCCAGTGCGTAATATGTCTCGATTCATGCCAAGTTCAACTGGCTGTCTTAACACAACTGATGCCAATCATGTTTCCAACATCACACATTTGAATAGTAATTTATCAGAAGTACTGAGAGCTAATATAGTTGAGTATAATGAAAGAATGAATTTGCATGATTCCGAGAAGAGTCTTCATCTCGTTTTGAAGCCAGAGATAGCTAAACTTTGTGAAATTTTACAACTCCCAGTACGTATCTCATCCCTCTGAAAAAGTTAATTTCTCTAGCACATGTTCATGAATGCTGCAGTAGGGTCTTTGATATGGTATATTGGGTCTGCCTTTCCACCGCTATTCTTAGTGGTTTCAGAATTGATTTGAAGTATAGAAATAAAGAAGAAAAAAATCCTGTAAACACTACTTTTGTGCATGCAAGATCCCTGGTATTGCCAAGGGATTGAATAAGCGTTTGAGGTCTTGATAAGATAAATATACAATGAATTCCTAAGCCTAGGCAGCATTGCATTGTTGGACACTGTTAAATTTCAATTTCATTGAATTCCCATTTGAAATTGAATATCATCACCATCAAATATTGCCTTTGAATTTTATTTTTTGTGTTAAGTTGTTGTTCTCTCCTCAATTGCATCACAAATTTATCCCTCCAACTTTGTTGAAGTTGGAAAATTTGTGTCATTTTATGTTTCTAAGCATTCTGATAGTGATGGTCTGCTATCTTTGCCCTGTCTCATCAAGTGTCCCCTTCGGGTTTTGAGAGGCAAATCTCATGGGCCACAGAGTAATATTGCTTCTTTTTTTTTTTTTTTTTTAGTTTTTTATTGCGCATTGTAATGCAAATAAATACTTGAGAAGAAATAAGGAAGGCTTAAAAAATAAAAGAAAACCTTCTCTGGCTTTAATTTGCATACCTTGCCAAGAATCAACTAATCAAATTCTATCTTTGCCCTACCAAAACCTGAGGGAAATAATATGTTTACTGCTTTTCATGGGTTCTTTTTTCTTTAACACTATGTTTACATTGTTTCTACTACTCTGGGATTATGAATTTGTTGGAAGTTTCTGGGTCATGGAAGGCTTTAAAAATAAAAGAAAACCTTCTCTGGCTTTAATTTGCATACCTTGCCAAGAGTCAACTAATCAAATTCTATCTTTGCCCTACCAAAACGTGAGGGAAATAATATGTTTACTGCTTTTCATGGGTTCTTTGTTCTTTAACATTATGTTTACATTGTTTCTACTACTCTGGGATTATGAATTTGTTGGAAGTTTCTGGGTCATGGATCAGCAAACATCAATATTTTCATAATTGATCTCAAGCTTATGCAGCAGTCTTTCATCTGTGATGTCATTATGTTGATATGTTTCACTATTGATTCAGGAAAATGTCAAGGTCATGGTGGAACGATTTCTGGAATATGTACTGAATAATCACCATATCAGTATAGAACCAGCAAGCATATTGCAGGCATTTCTGATATCCTTGGTTAGAACCTCTTTTTTCTATATTTCCTTGCTGTTTGATCTTTTATTTACTTGTGATGAAAATATTTCACCCTCAGATTGAAATATAATCAGTTTGTAACCACTATAAAACCGTGCATTACCATGGATCATGTTGGATCATGGTTGTTTTACATGCCTTTCTTGTAAAGGAGATTTTGCAAATGGAATTTGCAATAGCTTTATTATCTTCTTGGTTGGTTTTGAATCTGACAGATCTCTAAATGCATGGCATGATGCCTTTGCCCAACCATTCCTGTTTTTGCAATGTGACTCGTTGTCTTTAACAATTTATAACAATTGAGTTTCGAAAACTGACAAGCAGGTTGGAAGCTTCGTATCCTCTGTTGTGGTCACTTTTACACCTTAGATCTAAAACAGTAGTACATAGGAACTAAAAAGAGAATGGATTGACAGGGATACAAGATTTGCAGGGAAAAATATGACCTTTTATTCTCTTTGTGAATAAGTTGATTGTTGTAGCGTAGTGAAGGTTTATAGAGTGGGCTTTTCATGTGAATTGAGGTTGGAAATCATCCTTTCTGATTATAGAGTGGGAGTGGGCTGTTCATATTCTACAACCTCCTCTATTTAAACGTAAAATAAGTTGATTAGAAATGTGAAATTCTAAGTGCACTTGGAAGATATGGAGTCTTGTTTCTTAGGCCCAATCTATTTCTCCAGGAAAGAGATGAAAATAATTTTATGGGAAAATATGCTGCTGGTAAGTTACTGCCATTAGCAAACTAAAACAAGCTAATTCATTCTATTGGTAGGACTTTTTTTCATAGGAAGAAATTAACAGTGTCGATGAATGATTTTCTCTTTATTTTTCCTAATTGGATTTAAGAATTTTGGTGCTGGCATTCCTGAATCCAGAAATCTGTCACTTTTTCCATGTTTCTCCTCACGCTTCCCTTTCTGGTCCTTTTGCATTCATTTGTGTGTACATTTTTTACCTGAGCATTTCAATATCTATGAGAAGTACTGAGCATGTCTAGCTATTTTCCTTGCTTGTAAACTGTGCTGGTGGGTGCATGCATAAATGTTTGATATTTTTGCTAATGGCCTACTCTACTTTTTTTGTTCAAATTGTAGTGTTGGACTGCAGCTTCCATGTCAAAGCACAAACTTGATCACAAAAAATCGCTTGCACTTGCGAGACAGCATTTGAATTTTGGCTGCAGGAAAGACGAGGCAGATTTTGTTTGTTCAAAGTTGCAATGCCTGAAGAAAGTATTTCTTTATCGTACAGGGACTTTCAACGTGGCTGCCTCTCCAAAAGCTGCAGATTTTTCAAATGAAGATCTCAGTAAAAATCAGTCAAATGGAAGATCTTCATTGTCAACACCATCTAAAACGCAAAAGGTGAGAATAGAGGTTGAAAACCTGAGACCTAGTCAGGAATTCTCTGTTGATCAGGTGCTTTCCCATCTAGGATTGGCACAAAATGATTACTCAAAAAGCATCAAAGACATTGAAAAGAAATGTGACAAACAGAGGAGGAAGCTATTGCAGAGGCAACATGAAGAAAGGGAAGAGTTCGAAAAGAAGTATGAGGAAGAGAAGGCAGAGCTTGAACTTATGCATATAACAGAGGCAGCTGTTATTCGTCTACACAGTAATATTTCGGTCAGAACAGATAAACTTAAGATACTGGATAGTGAATATGCAAAAGCGTTTGTAGAACTTAAACGGCAGATGGATATACGCCTTAATAACCTTTTGGAATCGCAACTGGCTACCAGTAACAAACTGCAAGAGAGGAAGGCTCAATGGATTGAAGGAGTGAAGTCCTGGGCACATGCTGAATTAATAGATAAACAACCTGCAAATGAATTTGGATATAATCAAGAAAATGCTGTCACTTTGAATTCTTGTTCCAAAGAACAGATTCCTGAACGAGCCCAAAGCATGCTAGATGGAGATGTTCCACTGGAAGTTCGTGAAACTGTGAGTTCAAATGAGGATGTACCTCTTGGAGTAATGGTTGCATCCGAACCGATGTCTGATGGGGCTACATCAAGCATGCTTCACAGAGAGCTTCCGTTGGAAGCACCTCAGACTGCAAGTGGGAGGCATGTTTCAGAGGATGTTTTGTCTGTGAATTCATCTCCATGTGAAGAACAAACTTCTGCCAGATCAACTTCAGGCATGGATGTCAGAGAAGTTTTGTTGGAAGTGCCTGAAACTGCTCCTCTGGAAGCTGAGGAAGATGTTAACCGAATTGTGGAGAAAGATGGGGTATCTGGTATGGTATCTGATAATGCCATTGAAGTTGATCAGCGGAATGGAGTGGTGTGTATTCCTAATCAAGAGTCTCACTATGATGACATAACAGCAGTCAACCAGGAAAATGGAGAGGTTCTATTAGGAGTGGCTGGAAACAGTGGTGTCTACCAGCAGGATGAGGAGGATCCATCAGTAGTTCGTGAAACTTCTTGTGAAGTAGTAGGGAGTGGTAGTACTGGCAGAGACAACAGTGGAGTTCGTGTTCCTGCCTTGCATTATGATACTGGAGTTAATCAGCAGTCTGGAGTGCTTCCATCAGGAGGTTTTGAAACTGCTACTGGTGCAGAATTGGGGGCTGGCCACACTCGGCAAGAGATCGACAGAACACACACTGAAGCCTCAGATAATAGCCAACCAACTGAATCCTCTAGATTACGAGATAGTATTGCACAAGTTTGTGATAACCAGATTGCTTTTCAACAAGTTGATGCCTTGGCTACCGAACCTGTTGTTGTAGGTTCCGATCAATCTCCAAGTGATGCACCTGTCACAGAGCATACACTGCAATTGTTACCATCACCCAACTCCTCTGCTGGTTCACATCTTACAACTTCTTTTGCTCAAGATGTGCTTGCTGATCTGAATTTTGATGAATCAGGGACACTTGTCTCGAACTTGAGGACTGCACCTGTTACTTCTACAAATAGTAATCGTCTTATTACTGCACCTGCTGTTCATATGCCTGTTTCTATGTCTCAAGATCCACTAGAAAATGAATTGGATAGAATACGCAAAGAAACAGCCCAAATCATCAAGATCCATGAAGATACAGTTTGTTTCCTTTTGACCTAGTTGTATTGTGTGTTCAAAACACACCTTGAGTTTTGTCTTTTACATGAAAATTCCATTTCTTTTCTGTTTTGCAGAAGCTTCAGCTGAAATCTGATTGCGAGAAGGAGATACAAGAGGTTGTTGCTCAAATTCGTAGCAAGCATGATGTTAAACTTAAGGAGATAGAATCTGAATTCCTCTGTAAGAAGAAAGAGATGGATGACATTAAAAACAAAGTTCTCATGAACAAGATATTGGCCGAGGCATTCAGAGCCAAGTGCATGGATAGTAAGGCATCTAGCACCCCTTTCAGGCAGCAAGGTTAGTAACATTTCCTTATATTGAAAATTTAATTAGGAATCCATTTGAGTCTTGATTGGTTGGAACCTAAACTTGGTTCAAATGTCGGTGGCATGCAGAGATGACCTCCAGTATCGTGCAACAATTGCTTCAGCTGTCACAACCCACTGCACAGAGGCCTATTATTACTGACCCGTATTCAACTGGTCTACTTTCAGCTGGTCTGCAACCAACTCCCACATGTACCCCTCCTGCCCCACCACGACAGGTTGTTCATAGCTCAGAACTTTTCTCAGGCACACCAACCAGACCACCACATATCAGCTCAACTCTCACATCTACCTCTCCCGCCCCACCACGACAGGTTGTTCATAGCTCAGCACTTTTCTCAGGCACACCAACCAGACCACCGCATATCAGCTCCATCTCTCCCACCACCAGCAATCTCCGAGTCAGTAGTGAGATTCGAGCTCCTGCCCCACACCTGCAACGTTTCAGACCTTCATTATCTATATCTACTACCGGTCTTCCATCCTTTCCACGTGGGATGCAAAGTCAACAAGTATCTACAACTTCTCCCACACTTTCTGAGATTCCTTCACGAGCTCCAGCAACTGCGCATCAATCTGGTCCTCGGACTATGACAAATGGTCGGGAAAGCATGGGAATCTCACCTTCTAGAACATCTCTCCAGGGACTTGAATCATTGATGAATGTAGATAATCAAACAAATACAAATCCACCTCAGGCCTTCAGTTTTCCCCCACTAACAGATTTGAGTTCTAACCCCAACCCATTGCCTCAACCGGAGCTTAGTTTGCCGACAGACCCAGCAAGTGAGGTTGTTTGTTTGTCAGATGATGAGTGATATGTGGTTTATATACTTTATAACATTATCCTTTTCGTACTGTAGATCTTAATGTACAGTTTTGTTACTCGGAGCGCTACTTCCATGAGATCTCAGTGCTGCTAACCTTGTTGCTGCAGAAGTTGTGGCTGTACATAGTTGGTGCTTCAAGTAGGTCATGTCCAAGTTCCATTGTTACTTTTGAGTTTCTCGTGTAGTTTTAATTTATTCAGGTCTTTTTACTTTGAAAAAAGTGCTTGTAGTTTTATCATCTGTGTTCTGCCATGACTGGTTGTGCTTTTTGAATGTGTACGTTTATAAGGGTTTGAGCCCTACACATGGCTGCTTTGCTAGAAATGTTAATAAAAAATTACAACTTGTTTAGCTAAATAAGCTGCTGAAATGTTAATAAGCTGCGGCCATTAGCATTTATAAGCAAAAGTGAAATCATATTATCATTTCGAGAATTAGTCATCTGCATATTAGCATTTAATATTAGTTTTCAATTACTATCCTTGTCATATATCTGCATTTCAACTTTGCAATCCAGACTTTTTTGACAATCTGGAACCCTTTCCAAGGGATTCTTTGGTTATTGCATTCCAAGAGATAGATTGCCTCCCAACCGTCTCATAATATTTTTGTTTCAAAAATTTATGGGTCTTGATGCTTGTGACGTGCTGGTGTACGTTCGGTACTGAAGGTGTTATTCATAACCAAGGCTTGTTGTCGTGCTTCACATAATTGGGAAGCCATGGTTTATTGTATTGTTGGTTTTTAAATAATAAAAGTGTAGTTGGTTTCTAGCTAGGTTAAGCCTTCTTGCTAGAGAGTAAATTGAGGTTCCCTAAAAAAATTATATATCGAGCCCAGTTGCAACGGGTCCATTAAAACCCTCGCTCCGAACGTCTAGCCGTTGCTTTGCCAATTGCCTCTTCTACCACTAACCGTGACTAGAACCCTTCTCTTTGAACGTCTACGACGATTAGATTCCTAGAGGGGATGAAGCATAGAACGGCAACATATGCAGATAGTTCAATAGAATAAACTAGACTAGGTAATATATAAGAATTTATAGAGTTCTCAGCTTCACATATTCTTTCGAGAAATATGAACAATTCTTAGAGTTCAATAATGTATTGAACAATGTTACATGAAATCTGTTTTTATATTGTTCAGCAGGAGCAAAACTGACACAAATTATACACAACTTGGTTTTTCATTCTCCTTGCACACACATACCCGTTGCCTCAACCGGATCGAGCTTGGCATGCTAAATGGCTTGCAGCAAACCCAGAAAGTCCGTAGTGTATATCTTAATTTACAGTTTGTTTTTCCGAGCACTACTTTCATGAGATCTCTGCGTTGCTAATCTTTTTTGCTTTAGAATTTGTGGCAGTACATGGTTGAATGGTAAACCTCTTTTGCTGCAGAATTTGTGGCTGTACATAGCTGAATGCTTCACGTAGGTTATGTATAAGTTTAATTGTTACATTTAGTTTTATCATTTGTGGTCTGCCTTGGCTGGTTGTGCTTCTAAAATGTCAAGCAAAATGACTTTTCCTTGATTCGAAATTGGAATAGGCAGAAAGTAGAAAAAAGTAAAGGCGAGGATGAAAATTCTTCCGGATGATATGATAGTGGAACTTCTCTCCAGATTACCAGCTAAGTCTTTATACAGGTTTCGTTCTGTTTGCAAGTCATAGAGATCTGTCTTATGTCCTGACTTCATAAGATGTAGGGACAAAAACAACAATCATAAACTTTTTCTCATGTTTTTGATGATTATTACTCCACTTTGGATTGCTATGCTGCGACAAAAACATTTGAGTATCCATTCAAGGAATCAACATCAGGGGCTTCTCTTGCTATTACCAATCTATCATTATTTTCACAATGCAAGCAGCATGTCATTATAAAACCCTTTTTGTTTAAAAATATATGCAAATGTGATGCCGAGTGGAGACAGAGTTATCTTATCTATAGTGTCATAAGCTATCTGGTTTTGTATCGTTTAACTTGCTCATATATGTTCTGTTTCTTTAATGGACAAATTGCAGGCATGCTAAGAATTTCTTCCCATATTTTGTACAGAGTTTTTTCATAGTAACTTCATTAGGGAATGAAACAGACTGAAATATTTTTCGTTTTTCTATGGTTTTCCGTCATTGCAAAACAAAAACAAAAATACTGCACTGATAGCAGAGAAAATCGGAGCTAGACTAAATAATTTACTGTTTAGTGCATATTGTAGGAACTTGGTACCAATTGCGTTTATTTTTTGAAATGTTTCACTTACAATACATATATTATTCAAGCTATGCGTAGGTTTGCTTTTATAACCATTCTGACAAGTAAATTGTCCAACAAGTTCTGACCGAACCCAAATTTGAAGCAACAAAATTCCCACCAAGAACCACCCCACAACAAAGCATCTCACACTCTTATTTTCAGAGTCTATGACCTTCTGAAGTTTGACAGCTTATGAAAATTAACCACCACAAAAACGTAGCAAGTGTCTATGAACTCTTCAACGAAGTGAAACCACCTGCGGCGCCAATGAGGATTGATGTAGAGAACTGCTGCAATTGCCAACGCCATAATTGTATAACATACCCCAAAGCTCACATAGAAAACATCCATGTCTATGAAACCATCATCTTCTTGTTTGTCATTAGGCATTGGCTGTGATGGTGATTGTTCTTCACTACAGTTGTTTGGCAACGGAGGTCCACACAAAAAACGATTCTCTTCATAGCTGCTTTCATCAAAGGTCCCAAATTGATTTTTCCTCTCTGGAGTTTTGCCTGACAAGTTATTGTGTGCCACACTAAACACTGCTAGAGTGGTTATTTCAGTAAGTTGCTGAGGGATTCCACCGTTCAAGTTATTGTAAGAAAGATCCAAACTCTCTATCAGCTTCAAGTTTGAGAATGTTGCAGGGATAGATCCAGTGAGATTATTGTGCGACAAGTTTAATGCACGTATCTCACTTAAGTTTCCCATTTCTAATGGGATTTCACCTGAGAATCTGTTGCTGGAGAGATCAAAACCAGACAAGAAGCTCAATATATTGCCCTTGTAATCATACAACATTTTTTTAGTCGTAAATTCTATTGTTTCTTCCATAATCAAGGCTGTATACTCGTCTTCAGGTTCAATGACTGTCTTAACTGATGCTGGATCCGTTGTTTCAAGAGGCATATATCTTCCCGCTATGTGGCCAATATACACGCTACCGCCCCTTAACGTTTTTTCCAAGTTTGCCTTTAAAGTAAAGTTGCCCAAGCAGGAAGGTAGAGGGCCAGAGAGCATATTTTGTGAAACATCCAAAATACTTAAATGTTCCAACAAGCATAATTGAGCAGAAAACTGACCATCAAAATGATTTGCTTTCAGAATAATAACACCCAATGACGTAAGATTGCCAATCCAATTTGGAAAGGAGCCGGTGATGTTGTTATAACCCAGATCCAATGTCACCAAGGAAGAGCTGTTAAAAGATGCATATGTTAATGGACCGCTCAATCGATTATTGGACAAATGGACATGAATCATCATCGATGGGTTGAAGCAAGATGGTATAGAACCGGACAAATTGTTCTCAGAGAAGTCCAAATATTGAAGTCTGCCAAGATTGCAGAACCCTTCTGGAATTGGACCTTCAAAATGATTTTTGGACAAATCAATTGCTTCAAGATCTGATAAATTGCCCATCCACTTTGGAAGCATGCCTGAAAATTGATTGTTACCCAAATCCAATACAGAGAACTGTAAGAAAGTTGGGAAAAAATCTGATAGTCGGCCCAAAAAGTTGTTACCGCGTAAGGAGAGACCATTCATTGTAGAAGAGTTGAAAACTAATGGAGATAAATGCCCACCCAAATTGTTGTTTGACAGCATGATAAACTCTATTGCGTTCAACTGCTCTAGTTTTGTTGTAGACAATTGATTGTCTGATAAATCTAAATATCCCAGAGAGCTCAAATGTCCCAAACAAGAAGGAATATCACCTGTTAGTCCATTCTTAGCCATCCTTATGATTCTCAGATTTGGAAAGACCAGACACATATCTCTCGGAATTTGACCATGCATGTTGTTGTTTGATATATCTACTATGGCCATATTAGGATTAGGATGATTTTGCAATTGCAAAGGACCAACAAAAGAGTTCTCCCTCAGGTGTAGTTCTCGCAATCTTGTATTGTTCTTAAGCAACCACGAAGGGAACATTCCACTGAAGTTGTTGTGGGAGAGATCAAGGAATCTCAAGTCATATTGGTTATAAAAGAAGTTGGGAATTTCTGAATGAAGTGGTTTCCATGTACTATTTGACAAGCTGCAATATAATAGTTGGAATTTTGGAATCAAATTATGAAAGGCAGCTGGTTCAGCTATTAGTTTGTTGTTGCTGCATAAGAAGAACTTGAGGCTTGAGTGGTTCATAAAGGACTTAAAAGAAACTGGGACTTCAAATTGGGTATTTGATAGTGAGAGGAATTCAAGGGATACGAGGTTGGTAAGAGGACCAGAGGCAATATTCCCATTGAATTGGTTTCTAGAGACATCTAATAGTTTTAGAGATGACAAGTTTCCTAAACAAGGTGGGAGTGAACCATTTATATAATTATAAGAAAGATCTAGCTGCTCCAGATTCTTCAAGTTTCCTAAACAAGGTGGGAGTGAACCTCCTAAATTATTATCAGAAAGATCTAGCTTCACCAGATTCGTCAAGTTTCCTAAACAAGGTGGGAGTGAACCTCTTATATAATTATAAGAAAGATCTAGGTGCTCCAGATTCTTTAGTTCACACCAACCTGTATAATTTATCACAAAATATGTCAAAATAGTGATGAAAGCATCTTTTAATTATTGATGTAATTGTAGGCAGGGGGTTGTTAATTTACCTTGAGCAGGTAGGGTGCCATTGAGGTCACATTCACTCAATGTCAAAACTCTAAGTGCAGGCAATCCTCTGATATTCCGAAGAAAGTTTATTGACGGATGATTACCATCAAGGAATAAGTGTTCGAGGTTGGTCAAATTATAAAGCCCTGTGGAAAAGATATGACAAAACCTGTGAATTAAAAGGAAGTATTATAGAACAAGTATGTTTTAGAACCATAACTGTAACTAACCTGAACCAATCATTATTTCATGTAAATAATTATTCCGAAGAGAAAGCATCTTAAGGGAAGGTAGTGCCCCTAATGACTGAAGCAAAATGCTTTCTTTGAAATGGTTCTCCTCCAAATAAAGGACTTCTAACTTCTTCAAACCTGTGACATGTGGAAAGACGGCAACAATATAGTTATGTTTTAAAATTTCTCTTGTTTTTCCTGAAAGAACTAACACTTTAAAAACATAATAAGAAACTAGCTAGACGCAAAATATTCACAACTTTAAAAACATATTGCCTGATAGTTTTAAGGATTTCAAAGATGAAAATCCACTCAGACATGATACAATGCTGTCGCTCAATTGATTATAACTTAGGTCAAGGTCTTCTAGTTTCCTCAGATTTGATGACATGACCTCAAAACCTGCAAGAGAGTTAATTTGTTGTTCCATGTAAGTCATGACTCCCCATATATACGCAAAATAAATAGTAAAAATCAGCTGCCTCAAAGTGTGGGTAAATTATGATTTTCCTTGCGATACTTGATCCTTTCAATATATTATCTGATGGCAAATCTAAAAAAATAATCTAAGACATAAAGTAACCGATTGGACCTCAAAAAAGAAAATTGTTAGTGATCTTATTTCATTTTAAATTATAAGAAATTCAAATCTACCATGGCATTTATAATTATACTTTTTTTTTAATTGTTGATGTGTAAAAATAAAATAACGAACAAATTAAATATTAAATATTAAATTATTTGCTATTGTATTGGTTCTAAATGGAATAGTTCTATTAAGAAAGAAACTTGTTAGTGATCTTAGTTCATTAAAAAACAAATGATAGGAAATTCAAATACAGTTTGGCATTTATAATTATACATGGATGCTTAAATAACTATATATAATTGTGATGTCAATTAGGAAATACTGTTTAAGTATTTAATATCTACTACTAAAAAGCCCATTATATTATCTTGAATATAACATTACTAAATTATTAGGTCATTTTTTTTTTGTGAAAATTAAAATAGATATCTAAACTTTTTTTTTAATTATCATTCTATAGCATTTTATTATGTTGGAACAAGCCATGACATACGAAATTTAGCAGAAACTTCAGTAGTATAAAAATATCTAAAATTATTTGGATACTTTGTTTCATTATATAGAGAGATCACAACTACGATATTGGTTTAGAAATTTGAAAAAAGAAGAGAGGAATATAGTTAAAGTAGATTGAAGAATATCATCACTAAATATAGCTTGGTAAAAGTAGATTAATTAGCTAGATATTAACTTTGTTATTGATAATTACAACATAATTTATGTTGAAAGTTGATTTAATTTTATAGTAAATAAATGAAAGGTGCCAAATTAAGCTAATGAGGATTTAATTGTATAATAACATTATTTTTTCTTTTATAAAACTAGGAGAAAATGTAACCAACTGATTCTCTTTGGGGTTTTTGTCAATGACTACAAGAAAGAAAGAATAAAAAAAAAAACACAAAACTTTAATTCACAAGGTTAAAAATTCTCTTTAACTAATTTTGGATGTTAACCAAAAAAGAAAAAGAAAAAAAACCTTGTGTTTTAGTCATATTACTACAATATCCATATTAAATATTTTTGGACGATTGTAAATAAATTAACTATATTTTCTTTAAATAGTTTTAGATTTTTCCATGTATGTAATAAGTTATTGAATAACGATAGGATTAGAATAGCAATAATTGTTTTGCTTTTTCATATATGTCTATAGAGTCGTGGAAAAAAAAAGTTAAGTTAGAAAAAATAATTGGACAAAATTAAATATAAGAATGAAAAAGTACAAGAAAAATATGAAATAAGACTATTTCTCTCATAAAAGGAAGTTTCAGAAAATGAAATATTTACTTTAGGGGTGTAATCTATATATGATACAGCCACTCCATTGAATTAAGAAAATCATGCGTTATGGTGAATGATCCCTTTTTTAATTTAATAAATCAATAAAATGTTCTATTTAAATGGCATATCTCCAAACAATGTTCGTTCCTTGGGAATACAAAATAAATTAAATAATTTCTAATATAATTATATACCTAATTAATTTAACAGCATTTGATATAAATAAAAACACACAATGACATTATTTCAAGGTATTTATATCATCCCTGACCGAATGATAAAAGAAATAAATTCAATTACATAAATATGATTGATATCATATGATCATCAAGGGACCAAAATTGAATTTTTTGAAAAGAAAACTTATCTTACAATTTCATGTCATTCGATGAAATCAAATAAAAATTAACTTAAATGACATGTTTTTGTAAAGAAACATAAAAAATATGAATAAAATAAAATACTTATTTCATCTTACTGTATAGTTCAACAATAATAAAAATACAAATCTTTCTATAAGAAAAAAAAATGATGCCATATCTTTTTTAGTGAAAACATTAAGATGAAATGACTTGAAATGTTAACAATAATCACTGACATGTCTATAAAATGATGCTTGAAAGCCACAATATTAATTATAATATACAGAAGAGTTAAGTTTTTTTCTTTTAATAAACAAACAACCATAATTTAAGAATTAGATAGTAAAAATAAATGATATAAAAGTCATTAATTAGATTTGAAACCTAAAAAAATATAATTTAAGTCACTACAAAATAATTCAAGGCATCACCTGATCCCGTCAACTGATTATATGACAGATCTAAAAATTTGAGGGATGAAAGCCCATTCAATGATGATAAAAAGCTGTCATTAAATTGATTCCAACTTAAGTCAAGGACCTTCAATTTCTTAAGTGTTGATGATAAGACTTCAAATGCTGCAATGCAAAAGATTAAACTAATTCAGTATAAAAAATGTATAAATGTAAATTAATTAAAAATTATACATTTATTTAATATAAAAACATAGACAATGAACCTTCATTTTTAAAGCAACCAACTAATCCAGTTCCACTTAAATCAAGAGTTTGTAATTCTTGGAAAGGCAGAAACAAAGATGCATTCAGAATCCATCCCTCCGCACACCAATATCCAATCTCAAGAGAGAGTTGGGTCACTCGTTTTGTGGAGTCATCACACTGGATACCAGACCACTCACAGCAGTTATCAAATTTCTCTTTATTGTCCACCTAATCTCTCAATACTACCTGAAAGATGCAAGTTGGATTGAATGAAGCTTTGATCTCCAAAAGGCCAATTCTCTCTTCCTCCAAACACCCATAACAGCCACCATACCAATCATAAATCCAAACCAATAATATTGTCACCAAAATCCAAACCCACATTTTCCTCATCATCTCTCAAGTAATTCTACTAATTAAACCACTGAGTGCTTACTTACATGCAATATTTTGGAAACACAAGAGTAGAGTAGAAAGAAAGCTTGCATGACTTATGCAGAGACCAAGAGTTGATGAATTTATAGGCTTGTTACACCGCGTTTAATTGTCATAGTTTTTTCCCTATAAATTAAGACTAGAAACAAATCTTGCACGACTTATGCAGACCAGCAATTACGGCAGAGATTATTTTTCTACACGCAATTATAAACTTCTTTCAACTTATTACTAACATGATATATCATATTAATTACATCCTAACCTTTTAAATTTTAAAACATGACTATAATCATTTCATATATTTATATATTTTTTTAAACAGTTAAATTATCTAATTTTGAATGTATAACATTTATGTTAAGTCGAAAAATTTTCCTTAAATCTGAGGATGCTAACAAACTTCTCAAAATTATATAATCGTCTATAATCATAGGGTTTTGCAGCAGTAGAGCCAAAGCAGATCTCCGGTGATCAGGGCATTGGTAGTGAGTATTAGCTTGCTTGTGGTGATGGGGTTGATGATGAAGCAAGAATTATCGTTGGGTACAAAGTGAGTAATTAATAAGAAAATGATAAAAATCAGTAAATATTGATTAGGAAAAATGGTACTAGCTAAAGACTAGAAAGATATCTTGCATGACTTATGCGGAGACCAAGACTTGATGGCTTGTTAAACCGCGTTTGTCATAAATGTTTGAATAGAATTAATTCGCACAATTAACGCAATTACAGTAGAGACTGGGCTAAAGTTTTCCATGTTCGTACTCTCTTTAACAGAAAGCACATGCATATCACGATCTTTGAATTCTTAGCAAACGAAAGGGCAAAAGTGAGGCTAAAATTATTTGAATAGAATTAATTCGTACAATGCAAGCTTCTTTTACCTTGAGCAAAGCAAACCTTTAACAAAATCCCTGTTATATATGTAGCACTAACCAAAAAAGCCTCTCTCAATGGTGGTGTTAACAATTAAGCAAAAATTGTCATTTGGTAAAAAGTGAGCAATAAGAAAATGATCAAAAATCAGTAAATATTGAAAAAATGGTATTAGCTGAAGGCTAGAAAGATGTCTTGCATGACTTATGCGAAGACCAAGACTTGATGAATTTATGTAACGACTTACGAAGACAAGCAATTCCAGTAGAGATTGGGCTAAAATTTTCCATGCTCCTCACTATCTTTAACAAAAAGCACGACAATGATTTGTCGTGTAAAAATAAAATTATAAATATAATAAAAATATATATACAGTTTCAGTTTAATACCATTTTTATTTAAAATGATACAAAACCTTTCTACAATAGTCTAAAACGATGTTGTTTTGATCTTTTTATTTAAAATGATACTGTTTTCCCAAAACAAAGAAAATGATTTTTTTTTTTTCATATTTTGATATTTTGAGTTTATATTTTATACAAAACCATCTCGAACTTTAATTATTATTGTAAAAAGATTTTTATATTTTTAAATGATTTTAGTTGTGCTTCCAGCGGTTTGAGCTGAGCCCATCTTTTTTTTGTCTTTTTTATGTTTTTTTTTACTATTTGTTATTTATTTAAAGTAATTTTCTTTTATTTTTCTATATACTATTTGTTATTATTTTATATAATAATTTTCAAAAAATAATTAATTGCATGTTTTGTTTTCTTTTCAAAATAACAAATATTCATTGAATATATTTAAAGGCAATCAGGATATATATATATATATATATATAAGTGCTTTGATATGCCCCTACTCCATCAGATTAAATCGCAACCATGATAATATTTTTTTTGTTGTTTAAACATCTGATGCAATGCTGAAAGCTGAGGATTGGTCGATTCCATAAGTACTAGCTAATTCCCAGATGCTTACTTGTTGTGATAGCTGGTTGCTTTTATCTTTGTGCGATAAGGAAAGTGTCAAGCTATTTCTTTTCAATCCATTCACCAGAGAGTACAATATGTTGAGTACAAGGCACTTCCCTGTCATGGTGATGGTAGAACAGATAATTATAGCCAAGACTTTGGAATTTGTTATGATCCTTCTGAAACAGGTAGCACTGCTCTATTACCCATTCTGTTGTGTGAATTTTATTGAATATTATGAATGCAATAAAATGCTCTTACTTGGCTGCTGCATTGACTCTGGTGTTTGTTTTGTGCCATTGATCATAGCTTCAATGTTTTTGCGATCCTTACTCTTAGTTCAGAATTCAAACATTAGCAAGTAACATTATTTTCACTGGGCAAAAAAATAGTATCAACTTTTGATATCGCTGATCTGCTAAGACAGTGACTGCTGCTTATCTTAGCTTTGATTATGAAAGTAAAAAATGCGGGCTTCTCTAAACAGTTTTCCGAATTATAAAACGATGTGATTAGCAATGTCATAAGCTCTCAGTTTCTGGCTGTTCACTGGGAGAATGGCTTGTACATGTTCAGTTTCTGGAATGCACAGATTGCAGGATTGTTGATGTATCATGCACTAATACTCGAGTATTTCTTCAAATTTCTTAACAACAATAATTTCAGTTTCAGTTGATCAGCTACTTATGGTTGATGCAAATTGGTTTTGTTTGTTCAAGTCTCAGTCTCATTTTAAATTGCAAATATTTCAGATTCCAAATATTTCAAGTTGTTGTTGTTACAAAGCCTAAAATTTGGTGAATTATCATTGAACTTGTCGGTAAATTTGGAAACAAATAGAATACAGAGACGAAGGGAGAAGAAAAAAAAATAATAGCAGAAGGAAAGGCCAAAGGCGAAGAAAAGAGGATGAATGATCTAGGCCTGAAGAACAAGGCTCTTGCCTAGAATCAGGTCATCAGTGGAGAAATCAGCCTCTTTCCTGAATGTTCCCCTGCCAAAGTCAAGGTTGTAAGAATCTGCAAGACCTTCCACGAGGTTGAATTCGGGTTCCCATCCAAGAACATGCTTTGCTTTGTCGATCGATGCAAAGAAATGCTGCATTTATCACAAAACAGAAAGTAGCTAGAGTTTAACATGTTTTAATCTACTAATGTTAATCGGTGGTGGCTGCAAATTCTGTCAGAAATTACCTGGTCACGGAATGGAAATGCCTTCTTTTTCCCGAAGTCAAACTCTTTGGGGTTATAGTGGACGATTTCAGGTTCTGGGAACCCAGCAGCCTTAGGGAAAAAGATCAAATGGTATGGTCAGATATTTTCATTCAGCAAAAAAGTCACAGAAATAGCTATATAACTTCACTACCTACTACCTAGCATATATGCAGCAACCAAAATTACCTTTGCACATGCCCTTGCTAATCCATCAAAGGTAACGTACTTCTCTCCTGATATGTTAAATACCTGCTGGCTGGCTTTTTCATTACCAAGAACCTGAATGAAAGCCTTTGCCAAATCCTGCGAGTTTCGAACTTGTCTCGTCAGAAACTTGCTTTCATGTTACTCATGCCAAAGTTGCTTTCAGAAATATTGAAATGCATTATGGAATCAAAGATTTGGTTACCTTTACATGACCAAGTTGGGTTATTTGAATTCCTGAGTTGGGAATTGGAATAGGGCGGCCTGCTTTCAACCGGTGAAAGAACCACTCTTCAACTGGATTGTAGTTTAAGGGTCCATAGATGTAGACTGGTCTTATAGAAGTCCAGTTAACACCTCTTGATACTAAAAAGCTCTCTGTCTCAAGCTTTCCCTTGTGCCTGCTCTTTGGATCAACTGCATCTTTCTGTAACCAGACAGTACCAAGTTAGAAGAGATATGTTTTACCAAAAGATTGACAAAAAGAAAACTTTTCAGTGAGTGGAATAAATAATGCTATCAAGCGTACCTCGCTGTGCGGTAAAAGATCAGATTTTAGGTAAACTCCAGCTGAAGAGCAGTATATGAACCTAAGAATTAACAGAACTTCAGATTTCCAGAAACAGCAGAAATTATGGAAAGGCTAGAGAATTTTTGGAGCTTCCTGATTTCTTGTAACTTTACCATAATCGATCAAACTTCACACGCGCGATATTTAAATATAGAAAATGGAGAAGGCATTGTTTATAGCATTTAATTCTACAACAGTATCTCTGTTGAAGAACTGAAATGCAGGCAGCATTGCAGCTCTGAAACACTGCATTTCTTTTACGTTATGCTAAAGATCAGCTGCATCGACTCATTCCATCGAGGGTGACACATGTGGTTTTGAATGAGAAGCATGGAGGATATCAAGATTTAAGGAATTTAATCAACAACACGAAGAATCAAACTCATAACGAAATACCAATCAAAGGCCTGATAAAAGCTAACAATGAAATGATTATACAAATGACCACTAGAATTGTAAACAAAATCACCAGTAGACTGTTGAGAGCTTACTGTTCTAGCTTTGGTAGAGCATCCAGTATAGGTTCAACTTCAACCGCCTCGCGGCCTAAAAACATATCGAAAAGAAAAAATGAGCATAAGAATTAAAGAGCAAAAATTTGATTCACTGATGTGAAGTAAAGAAGAAAAGATGCGCCAATTATACATTGCATACCATTTATATCATAGACAACATCAAATCCTTTTGCAGCAAGACTGGTTTTCACAAATTCAAAATCCTTCCTGTCTCCTTTCAAATGCAAGATCTAGTATATCATGATCAAAAACAAAAATTTTAACCTGCTGAGTCCAACAATAGTACTTCATTTCCTTATACAAGAAGCTAATGAGAAGCAAGAATCCCTTCATGCCCATTGGGCTAAGAAATACCTTGGAAGAAAAATCAGCATAATCCTGGTCTGATTCACCTGGCAATTGTTGAGTAATTGGTGCTTTACCTCTAGTAAACAAGGTCACCTGCCAACATTTTCAAGAACCAGCACAGTTACGTCAAAATTGCAAGAAACAAAAAATGTAAAAGGAATGGAAACAAGAAGGAAAAAGGAGAGAAGGGTAACAATAATCCTACCTGATGACCCTCTTTGACAAGAAGTCTAGACAAAAACACACCAATAAATCTAGTGCCTCCCATTATAAGAATGTTCTTGGAAATTGATGCTGAAACTTGTAATGCTCCTTTTGTCTGCCATACCCTCCTTTTACACTGCAAAACAAAAGATACACAACTGTTGAGACACTAGACATATACTAATCATGGATGAGCAAATAAAGAGGCGTACAAAAAGACAGACCTGGACTTGAGAGTGGAGTCTGGTGCCATTGAAGTCAGAGAAAGAGGAAGGGAGAAGGGACAAAGAAGGCTGAGTTTGCTGCTGGACAGCCACCGACCTTGCCATGGTTTGCCTGCCTCTCTAGTCTCTACTACTGCTATCCTCTCTTTGCCTTCCCAAGTTTGTTAAAACAGAAATTTGAAAGTTTCTTGTTCTGCCCCATCTTTGTTTTCTTTTTCTCATTTTCTTTTAGCTTTTTCATGGTTTCTAACAATTTAGGATAAGACAATGACCCCATCATCCACCTCACTTTGGTTATATCCACAGCCTCTTATTCATAAACAACATTTCCACCTCTAGTTTTCTCTTGGACTAAACTAGTACTAATATCGCCAAACGGCACCAATCTTTTATGAAATTTAAGTAATTTGAGAATCGATTTTTAACTTTTAATTTTGAATTAGATTTTATTTCAACTATTTTTCTTTTGAAATTTCGTGTTTTTGTTAGATTTTTATCAATTTTAAGATATAAGTATAATTTCTCAGTAATTAAAATATATCAAAACTTATAAATATTTTTTTTCTTTCGAAATTTATTTATCGTCTCTTAAATATTAAAAAATAAATAATTAAATAACATTTTAGAGGGAATTTTTAGAGAAAAAACAAAACGTCCGGTAAGTTTTACTATATTTTTAGATGTTGGAGAATAAAAACTCAACTACATGCAAATTATATGTATTTTTATTATTAAATTGATGAATAGTTAACAAAATAATTCAATTTCAAATAAAAATATATAGTTAGAGAAAGATTTAACTCAAAATTAAAAGCTAGGGAGTGATTTTCAAATAACTTAAAAGTTTTGAAGAGGATTGGAACACTTAGGCTACTATTTTATGTCCCAAAGTTTTGAGCCTAATTATAACTTACGCCTTAATGTTTGATAAAGTATAACTTAGTCCCTTTACTTTTATTATAATGTAATTATTAAAAATTTTGTGGGTTCTTTTTAGAAAATTCAAAATTTACCCCTAGAAAATTTAAGTTCCAAGAGAAAATCAAGATAAAGATGTTTTAATAAGACAATAATACTAAAAAAAAATCAAGGGACCAAATAATTATTTCTAAAACATGAAGGATTAGGTTATGATTATGTGCAAAACCCAGAGACTACAGAATAATTTGCTATTTCTCTTTCGGCCATGGCAGGAATTGACCTTTGCCAATAGAAACATGAGCCAATACCCTTTGCTCTTTTCGCCATATGTTTTCATGGGCCTACCTCCTAAAACTTGCTGAATCGTTGTCGTTTCGGTTTGGTTGTCCAACTGAGCCCATTTTTCGGCCCATGTCACAATGGTCTGGCCCAGACACAAGAACAAGTCCGTTAAAGGTCCATCTACAAATATACTTGGTTAAATTGTTGGAGAAAAAATGAACAATATTGATGGTAACAAAATATGAGTAAATTATAAACTAGTCTCTCTAGTTTTGCAAAATGAATAAATAATATTTTTTTCAAAAAAAATTAATTAGTCGTTTGACTAGTGTTAACCATTATTAATATAATATTATGTGGAAAAGGTTTTAGCAAATGTAATCCATTGTTTTTTTTTTTTTTTTTTTTGAAAAAAATCAAAAGGGTAAAGGATTTATTTAAACATCTCTTTATTGTGTTTGAGAATTTTTTTTTTTTGAACCACTTCTAGCTTGCTAAAGATGATTAAAGTAAATTTTCTAGAATTCCGTAATTCTACCTAAATATCTTACATTTAATTAACAAAATTATTTATAAATTAGCTTAAACGTATTATGTGATTTTAAAATAAGATTTAAAAAAAAACAATATACGTAATACTCTCCCTTGAAAGTTAAAATCACTTATTTTTTATGAATTTTCTTCAAAAGAGAATTTTTTTTTTTTTTTAATAATACCTTAGTCCTAAAGTTAATAGCATCCTAAAATTCAATAAAGAATAAACTTAATTTTGGTGCATGAGAACCGGACTAGGTTTAATTAGACATGGTAACGGTTCTTGAACCGTCGAACCATTGGTTAAGGTTCCACCAAAAGGTGGAATCTGAATCAAACCTTCTATGGATGGTTTCGGTTTGGAACCGTAAAACCGAAGATTCCAAATCGTTTGGAACCGACGGTTTAACTGTTTTTTTTAATTAAATGAAAAAATAAAAAAAAATCGAATATTTTTTCTCAAATATAAATCAAATATTAACATTGAAACGAAAAAACTTCTTTTTTGCATAATATATAAATATTATGATATTTTTTACATTGTAATGTATTTCGCACAATTAATCAAAAGGAAAAAATAAATAAATAAAGAAGGGCTTGAACTTAATTTTGTTAAACACTATAAAAATTAAGCTTCCTACGTATTCTCTTGGGTTTTAGAGGGATCAAAGCTTACGTAGTTTTCTTTTACATATCAAATTACCTCTTTACAAATTACATTTGTAAAGGTTATGGTTTTATATGTATTTATTAATATATTATTATATTAAAAAATTAAGCCCAAAAATTAAAAATTATTAGGTTTAATTTTTTTTTCATTTTTCAGTCCACTAGCTACTGTCCAGCTCATATAAAATTGATTTTTTTATTTAAATTTTTTTATTTTTTTCGATCAAACCCAAATTTATTAGGAAAGATGTGGAACCCTCGATTCTACGGTTAACCGTCGATTTAAAACGAGTCGATTCCGATTCCATGATACCTTAAACCATAACCAAACTGTAGATAGCCGGTTACGATCCAATTTGATCAAGGTTACGGTTTTAACGATTCTAGTTCGATTTTTTAATGGTTCGATTTCGATTCAGTTTACAATTCGAACCGAACCGTTACCATGTCTAGGTTTAATACGTGAAAACAATTCAAAAATACTTGATCTTTTTTTTAAAAAACGTTGGGTAATTAGAGTAAATATGTAAAACCAGAGAACTTATTCGTAAATATGAAGAGTTGTATTTATTAGATCTACGAAGAAAACGTAAACAAAAAGTCCCCAACAGAAAGTCTGTCTGCAAATCAACAAAGCCAACAGAAACATTAAATTCACAGAGGAAAAGAGGAGAAGAAGAAGAAGAGAAGCTCTAAAATGGAGCCTAACCAGGTGAGTTAAAATCTCTCTGTTTCTCTTCAATTTCTCGACGATTCATTGCCTCCTGTAGCTCACAAATTTGGGGCTCGATTAACTTTCTAATTTATGCATGAATTTATACTGTTTGTTAGATCTGTTTTTTTTATTCGAGATTTTGAGTTTTTTATTTTGTTTTATTTAGTGAAAACAATTGGGATTAGCCGTTTTAATAGAAACCCATTTGGGATTTTGAGCTTGTTTTGTTGCATATAACGAATGAGATATTATGGTTGTTGTCCATGTGTTGAATTGTTTTAGTAGCACAGTTAGGATATTGGTTTTGTTTTCGTTGCTTTTAGTCATTTTAATAGAAGTTCAATTGTGATCTTGAGCTTGTTTTTATTGCGTTAGTCATTTTAATGGATACCCAAATGAGATATTTAGTCTGTTTTATATTAAATGTACTGAATCATTTTAGTAGAAACCTAGTTGGGATATCGGTTTTGTTTTCTTTGTGTTGGTGATAAAGGATTGGGTAATTTACTATAATATGTGGTAGAGACAATGATTAAGCGCTTCAATTCATGACAGAGAGTTCAAAGTTTATAGCATATATTTTGCAGTCTAATTTTTGAATTCTGAGATTCCTTTTGGAGTCTAATGATGAGTGAATTTATGAAGTTTGAATGAGAGAGTATAGTGCTTCTTCGAGCATGTTTTCCCCCTTTGTTGTGTTTGGTTGTATGAGATGGGAATATTATATATATATATGAAGTGGAAATCCTGATTGGGGTTTGATTGAATTTTTTTCCCGCATAAATAATTTATGTTTAACTCTTCTTGACAGCCCCCTGGTGAAAATTATGCCAATCCTAAGACATGTTTCTTTCATGTTCTCTTCAAGGTATGCGACATATTTAGTTTTTGTTTGCAATATTGACTCTTTTGAGCTAATTTCAATAGAACAGATAAGACTCTTCTGTTTCTTGTTTTCTGCAGGCTGGAGCTTTGGCATTTTACATCCTTTCTACTCTGTTTTTTAATAGCTTTGTCATCATTTTTGTGGTGACTGTGCTTCTTGCTGCTCTTGATTTTTGGGTGGTCAAGAATGTGAGTGGTCGGATTTTAGTTGGCCTCAGGTGGTGGAATGAGATAAATGACCTGGGTGAGAGTGTGTGGAAATTCGAATCCCTTGACCAAGAGGTCAGTTTCAAAAAACTCTTGCTTGATTGTATATTTACTCATTGTTATGTGCCCTGCTCGATTGTATAAGGATGTTTCATATTGAAATTGAATCTCATCAATGTTTATCTCCCTTTTGTTTTTGTTTTTTTTGGCATTAGTCATTGGCCCGGATGAACAAGAAAGACTCATGGCTGTTCTGGTGGAGTCTTTACCTAACAGTAAGTGAATAGGATTTGATTGTTGTTTTCTACGTTTGAGCTTTTGTTTTCCTCTATTTTCTACATTTGATTTTGTTTTCCTTTAACTTTGCAGGCGGGCGCCTGGATTGTTCTTGGAATTTTCTCTCTCATAAGATTCCAAGCAGATTACTGCCTCATTGTTGGAGTATGCTTGACTCTCAGCATTGCAAACATAGTTGGCTTCACCAAATGTCGCAAAGGTGAGCAAGCAGCATTTTCTTTGGTTTTCTGAGATTGTATCATTTGCGTAAATGTTGTCTTTAAGACTGTTCATTAGGTTGTGGATTGTGCTTAAATAGACATAGATAATAGTAACTTGAAATTTCAGTTGGTTTCAAACAAATCAGACCCAGCCTTGAAGGACAATTTTTGAGGCTGTGAGATGTCACGCTAGGGTTTGATTAATTAGTTGCTTATATCAAAATAAAATGCCGACATTGAAGGCAACACATTGATGGGTTTCCCATCAAGTAACACAGCGCTGCTGCTGAATACACTACTAGATAAATCTATCAGTTTCCAAATAACTGCATGGTGATCCCATTGGTCTTAGAAGCTGTTCAACTGTGGACCGATTAACTTCTTGATACTGGAAAATTTCAGAGAGGCTGATCCCAACAAAATCCCGGTTAGGATTAGATGGGAATGGAAGTATGGAGGATGGGTAGATGAAGAATAGATGATGTTCAACCTCTTAGAGATGTAGAAAATGACCACTCTAGATACGAAGAAGAATGATCAAACTCACAAATCCCAATGATGTAGTCACACCAGAGAGAGAATGGAATCCACCAAAGAGACCCAGGGCTAAAAACAAGCTTAACAAGCTGAATTTGATTTTAACTTCAACAATTATCTTCTCTACGATGATGGAAACTTTCTTATTTATATTTGGAACCATCCCTCCAAGCTAGGAAAACAACAAAACTAGTATTCTACACCTAGACCCATTTTTTTTTTTCCAACTTACTAGAGTTATAGCTAGCTGTAAAAGAAACAATAGTGTCTTATTTTCTACCATTGCTGCCAAATGTTAATTCAAGACCATTTTAGCCAAAAAATTGACTTTGCTGGCAGAGCCTTTGATTGCGTAATCTTGCGCTCTTCACATGCATGCAATAGCTTTAACTTAAATCTCTAAGATCCTAGTGCTATAGCTTGTTGAAAACAGAGAGAGATAAAATTCAAGCAAGTTATAAATGTTAACAGAGCCAATCTGCTGCAAGTTGGACTACCATTTGTAAATTTTCATTTGCTTCTTGTATCACATGTTTACCTCCTGCATCACTTGTCATTAGGATCAAGATCAAATTAATTCTTTTTTTTATTTAGTCCTTGCACTATTCAGATAATATAACCTCCTTTAATATTCTAGGCGTGTGGGGGGTGAGAAAACTAACAAGTGGAATGACTGCAGATCCTTCTCACTTTCAGTATTAACCTTACTAATTGCCATAAGTCTGAATAAAGTTACCCTGTGCTTGCGCTGATACTTTAGAGTTATTGTTAATTCTATTGCATTTGCAGCTAAAAGTATTCTACTGTTTACATAACATTGATCACTTTGGTCAATTACCGAATCCTACGTGGTTCATTTTATTATTTTATGGGGAAGGAATTAAAGTTATTCTTCTTTCTTTTAGATGCTAAGAAGCAGTTCCAGCAGTTCGCATCCCAGACCATTGCCTCTCGAGTCTCATCTACCATACAGTCGGCATTCAGTGTTGTATGAGGCATTCAGTGCAGAAGGTGGGCATCAAACGAAAGTGGTGCACTTGTGCAAGAGACGTTGAAGAGTGGTGGCGGCAGTATACAAACTGGGCAGTGTTGAGCCGGCTGATTCTTTGTAATTCTGTAGGATACAGTATAGCTGTTTTGTTGACCTCTCAGACACCAAATGGTTTGTAAAATGATAATGTTAGAAAAATAATTTTGCTGTTGAGTGTAATTGTTGTCCTGTTCTTAATTCTCTCTTATAGCACAAATGCTTACGAACCAGTAAAGCAGTCTCTTAGCAGGCTGCAATTTTCATAGCTAAACAAATCCAGTTGAACCTATCCAGTGCTGAACTCTATTGCACCTTGGCTTGAGCATTGGGTTTTTCGGTTTGATTTTTGGTTAACAGGACTCACCAAAAGCATGAACCGAATTTCTATTCGGTTTATTAAACTGAAATTTTGGTTTTTTGATGAAAAATGTTTTTCTTTTAATTTTTTAATATAATGTTATAAGGTAAAAAAAAAAAAAATTGTGTTATGTACTATAGAGTTTTTTTGTAGTCCAAATAGTCTAAATTAGTCCATATAAAATGTAATAAATATTTATTTAAATAAGATTAAATCATAAAATTACATCACATGATAAGGCAATAAAATTTAAATATAAGTCCATCTAAAATATGTAATGATAAAAAATTGTTAATCGTTCTAATATATTGTAAATTGAACCATCAAAATTCAAATAACAATCAAAAGTTTGTTTTCAATAAAAATTAAATTAAAAATTTTAAAAACTGAACCAAAATTGAATATCCAAAACTAATTCAATTTCGATTTTTTAAACCGAATTGGTATTTCGATTTAATTAATTAGCTATTTTTATAGGCAATTATACAAAAGCTTTAAGTTCAAATTATGGGAAGAGTGGGTTAATTAGAGTTTGAAATGAAGGAGTCCTATCAATTTTGCAGCTCAATGCATGTCCATTGAGCCTCCTAATAAACAAAGAAACATTATACTAATTAATAGTAACTCGTTTTCGGTTCTTTTTTTTTTTTTTTTTTGTTTCTTAATGAAAATATCTTTATATATTTTATTATAAAGACATTTGAATTTATACAAATACATACATATCTGTATAAACACTGACTATTGCATGACACCTGTCTTATTTTCAATGGACGACTCATCCGAGACTTATCAGTATGGATGCGTATGGTGCTTCTTCTTCAATGTTTGCTCCTATCAAGCTCTAGAACGAAAATGACCAATGCCCAATTTTGTTGCAATTGCATGTGCTAGGGAGACTATCGTAGGCCTCAATTCAAAGTCCCGCCTGTTAAAAAAATGTTTACGCAGCCTTCAATTTCGTTATTGTTTGGAAGAGTCTTCTAGAGCGCTGTCTAATTTGATGTCTTCAAGTCAATTCTCAGTGCATTTCTTCTTCTTCTACCCTCCGTTAATTTCGTTCTGCTAGAATTCCACTTCTACACGGCTAAAGAAATTAAGGATTCAGCTCCATCTATAAATACCTCAAGCAATGAGCACTATGAACACAGAAATACAAGCCAATACAGAAGTGCTCGTACGGCTTTGTTATAACCAAAATGAGCAGCATCAACCCCCTTCCAATTCTCCTTTCCCTTGGCCTGCTATTCACCATAACTAATGCAGCCACCTTTGATGTTGTAAACCAATGCACCTACACTGTCTGGGCTGCAGCTTCACCCGGTGGAGGCCGACGTTTGGACCCTGGCCAAACATGGAACCTCAATGTCGCACCTGGCACCACCATGGCTCGCATTTGGGGCCGAACTAATTGTAACTTTGATGCCAATGGTCAGGGCCAATGTGAAACAGGTGATTGCAACCGAAGGCTGGAATGCCAAGGCTACGGCTCTCCACCAAATACCTTAGCCGAATTTGCATTAAACCAACCCAACAACTTAGACTTTCTCGATATCTCTCTTGTTGATGGGTTCAACATCCCACTGGACTTCAGTCCAACCTCCAGTGCCTGCCGAGGAATCCGGTGTGCCGCCAATATCAACGGTGAGTGCCCTACTGAGTTGCGGACTACTGGTGGCTGCAACAACCCGTGTACGGTTTTTAAGACCAATGAATATTGTTGCACTGATGGACCTGGAAGTTGTAATGCAACTGATTTCTCCAGGTTCTTCAAACAAAGGTGCCCCGATGCTTATAGCTATCCACAAGATGATCCAACCAGCACTTTCACTTGCCCTGCAGGTACCAACTACAGGGTTACATTTTGTCCATGAACTTCATCATTTCTTGAAGAAGGGAAGACGTGTACGTAGTAAAAGTATAATACCACCATGTCAGGCCAAATAATCTGTACACACCTAGTAGTGTGCGCATAAGCCCATGTTATGTTACTGTATGAATAAGCCAACGTAGAACTCATAGCATGATATATTCTGTTTACTTCATGTTATTGAGTTTGTTGTAATCTGATATCTACAGAAAGTAGACCGATTATTTACGAAAAATTTTATCTGAATCTAATAAAAATAATAAGAATATTTTCATGTAAACTCAATTTTATTTTTTATTTTTTTACGATTATTGTTATTATTATTGCTCTTTCTCATGATTATTTATGAAGTAATAGAGAATTTTCAGAAAACTAATTAAGGGATGTGTTGCATAAGTTGAGAAATCATCATCATTCGAACATGCTTAATAAATTATATTATACCATATATAGAGCACAAAGTATGAAAAAATAATGAAGAGGGACAAAGATGGAGAGGGATGAAACTCAAAACAAATTAAATTGAAAACGAAGGGTTATAATTAAAATAAATCATATTTTGTAGGGGAAGTGTCAAACCCATGACCTTAGAGAATGGGAGGTTCTCTAGTTTACCAAGTCAATATTGTAGTTGTAAATTAATAGTCCAGTTGAAAATTTGAAAACACAAGAATTGAGTGCATGACTAATTTTTGCAGTCAAATAGATTTATTTTTAAGGATTAACATTTATCACTTAAAAAAAGCTATGAAATAGTCATAGAAATCAACAATGGATTGAAATATATCGTTAAATAGCAATAGATTATCGAATGAACTGCGATTATTATTAAGATGTAAGTTTACGATGTACATACCTTTGTTGTCTTCTCTCCATCCATCATTTCCTCATATATATATATATATATATATAATAGTGGCAACAAAATAAAAATTTCAAAATTGAAGAAGTAGATCATTAAACCATAGTAATAAAAGCTTTAAAAATACTTATCACAACGTAATGCCCTATATTTGAATACAGTTTGAACTATTGATTTACGTAATTAAAAATAACTAATTAGATTTATGACGAAACCTAAAAATCGATAACTGATTTAATTTAAATTTCAAAATTAGAGAAGTAGATCATTAAATAATAGTAATAAAAACTTTAAAAATACTGATAACAAGGTAATGCCTTATATTTGATTGCGTTTTAACTTTTGATTTATGTAATTAAAAATAACCAAAATGAGGACTAAAAATTATTGGAGAGATCGCTTTCAAATCACTGTTATGGCTATCAAAATAATAAAGAACAGTTTTAGAATAGAGAAAATAATATTACTATCTTAATAATAAAAAAATTTGAATATTTTGATGAGTGTTGATATTCACAAGTGGGAATTTATATATTGGTATGTTCCATGCATGATTCCATTAACTTTCTTTGGCCACTTGATTTTATAAAAATAAAATAAAATAAAATACCGTGTAGGAAACATTTTAAGGCTCATATTCATTGAATTTGAGAAAAAGTCTACATGATGAAACTCACCACACTATATATGTGCAAGTAGGTATACAAAAGGAGTAAAGACGGGCAATTGATGCTATGTGTTAGCGTCAACAGTTCATTAAAAAATGGCAATTTGTCGGAAATCTTCCCATGAAGCATGCTTAATTTCCAATCTTTCAAAGATTTTAACTTTATCTTCATTACTGATTTTCTAGTATGCATAGAATATGTAGCAAGCTATTAGAAAATTCTAATCGATTTGTTGATTATCCGATATCATCTGATCCGATTGGATTGAAATTTTATCTACTTTGATCGGAGTCAGATATAAAACAAATAAAATTCAATCTGATTTGATTAGAGCTGGATGCAGAGGCAGGTGAGGGTTTCACTCGCTTCGTCACCCGACCCGCTCTAAGCTGATTTTTTAATTTTTTTCTTTTGAAGTTGTGATTTTATCTTTAATATAATATATGAATTTTTATCTTATAATTCACAGAGAACTTTCATGATTTTATTCTAAATTTAAAATTTAAACTTCACTACACAGTTTCATAGTTTATGGATAGGGATATCATTCGTTTTTAAGCTTAGATTTTATTTTTATGAAAAATGATTTTTTTTAAAAAAACCCGGGTCGGGCCATATCAGGTACCCGATGGGTTAAAAAAAATTCTTCTATCTGGGCAGGCAATCACGCAGCAGCCTTTACTTTTAACTAAAGAAACTGTACAGTAGCCGCCTCTACTTTTAACTAAAAAAAAACTGGGCGCTTTGCCCATAACGGCATCTTCAATTGTGATTTTTACTTTGATTTAATATTTTTAATATAAATAAAAAATATTATTAATTATATAAATTGAAGATCAATATCTTCTTTAATGTTACTCTTTTCTTAACTCTTTATTTTGATAAAATTTATAAAATTCAAAAAAACTATTGATTCAGAAATTGAATAGTATAGAAAATAATAATTAATTTTTATTAATAAAATATAAAATAAAGAGTTATTTGAACTTTTTAATACTTGGAGAGCTAAAGACACTCTCTATATCAATTTTAAAAATAAAAATTATATTAAAGAGAGCATTGAAAATAAAATTTAAATAAAATTTTTTTATTATAAAAAAAAATCTTAATATAAATAAAGCATAAACGATACTCTAATGATAGGAATCCAAAAGCCGCCCCTTCCTTGTATAAAGACCATAATTACGCCATGAATTCAAGCACCAATTAACACAAGCTAGTGTCAACTACTCAAACCATGGGCTACTCAACCAAACTTCTCACCTCCTCCCTCCTCTTTGGCCTTCTCTTCATTTCTGCTAATGCATCCACCTTTGAAATCCGCAACAATTGCCAGTATACTGTGTGGGCTGCAGCCTCACCTGGTGGTGGACGCCGCCTAGACCGTGGCCAAACTTGGTGGCTTAACGTGCCTGCTGGCACATCCATGGCTCGTATTTGGGGCAGGACAAATTGTAACTTTGATGGTAGTGGTAGGGGTCGTTGCCAAACTGGGGATTGCACCGGTGGCCTAGTGTGCCAAGGTTGGGGTGTCCCCCTAACACTCTAGCTGAATATGCGTTGAACCAATTTGGTAACTTGGATTTCTATGACATATCACTTGTTGATGGCTTCAATATCCCTATGGAGTTTAGCCCAACATCAAGTGGTGGAGGGAAGTGTCAAGCACTTGTTTGCGCAGCAGACATCAATGGCCAATGTCCAAATGAATTGAGGACTCCTGGTGGGTGTAATAACCCTTGTGCTGTGTTTAAGACTAATCAATATTGTTGCACTAATGGGCAAGGGAGCTGTGGTCCTACCAATTTTTCAAGGTTTTTTAAGGATAGATGCCCTACTTCTTATAGTTATCCCCAAGATGATCCTTCAAGCACATTTACATGCCCTGGTGGGACTAACTACAAGGTTGTCTTCTGCCCTAGGGGGTCTCCTCATTTCCGCTTGGAGATGCCTGGAAACAAGAACGTAGAGTAAGGGGCTAAGGACATGGTTGATAACTTCATGAGGTCCATGCCCTATGCATTGCTTTGTGCATCTTCTTGTGTTTCTTCTTTTTTTACTCGTAAAAGGATAAAACACACTAGTCTGTGTTTTGTTCCTGCCTGTGGCTTGCTGATATGTAATAAAAATGGGAAGTGAAATAAAGAATTAATGTTTAATCGCTTGGGTATTATCAGTTTACTTTAATTTGATGATCGAGTTGCCACCTATTATATGGCAGATGCTGCGGGGAAGGAATGAAAAAGACAAATAATATTCCATGTCGTGATGAAACTTCCATGATTGACTAGAGGGCGTTTGTAGTTTTTATTTTTATTTTTAATGAAAAATATTGATATTGAGTGCTGTAATGACTTAATCAATTAACTTAGATACTAGAGATTATATTATTTTTAAAAGATTTAAGTTGTTTGATAAATAATTCATTCTTAATTTGATATATTATTTATTAAATTTATATTTTTATTTATTTGATTTGTGATAGATTATTTATTTAGTTATTTTACTTACAGTTTATCTTTTAAAATTTATCAATAAACTTTAAGATTTTTAATAAATTGTTAGATTAATTTGAAGTTCTGATATTATTAAATAAGAGTTGAGATTGAATTTTATTTCAAAAAAATTAATTTTTATAGTAAATAATTTATTTTTAACTTTATTTATTTAATGTGAAATAAGTTTTTTAACATGAATTTCTTTCTTTCTCCAAGAATTGAATTTGAAACCATGCAAAAATACTCGATTTCAATTGCTAAAATATCTTCTTCAATACAATCAAGTTAATCCAATGATTATATATCCAATTTTTTTTTTTTGAATAAAATAAATTTTTTTGAGTTTTAATAATTTTAATTTTTTTAATAATTATGTAACGAAGGAGTTGTCATCCAAAGTCCGATGACCTCTAATGAATAATAAAAAAAAAAATCTCTTTCAATAGATATGCTATTATCGTATTAATGGCATCAAGGGTTAGGATAGATTTCTTCAATACTTATCTGCCTAAAAGTCCAAGCTATGACTTTTATAAAGCCCAAAATATCTTCACCACTCTCTACCACATAGACCTAGACTAAGAAAATAAGAGATATCTTACAGTAAAGTGAACGACAACATTTCTTATCTTTTCGTGGCATTGACTAGGTTTGTCAAAAAAAAAAAAAAAGGAATATCCTTAGCTAGGTGCCATTTTACGCCAAAATTACGAATGACTTTTCTCTGATATTTGGGGTAGGTAGCTAGCTAAGGCTCTTTGCCAAACTATGAAATATCATAGAGTTTTAGAATATTATTCCTTTGGTCCCTTTGCCATATATAAAAGCGTGATGACTTGGTAAAAGAATACCAATTAAGATAGTACTGCATCTTCCTATCGATTAATTGTAGATGATAAAGTGCTCGTGTTCACACAAATAGATTTAGTTTAGTCAATTGTATGTTAGTTTTCTTAACGAAAAGTTCTAATTATTTTAAATTATTTTAATAATTATATAATGAAAGAGGGGTATCTCTTATTATATAATTTAAATGCCTAAAAACCTCCAATAAATAAATAAATAAAATGCTCTAAAAATGTTGGTTAGCCAGACCTTTAAGCTTGAGATTAAAACTCTTAAAATGACAAATAATGAGAAAACCCATGTCACTCAGAAGCAAAATTGGAAATGAATGTGACTGCCATTTTTTTTTCCTTGCTCTCATCCATACATGACTCTAGTCTCCATCTTTTGATTTCAATAAGCTAATATGATTAATTTGTCACCACTAAACTATATGTAAATAGCTCAAGAAATATTACGCTTGCATTTATTAACACCAGCACAAGATAATTAAAGTTCTTGAAAAGTATCAGTAAATGCTTAGAGACTAGGTCATGATTAGAGTTGCTCTCACTTTCATCCTAGAGGTAAAATAAAAAAGTCTATGCATTATGGTATATGCTATTAATTAGCTAAGGTATTTTTCTAGGAGTAGTTTGACTCCCATTATTTAATGGTATTTCTGAGTTTTTCAATTTTAGTTGGATTTCTAATTTTAATATTTTTTATAAATTCTAAAAACAATAATACTAGTAAATGGGTATCAGTGGAATTGGGAAGAGTGATTGTTTTTTTTTTTTTAGATCTCGGGATATCCAATATTTAAAAGTCTAAACTAATCTTTTGTTATTCGGTCGGACGAATAAGACGAGCACAACTACTCAAGAAAATTTTTAAGTACACAAATACTTGACACCGAGACCACTTATTTAAACAAATAAAGTTTTTTCCGCTCAAGTCAACTCTCTTGGTGAAGAGTGATTTAAAAAAAATAATTAGAATATAAAATTGGCTAAATTAGTTGGATGTTTGTCTATTACCATTAGTATATGATACCATATAATATTAATTTACAAATTAATATAAAACAAATAGATCACATTAAAGAAATATTTCTTACGTGCTTTTAAGTTTTGCAATAATTGCTTCTTTTGTTTTTTTTTCAAAATCCTTGGCATGATTTGCTTAACTCAAAGTCCAAAAATGAGCTTCCTTGAAACCCTCTCAATATTTTACTAAGTCTTTGTTTCCCTTTGTTTTGCCTTGGTTTAATGGCAAAAATTACTCCTGTTTTATTGTAATTTGGAAATTTTAAGCTTTTATTATCAATTTGTATAATTTGAACCTTTTGATGATAATATATTATGCATATATGTGTACAAATGTGCTTTATTTATGTACTTAATTTAATATTTTGATGTGTTTAAAGGATGTGATGATCAGATAAGGAGTTTTAGTATATAATATATATTTTTGAGTATCATAGATTGTATTTTTATAAATTGAAACGAGTCCAACAATCTTAGCTTAAGTTATTAGAAATTAAAGAGTTAAAATAGTAATAATAATAATAACAATTATTATTATTATGAAATAATAATAATTTTTAATAGTTTTTTAAAATGGAATGTTAGTGGCTATGAAAGGAGAGCAAAAATTTTGAAACAAAATATTAAATTAAAGAAGAGACATGAATGGCCATGAAAGAAAACAAAGTCGCTTTGAAAGAAAGCTACTTAGTGGCCATCAAAGAAGAAGTTTAGTGGCCATGAAAAAAAGCCACTTAGTGGCCATAAAAGAAGAAAGTTAGTGGTCTTTTTTTTATTTTTAATTCATGCATTAAAAATCACCAAATGTTTTGGCACCACATGCCTATATATAGGGTGTCATTCTCCTTATTTAAGAAAGCCACTCCATAACCTTATACTTCAAAAATAAAAAATAAAAAATAGAGAGACAATATAATTGAGTAAGAAGTGGGAAAAAAGTGAAAAATTAGAATATTGACTAATCATTAGTGAACACGACCTATTATTAACAATAAGCAAGTTTCTAAAGATAAATAGTCTTTTATTGGCATAAGATGCCGAGTCACCAACGACTTCGCTCACATAAGTGGGAAGACACCGATGACTTCGAGTTACTCGTTTAAGAAGCTATCATAACTTCGTCACGAAGTGAAAAGTCATTGACAAATTCATGTCGCTCCGGTAAGGAGCCGATAACTATTTAGAAGCAACCGGCGGCTTCTTCACATAAGTGGAAAGCCACTAACGACTTCATCTCAAACAAACGAGGCATTAAATGGAAAAAAATTATTTTGATGAGTGGGAAGCCACCGACACCGACAACTTCATTTTGATGAAATAGGCAATAAAACATAAAAAAACAGAAATAAAAAAAATAAAAAAAATAAAAAAAGGGGATTAAACACCGGGAAAAATGATTTTGAAACCATCGACGGCTCTATTGTAGAATTATAAAAAATCATGAAAAGTCAATTGAAGCACAAAAATTAAGACAAATTTCATATTTGGACGGACAGGGGATAATAAAAGAAAAATATGGCATACTATTCCTTAATGATCTTTGTAGTAATATTTCATTTTGACCACATTTATTTCATAAATGTTATACCAATTGTCACAATTTTAACCACATTCCAAAGCACATAGTCTTTTTCAAACATTTATCATTCTTTCGAAATGTCATGTTTTAAGATTTTTACCCAAAAAGTTCTAAAGTGTTGACGTTAGATTCGAGTCGATCCTACCCTCTTCGTTCCCGATGATAATCGAATATTCGATTGGTCAAAAAAGGAGAGTAACTATTGGTTGAGAATGTGGGGTGTGAATTTCGCTAAAGTGATCAAAAACCCCTCCGTTACTTAGGTGAATACTCCAAAGTTGTTGCAAAATTTACGAGTTCTCGAAAGCCCAAGGTAGCTCTTGGTGCTTATTATCCTGTAAAAAAGAATCAATCAAATGCAACCTACAACATCATGTTGTGGCTGCCAACAATCCAACACTTTCAAACATTTATCATGCTTTCGAAATGTCATGTTTTAAGATTTTTATCCAAAACGTTATGAAGTGTCGACGTTAGATTCATAGTCAATCCTACCCTCTTTGTTCCCAATGATAATCAAACATTTGATTAGCCAGAAAAGGAGGGTAACTGCTGGTTAAGAATGTGGGGTGTGAATGTCGCTAAAGTGATCAAAAACCCCTCCGTTACTTGGGTGAATACTCCAAAGTTACTCGTAAAATTTAAAGAGTTCTCGAAAGCCCAAGGTAGCTCTTGTTGCTTATTATCCTATAAAAAAGAATCAACCAATGCAACCTACAACATCATGTTGTGGCTGCCAACAATCCAACAAAAGAAAATCTTTTTAGCCTTTTTTTTTATTATACTTTTTATTTCTCCTTTTTTCGGTAACTCCAAAAAAAAAAAAAAAGTGTCCAAAGGGCTGTTTTGAGGAAGGTTTTACGGCTTTTTTGGTGGGTTTTTTGGGAGGTTTTTTGGATGGTTTTGAAGCTGGCTTGGATGTGTTTTAGTGGCTACTTTGGTGACTTAAATGGGCTGTCCAAAAGGGCTTCTCTGCAAGTGTCTTTGGGGGCTGTTGGGGGCTGTTCAGGGTTGTAAAGGCTGCTCTTGATGGCTGTTTTGGGTTTAGTTTTTTGGAAGCTTGGGGACGTGTTTTGGGGGTTTCTTGGGGCTATCTTAAAGCTTGTTTAAGGGTGTTTTTTTTGGATTCTTTGATGGTTTAAATGGGCTGCCATAAGGGGTTGCTCTGTAAGGTCGTCGTTGGTGGCCGTTTTGGGGTCTCGGTTTTTGGGCCTTTTTGGGACTTTTTTGGGGGTGTTTTGGGGAAATATTAAATCTGTCTTGGGGATGTTTTAGTGGCTTTTTTGGTGGTTTAAGGGGGCTGTTCAAAGGGGGTTTTCTGTAAGGTTTTTTTGGGACTATTGATAATGGTTGCGGGGTTGATTTTGGAGGGGTTTTGGTGGGTTTTTCAGGTCTGTTTTGGGGCTGGTTTTAAGGCTAATTTTGGGGGGTTTTATTTCTGGTTTGTAGCTTTTTTAAGGGCTAGTTTTAGGGCTTTGAAGGAGGTTGGAGTGAGGGTTTTTAGAAGTGTTCTTGGGAGCTATCTAGAATTTTCGTCCTTTATGAGAAATTTCTTTAAGCCTATTAGATCATAATTTTGACCATTAAAATGACCTAATCTTGAACTAGTGTCTCATAAGAATTATAGGTCCAGATTTCATCTTTCCAACGCAACTAGCCTTTTATCAATTGGACTCCTATAACCCAAGATATGAACTACGAACCGAACGAGTCCCGATACCAAAAAACTTGCTGGATGGATTCCGACTTCTAACTTGTAGCCCCATTTTGACTTTCAAATCTTCCGAATTAGACTTTTAACTCTCCACAATAGTTTTAGCTCAGTCTGTTTTCTTTTCAAAGAGCCCAATATCACATAATTGGGATGTTTGTAGCCCAAGTTATAGTCAAAATACGAAACGGGGTGTGAAGGATGGAGGCTTAGAGGTCAGCTTGTGTGGGTGGCCATCGAAGTCGGTTTGTATGGGTTTGTGAGGTGTAGAGAGAGGCGACTGGTGCTGAGGGCTGTTGTGGAGGTTATGGGGGAGTGAGGAGAGTTAAGTGGAGCTTGAGAGGAGGAGATGGTGGGGCTATAATGTCAAGATTTCGATGAGAGGGGTTGTGGAGGTTTGGGCGAAAGAGAGGGAAATGGGTGAGAACTTGGTCTTTGTGTGTGTATGTGGCGACTGAATGTGTTCTCTTTCTTCCCTTCAAGTTGATGATGAATAGTAGCTTGGCCGAAGGAGAGAGCGGGTGTGGTGGCGTTTGTGCTTTGCGTGGGAGAAAGCTTTTTCTTTTTCGGTGTCCGGCGGCTAGTTCCTCCCTTTTTTAGGGTGACAATGAACAGTAGCTTTATACCAAGAAAAGCTTGGTTTTTGGCAAAAATCCAATTCGGTCCTTAATTTTTCTCCATGCATTTACTAAGGTTCAATTTGTTTTTTTTATATATATATTTTAATTTAAGCCTCCCATTGCCAATAATTGGGACTTTTTATTTTAATTGGTTCCAATTGTATCCTTTTTAATTTTTGAAAAAGGAATTGAAGCTTTGAATTCTTTAATTAAGCTCCCAATTGTCTTTTTAATTATTTTTCACTCTTGATTTTTCTCGGTTAACCCCCTCCTTAGAATTAATCTAAACTAAACTATTCTAATTTTTTTTTCTTTTTCTATTTTTTGTATTTTGCATTTTCATTTCGTTTTTCTTTTTTTTGTATTTTATTTTTTAAAATAATAAATGAAAAATAAATAAAAGAGGAGCAAAAATTGGGTGCTAACATTAATGACATATTTTAAATTGACATATTTAAAGATAAATAAGATTAAATTAGAAACTTAATTTTAAAAAAACTAAAAGGATATAGATTTTAGTATTGATCCGTTCAATTGTGACCCTTCAAATGAGATGTATCAATTGATGAGTGTTACATATCAGTGTTTTGATAAATTTTATTCAAATTCCAATTTTTTCGTGATTATGAATGACTTTTCTATGATATTTAAGGCAAGTAGCTAGCTAAGGCTCTTTACCAAACTATGAAATATCATAAAGTTTTAGAATATTATTACTTTGGTTCATTGCCATAAAAGCATGATGACTTGGTAAAAGAATACTAATTAAGATAGTACTCCATCTTCCTATCAATTAATAGTAGATGATAAAGCGTTCGTGCTCACACAAACAGATTTAGTTTAGTGGATTGTATAGGTAGTTTTCTCAATGAAACAAGGTTTGAGTTCTAATTACTTTAAAAAAATTTAATAATTATTTAATAGAAGAGTGTAACCTCTCATTATATAATTCAAATCCCTAAAAACCTCTAATAAATAAATAAAAAGTGCGCTAAAAATGTTCGTTGGTCAGACCTTTAAACTTCAGATTAAAACCCTTAAAATGACAAATACTGAGAAAATCCATGTCACTCAGAAGCAAAATTGGAATGAATGTGACTGGCTTTCTTTTTTTTTTTCATCTTAAATATGCATAATTGACTCTAGTCTCCATCTTGAGTTATTCTTCTTTCTTTTAGATGCTAAGAAGCAGTTCCAGCAGTCCGTATCCCAGACCATTGCCTCTCGAGTCTCATCTACCATACAGTCGACATTCAGTGTTGTATGAGTCGTTCATTGCAGAAGGTGGGCATAAAACGAAAGTGGTGCACTTGTGCAAGAGATGTTGAAAAGCGGTGGCGGCAGTATACAAACCGGGCAGTGTTGAGCTGGCTGATTCTTTGTAATTCTGTAGGATACAATATAGATGTTTTGTTGACCTCTCAGACACCAAATGGTTTGTGTAATGAATTACGAAAAATGAAAATGTTAGAAAAATAATTTTGCTGTTGAGTGTAATTGTTGTCCTGTTCTTAATTCTCTCTTGTAGCACAAATGCTTACGAACCAGCAAAGCAGTCTCTTAGCAGGCTTTAATTTTCATAGCTAGACAAATCCAGTTGAACCTATCCATTGCTGTATGTTAGAGACTAGTATAAATTATATTCTTGGGCCTCACCTATCAGCTTAAGCTTTTAGGTGAGTTGGTCTTTTAATATGGTATCGGAGCTTAGTTGACCTTGAGGTCCCGAGTTCAAGTCTCACCATCCCTAATCTCTCAAAGTATTAAGCACAAGGCAATGTAGACTGTGCAAGTTTCATGCCCCAAATGTTGAGCCTTTCACTTGAGAGGGTGTATTAGAGACTAGTATAAATTATATTCTAAGGTCTCACCTATCGACTTAAGCTTTTAGGTGAGTTGGTCCTTTAATAATTTTGTTGTTGAGTGTAATTGTTGTCCTGTTCTTAATTCTCTCTTGTAGCACAAATGCTTACGAACCAGCAAAGCGAGTCTCTTAGTAGGCTTCAATTTTCATAGCTAGACAAATCCAGTTGAACCTATCCATTGCTGTACTCTATTGCACCTTGGCTTGAGCATTTAGTTTTTCGGTTTGATTTTTGGTTAACGTAACTCACCAAAAGCCTTAACCGAATTTCTATTTGGTTTATTAAACTGAAATTTTGGTTTTTTGGTAAAAAATTTTTTTTATGATCTTTTTTTAATTTTTTAATATAATGTTATAACGTAAAAAAAAAAAAATTGTGTTATGTACTATAGAGTTTTTTTATAGTCCAAATAGTCTAAATTAGTCCATATAAAATGTAATAAATATTTATTTAAATAGGATTAAATCACAAAATTATATCACATGATAAGGCAATAAATTTAAATATAAGTCCATCTAAAATATGTGATGATAAAAAATTGTTAATCGTTCTAATATATTGTAAATTGAACCATCAAAATTCAAATAACAATCAAAAGTTTGTTTTCAGTAAAAATTAACTTAAAAATTTTAAAAACTAAGCCGAAATTGAATAGCCAAAACTAATTCAATTTCGATCTTTTAAACGGAATTGGTGTTTCGATTTAATTAATTAGCAATTTTTATAGGCAATTATGCAAAAGCTTTAAGTTCAAATTATGGGAAGAGTGGGTTAGAGTCTCAAATGAAGGAGTCCTATCAATTTTGCAGCTCAATGCATGTCCATTGAGCCTCCTAATAAACAAAGAAACATTATATTAATTAATAGTAACTCGTTATCCGTTCTTTCTTTCTTTTTTGGTTTTTTAATGAAAATATCTTTATATATTTCATTATAGAGACATTTGAATTTATACAAATACATGTATATCTGTATAAACACTGACTATTGCATGACACCTGTCTTATTTTCAATGGATGACTCATCCGAGACTTATTGGTATGGATGCGTATGATGCTTCTTCTTCAATGTTTGCTCCTATCAAGCTCTAGAACGAAAATGACCAATGCCCAGTTTTCTTGCAGTTGCATGAGCTAGGCAGACTATCGTAGTCTTCTAGAGCGCCGTCCAATTTGATGTCTTCAAGTTAATTCTCAGTGCATTTCTTCTTCTTCTTCCCTCCATTAATTTCGTTCTGCTAGAATTCCCCTTCTACATGGCTAAAGAAATTGAGGATTCAGCTCCATCTATAAATACCTCAAGTAATGAGCATTATGAACACAGAAATACAAGCCAATACAGAAGTGCTCGTACGGCTTTGTTTGAACCAAAATGAGTAGCATCAACCCCCTTCCCAATTCTCCTTTCCCTTGGCCTGCTATTCACCATAACTAATGCAGCCACCTTTGATGTTGTAAACCAATGCACCTACACTGTCTGGGCTGCAGCGTCACCCGGTGGAGGCCGATGTTTGGACCCTGGCCAAACATGGAACCTCAATGTCGCACCTGGCACCACCATGGCTCGCATTTGGGGCCGAACCAATTGTAACTTTGATGCCAATGGTCAGGGCCAATGTGAAACAGGTGATTGTAACCGAAGGCTAGAATGCCAAGGCTACGGCTCTCCACCAAATACCTTAGCCGAATTTGCATTAACCCAGCCCAACAACTTAGACTTTCTCGATATCTCTTTTGTTGATGGGTTCAACATCCCACTGGACTTCAGTCCAACCTCCAGTGCCTGCCGAGGAATCCGGTGTGCCGCCAATATCAACGGTGAGTGCCCTACTCAGTTGCGGACTACTGGTGGCTGCAACAACCAGTGTACGGTTTTTAAGACCAATGAATATTGTTGCATTGATGGACCTGGAAGTTGTAGTGCAACTGATTTATCCAAGTTCTTCAAAGACAGGTGCCCCGATGCTTATAGCTATCCACAAGATGATCAAACCAGCACTTTCACTTGCCCTGCAGGTACCAACTACAGGGTTACATTTTGTCCATGAACTTCTTCATTTCTTGAAGAAGGGAAGACGTGTACGTAGTAAAAGTATAATACCACCATGTCAGGCCAAATAATCTGTGCACACCTAGTAGTAGTGTGCCCATAAGCCCATGTTATGTTACTGGATGAATAAGCCAACGTAGAATTCATAGCATGATATATTCTGTTTACTTCATGTTATTGAGTTTGTTGTAATCTGATATCTACAGAAAATAGACCGATTATTTACGTAAAATTATATTTGAATCTAATAAAAATAATAAGAATATTTTCACGTAAACTTAATTTTTTTTTACAATTATTATTATTATTATTGCTCTTTCTCATGATTATTTATGAAGTAATTGAGAATTTTCAGAAAACCAATTAAGGGATCGGAGGTGTTGCATAAGTTGAGAAATCATCATCATTCGAACATGCTTAATAAATTATATTATGCCACATATAGAGCACAAAGTATGAAAAAATAATGAAGAGGGACAAAGATGGAGAGGGATGAAACTGAAAACAAATTAAATCAAAAGCGTAAGGTTATAATTAAAATAAATCATATTTTGTAGGGGAAGTGTCAAAACCCATGACCTTAGAGGATGGGAGGTTCTCTAGTTTACCAAGTCAATATTGTAGTTGTAAATTAATAGTCCAGTTGAAAATTTGAAAACACAAGAATTGAGTGCATGACTAATTTTTGCAGTCAAATAGATTTGTCTTTAAGGATTAGCATTTATCACTACAAAAAAAGCTGTGAAATACTCATAGAAATCAACGACGGTTTGAAATATATCATTAAATAGCGATAGATTATCGAATGAACTGAGACTATTATTAAGGCATAAGTTTATGGTGTACTTATCTTTGTTGTCTTCTCTCCATCCATCGTTTCCTTATGTATATGTATAATAATGGCAACAAAATGAAAATTTCAAAATTGAAGAAGTAGGTCGTTAAATCATAGTAATAAAACTTTAAAAATACTTATCACAATGTAATGCCCTATATTTGAATATGGTTTGAACTATTGATTTACGTAATTAAAAATAACTAATTAGATTTATGACTGAACCTATAAATCGATTATTGATTCAATTTAAATTTCAAAATTGGAGAAGTACATCATTAAATCATAGTAATAAAAACTTTAAAAATACTGATAACTGAAAGAATTGTGTATGATCAAAAGCATACATGGTGTTTATTGAAGATCTCTATTTATATGTTTTACAGAGACAGACCTGAATAGAACTCTAGTTTGCAGAGACTATGTAGCAGACATATATCTAAGTACATCTCCTAGCAAGAGTGGGATACATTATTGGATATACATGAAGTGAAATGTTGTACAAGAGATCTACTACTAGATGTATACGGTTTAAGCTTTAAGGATAGATAAGGCAGTGTGGTATCCTTATCATCCTCCCTCAAGCTGAGCAGTGGTGCGCAAAGTCAGCTTGTCCCGTAAGAGTAGGTATTGCCGTTTGGATAAAGCTTTGGTTAGAACATTTGCGATTTGGTATTTGGTTGAGATGAAGGTTACTATCAGTTCCTTCTTCTTCACCTTGTCTTTGACGAAGTGAAAGTCAATTTCCAAGTGTTGGATCGAGCATGAAACACAGGATTTGCAGCAAGATAAGTGGCTGAGATGTTGTCACGCCAAATGACAGGAGCCATAGGAATTGTAATTCCTATCTCTTTCAAGAGTGATTGTATCCAAGTGACCTCTGAAGTTGTGGTTGCAAGTGCACGATATTCTGCGTCTATGGATGATCGTGCAACGGTACGTTGCTTTTTGCTGCACCAGGAAACCAGATTATTACCCAAATAAATAGCATAGCCAGTTGTGCTCTTCCAATCATCCGCATCACCACCCCAGTCTGCATCAGTGAATGTATTAATTTGCAGAGAAGTGGCCGGTCGAATGTGTAGACCATGATTAAGTGTGGATCCAAGATAACGAAGAATTCTCTTCACTGCAAACTAGTGCTCAGTGGTTGGACTGTGCATAAATTGGGCAACTTTGTTTACTGCAAAAGAGATATCAGGGCGTGTTAAGGTCAGATATTGAAGTCCTCCTACAATGCTACAGAATAAGGTGGGATTGTCAAATTGTGTCGTTGCATTCAGCAACTTGACTGATGCACATGTTGGAGTTGAAATGGAACTAGCCTCATGTATATTTTCCTTTTATTGGATGTCTCTGATATATTTGGATTGTGTTAAGATCAGTCCCTTTTTTCTCCAATGAGCTTCAATTCCTAAAAAATAATCAAGCTTTGCCTAGGTCATTAACAGCAAATTTGAGATGCAGTTTCTGTTTGATATGGTTAATGTGCTTCTCATTGCTGCCAGTGATTAGGATATCATCCACATATATAAGGCAATATAGGATGTCTTGACCTGTTGTGTATATAAACAAGGAAGTGTCTGATTGAAATCCCCGAAAGCCGAGATTGATAAGTTCTGTTGTAAGACATTGGTACCAGGCTCTAGGTGCCTATTTGAGGCCATACAGTGACTTCTTCAGAGAACAGACGTGGTGGGGAAATTTAGGATCAACATATCCCTGCGGCTGCTCCATGTATACGGGCTCTTCTAGATCTCCATATAGGAATGCATTTGAGACATTCATTTGCTGCACATTCCACCCATTTGTGACTGCAATGGATAGTATCAGTCTCACAGTTGTTGGCTTAACAACGGGATTGAAGGTGTCGGTGTAGTCAATTCCTGGTCTCTGATGGAACCCCTTGGCCACAAAACGTGTTTTATACCGATCTACAAATCCATCTTGTAACCTTTTAATTCTGTATACCCATCTATTTCCCACAATATTTGATGCTTGAGACCGAGGAACCAAAGTCCATATGCCATTGGATTGGAGAGCCTGCATCTCTTCATCCATTGCTTGATGCCAGATTTGGTATTTCGCAGCAGTGGTATAACAGGTAGGGGCAGTGGAGATATGGGTGGTGTGGAATGTTTTGGGTTTACAGTGGCCTGTCTTGAAACGTGTTTGCATCGGGTGTGATGGCTGCTGTTGGTTTTGGGGTTGGGAGGGTGGAAGATAGCTAGAGAGGTCAATTTCTAGCTGAATGGGTGGAGGGGAATAGGGTTTTAGTGTGGGATTTTGGGCTATGATGTTGGTTAGTTGTGAGGCTTGGTTAGGCAAACCTGTTGTTGGGCGTTTCTGCTGGTCAGACATACCAGAGGGTGTGCTTGGTTGTGTGTCTAGTAGGCTTGATGAGTTATAAGGCTGTGGGGTGTTCAGGTCTGATGGGGTGCTATTGGTGGGTACAAGCAATGGGTTTAATAGGACAACATCATGGTTTGTTGAGGACATCAGTATGTTACGTGTGGCATCTTGATTTGGAAAAACCTATTCATCAAACAAAACGTGACATGAGACATATATCTTATTTGTGACTTGATCAAAACAATTATACCCTTTATACAGTTGACTATACCCAAGGAAAATACATTTTCGAGACCGAGGTTCTAACTTATTTCTGATGTATGGACGTAACCATGGATAGCAGAGACACCTAAATACACGTAGCATGTTATAATTTGGCGGCTGATGGAGTAGGATCTCAAAAGGTGTTTTGTGTGCTAGGCGTGGTGTGGGTAGACGGTTGATGGAGTAAACAGCAGTGGCAAAGGCGTGTTCCCAAAATTGTGATGGAAGGGATGTATGGTGGAGTAATGCTTATCCTGTTTCAGTGATGTGTCGATGTTTTCTTTCAACACACCCATTTTGTTCAGGGGTTTTGGGACATGAACTACGGTGGGTGATGACATTATCAGACAAGTATTTGGTAAGGCTTTGAAATTCTCCTCCCCAGTTGAATTGAAATGCCTTTATGGATCTGTCAAATGATTTTTCAACTACATGTTGAAACTTGATAAACCAGATGATAACTTCAGATTTATATTTAATAAAGTAGATCCATGAATACTTGCTGAAGTGATCATAAAATAGAACATAATAAAAATTTCCATTAAGGGAAGAAATAGGAGAGGGGCCCCACAAATCAGAGCAAATTAAATCTAAAGGACCAGACGTTTGAAAAGAAGACTCAGGGAAGGGTAATTTATGAATTTTCCCAACACTACAGGCATGGAAAAGAGATGGAACATCTTGAGTAGACACATGGATACTAGACTGACTAAGGGCTTTTTGCACTGTTTTTAATGATGCATGGCCAAGGCGAGCATGCCAAGTAGACAGAGAGCTCAAAAAGACTTGTGGAGAGTTTTTCAGAGATCGACTAATTGGCATTGAATAGAGCCCATCATTAAGCTCCCCCGTGTGTAAAATCTGCTTCGTGTGGATATCCTTTATCAAAAAATAAGTAGGAAAAAATTCAAAAGAAACATTGTTAGATTTTGTAAAGGCACTAACTGAAAGCAGATTGTTAGAAGCTTGAGGAACAAGAAGAATATTATCAAGTGAGAATGATGTATTATTGAGGAAAAAAGTGGTAGAACCAGTGCAAGTGATTGGAAGAGTTTTACCATTACTGATTGTGACTTCTTCGGGACCGTTGTATTCAGAGTGGATGCCCATATTTTCCATAACAGCTGTCAAATGATGCGTAGCTCCAATGTCAACAACCCATGTTTGTCGGGACATAGGGCTGGATTGTTTAGATGCAATATGAGATTCATGTTTGTGAGAGATGGTGTTAAGATTGCGTCTATCACGTTGATGTTTTGGGGAGGGGCACTGGCTAGCTTTGTGACCAAATCCTTTGCAATTGGAGCATGTATTTGAGGTGTTACTGTTTCTGTCCATGGTGGGATATGTTGATTGTGATCTGCCAAAGCTGGTTCCTCTATTTCTGTCATGATAGCGGCCTTTTCCTCGTGAGGGATTGAACCCTCGGGCAGAGAATTGTGCTATTGGAAGCACTTGTTCTGATGGATTTCATGATGTGCAATCTGCACTTCTTCACTCAGCAGTAGGGAGAATAGATCATCATAGGATATTGGTGTGAGCCTTGCTTCTATGTTACGCACAAACGGGCGATATGCTGGAACTAGACCTCGTAGAATATAATCCACTAGGTCTTCTTCTGAGATGGGATGTTGCAATGTTGCAAGGAGGTTTGAAATTTCCTTAGCATGCTGCATGTAGGTGGGGATGTCATCATTTCTTTGTGATAATTCAATCAGGTTGGTGCGAAGTTGACGCACTTGAGTTTTGGAGCCTGAACAGTAGACAGTGGCAAGTTTATTCCAGGCTTCACCGGCAGTGTTAACTCCTACCAATTGCGTGACAAGATTGGCAGAGAGGGAGCTTATGATCCAGCTTAGAACAAGCTGATCTTGTGTGTACCATTCGGGGTAATTTGGCTCTATGATGGTGGGTGATGGAAGGCTTCCATCAATGTGATGTGCAAGCTTATATCCTCTTAATAATGGCAGTAGTTGTGTTTTCCATAGGAGATAGTTTGCAGAGGTCAGTTTGATGGACAAGTGAGGTGTTATGTTTGGGTAGGTGGTGTTTGTAAGTCGGGGCTGTTATGGTTGGTGAGTGATTAGGGTTTGGGTGGGTGGTGTTTGGGGAGAATCAGAGTCGGCTATGGATGAGTGAGTTGTAAAAAAAAAGGACTGGTAGGGGTGGCTGACAAGCACACAGTAGGCCTACTGGGTTGGCGGGCTGGCACGTAGGAGAACTATTGCTAGCTCGCAGGGGCACTGTTGCTGGCACGCAGGAGTACACAGGCTGCTGTTGGGTGAGCACAGTGTGGTGCGTGCTGGTATGATTAAGATGTTTGGTGGCTGGGTTTTTAAACCTCTTAAAACTTTGATATCATGAAAGAATTGTGTATGATCAAAAGCATACATGGTGTTTATTGAAGATCTTTATTTATATGTTTTACAGAGACAGACCTGAATAGAACTCTAGTTTGCAGAGACTATGTAGCAGACATATATCTAAGTACATCTCCTAGCAAGAGTGGGATACATTATTGGATATACATGAAGTGAAATGTTGTACAAGAGATCTACTACTGGATATATATGGTTTAAGCTTTAAGGATAGACACGGCAGTGTGGTATCCTTATCAATAACTTGGTAATGCCTTATATTTGATTGCGTTTTAACTTTTGATTTATGTAAATAAAAATAACCAATTAGATTTATGATCAAATTTAAAAATCGATAACTGATTTAATTTAAATACTTTTATATGATAGACTTCAAAAAAAAAAAAAACCTAAAGAGTAAGAGCAGCAAATGATTGAGTTCCACTCAATCAAAATAATAATAATGGAGAATTGACCGAAATGAGCACTAAAAATTATTGGAGAGATCTCTTTCAAATCACTGTTATGGCTATCGAAATAATAAAGAACTGTTTTAGAATAGAGAAAATAATATTACTATCTTAATAAAAAAAAAATTGGATATTTTGATGAGTGTTGATATTCACAAGTGGGAATTTATATATTGGTATGTTCCATGCATAATTCCATTAACTTTCTTTGGCCACTAGATTTTATAAAAATAAAATAAAATACCGTGTAGGAAACATTTTAAGGCTCATATTCATTGAATTTGAGAAAAAGTCTACATGATGAAACTCACCACACTATGTGCAAGTAGGTATACAAAACGAGTAAAGACGGGCAAGCATTCAATTGATGCTATGTGTTAGCGTCACCAGTTCATATCGGGTACCCGATGGGTTAAAAAAATTCTTCTATCTAGGCAATCACGCAGCAGCCTTTACTTTTAACTAAAGAAACTGTACAGTAGCCGCCTCTGCTTTTAACTTAAGAAACTGGACGCTTTGCCCATAATGGATAGGAATCCAAAAGCCGCCCCTTCCCTATATAAAGACCATAATTACGCCATGAATTCAAGCACTAATTAACACAAGCTAGTGTCAACTACTCAAACCATGGGCTACTCAACCAAACTTCTCACCTCCTCCCTCCTCTTCGGCCTTCTCTTCATTTCTGCTAATGCAGCCACCTTTGAAATCCGCAACAATTGCCAGTACACTGTGTGGGCTGCAGCCTCACCTGGTGGTGGACGCCGCCTAGACCGTGGCCAAACTTGGTGGCTTAACGTGCCTGCTGGCACATCCATGGCTCGTATTTGGGGCAGGACAAATTGTAACTTTGATGGCAGTGGTAGGGGTCGTTGCCAAACCGGGGATTGCACCGGTGGCCTAGTGTGCCAAGGTTGGGGTGTCCCTCCTAACACTCTAGCTGAATATGCGTTGAACCAATTTGGTAACTTGGATTTCTATGACATATCACTTGTTGATGGCTTCAATATCCCTATGGAGTTTAGCCCAACATCAGGTGGTGGAGGGAAGTGTCAAGCACTTGTTTGCGCAGCAGACATCAATGGCCAATGTCCTAATGAATTGAGGACTCCTGGTGGGTGTAATAACCCTTGTACTGTGTTTAAGACTAATCAATATTGTTGCACTAATGGGCAAGGGAGCTGTGGTCCTACCAATTTTTCAAGGTTTTTTAAGGATAGATGCCCTACTTCTTATAGTTATCCCCAAGATGATCCTTCAAGCACATTTACATGCCCTGGTGGGACTAACTACAAGGTTGTCTTCTGCCCTTGGGGGTCTCCTCATTTCCCCTTGGAGATGCCTGGAAACAAGAACGTAGAGTAAGGGGCTATGGACATAGTTGATGACTTTATGAGGTCCAGCCCTATGCATTGCTTTGTGTATCTTCTTCTGTTTCTTCTGTTTTTTACTCGTAAAAGGATAAAACACACTAGTCTGTGTTTTGTTCCTGCCTGTTAATGTGCTGATATGTAATAAAAATGGAAGTGAAATAAAGAATTAATGTTTAATCGCTTGGCTATTATCAGTTTACTTTAATTGTTAGATTAATTTGAAGTTATGATATTATTAAATAGTAGTTGAGATTGAGTTTTATTTCAAAAAAAAAAATTAACTTTTGTAGTAAATGATTTATTTTTAATTTTATTTATTTAATGTGAAATAAGTTTTTTAACATAAATTTCTTTCTTTCTTCAAGAATTGAATTTGAAACCATGCAAAAATACTCGATTTCAATTGCTAAAATATCTTCTTCAATGCAATCAAGTTAATTTAATGATTATATATACAATTATTTTTTTAAATAAAATAAAAATTTTTAAATTTTTTAAATTTTAATTTTTTTTAATAATTATGTAACGAAGGAGCTGTCGTCCAAAGTCCGATGACCTCTAATGAATAAAAAAATATCTCTTTCAATAGATATGCTATTATCGTATTAATGGCATCAAGGGTTAGGATACATTTCTTCAATACTTATCTGCCTAAAAGTCCAAGCTATAACTTTTATAAAGCCCAAAATATCTTCACCAATCTCTACCACGTAGACCTAGACTAAGAAAATAAGAGATATCTTACAGTAAAGTGACCGACAACATTTCTTATCTTTTCGTGGCATTGACCAGGTTTGTCAAAAAAAAAGGAATATCCTTAGCTAGGTGCCATTTTACGCCAAAATTACGAATGACTTTTCTCTGATATTTGGGGTAGGTAGCTAGCTAAGGCGCTTTGCCAAACTATGAAATATCATAGAGTTTTAGAATATTATTGCTTTGGTCCCATTGCCATAAAAGCGTGATGACTTGGTAAAAGAATACCAATTAAGACAGTACTGCATCTTCCTATCGATTAATTGTAGATGATGAAGCGCTCATGTTCACACAAATAGATTTAGTTTAGTCGATTGTATGTTAGTTTTCTTAACGAAAAGTTCTAATTATTTTAAATTATTGTAATAATTATATAATGAAAGAGGGGTATCTCTTATTATATAATTAAATGCCTAAAAACCTCCAATAAATAAATAAATAAAATGCTCTAAAAATGTTGGTTAACCAGACCTTTAAGCTTGAGATTAAAACTCTTAAAATGACAAATAATGAGAAAACCATGTCACTCAGAAGCAAAATTGGAAATGAATGTGACTGCCATTTTTTTTCCTTGCTCTCATCCATACATGACTCTAGTCTCCATCTTTTGATTTCAATAAGCTAATATGATTAATTTGTCACCACTAAACCATATGTAAATAGCTCAAGAAATATTACACTTGCATTTATTAACACCAGCACAAGATAATTAAAGACCTTTGTAATAACCAAAATTTTTCTTATTTATTATTTTTTTATGTTTATTTTTATGTTTATTTTTTTTAATTTGAAGTTTATTAAAAAAAAAAAAAAGACAGAAAAAGAAAAAAGAAGAAGAAAGAAAATGATGAAAAAAAACAAAAAAATATTCATTTAGGGATACAATTGAAGTAATTAGGGGTGTAATCGAGTCAATTAAAAAGTTTAGGCCTTAAATTGTACCTCCGGGGACCTAATTGCTGAGATTGTGCTGAAATTATTTCGCAGAGGGGCATAATTGCTGAAATTGAAACGCGAGGACCAAGCCGAAAGTTTGGAGCGAACGACATGACCCGAAATGGAGCGGACGACTCGTCGTTCGCTCCAAGGCGATTCTCTCGAAAATCTTTGGGAGAATCGCCCAAATCCTTCATGAATTTCTTGTTTTAATTGTGTATTAATCATGGATTTTGTTGCCAAAACCAACACTAACGAGGAATCAATGAGAATTTCTCGTTTTGATTTCACAATTAATCATGAATTAAAGAGGAAAAAAATTTTGACGGAAAAGTCGGGGATTTAGATTCGATTTTAGGAAATTTTTTGGCTATAAAAGGAGTCGAATTTCAAGAAGAAAAGAGGGAGAGGAATTGGGCGAAGAATTCTAGGTTGAGATATAGGAAATCCAAACAAGAAAAAAATAAAAGATTGATTTTCAATTTTGGTCGGTAGTCGGGTTTTCTAGGTTACGGGTTGAAAGTTCATATTTCGGGTTTGTGTTCTTCAACCCGGAATCGACTCGAGGCATCTTTGACTTCAATTCGAGGAAGATTTTAGTTTGTTAGGACAAAGGAAAGGAAATCGAGAGCAAGATTTCAATAAATTCGCGAGAAACAAGTACTCTTGATGTTGCGTTTTTGGGTTTTTTCTTTTAATTTTCCGGGTTCGTCTTGGTGTTCTTCGGAAGTTTTCCGTGTGAGTCCCTAAATTCGATTCCCCGTTTTTTATTTATTCGTTGTTCATTTTAATTCCGGATGTTCACTTGCTATTTATTTCTTGTCTTGAATTGTGATGTGTGTGATTGAGTCTCGTTGCTTGAAAAGGAGTCTTCAATTTCCGAAAGCTTGAAGAACTAGAGAGAGAAATTGAAGAACGAACTAAGAATAGGAGAGAGGGAGAGTTATTCGGGTGTTTGATCCGTTTTTGTCTAAGCAGCTTACTCGGGCTCGTTTCTAGGCTTAAGCCTAGCAAAAAAAAAAAAAAAAGGGGAAAGGAAAACATGCGTGGGCTGGATCGATTTCGATCCGGCTCGTGCCTCCCACCCAAAAAAAAATAGAAAAAGAAAAGGGGCCGGGTTGATTTCGACTCAGCCCGCACCCTTTCCCCAAAAAATAAAAATAAAAAAAGGGAACCCAGCCCATGACCCACTTTTCAAAAACCCAAAAAAAAAAAAAAAAGGGAAATGAAAAAATAAAAAATAAAATTAGGGAAGAAAAAAATAAGAAGAAAGAAGGAAAAAATGGGGATGGGTAAAAAAAAAAAAAAGAGTAAAAGTGGTAGGTTAATATTTTAGATATAGGATTTTTTTTGTTTTATCACTTTTATTGTCATTTATTTTTTTACTCGTTTATATAGGATTATTTTTTTTATCCTTTTTTATTCATTTAATTTTTTTTTAGCCTCGTCTATTTTATTTCTTATAGTTTTTCTTTATTAATTTAGAATTTTTATTTCAATTTTATTTTTTTCTTTAATAGGTATTGCTAGAAAAATTATATATATATATTTGACGAAGTCTCCTATCCGATAGGGACCGACGTCATAAAAAAAATGCCTAAAATTTTGACGAAGCCTCCTATTTGATAGGGGCTGACATCATCAAAACCACCTTTTAATTAAGAAGTCCTCCGATATGCCGGTTGTGTCAAGGCTTTTAGTAGATCTAATGTTTGAATCGACGTGTCACCCAACGAAGGAGACCGACGATCATTTTAATATGATGTCACGCCCAAAACTAAAAAATTCACTTAGTCTAAAAGAAAATAGGAGATTAAAATTTAGAAAATAGCTTGACATGGATTTTAGGAGATAATTTAGAATTAAATCATATATGGTACCTTTTTCCGAAAAGGGCGCTTTTAGGTGATTAAATATCTTCCTAAAAGCGTAACCAACTCTTACCTTAGGAATCTCCGAACTAGTACTACTTTTAGGTTCCTAGTTCCTTAAATATTAGGTGGAGACTCCAAAGCTTTATAAATAATTTTGTAAATGATTAACACCCGGACTCTTATTTTTCTTTTGGGGGGTCTCATCCGACGTCGTGTAGCGACAACCTTGAAAAATATCAACAAATGCTTATAGACTAGGTCATGATTAGAGTTGCTCTCACTTTCACCCTAGAGGTAAAATAAAAAAGTCTATGCATTATGGTATATGCTATTTATTACCTAAGGTATTTTTCTAGGAGTAGTTTGACTCCCATTATTTAATGGTATTTCGAGTTTTTCAATTTTACTTGGATTTCTAACTTTATGAATTTTTATAAATTCTAAAAACAATAATACTAGTAAATGGGCATCGATCGAATAGGGAAGAGTGATTGTTTTTCTTTTTTAGATCTCCGGGATATCCTATATTTAAAAGTCTAAACTAATCTTTTGTTATCCGGTCGGACAAATAAAACGAACATAGCTATTTGAGAAAATTTTTGCGTATACAAATACTCGACACCAAGATCACTTATTTAAATAATTAGAATTTTTTCCGCTCAAGTCAACCCTCTCGGTGAAGAGTAATTTCAAAAAGAAAAATAAATAGAATATAAAATTGGCTAAATTAGTTGGATATTTGTCTATTACCATTAGTATAGGATAACATATAATATTAATTTATTAATTTAAAAAAAAAATTGATCACATTAAAGAAATATTTCTTACATGTTTTAAATTTTTTCAATAATTGCTTCTTCTTCTTTTAAAAAAATTCTTGGCATGATTTGCTTAACTCAAAGTCCAAAAATGAGCTCCCTTGAAACCCTCTCAATATTTTATTGAGTCTTTGATTCCTTTTGTTTTTCCCTGGTTTAATGGCAAAAATTACTCCTGTTTTATTATCAATTTTTGATTTTTTCAATTTTAGTTGGATTTCTAATTTTATGAATTCTAAAAGCAATAATACTAGTAAATGGGTATTGGTCGAATAGGGAAGAGTGAATGTCTTTTTTTATATCTCCGGGATATCCAATATTTAAAAGTCTAAAATAATCTTTTGTTAGTCGATCAAATGAATAAAACGAGTATAACTACCCAAGAAAATTTTTACATACACAAATACTCGACACCGAGATCACTTATTTAAACAAGTAAAATTTTTTTTGCTTAAGTTAACCCTCTTGATAAAGAGTGATTTAAAAAGAAATAAATAGAATATAAAATTGGCTAAATTAGTTAGGTATATTTCTATTACTCGTCATTAGTCGACGTCAAATGGGACCCTCGAAAAAAGAATCAATTAAGATTTCTATTTATAGAGTTATTTATAAGTTTAGAGTCACCCTCGAAAGAACTAGGAATCTAAAACGAGCACTCGGTTCGGAGATTCTATGGTAAGGAGTTGGTTATGCTTTTGAGAAGACATCGATCATCCAAAAGCGCCCTTTTTGAAGAAAGGTACCACGTCCGGTTTAATTCTGAATTTATCTTCTAAAGTATTTTATTTTTGCCAAATTATTTTTTCAATTTTGGAAACTTTATTTTTTCAAGCCAAATTAACTTTTTTATTTTTGAGCGGGGCATCGTATTGAAATGATCGTCGGTCCCCTCAATCGGGCGATACATCGATTCAAACATTAGATCCCCTTTAAGTCTTGACACAATCGGTGTGTCGGAGGACATCTTGATTAAACAATGATTTTTGGGTGATGTCGGTCCCTATCAAATAGGAGGCTTCATGAAAAATTTTAAACGTTCTTTTTCGTTTGGTAACGTCGGTCCCTATCGGATAAGAGACTTCATAAAAAAAATTTTATTATTTTATTTTTTATCGATAGAAAATTGTCATCGATCCCTAAAAATTAGGAGGCTCGACGATTAACTATCTCGTAATTATCTAAACTAATAAAAAAATTCTAAAATTTTAATTAACTAAAATCAACTAAAATGAATTTTGAGAAATTATATATATTGAAATCATCGTACGCCTTGAATAAATAGGAGACTCGTTAATCCAATATTTTAATCATATCAAAAATCACGTATTAAAATAAATTTCACACCTAAGTATCTTTAGATTTTCTAACATACATAAGACTAAAAAAATATTATAAAATACATTAAAAAAAAACAAACCAAACAACCCAACCCAAAATTCACCTTACACTATAAAATTACAAGAATACCCATAGAATGCCAAGAGTCACTGCTAAGTGACCATTCATTTTTGGTGATTGTTCGAGCACGTGGACCATCCCACCTTGTAGATCGGATCGCTGCAAGTCCAACGGTTGTGGTATCAATCGAAGACGATACCGGAGGAGGGAGATCGAAGCCTCCAAAGATTCGATCGGATCTCCTTTCTTCACCGTCGATGAATCTTACCTCCTTTTGGGATTACAATCACACTCGATTGACTCGTGAGGTTAAGAGAAGGATTTACGTGGTGGTTAGCACCTCCATTTCTTTCTAGATCGATCAATTTTTTGGGTTTATCAAAACGGGTCAGAAATAGATCTCATTCAATTAAACCATTTTTCGATGTCTTTGGGTCACGATTTTTAAATGGAAACACTCGGGGAGATGGGTTGTGAGATGTGTGGTGGTAGATCTTGTATTGGTGATCCGAGTTGAGAGAAATGATTAGGTCTTTTTGCGAGTTAGGTCCTAATGGTTTAATCTTTGATTTCTCTCTCCTCCATGATTGGTTCCCTCTCTAATCGGTATGGATAGGCCGATCTAGTGATGGCTACACGTGGGTGATTGAAAAAAGATCAATTAAAGTGCAAAACTTTCAATTGGGTAAACGGAGTTAATCGATTTGGATTTTGGGTTAGAGTTGGTTGGCAATTTCCAATTCGATTTTCGGTATATTTTTTTTATCTTGGCTCTCTGTCGCGTTTCTTTTTATCCCCCCGACAAACCAAAATCCGAAAGCTTTTTATAGGTCGAAACTTCTTAGAATCTCTTCTAAAATCAGCCAATTCAAATTCAAATTCCAACTCGTCAAATCTTTATTTTGAGATTTGATTAGCTAAAAATAAGGAGATTCCAATTCAAAAAAGATTAGTGAAAGATTTCAATAGATCTTCGAATGCTTTTACAAAGATTCAATATTTTTTATATTTTTTTTTTGTATTTTTTATTTTTTTTCAAGGAACCCAAAATTGGGTTATGACATTTGCCCCCTCTTTACAATGCTTACGATGCAAATCTTAGTCGAAGTGTGAACTTCGGAATAGATTTGTTTAGTGAGCTTTTAAAGAAATTTCTTTTTTTTTTCATTTTTTTCCTTTTCTTTTTACAAGAAAAATGAAAAATTAAGTACACAAGTACATGAAAAATAAAAGATGCGAGTGTATGGCATTGTTGTCAAGGGCAACTTATCCTAAAAAACTAAACATGCATTATGTGGCCTTGTTGTCAAGGGCGACCTACCTTGAAAAATTAACTACGTAATGGTCTATTGTGAGGTGACACGGCCTAAGTGAATGGTCTATTATGCGATGATCCTACTCGAATGAATGGTCCGGTCTACTATTAGGCGACCACTGCCTAAAAGAATAGTATATTATAAGGTGACTCTACCTAAGTAAATGATCTATTATTAGGCGATCATTTCGAAAGAATGGTCTATTATGAGAGACAGTGCCCCGATGCTTATAGCTATCCACATGATGATAAAACCAGCACTTTCACTTGCCTTGCTGGTACCAACTACAAGGTTACATTTTGTCCATGAACTTCCTCATTTCTTGAAGAAGGGAAGACATATATATAGTAAAAATATAATACAATCAAGCATGTGAGGCCAAATAATCCGTGCACTAACTTGTAGTATGGCCTTCACCTATGTTATGTTGCATGATGAATAAGCCAATATAGAATTCATAGCATGATATTTTCCGTTTACTTCTTTGTTGTAATCCGATATGTACGGAAAGTAGATTGATTATTTAGGAAAAATCATGCCTGAATCTAGTAAAAATAAAAAAATATTTTCACGTAAACTCAATTTTATTTTTTATGATTATTATTATCATTATTATTATTTGCTCTTTCTCATGATTATTTGGGAGGTAATCGAGAATTTTCAGAAAACTAATTAAGGGAGGAGTTGCATAAGTTAAGAGATCATCATCATTGGAACATGCTTCATAAATTATATTATGCCACATGTAGAGCACAAAGTATGAAAAAATAATGAATACGAGAAAAGATGGATGAAGGATGAAAATGAAAACAAATTAAATTGAAACCGTAGGGTTATAATTAAAATAAATCACATTTTATAGGGGAAGTGACAAAACCTATGACCTTAGAGGAGGAGAAGTTATGTAGTTTACCAAGTCAATATTGTAGTTATAGTTTGTAATACCCGATACCCGTTAAAATCGTTATTTAATAAGTTTAAAGGTGATAAAAGCATATGAAAAATATTTTGTGGGCATGGGATAATCCCTAAGGGGTTACTAGAATATTCAAAGTAGCTAAGATGGTTTTTTCATACTTAGTGAATACTTTATTGATTTTTTTGTGCATGAACAATGACTTTTTATGTGAAATAATTATTTTATGTATGTTAAATATGCATGATTTTTTTTTTTTTGCATAGAATATTTTCTAGATAGGTGTTAGATTATTCGATGCCATTGGATGAATTTTTTGATGTTCTGTGATTATTTTATTTGAATTTTTCAATGCATAAATAGTGTTTTTCAAGTAAATTAATTAATTTAAGAGCCTTAAAGATGTAAGAAAATTATCTAATGGACATATAAAAATCATTTAGGATGTGTAGGAATATTCTATTTGTTTAAATTTTTCTATGCATAGGGAATATTTTCTATAGAAATAAGTGTATTTCTACACAAAGTAATTAATCGGAGGCCTTAAATAAGTGTATAAAAACTATGTGAATGATGAATAAATTCTTATAGGATGTTTTTGAATTTATTATGAAAAGAAATTAATTTTTGGAAAGGTGTGGAATAAATTTTATATAACTAGGGACCTAATTGCATAAAATTAAAAATTTAAACTTTCAAATTAAAAAATTGTTAGCAAACCATTAAAGGAAGGGCCTAAAGTAATTACTTGAATAATTGAAAGACTCATGGATGAGTAATTAAAGAAAATATTAACAAATTAAAGGACTAAAATTAAGCAATTTTTGGGAGAGATTTCTTCTCTTTTTCCCACCACTTTCATCCTAATTATTTGGATGTGATTAATGCATGCATAAATGGAAGGAGAGGATTTAAAGAGAATGGTTATATGGAAGGATGAAAATCAAAGAAAGGATGGATTGATAGGAAAAAACTAATTGAAAAGCTAAGGTTACAATGAGAATTAAGGGCCAAGATTAAATCAAATGAAGGGTTGAGATGGAATCAACCAAGAAAAGAAGTCCAACTAATTTTTCCTATAAATATGGAAGGTAGGAAAAATGAAAAATGTTGAAAAATTGAAAAAATAATGGAAAACTTACGTAAATTTTCCATAAACCTTTACCCAAATTTTATCCTAAACACCTAAAATCACCTAATCAATCATAGAAATCAAGCTAGAAAGGATTCCAAGGAAGAAAAACTTGGTGCTTGGCCGAATTATATAGTAAAAAGAGGGAGGAAGAAATTGCAAAGAAATTCTACTTTTCAAGGATAAATTGGAGCGTAGTTAGATAAGTTAATCTCAATACACTATAAGGAAGCATGATTTTATGTTAATTGTGCTTTTGGAGCCCTAATTTTGTGTTTAATTGCTTTAATTTTGAAAATTAATATTAGGCTTCTTAGTTAGGTAAATTCGAGGGAAATGATTTTAGGTAGAAAATCAAGCAATTGAGCTTAAAACATATTAACTGGGCTTGAAATTGATGAAAAAAATAAAAAATTCCTAAGATTAATAGAGAGAAAGCATTTGTCCAAATGAAGTAATTTGAGGATTTTTTATGCTTTGGTTTGTTTGATGATTTAGTGATTTATTATGTGTTATCCAAGCATGAATTGATGATTGAATGTGAAAAACAACATAAAAGTAGAAAATTTAACCTAGTTTCTCTAGGTCCACATTAAGCCCAATCTAGGAGAAAATTAGGGTTTGATTTCATTTGATTATTAATGATTTAATTGGTTAATTTAAAGTTAAAATAATGTAAAAAGATGAATTAAAAAGAGCAATTGTATTAAAATTGAAAAGTTAACTTAGATTATCCTAAGTAGGTTTTCGGCCCATCAAACTCAATTTAGGATTTATACATCTATTTAACTTGTGAATGCTTAGTTAATTAAGTTCTTAATGTGATAGTGTACTCAAATGAATTAATGTAAGAAATTAGTATTAGAATTAGAAGAAAATCACTTACCTCGAGTTTAAGGCACATTTTGCCATATTAGAAAAGTTAAGGTTTTTGGTTAGCTTTACATACTTGGTTACTATTTGGCTTATGTGTGAACAATTGAATGTGAAAATATTATGAAAAAAAAACTAAAGCAAAATGATATTTTACTATTCACAATACTATTTACACACTCACAAATCATTATTCACATACACACAAATCATTATTCATTTCACTATTCATGATACTTTTGTAACACTTTGGTCCTCGATTCTTCTATACTTCTTTTTTCAAGTTCAAACTTTAATTGTATTGTGATTTGATCCCATTTTATTTTAGTATTTTTTTTAATTATTTTTATTATTTAAAATTTACTACTTTAATTTGTCTTTTTTTAAAAAAAATTCTCATCCAATAAAATTATATGGTCCTCAACTCTCTCTCTCTCTCTCTCTCTCTCTCTCTCTCTCTCTCTCTCTCTCTCTCTCTATATATATATATATATATATATATATATATATATATATATAAAATTTCAAACTTTAATTGTATTGTAATTTAGTTCCATTTTGTTTTAATTTTTTTTTGTTAATTATTTTTATTATTTAAAATTTATTACTTTAATTTATTTTTTTTATAAATTCTCATCCAATTAATTTAAAATTATATTTACTAATAGTTTTGATTTATTTTGATATTATTCATTCTTTTGTAAATAAATATATAAAAATTAAATTCACATTTTTTTTCAAAAATTGTTATTCTCATCAACATTAAATAAAAAAAATTATTTCTTCAATTCTATATAAGCTTTTAATAATTTTTTTTCAACACAATCTTATGAAATACTAAAAAAAAAATTAAAAAATTATTTAATTTTTTTTTAGTTAATAATCCATAGATTAATAAGGATAAATCATTTTTCTAAAGGAAAAATTATGAAAAACACAAATAAGAAATAGTTAGATATAAAAATTTTTATTAAAAAATTATAAATAATTTTTTCATCTTTGATTTCATGTATTTTTATAGATTCACATAATAAAACAGACTATTAAATTGAAATAATTTTTCTAAATAATTTTATATATTTTATCCAATCCGTAGCGTTACGCGGGCAAAAAATCTAGTGAGTTCTATGTATAAATTGGATGATTGACGATTCATGCCTTGTGTTGAATAATGATGTTATTGTATGCTTGTGTAATGGTTGATTTAATTGCTCCACGACTTTGATTGAATTGAAATGGCAATTTAAGGTATGAAAATCATGGTATATTTATAATATTGAATTATCCATTTTTAGGACATAAATGCACACATTCATGGCATGCATTACATGAAATTTTAATTATTATGCATTGACATTAAAATGCTTATGCAAGTCAAGTTAAGGAAAAGTTTATGAAAATGATTTAAAGTCATGAAAAAAGGGATTTTATTTCAAAATATTTTTCAATAGCAATTGAAAATATTTTATGGTTACATGGTTCTTATGAGGAGAGCTTCAAGGGTTTTTCATAACTTTTATGATTCATAGTTCGGGATCGGGTGAGTGCGAACATTTACTTTCGGAGACTCGACAAGAACGTCCGCAGACGGGTTTCGTTTTCTAGACATATTATGAAAATCCTAAAGTACCTATAATGGGACGTATCCAAAGACAAAAAAAATAAAATAAAATAAAATTTAAACTGTTCATGATGAGGATTTTATGGTATGAAAAAAGATTTTATGATGAGTATGTAAATGATTATTGTTATCACCTAAATTTTCACCCTCATTAGTTTTTCTTTTATTTATTTTTTATTTATTGAAAAATACTAAAAAATGAAAGTGAAAAAAAATGAAAAAGAAAATTGAGCAACAAAAAAGTAAAAAAAAAAATATTAACCAAAAAAGAGGGGGGCAATTGAGGGGTAGTCACTATTCACCTCTCCTAAGATTTTTCAGCACTTGCTTTCCACTCTTTGGCTGGTTGCGCAAGTTTTCTCACCCAAAAGCCCACAAAACCCCATTTTTCCATCATTCAAGCCCTCTCCTCTCCATCAAGCCATACATCCACCTCTCCCAGAAATATTCCAACGTCTTGCTCTCTATCCTCTCGCTGGTTGTGCAATTTGTTTTGTAGCATATGACGGATGTTTTCAATCAATTTTGTTTCATTTTGATTTTGTTACCATAAGTAGGGACGTCACTTTTTCTTTCTCTTGTTAATAAATAGTTGCCCACCGTCCTCCTTTTTTTTTTTTGGTCACAGTTATCCGAAATTGTCAATCACATATCAAGAGTGGAAGATTCGAACTGTACTGTTACTTTTGTTGTTTTCAGTTTAATAACATCTCCAATGTTCTCTTTATATTAAGATTTTTCTTTATAATAAAGAGGTTTGATCCAAATTTCATCTCTAATGCTCTCTTTATCACAATCTTTATCTTTAAAATTAGTATAAAGAGTGTCTTTGGCTCTCCAATACTAGAGAGTCTAAATGACTCTTTATCTTATATTTTATTAATGAAAATTACTATTTCCAATGCCACTCAACCTCTTCACCAATAGTCTCTATGGGTTTTATAAATTTTGTCAAAATAAAGAGTTAAATAGAGAGTAGCATTAGAGAGGATATTGATCTTCTATCTATATAATTAATGATACTCTCTATTTACATTAAAAATGCTAGTTAAAAGTAAAGAGCACCATTGGAGATGCCCTAAGTGGTTTGATCCACATCGTTTTGTGTTCTCGTCCATCACATATTTATGAAATTGTTGGGAGAAGATTGATTACAGGAGATCTTTTTGTTTGGTTCAATTCATTACAGGCATCAAAATATTCCATTCTGCTTTCATATGGGTCTCTGCTGACTCCAGGAATTGCTCACATACGTGGAATTCTAGATTCATCTTATGGACCAGAGTGAATTATAAATTAATCCTTATGCAAGTAGGAATGCAAAAGGAGCAAAGACAAGTAGCATTCGTATGTCCCATATGATACTTCTTCTTTAATATTTGCCCCCATCAGGCTCTAGGACGAAAATGACCAATGCCCGATTTTCTTGCATTTGCATGTGCTAGGCAGAACTATTGTAGGGCTTCAATTCAGTGTCCTGTCTGTTAAAAATGTCTTCGTGGCCTTCAATTTTGTTATTGTTTGGAAGAGTCTTCTTGAGCCCCCACAAATTAATTTGACGTCTTCAAGTCAATTCTCAGTGCATTTCTTCTTCTTCCCTCTATTAATTTCGTCCATAAAAACTTTGGAAATTTGTTGAAGTCGTTCTGCTAGAATTCCCCTTCCACACGGCTAAAGAAATTAAGGATTCAGCACCATCTATAAAATACCTCAAGTAATGAGCACTATGAACACAGAAATACAAGCCAATACAACATTGCTCGTATGGCTTGTTAAAACCAAAATGAGCAGCATCAACACCCTTCCAATTCTCCTTTGCCTATTATTCACCATAGCTAACGCAGCTTTGCCCGATGGACGACGTTTGGACCCTGGCCAAACATGGAACCTCAATGTCGCACCTGGCACCACCATGGCTCGCATTTGGGGCTGAACTAATTGTAACTTTGATGCCAATGGTCAGGGCCAATGTGAAACAGGTGATTGCAACCGAAGGCTAGAATGCCAAAGCTTAGGCTCTCCACCAAATACCATAGCTGAATTTGCATTAAACCAGCCCAACAACTTAGACTATCTCGATATCTCTCTTGTTGATGGGTTCAACATCCCACTGGACTTTAGTCCAACCTCCAATGCCTGTCGAGGAATCCAGTGTGCCGTCGATATCAACGGTCAGTGCCCTATTGTGTTGCGGGCTACTGGTGGCTGCAACAACCCATGTATGGTTTTTAAGACCAATCAATATTGTTGCACCACTGGTGGACCTGGAAGTTGTGGTCCAACTAGTTTCTCCAAGTTCTTCAAAGACAGGTGCCCCGATGCTTATAGCTATCCAAAAGATGATCAAACCAGCACTTTCACTTGCCCTGCAGGTACCAACTACAGGGTTACATTTTGTCCATGAACTTCTTCATTTCTTGAAGAAGGGAAGACGTGTACGTAGTAAAAATATAATACCACCTTGTTGTCATAACCGAAAATTTTCCAATATTTTTGTTGTTTTAATTATTTCTCATTTATTTTACCTCATTTTACTTTATTTTGAAATTTATTAAAAAAAAACTAAAAAAATGAAAAAAAAAAAGAGCACAAAATACAAAAAATAGTATATATAAAATTCAAAAAAAAAAATACAAAAAAGGAAAGAAAAAAAAAACCCATTCCTCTCAGCCCTAAGGTTCTCTTATAAAAACAACCATTTTCTGGATGTTTAGGAGGCAGCCATAAAAGGGAGCCTCCACGATTCCCCTGTCCTCCTAAAACCTAAAAAAACCCTAGCAAACAAAAAAAAAATGTAGAGAGGAAAAAGACCTAGCTGTCATCATCTCCATCAATCCCCTCCTCTCTGCATCTCACCCTCTCAGCTACTCAGTTTCTCTCAGAAAACCCCAGCATATTGAGCAGCCCCTGCAGCCTCTAAACACCCCCCTTGCAGCCACTTTTAGCTGCCACAAACTCCCCTAATCGAACAGCCTTTCCTCCTAGCCCAAGCTGCCCTCACAGCAGCCCCTTTGCACGCAACAGCCCATATTGCCACAGCCTCGAGCGCGCCCCTTGCAAGCCCAGGCCACACCCCGCAATTACCTGCCCATATCATAGCCACCAGCCTCGCAGCCATAGCTTCACAACACCAGCTCCATGGTCCATCTCCTCCATTACCCAAAGATCACCATAGCCACCGAGCTTCACCTTAGTCTCCCTCACTGTCGCCAAACTCCAACCCGAAAAAAAAACACACGACATATCCACCATAACCGCTCTTCTCCACACCTGAAATGACCTCTCTACATCTCACGGATAAAAACACAAACATCTGGCGTGCACAACACCTAAAGCCACGATCCATTGACGTCACCCATCTTCACAGCCTCCAAATACCTAATCGCCTCTAAAATCCTAGCCGCTTCATTCATTTAATTCTCTTCAAAACCAAAACCCTTTTCCCAGTTTCTTCTTCAAAATCAACTATTGAAATGGCTTTCCATAACAAGATTGGGAGCCTAGTGAGGCAGTCGATTTCTTAACATTGGCAAACTCCAATGACACCCGTGCTGAACTCTGTTCACTGCATATCTTCAGCAACGCTTTTCATCGGAAGGCTTTCATGGTCTACTGACGATCAAACTCTCAAGGATGTGTCCGCTAACTCTGGGTAAGTGACCGATGCATGGGTTTTCACTGATAGAGATACTAGGAGGTCTCATGGATTCGGGTTTGTTAGTTTCAAAAGAAACGAAAGAAGCAGAGAATGAGGAGAGGAGGGAAGGTATAATCTTTTAATTTTGTTGAATTGTTTGGTTTAAGAAACGTCTCAATGGTTTGCGTTTGTTAAAAATAAAATGGAAAAGGGCCGGAGGTCACTGGAATTGATGTATTTTTCTTTGTTAAGAAAAATGAATTTGTTGAATTGTTTGGTTTAAGAAACGTCTCAATGGTTTGCGTTTGTTAAAAATAAAATGGAAAAGGGCCGGAGGTCACTGGAATTGATGCATTTTTCTTTGTTAAGAAAAATGAATGGAAAGGGGCTGGACTTATCCAGCCCGTGAGGGAAGGCTGGACTTGTTCAGCCCCGTATGTCCAAGGCTGGGCTGATTTAGCCCAAAAAATAAAGGCTGGCCTGTCCAGCAGGTCAGCCCAGCTCAGGCCCAATGAGCTGAAGACCGATTTATGAATAAAAAAAAAGCATAAGGCCTAGTTTTGTTTTGTCTAGATTAATTCTTAATTTTATTTTATGCATTTTTTTTCATTTTATGTTTAATTTAAATTTAATGTTTGAATTTCTTTTAGTTTATTTAATTAATACAATTTTAAATTTAAATTCATCTCCTAATTTTTTAGGATTGATGATAATCTTTTATCGACAAATAATAATAAAATAATAATAAATGATTAAAATTTTTAACGAAATCTCTTGTCTAATAGGGATTGTCATTTGATCAAAAAATAAAATTAATAAAAATTCTTTATAAAATCTTTTATCTTATAGAGATTGTCGTTTAATCAAAAAAATAAAATTTTGTGACGATGTTTCTTATTTGATAAGGATTGTTGTTATCAAAAATCATCATTTAATAATCAGTATGTTCTCTTATATACTGATTGTGTTGAGATTCAAAATGAATCGGACGTTTTAACAGAAGTATTTTTTTGATAAAGGAATGGACAATCCTTTTAATATGATTTCACATTCAAAAATAAAAAATTTAATTTAGCTTTAGTTCATCGAAGAATCTAGCCTTTACTTTTAACTAAATTAAGAAACTGTACACTAGCGCCCTTTACTTTTAACCAAAAAATGGACACTTGCCCATAATGGATAGGAATCCAAAAGCCGTGCCTCCCCTGTATATAGACCATAATTACGCCGTGAATTCAACCACTAATTAACACAAGCTAGCTGTCAACTACTCAAATCATGGGCTACTCAACCAAACTTTTCACCTCCTGCCTCCTCCTTGGCCTTCTCTTCATTCCTGCTAATGCAGCCACCTTTGAAATCCGCAACAATTGCCAGTACACAGTGTGGGCTGCAGCCTCGCCTGGTGGTGGACGCCGCCTAGACAGCGGCCAAACTTGGATGCTTGACGTGCCAGCTGGCACATCCACGGGTCGTATCTGGGGCAGGACAAACTGTAACTTTGATAGTAGCGGTAGTGGTAGTTGCCAAACTGGGGATTGCACCGGTGGCCTAGTGTGCCAATGTTGGGGTGTCCCTCCTAACACTCTAGCTGAATATGCGTTGAACCAATTTGATAACTTGGATTTCTATGACATATCACTCATTGATGGCTTCAATATCCCTATGGAGTTTGGCCCAGCATCAGGCGGTGGAGGAAGTTGTCAAGCACTTGTTTGCGCAGCAGACATCAATGGCGAATGTCCTGATGAACTGAGGACTCCTGGTGGGTGTAATAACCCTTGTACTGTGTTTCAGACCGATGAATATTGTTGCACTGGTGGGCCAGGGAGCTGTAATCCTACCAAATATTCAAGGTTTTTTAAGGATAGATGCCCTACTGCTTATAGTTATCCCCAAGATGGTCCTGCCAGCACAATTTCCTGCCCTGGTGGGACTAACTACGAGGTTGTCTTCTGCCCTTTGGGGTCTCCTCATTTTCCCTTGGAGATGCCTGCAAACCAGAGGGCAAAGTAGGGGACTGAGGACAGAGTTGAAGACTTGATGAGGTCCATGCCCTATGTATTGCTTTGCGCATCTTCTTCTGTTTGTTCTTTTCTCGTGAAAGGATAAAGCACACTAGTCTGTGTTTTGTTCCTGCCTGTTACTGTGCTGAGATGTAATAAAAATGGAAGTGAAATAAAGAATTAATGTTTAATCACTTGGCTATGATCAGTTTACTTTAATTTGATGACCGAGTTGCTACATATTATATGGCAATGCATGAATACTGAAGGAACGGAAAAGTCAAGTGATGCTTCATGTCATGATGAAACTTCCATAATTGCCTAGAGTGTGATAGAAGTTTTTTTATTTTTATTTTTTATAAAACATTGATCTTGTATTATGTAACGGAAAAGTTACGTATTTGAGGTTACATTTTATGAGAGGTGATTTATTCTCGATTTTATATATTTTTTTATTTTTTTATTCGATATATGTTGTAGGTATTTTAATAGTTTTTCCTTTTATAATTTATTTTTCAAAATATGTCAAGTGACATGAATTTTAAAATTTTTACTGAATTATTAGATCTATTTGAGATTTTGATATCATTAGATAACTGAAATTGAATTTTATTTAAAAAATTAAACTTTGTAATAATTAGTACATGATACATTTTTAACTTTATATATTATTTTATTTATTTAATGTGAAATAAGTTTTCTTATATAAATCTTTTTCATTCTCTAAAAAAAATAGAAAGAAAAAGCAATTAATAAAAAAGCAACATGGAAACACTTAAAAAATTAAGTTATGGTAATTAATATAAAAAGTTTGTTTAATAATCTAAATAATTTCATATTAAAAATTTAAATTCAGTCAAAATCTATTTAAATAGATAAGTTAAAATTTATATTCTAGATTCAAAATTCGATTCTTATAATTAATATTTTTAGAATTTTTTTAAAAAAAATACTTGAAATCATAAGTTGAGTTAGAAAATGCTTCTTAATTGTGTTAAAAAAAAAATCTTAAAATGCATGAAAATTAATCCGAATACACTCTCATTCTTTAAATATATATATATATCCTTAGCTAGGTGCCTTTTAATGACTTTTCTCTGATCTTTTGGGTACGTGGCTAGCTAAGGCTCTTTACCAAACTTTGAAATATCTTAAAGTTTTAGTTGTGGAAGATTATTACTTTGTCCCATCGTAATAAAAGTGTGTTGACTTTTCTGTAGCATTTTGTCGGGTTGAATCTATCTTCACGTAAAATCCAAAACCTATTTAAAAAAAGAAACACGAAGACAAATTTTTCTATTATCCTATATACTAAAGTAAAATCACTGCAAATCACTGTAGCATGAAAATCACTGTAAATTTTTCTGTAGCATGAAGAGTGTAAATCACTGTTTATTGTTACACTTTTTTGTTACTTTTTTTATTTTCATTAATTTTTTTTTACTATAACCCCCCCCAAACAATCCGTTTACTGTTCATTTGAACAGTAAACGCCTGCCCTCTTTTTTTTTTTAACATTTAATTTTAAAAAAAATTTCCACCCATTACTGTTCACATCAACAGTAACAGCTTGCTTTTTTTTTTTTCCTAAACATTGAATGTTTTTTAAATTTCTATTTCTTAATAGTATTTGGTGTTAAAATTTTAAAAGAACCAACAATTAATTGGATGTTAAAATTTTAAAGAAACCAACAATTTATTTTCTTTATTATTTATTTTTAAATTTTTTTAAAAAATAAGAAATAGTTAAATATAAATTTTTTATTAAAAAATTATAATTATTTTTTAACATAAAACAGATTATTAAATTGAAATAATTTTTCTAAACGATTTTATATATTTTATCCAATCCATGACGATAGAGCAAGTAAAAAATCTAATACTATATACTAAAGAAAAACTATTTTTCACTATTCACTATTCATTGCTATATTACTTTGGCTTTTTTTGTTTTTTAAGTTTTCATTTTTTTTTTTGCCAGCACCGCTGGCCTTTCCCCCTCTTTTTTTTTACCCGTTTATTGTTCATTTAGATGGTAAACGGCTTGCCCTCTTTTTTTTTTTTCTCTAAACATTATTTTTTTTTAATTTCCGTCCGTTTACTATTCACATGAACAACGAAACTACTGGCCTCCTTTTTTTTTTCCCTAAACATTGATTTTTTTTAATTTTAATTTCTTAATAATATCGAGTGTTAAAATTTTAAAAGAACCAACAATTAATTGGGTGTTAAAATTTTAAAGAAATTAATAATTTATTTGCTTTATTATTTATTTCTAAAATTGAAAAACACAAATAAGAAATAGTTAAATATAAATTTTTTTCATTTAAAAATTATAATTATTTTTTATCATAAAACAAATTATTAAACTGAAATAATTTTTTTATATGATTTTATATATTTTATCCAATCCGTAGCGTAACGCGAGATAAAAAATCTAGTGTACACTAAAAAAGCAACATGATGTGACTATAAAAATCAAATATTTGGCTCTCTCTCTTGATAAGAAGGACGCCAGCTCCCCTTAACAAAAGAAAAGGGGGATCATGAAGAGTTTTTGCCTAGAGCGTGTTAGTAGCTTTTATTTTTATAGAAAATATTGATATTAAGTGATGTAATAACTTGATCTATGGAGTTAGATATTCGAGATTAAATTTTATTTAAAAGATTTAAGTTACGTAATAAATAATTTATTCTCAATTTGATATATTTATTAAATTTATATTTTTATTTATTTGATTTGTGAAAGGTTATTTATTATTTTTATGAAATATCATAAAGTTTTTATTGCTTTGTTCCCATTGGCATAAAAGCATGATGACTCGGTAAAAGAAAACTAATTAAGATAGTACTCCATCTTCCTATCGATTAATTGTAGATGATAAAGTGCTCGTGCTCACACAAACAGATTTAGTTTAGTGGAGTGTGTAGTTAACGAAACAAGATTGAGTGTTGGAAGAGGGGTATCTCTCATTATATAATTTAAATGCCTAAAAACCTCCAATAAATAAAGGCTCTAAAAATGTTAGTTTGCCAGACCCTTAAGCTTGAGATTAAAACTCTTAAAATGACAAATAATCAGAAAATCCATGTCACTGATCAGAAGCAAAATTGGAAATGAATATGACTGCCTCTTTTCATTTTTCTTTTTTCTTTTTTTCTTTTGCTCTTATCCATACTTAGCTCTAGTCTCCATCTTTTGATTTCAATAAGCTAATATGATTAATTGGCCACCACTAAACTATATCTAACTAACTCAAGAAATATCACACTTGCATTTATTAACACCAACACAAGATAATTAAAGATCTTGAAAAGTATCAGTAAATGCTTAGAGACTAAGCCATGCATGATTAGAGTCGCTTTCACTTTGAACCCAGGGGTAAAATAAAAAATCTAAGGTATTTTCCTATGGTATTTCTGAGTTTTTTTTTTTTTTACTTGGATTTGTTATGAAATAACGAATGTTTATGTTCATTTCAAATTCTCACTAATCACATGATTTAATTCATAATTCAATATGACAAATTAAAAGGATGATGCAATTTATTCAATTACTTATGCATCTTTTAATGGTTCATAGTCCCTTTCAATTTTCTTTTTAATCTTAAAGCCTATAAATAGGCTTGATTGTTCATTAGTTTGTGTACAAGTATTTTGTAGAGATTAAGAGATTATTTGGAATTGTTATCTCTTGTATTTATGTTATTTTATAGTGAATTCATTTCCCTATCATCTTTCTCTTCAATTCTACTATTATCACTATTTCTTTTATAATAGAATTTCTAATTTTATGAATTTTTACAAATTCTAAAAAAAATACCAAATTTGGAAGAGTGATTTTTTTTTTTTTTTTATCTTTAGGATATCACATGTTTAGAAGTCCGGACTAATTTCTCGTTATTCAATCGAGCGAACAAGGCAGTACTACTACCTAAAAAAATTTTTGCTTACACAAAGACTTGACACCGAGACCACTTACTTAAACAACTAGAATTTCTTTCGTTCAAGTCAATCCTCTCGACGAAGAGTGATTTAAAAAAAATAAATAGAATATAAAATTGGCTAAATTAGTTGGATAGATATCCATTACCATTAGTATATGATAACATATAATGTTAATTTATTAATTTAAAACAAATTGATCACATTAAAAAAAAAAAAAATTCTTACGTGTTTTTAATTTTTTCAATAATTTCTTCTTCTTCTTCTTCTGTTTAAAATTCTTGGCATGATTTGCTTAACTCAAAGTCCAAAAATGAGCTCCCTTCAAACCCTCTCAATATATTTTACGGAGTCTTTGTTTCCCTTTGTATTCCCTTGGTTTAAAGGCAAAAATTACTTTGTTCTATTGTAATTTGGTAATTTTAAGCTTTTATTATCAATTTGCATAATTTGAACTCCAAAGTATCGATTTTTCTACAAATCTGATCAAAATTTCAATTTTTTTGTTATTTGTAATGACCAATCCAGCTTGATCGTTAATTTTTTTTCAATCATTAATTTTTTTCTTTTTATTGCTGTTATTTAAAAAAAAAAACCTTAAAACTTCTTTTCCTCCATTTTTCAAGAGAGATTTTCCTTTTCACCCGTTTATCTATATATAAATAAAAATTCATTAAATTTATTACTATACTTTTTTTTTGGTTCTTTTCCTGAAAAATAGCTTTCACTTTTTGAATCTATCCGTAAAAAAATAATAATAATTAAAATTAGCAAAGTTTAAAAAATAGTTTTATAACTCTAACGAGTTTTAAAGTCATATTATAGATTTGAATTAATTGTGAGAATACAAAATCTTACAAAACATGTGAAGATAAAAAAATATTAAATAAAAATCAGCTCTATTTAAATTTGAATGATTGACAATTGCAAAAATAAATTTATTGACATGACAAAAGAAAAGTTTCAATTAAAATTAATTATTTGATAATTTCAATTGATCAAATTCAACAAATAAATATTTATATTTTATTAATTATAGAATTTGATTATTTTAATTGATAATGATACTACATAAAAGTTGTTTTCTAAAATTGAAAGAAATTATATACAAATAACAATTTGATTGACTATGAAAAATTAAAGGGATTAATATGTAAAAAATTTAAATAGAAAGAATCTCTTTTGTAAAATAGAGAAAAATATTTTTTAATAGTTTTAAAAAAAAATTAGTAGCGAAAAAAATTCATAGCGAGAGAAGAAATTAACGGTCAATTGAGTTGACCATTATAAATAATGAAGAAATTAAATTTTTGATAAAATTTATCAAAAAAATGATATTTTAGGATTCAAATTATATAAATTGTTAATAAAAATATAAAATATGATAATTTTTGCCCTAAAATAACCAATAATATCAAAATATATTAGCTACTACTTAGACCGACCAGTCCACCAGAAATTAATATATGTTTTCATCCAAAGGAGAACTGAGTCTAGTGGAATCATCTAAAACCACGCAAACATCTCTATTTGATCAATCGCTAAAATATCTCTTTCAATATGCTATCTTATTAGAGGGATCAAATATCAGGGTAGATTTCTTTAATATCTATCTGCTTAAGGATCCAAGCTAGAACATATGTAAAGCACATATTATCTTCACCACTTTTTTGCCACCTAGGCTTAAAAAAATAGATTGTAGTGAGTAAATATTGATTTATCTATTAGGTTATGGTGAATATTTTTAAAATATTTGAAACCATGAATTAAAAAATATCCTTAGCCACATTTAATAAAAAAAACTAATAATTTAAAATACGTAAAAATTAATCCTAGCAAACCCTCGTTGTTAGGGGAAAAAAAAAAAAAAAAGGAAAAAGAGAGAATATGCTTTGCTAGGTGCCTCTTCATGACTTTTCTCTCGTTTGAGTACGAGGCTGGCTAAGGCTCTTTACCAAACTTTGAAATATCCTGACGGTTTAGCTGCGGAAGATTATCACTTTGTCCCATAGTCATAAAAGTGTGAAGACTTCAGTAAGGTAACTTCTGCAGCATTTTGTCGGGTTGTATCAACACAGCCAACACTCTTGGGCAGTCACAACCTTTTCTCCATCAAGGGTTATACCTGAACAAGAACAAGTACAACCACTTCACTCCACATCAAACTCTCCTTAATAGACTTTAGGACAGAGTTTAGATTAGTCTTGAATTGTTACTTTACGGATAGCTTCCATCAAGTACATTATTTATTATTGTTTTGTAATATATATCTTTCTAACTCAAATATATATATATATATATATATATATATATATATATATATATATATATATATAACACGTACAAGAGAGAGTCTCTTTATGCGTGATAATACAAAATCAATTCATACAAAAGTCTCCCTGTGATTCAATTGGTTGAATCTATCTTCACGTAAAATCCAAAACCTACGTATATATAAAAAAAATGAGGGCAAATTTTCCTACGTACACTAAAAAAGCAACATGGTGTGACTATAAAAATCAAATATTTGGCTCTCTCTCTTGATAAGAAGGACGCCAGCTCCCCAAAACAAAAGAAAAAGGGAGATCATGAAGAGTTCTTGCCGAGCGAAAAAAAAAAAAAAAAAGTGAGTTTTTCATCCTTTCTGTTTGGATCAATATTGATTTCAAATCCGATTGCATTTCTCCAAACTTCAGAATGCCACAGACAAATCGCGTGACATAAAATGGTATTGTAATTAACCTCATAAATTAATTATTCTATGTTCAAATGAATTCTCATTTCTTGAACAAACAAAAAACAAGCAAGCAGTCATTAAATAAATAATATCCTTACTTAATATTGTGAGCATAAGTTTATATAACGATTTAACAATTATTATTTAACGATTTTAAAATATTTTATTATTGTTATTTTTGTATTTCAATAAGTTACGATATGCAATATAATAACTATAACTGTTTTTTCAATCGTTTACAATTTAAAATTATGATTATGAGGACTTGATAAGAAAAAAAAAGTCAATTAGTATTGGGCCTAAGTAAATAAGTGCGTCAGCTAAACATTATCTAAATATATTTATTATTGGATTTTGTTAAAAAAAAAAGGAATAAAAATTGAATATTTAAATGATGATTACAAATAAGTGTTATGTTAAATGGTTATACTTCTAAACAATATACTTATGGAGTTTAGCCCAACATCAGGTGGTGGAGGGAAGTGTCAAGCACTTGTTTGCGCAGCAGATGTCAATGGCCAATGTCCTACTGAATTGAGGACTCCTGGTGGGTGTAATAACCCTTTTTCTGTGTTTAAGACTAATCAATATTGTTGCACTAATGGGCAAAGGAGCTCAGGTCCTACCAATTTTCAATGTCCTAATAAATTTAGGACTCCTGGTGGTCCTAACAATTTAAATGATGATTATATATTTTTTTAAAAAAATTATCGACGGTTTAAATAAACCTTTGCTAATTCCAAAGTCATTATCCTATTTAACAATGATTTATGTAAAACTATTGTTAAAAATAATCATATATAATCAGAGTAGTGATGTTTTGTAAATTATCGTTGAAAACACATTTTTTAAAAGATATTAGTGATGGTTTTATAAAAATCATCACTATTTAATGGTTTTAGCTAACATTTTCGAATCCATCATTAAAATACCATCGCTTAAACCTATTTTTAAGAGAGATGTCCTACTTCTTCTAGTTATCCCCAGGATGATCCTTCAAGCACATTTACATGCCCTGGTGGGACTAACTATGAGGTTGTCTTCTGCCCTTGGGGATCTCCTCATTTCCCATTGGAGATGCCTGGAAACCAGAGCAGGGGACTGAGGACATAGTTGATGACTTGATGAGGTCCATGCCCCATGTATTGCTTTGTGCATCTTTTTTCTTTTTCTTTTTCTTTTTTTTCCCTTCTAAAAGGACAAAACACACTAGTCTGTGTTTTGTTCCTGCCTGTTGCTGTGGTCAGATGTAATAAAAAATGGAAGTGAAATAAAGAAATGTTTAATCTTATGGCTACGAGTTAACTTTAATTTGATGACCCAGTTGCCACATATTATATGGCAGATGCAATGGATGTGGAGTGAAGGAAAGAAAAAGTAAAATAATATTCCATGTCATGATGATACTTCGAAGTAGTTTTTTTATTTTTATTTTTTATGGAAAATATTGATATTTAGTGACGTAATGACTTAATCTATTAAGTTACTATTTAAAAGATTTAAGTTGTGTGATAAATAATTCATTCTTAATTTGATATATTATTTATTAAATTTATATTTTTATTTAGGATAATTATATTTTAAGTATATCAACTTTAAGTTTTTTCTATTAAATATATTAATTTTTATTTTATTTTTGTTTTAGTACATTAATTTTATAAAAATTTTCAATCAACGATCTCCGTCCAAATTTATGTCAATCAAGGACATGACAGATAACTAGAAAGACAAAATAACTTTTTTGGACTTATTTTTTCTTTTCACTCTGGACTCTCTGTTACAAATTTAGTCATCCTAACACCATTCTCATTTTCATTTTTAATTAATTCCGTCAATTAATTGTTCTTTTCGCTGTAATTTCGTCAATTAATTTAGTAGTTTTCAATTAATTCATAGACAAAGAAAAATCACGCCTCCAACAGCTGATATCTCAATCAAATACCCACTTCACGACACCTCTGTTTTCCTTTTCTACCTCAGGTACTGCCCAACCTTCTCCCTCAACTTCAGGCAAGAAGATGGATTCCGCCAGACCGAGGATCTAATGGTCATCAGCAGGTAACTCCTATGCCAGTTGGCAATGTTAATGAGTCGGAGGCGAGGTCAATGGATAGTGATTCTAGCGTTCAAGATTATTTTCCTGGTGAATTGGAGAAACGGGTTATGCAATCTCATGGCAATTGACTTCGTGAAGTTATTTTGTTCTTCTTTGTTGTCATAATTTTATGATTAATAAGTTAAATATTATAGCATGGAATTGCCGTGGGGCAGGTAATTGGGATTTTCATTCCTATGGAAGTGTAATGGGGAATTTGGCACATGTGGAACAGTAGGGGTGTGAAGATTCATGCAGCTGGCTATTCCTAAAAAAATCCTATTAAACGAGTTCTCGCACTGCTATCGGTCGGGGTCGGTTGTTCCCTGATGATGCTGGTGCATGGCGTCTTGGTCTTTCTGGTTATCTTCGTCACACTAATATAATAGTGGATGAACTGGTCGCTATTAAACAAGGCCTCCTTCTGGCTTGGGATTCTGGTTTTCAAGTGATTATGGAAACTAATTCTCATGAAGCAATTAGAGCGATTCTCATGGCTGTTCTACAGATTCATTCAGCTTATAATATTGTTATAGATATCCAGCATATTTGCAAATGTGATCGGAGTACTGCCTTTCAACCCACCCGTTTTGAGAGAGAGCAACCGGGAGCTGATATCCTAGCTGCTAAGATGAGGTCTTCAGGTGTCATTTCTCTCCAGGTCTGGTCTTCTCCTCCGCAAGGCATGCGTGATATCCTCATCAGTGATTCTGTCGGCATCTCTTTCCTTAAGCAGTAGCTGTGTTCTCGGTTACGCTTATCCACCAAAAAGGGAAAAATACAAAAATTAATCTCTATTTGCTTTGTCCGGTCAGCAATGAAGGATGCGCCACCAAATATTGAACTTACCCTCCTCACCCAACTCACCCATCGATTGCAGGCACCTAAGGACGTCTTCACCACCCAACGCCGCCGCAACAAACCTAACGTCATAGTCGAGCAAACAAGGCCTCCAAGCAAAAGAACGGTTAGTTGTTCCTGTATTGTCTGAAATCGTGTGTGTTTGTTTGTGTATCAGATCTGATTTCTTGCTGAATATTTTCCGAAATCGTGTTTGTTTGTTTGTTCATCTTCCTCCTCTTGGGTCTGTCCCTTCCTAAATAGAAAAGGGTCTCGATTAGGACATGATACTATTGTCGATGGCATGATGAAAGATGGGCTGTGGGATGTTCATAATGACTTTGGAATGGGAGTTTGTGCAGAAATATGTGCGGATAAGCATGGTATAACTAGAGATGATCAATTATACATTATATTCAATCATATTTTCAAGTCTGTGATAAGCTGTTTAGTAAACTGCAGGAAGCAATGATGAGACTGGTCTGTTGACATTCACTTGGTGGTTCAATAATGGTTTGTCTTCTTTCTGAGGTTGGGTTGACTCTGGAAATGAATTTATGTGCAGATCATTCACGAGTGTGAAGGGGGGCAGATTGATAGGAACCTGCTAATTAAAGAGTATCTTTTATTTCTTTCTAGAGGTAGGAGAGAATGGAACCACCAACTAAAGGCTTAATTGCAAACAGTTTTCTGATTCAAGGACTGAATTGCATGTATCAAAAATTAGAGGACAAAATTATTTTTAAATAAGGACCGAGAATTTAATCAGCTTAAGCTGTATTTTCCTATTGTTTCTTCTATTATATCAATTTCTTAAAGCTAGCAGAAGCCTATTCATAAGAATAAACTATCTCCTAGAGAACTTTTGAGTTGTAATTAACAGGTCTTAAAGAAATGATACTGATACCATACCATTGAAGATACTCGTGACAAGAAACAACTCGACAGTCTAATTTATTCTTCATTTTTCATCTCTTTACTGTGATTAATGGAGGAGGGGATGTAGCCTCTATTGCGCCAGCAGTCACCATTAAGAGGGATTGAACTCTCTGCATATATATGTTTCCCTGCTCATATCCTTCACCTCTTTGAATCCCATAAGAGTCCATTAGATGATTTATCATCCACATGGTAGATAACTAGTTCATTGTGCCGGGAATGAGGCCAACAAAGTTGCATAGAAAGTTGCAGTTCTACCATATTCCTTTGAAAACTGATCCGAAAAGACAGCTCGAGTTACAGGCTTCATCTGAAAAAGTAGTAGTATCCTTCAGTATTGTAGATGAAAAAAATTCTTGTTGGCTGTTATTTGTTGGGTGTATGCGATAGGTCTAGTCTATGGGTAATGTTAGCATAACTTATGAACAAATTAAATAGAAGCAAAACTATTGTGAAACTTGAAAAGAGAAAAGCTTTTTATTTCTTGTTTTGTTTAGTGCTTTGATATGTATGTTCTTCAGGAGGTTTCCTTTCTTGATGTGCTAGCATCTTTGAAAAAAAAATAATAATAAGGATTCCTTTTTCCATGGAAAACGCAATGCAGAATTCCTTTCAGTGAATCCCCATGGCAGTAAACACTACTAAACCAATTAGGCATGGAGATGCTCCTCCATGAATTCGTTTCAAAAAACAGTGGAAAATTGTTTATGTATGTTCCTTACAAAGATCCCACTTACACAAATTTATAGTCCTTGTCAGAATAATTATAACAAATTAAGTCCGTACTCAAAACATGGAAACTCCTTGTACTCTCTGGTGACTGGATTCAGAAGCAATAATCTCCCATTTTCTTGATCATACAAAGCCAAAAGCAACCAACTATAACAAAAACTAAGAAGCTCAGCATTGGCAATTGAAAAGGTTATGAACTTCAGAATGATGTACCTTGATGACACAATTTTTTTCTATGACTGAGAGAACGATGGCGATTAATGGTGGATGATGATTCGATCACTTGAATTACTTACAAAACAAATTCCTATGGTTGATTGGAAGACCCTTTTAATTAGATTTAGTAAATGTGCTTGATAATAAATTGATTTCCTCACTCAATCCTTTTTTTTTCTTTTTCTTTTTTTCTTTTTTAAAAAAAGCACTAATTATAATCAAATTTATTAATAAATAAAATTATATCAAAAAATTAATTTGATGAGAATTTTAATAAGAAAAAAATAATTGAAGAAATAAATTTTAAACAATAAAAGTAATTTAATAAGATATATATATATATATATATATATATATATATATATATATATATATATATATTCAAACTAAAATCTTAAAAAATATCATATATATTCTATCATCTTCAAACTCGTATGCAAAATTAAAAAAAAATAACGATTTATTTTCTATATTTTTTATACCTAATTTCATGATAATATATATATGAAGGAAAAAAAAAGACCAGAGCTCGCTAAATTATATGAAATATATTGAAGTCATAGATTAAAATAAAAATTATAATAAAATTAATTTTGATAAATTTTGAATAAATACGCATATAATAGCAAATAAAACTTATGACTTTTTTAACCGATTATTAATTTTTTTAAAATACAAAAAATTCATTTAAAAACTATAAAAATAATTTATTTTATAAATTATAATAATATATTTAAAAAAACACCAATGTTCTACAATTTTATTCCAAAATTCATATATTAAATAACTAAGTTTATTGACAAATAAAAGTATATCAAAAAATTAATTTGATTATAATTTTAATAAGAAACAAGTAATTGAAGAAGAAATAAATTTAAAAAAAAGAGTAAAAATTTAAAAAAGAAAAAAAGAAAAAATATAATAGTGAAAATTTTTTAAAAAAAGGAAGGAAAAAAAGAGTAAGATTGAGTAGTATAGTGTGAAGGTAAAGTAAATCATGAGCCTATGTGGAAAAAAGTAACAATCAATTTTTAAAAATTTTAACACTCAATCAAATAAAAAAAGAATATAAATTGATGAGAAAAACAAAAAAAACCAAAGAAAAAAAAGATATATAGTGCATCGACTAAGGAATTTTAGGAATCAAAATGAAATAATTTAAATTTAAAAAAAAAAACTAAGGAAAAAACTAAGGGTGAAAATTAAAATAATAATAATAATAATTTATTTTTATTTTTAACTAAGAAAATAAGTAAGAGTGAAAATTAAAAAAGAAAAAAAAAACTAAGATTGAGTAGTATAGTTGAGGGTAAAATAAAAAAAAATAAATTATATTGTTTAAATAAACGAGTACAACCGCATGATAGTTTCACTCGTTTTACTTTATAAGTAATACTTCTAAGTTGGTTAATTTTGCTTCCTAGTTACTTAATTTATTAGTTCATATAAAAGAAAGGTAGCACATAATTATTTTAAGAAAAAAAATTAAGGTAAATGTTCAAATCAAGAATTTACTTTAATAAAGTAAATTTTAGTTCAATTTATTTTAGTATTAATATTTTTCACACCTAATTTTATGATAACACACATGCGCGCGCGTCTACACACACACACACACACACATATATATATATATATATATATATATATATATATATATATATAAGGGTCGGAGTGTGTGTGTTTCGCTGCGCGCGCGCGCGCGCGCGGGGGGGGGGGGAAGCGTTGCCAGGACACGCCTATGCACCAGGCAACCTAGGCCATTCAACCCAGAGCAAAAAAAAAAAAAAGAAAATTGTTACAGTATACGAGTAGTAACAATCCCCGATTTTTAGTTTTTTTTAGTAATGAACACTCCAATCTTTCAAAGATTTTAACTTTATCCATTTCCTAGCTAGTATGCAAAGTGGCTAACATTTTTTTTATTCATAGTATATATAGCAAGCTAGCAGAAAATTCTAATCGATTTGTTAAGCATCCGATATCATCTGATCCAATTAGATTGAAATTTTATCTACTCTGATCAAAGTTAGATATAAAACGAGTAAGATTCAATCTGATTTAATTAGAACCGGATGCAGAGACAGGTGAGGGTTTCACTCGCTCCATCACCCGACCCGCTCTAAACTGATTTTTTATTTTTTTCTTTTGAAGTTGTGATTTTATTTTTAATATAATATATAGATTTTTATCTATAATTGGTGGATAGTTTTTATTATTTTATTCTAAATTTAAAATTTAAACTTCACTACACAGTTTCATAATTTATGGATAGAGATATCATTTGTTTTTAAGCTTAGATTTTATTTTTATAAAAAATGATTTAAAAAAGAAGAAACAACCAGGGTCGGGTCGCTCCTTATCGGGTACCCGATGGGTTAAAAAAAATCCTTCTATCTAGCCAATCACGCAGCCTCTGCTTTTAACTACAGAAACTGTACACTAGCCGCCTCTACTTTTAACTAAAAATCTGGACACTTGCCCATAATGGATAGGAATCCAAAAGCCGCCCCTCCCCTATATAAAGACCATACTTACGCCATGAATTCAAGCACCAATTAACAAGAAGCTAGCGTTAACTGCTCAAACCATGGGCTACTCAACCAAACTTTTCACCTCCTCCCTCCTCTTTGGCCTTCTGTTCATTTCTGCTAATGCAGCCACCTTTGACATCCGCAACAACTGCCAGTACACTGTGTGGGCTGCAGCTTCACCTGGTGGTGGACGCCGCCTAGACCGCGGCCAAACTTGGAGGCTTAACGTGCCTGCTGGCACATCCATGGCTCGTATTTGGGGCAGGACAAACTGTAACTTTGATAGTAGTGGTAGGGGTCGCTGCCAAACTGGGGATTGCACCGGTGGCCTAGTGTGCCAAGGTTGGGGTGTCCCTCCTAACACTCTAGCTGAATATGCGTTGAACCAGTTTGGTAACATGGATTTCTATGACATATCACTTGTTGATGGCTTCAATATCCCTATGGAGTTTGGCCCAACATCAGGTGGCGGAGGGAAGTGTCAAGCACTTGTTTGTGCAGCAGACATCAATGGCCAATGTCCTAATGAATTGAGGACTCCTGGTGGGTGTAATAACCCTTGTACTGTGTTTAAGACTAATGAATATTGCTGCACTCAGGGGCAAGGGAGCTGTAGTCCTACCAAATTTTCAAGGTTTTTTAAGGGTAAATGCCCTACTGCTTATAGTTATCCCCAAGATGATCCTTCCAGCACATTTACATGCCCTGGTGGGACTAACTACAGGGTTGTCTTCTGCCCTAGGGGGTCTCCTCATTTCCCCTTGGAGATGCCTGGAAACAAGAACGTAGAGTAAGGGACTGAGGACATAGTTGATGACTTGATGAGGTCCATGCTCTATGTATTGCTTTGTGCATCTTCTTCTGTTTCTTCCTTTTTTCCTAGTAAAAGGATAAAAAACACTAGTCAGTGTTTTTGTTCCTGCCTGTTACTGTGCTGAGATGTAATGAAAAATGGAAGTAAAATAAAGAATTAATGTTTAATCACTTGGCTATGATCAGTTTACTTTAATTTGATGACCGAGTTGCCACATATTATATCGCAGATGCAATGCATGTATAGTGAAGGAACGGAAAAGTCGAGTAATCCTCCATGTCATGATTGAAGTTTTTTATTTTTTATTTTCATAGAACACTGATCTTTGAATTATGTAATGACGTAAAGTATTAAGTTACATATGTGAGATTAAATTTTACAATAGATGACTTAATCTCAACTTTATATGTATTTTATTATTTTTTTATTTCATATGTGACATAGTTTTTTAATACTATTTTTTACTTACAATCTATTTTTCAAAATTATCAAGTGATTTGAATTTTAAATTTTTTATCAAATTATTAAATCTATTTGAGCTTTTATATCATTAGATAGCTGAGTGAATTTTATTTTTAAAAAATTTAAACTTTGTAATAATTAATAATACATTCTTAACTTTATATATTATTTTATTTGTTTAATGTGAAATAAATTTTTCAATATAGATTTTTTTCATTCTCGAAAAAACATAAAAAAAAAAACATTGTTAAAAAATAATATAAATTATATCTTGACATCTTATCTAATAGTTTAAATTTTTGAATGAGATAATCTTTTAACATGATATTAGATTTATGTTTTTAATTAAAATAGAATGATTCTTTAAATAAAACAAATAATCAATAATATCAAAATATATTGTCTTCTATTTAGATCGACAAATCCACCAGAAATTTTCATTCAAAAGGAGAGAGCTGCGTCTAGTGGAATTATCTAAAACCATGCAAAAATCTCAATTTGATCAATTGCTAAAATATCTCCTTGGTTATGCTATCGTATTAGAGGTGTCAAATACCAGGATAGATTTCTTTGATATTTATCTGCTTAAAGGTCCAAGCTAGAACATATATAAAGCACAACCTATACTCACCACTTTCTGCCACCTACACTAAAGAAAATAGGGGGTAAGCCGCTCATGAATGAGTATTAATTTGTATGCTAGGTTATAGTAAGTATTCTTGAAAAATTATTTTCATAATACTTAATATCATGAGTTAAAAGGAGCTTTTTAACTATATAATTAATCTTAAAATAGTAAAAATTAATCTAAATACGCCCCATGTTGGGAAAAAGAAGAAGAAGAAGGAATATCCTTAGCTAGGTGCCTTTTATGACTTTTCTCATATCTTTTGGGTACGTGGCTAGCTAAGGCTCTCTACTAACCTCTGAAATATCCTAAACTTTTAGTTGTGGAATATTATCGCTTTGTCCCATCGTCATAAAAGTGTGATGACTTTTGTAAGGTGATTTCTGTAGCGTTTTGTCGGGTTGAATCTATCTTCACGTAAAATCCAAAACCTATGTATATAAAAAAATAAAAAAGACGGCAAATTTTTCTACACTAAAAAATCAACATGGCGCGACAATAAAAATCAAATATTTGGCTCTCTTTCCTTTTTGTTTTTTGTTTTTTTTATAACGTGAATGTTCAAATCAACTTATATATATCTGGGTTAATCTCATAAGTCATCAAATTAATAATCATATAAGTCTTTAATAGCTATTAAAAAGAACAATCATGACTTGAATTTGATACTACAAAAAGAATAAATCCCTTGATATTAAATCTTTATTCTGAGCCACCCCTCTTGGTGGTTATTTGGCTTTCTCTGTTGATCAGAAGGGTGCCAGCTCCCTAAAACAGAAGAAAAGAAAGATAATGAAGAGTATTTGCCGAGTGAAAAAAATAAAAGAAGTGTGTTTTTCATACTTTCTATCCGGATCAATATTGATTCCAAATCCGATTGCATTTCTCCAAACTTCAGAATACCATAGACAAATCCCGTGACATAAAATGCTAGTGTAATTAACCTCATAAATGAATTATTCTATGTTCAAATGAATTCTCATTTTTTGAATAAACAAAAAAACAAGCAAACAGTCGTTAAATAAATAATATTTTTATTTGATAACCTGAACATACATTTAAATCACAACCGTTATGTTATATAATAATCATTATATAATGATTTTAAAATATTTTATTATTATTATTTTAGTATTTCAATAAATCACGATACATATTATAACGACTATAATTATTTTTTCAATCATATACAATTTAAAATTATAATTATGAGGACTTGATGAAAAAAAGTCAATTAATGTTGAGCCTAAGTTAATAATTGCGTCAGCTAAACATTATGTAAATATATTTATTACTCTATGTTTATTATGGGATTTTGTTAAAACAGAAAAGGAATAAAAATTGAATATTTAAAAGATGATTACAAATAAGTGTTATGTTAAATGGTTATGTTTCTAAACAATATCCCTATGGAGTTTAGCCCAACATCAGCTGGTGGAGGAAAGTGTCAAGCACTTCTTTGCGCAGCAGATAATAATGGCCTTATGAATTGAGGACTCCTGGTGGGTGTAATAACCTCATCAAAACTTTTAGTAGAAATAATATGTAAGTATTTAAATTCATGACATTATAAGAGATCATTATCACTAAACTTAAAATTATTTTTGATTGAGTGTAATAACCCTTGTATTGTGTTTAAGACTAATCAATATTGTTGCACTGATGGGTATGGGAGCTGTGGTCCTACCAATTTTTCAAGGTTTTTTAAGGATAGATGCCCTACTTCTTATGGTTATCCCCAAGATGATCCTTCAAGCACATTTACATGCCCTGGTGGGACTAACTATAAGGTTGTCTTATGCCCTTGGGGTTCTCCTCATTTCCCCTTGGAGATGGCTGGAAACAAGAAAGTAGACTAAGAGGCTAAGGACATAGTTGATGACTTGTTGAGGTCCATGCCCTATGTATTGCTCTGTGCATCTTTTCTTCATTTTTCCCTCCTAAAAGGATAAAAACACAGTAGTCTGTGTTTTGTTCCTGCCTTTTGCTGTGCTGAGATGTAATAAAAATGGAAGTGAAATAAAGAAATGTTTAATCTTATGGCTATGAGTTAAAACTTTAATTTCTGTAATAATTATGTAATGGAGGAGGTGTAGTTCAAAGTCACGTGTCCTCTAATGATCAGAAAAAAAATATCTTATAGGTATCCAATGCTAGGATAGAAAGCGCAAAATATCTTCACCACTTTCTACCACGGACACCTAGACTAAAGAAAATGAGAGATATCTTATGGTAAAGTAAACGACAACATGTCTTATCTGCTCGTGCCATTTACCAGGCTTACCCAAAAAAATAAGAACATCCTTAGCTAGGTGCCATTTTATGCCAAAATTATGAATGACTTTTCTCTGATATTTGGGGTACGTAGCAAGCTAAGGCTCTTTACCAAACTATGAAATATCATAAAGTTTTAGAATATTATTACTTTGGTCCCATTGCCATAAAAGGATGATGACTTGGTAAAAGAATACTAATTAAGATAGGGCTCCACCTTCCTATCAATTAATTGTAGATGATAAAGTGCTCGTCTTCACCCAAAAAGATTTAGTTTAGTCAATTGTGTGTTAGTTTTTTTAACGAAACAAGGTTTGAGTTTGATTATTTTAAATTTTTTTAATAATTATATAATGAAAGAGGGGTATCTTTTATTATTTAATTTAAATGCCTAAAAACCTCCAATAAATAAATAATAAAATGCTCTAAAAATGTTGGTTAGCCAGCCCTTTAAGTTTGAGATTAAAACTCTTAAAATGACAAATAATGAGAAAACCCATGTCACTCAGAAGCAAAATTGGAAATGAATGCGACTGCCATTTTTCTTTTTCTTGATCTTATCCATACATGACTCTAGTCTCCATCTTTTGATTTCAATAAGCTAATATGATTAATTTGCCACCACTAAACTATATCTAAATAGCTCAACAAATATTACACTTGCATTTATTAACACCAGCACAAGATAATTAAAGATCTTGAAAATTATCAGTAAATGCTTAGAGACTAGGCCATGCATGATTAGAGTTGCTCTCACTTTCATCTCAGAGGTAAAATAAAAAGGTATATGCTATTTGGCTAAGGTATTTTTCTATGAGTAGTTTGACTCCCATTATTTAATGGTATTTCTCAGTTTTTCTATTTTAGTTGGATTTCTAATTTTATGAATTTTTACAAATTCTAAAAAAATAATACCGGTAAATGGGTATCAGCCGAATATGGAAGAAAGAATTTTTTTTTTTTTTTTTTTTGGATCTCAATAATATCTCATGTTTAAAAATTTAGACTAATATCTTGTTATTTGGTCGAATGAATAAGACAGACACAATTATCCAAAAAAATTTATGTGTACATAAAGATTGGATACCAAAACTACTTATACAACTAGAGTTTTTTCCGCTCAATTCAACCCTCTTGATAAAAAGTAATTTTTTTAAAAAAAAATGAATATAAAATTGGCTAAATTAGTTGGATAGTTGTCTATTACCAATATTATATGATAAAATATAATATTAATTTATTAATTTAAAACAAATTGATCACATTAAAAAAATATTTCTTACATGTTTTTTATTTTTTCAATAATTGCTTCTTCTTCTTTTCTACATTCTTGGCATGATTTGCGTAACTCAAGTCCAAAAATGAGCTCCCTTAAAACCCCCTCAATATTTTACCGAGTCCTTGTTTCCTTTTGTTTTCCCTTGGTTTATGGCAAAAATTAGGAACGAGCATTCGGTTCAATGGTTCAATTAAGCATAATTCGGTTCGATTTTCGATTAAGCAAAGTAGGAAAAATAAAAACCAAAACCGAACCAAAATTAATTCGGTTAATTCGGTTTGTAACCAAATTATTTCGGCTCGGTTTTGAAATAATTTGATTTAATCGAATTTTTTCATTACTTCTCCATTTCGGACTTTAGACAGCTTCTCCCAAAACTTTCATTTATTTTTTCTTTGCCTAAGCCGAGTAATTAGCAATGCCGAGCTAACAAGTAACCACTTTCTTTTCTAAAAAGGATTCAATACCGAAAAAAATTCACAATTAAAGTCAAATTTAAGCATCCAACATGTTTAACATTCATATATCGAAAAGGAAATAAGTCATGCAAAATAATTGTTGATGAAACAAAGATCTAGATACAATGCAATCGACATTAAACAACAAAAGCATGGTAGAATGTCCATTCTCATTTCTCAACAAAGAGGACGAGACACGAGCTCTCTTTCGGTCCTAAAACAAATGATTTCCGTGCATTTGCAATACCTTCACTCCTTCGAGATCCGCAATATAATGAAATCCCAACAAACACTCAATGCTCCCGAAAGAGGATATTAACATGCTAAGAAAATCAAAGACAGTAGGCCTACCGCCCACCGCCGGTAGGCGGGAGACACCAAGGCGAAGCCTACTCCCCACCGCCAGTGGGCGGTAGGCACGAGGCGACTGAGGCATCGAGGCGATAGGCTACTACTTATTATGGTTCATTTATCTAGTTCAATGAAAATAAAAATTTACAATTCCCACTTACCGACTAAACTTGCATAAACAACGTAAATAAAAAATCAAACTTAGAAAGTAGAAACTTAGTAACTTACACATACCATTCATCACGCCAAAACACCATCAAGTCATCAACCCATCAAGATTCAACCATTTGTAGTAGAGGTAGTGGCAAGTGATAACTTTGAAAATTATAAGATAAAAAAATTAAATTTTTAATATTAATATAAAGGCAAGAGATAACAAATGAAAAGGTAAGAGTTACGTAAATTACCATCTTGCATTTTCTCAACATCTTGTAAATTTTCTTCAATAATAATTGGTATCGATGAATTTTTAATCCAATCTTGAGCACATATAAGAGATTCCACTAAGCTAGGAGTCAAAGAACTCCTAAAGTAGTCAAGAACCCTTCCTTCGATGCTAAATGTCGATTCCGAGGAAACAAGTAGAAACGAGGAATCGCCAATATATCCCCGACCATTTATGAAAGGATGGGAAATCGAGGAGAATTGGTTTTCCACCATTCTAAAATATTAAAATCAGCACTCGTTATTTTTAGCACCTTTATCGAGATATTTATCCAACTTCGTTTTATTTCCTCCACCTCTAATATCACACTTATATTTTTCAAAACACATCATTATCTCTCTTTTTATTATTATTTCTTCTTCATCAATCATTTCTTCATTTGCACAACCCACATCTATTTCCCGACTCCTACTACCTTGGCCAATTTCACCTTGAGATGTTGACGAACGATAATAAAAATCATACATAGCATACATAGATTCCTTGACAATATCCGACATTCTTTGACCCTCCAAATCACCATACAATTCATTGATTGAAAATTTAATAAATACAAGTTTATACCTAGGATCAAGTATTGTCGCAATATAAATTAACTTATTCATTTTCTTAATATCCCCCCAATACTTCTCAAACTTTTCTTTCATTTTATTGGCCAACGTAAAATCATCTAAATCCCCACTTCGTTGCCATTTTTTTAAAACATGCTCGAGAGCATAAATCTCTTCAAAATAAATATTTGAAGTCACATACAAAAAACCCGAAATACGCAAAGTGAGATTGTAAAAAATTTTCAACATGCCCACCAACTTCTTATAAGACTTCCAATCATCAACATTAGGTGCCCCAACAACATTATCACCATGATCTACATCAAATTTACTTCTATATAAAGGATCAATTTGCTCATATCTCTTAAATGCTCTCTCAAACTTTAGAGCCGACTCTAACATCAAGTATGTTAAATTCCACCTAGTAGCAACATCTAATTGTAAAAAACTCTTAGAATCAATTTTCTCAAGTTGAATGCATTCCTTAAATCTTTTCAACCTAGCCGGAGATTGCCTCACAAACCTAATGGCCGATCAAATACGAACGATTGAAGGATTAAAATATTTTAACCCATCAACAACGACTAGATTCAAAGTATGTGCCATACACCTCATATGAATAAATTCACCATCTAAGATGCTATAACCCCAATTCTTAACCACATCTTTTAAGTGCCTAATTGCCACATCATTCGAACTCGCATTATTAACCATAACACTAAAAACCTTCTCAATTCCCCAATCAATCAAGCATTTCTCAATGCCAATACCTAAATCTACTCCCTTATGACTATCAATCGGATAAAAATTCAAGATCTTTTTATACAAATTTCAATCATTATCAATAAAATGAGCCGTTAAACGCATGTAATTGATTCTTTGAATAGATATCCATATGTCCGTAGTAAGGTTAATTCTTTGACTATTTTGTTTCAAAAATTGCTTCAACTTTATTTTCTCATCTAAATAAATTTGATAGCAATCTCTTGAAATTATAAAACGAGATGAAAGCTTGAATATAGGGTGCAAATTAAACAAAAACGTTTTGAATCCCCCGCCCTCTATATGCTTAATTGGAAGCTCATCTAGAATGATCATTTTAACTAAATTTTTTCTACTAAAATTTTGATCAAACTTTCATGTTGTAAGATTGTTTTCTCCGGCTTCAAGCTTTCTTAGGTCTAATTGAGTTTAGGTAGAGTCAATACAACTAAAAGGGTTTTTTTTTTTTGCAAGTCAAAACATGAGACCTAAGTGAAGTTGTCCCATTTCTCGAAGGATCACAAACAAATACCTTATCATAATAGTTACATTTAGCCTTTATATTTTTCTTGTCATCTTCAAACTTTGTGAAATGATCCCACACCATCGATCTTGGCTTCATTGATTTCCTCTTCTTTCCTTTGTCACCGTCTTGAGTGTTACTTGGAGTTGCACTTGATCGTGGATTATGATTGCTTGAATTCACAGCTTCATAATTCATCTCTATGGATTAAGATTGTGACATCTACATAAAAACATAGAAAAAAGAATATTAAGCTTCAAGTTCACACTTCTTAGTCCTTAAGCTTAAGCCAAAAAAAAAAAAAACAATCTAGCTAGGTAGGAGGCACCAAGGCGAGTAGGCTTATCGGTTGCTGGAAGTAGGCTTACCGCCGACGACCAGTTGGCCTATCGGTAGGCGATGTATAGCCACACACACGTAGCCGCGTAATTTACGATACTATAAAATTCGGTTAAAATTCCTTAGTTGAGTGAATCAAACGAGTTTATTGACATACAAATGATGATCCAGATTTAAACTAGTTAATCTCTCGTGAGGAGCAAACTAAAACCATTTAATGCCACATAGAATCTGTTTATAAAAGCACATCAATGTGCGGACAAGGAAAAGTTGTATGAAAGTATGAAACCTCTCAACCTAGGTAAATCAAATATAATGACTCGGCTTCTTGATTTACCACATCTTCCATGGTTGTGTCCACCTATTCTCACACCACCACCTTTCCTTTAAACTCCTTTCAAATAGATATATTAAACCTATTTTACAGAGAAATTTGAGTTTAAATTTCTACAAAAGAAAGCTTGGTGCATGCCCTACTAAATCCTAGCATAATCTTCATAGTATGTTCATCATGTGAAGCCCAAATAATTACCATTTAAAAGAAAACAGAGAAACAAAGCCGCTAACAATCAACAAATCTAACGAATGATCTCCCCATCCTTGCCGCACGACCACTTGTATATTTCTACAAAACAATTGAGTACAATCATGAAAGCGACTCGTTTCAAAACCAGTAACTTATTACAAACTTTGCTTTAAAAATCGTTGCTTACTTCTAGCTTTTTAATTGGTGGCTCAAACAAGTCAAAAAATTTTAATGTCCTATTCTGCAAGTATGCCCATGTATAGCATTGTTTTCTTGACAAATCAAGCGAGAAAAAATTACAAGCACCTTGCATACTTTGCTTATATAGAAAAATAATTCTTTCATCTTTATCTTCTCTACTCCAACTAAAAAGTAATAAATTTTAGTTGTTTTTTTTTTTTGCATTACAAATTTGGATAACTACGATATTATTTTTTGAATTCAAATATTATAAATAGTATAACTTTATTAAAAGTAAAAAAAAAAAAACTATCCTCATTTGCTTGTTGATTTGTATATATGATATATCTATTTTTGTTTTTCTATAGTACCATTCTAAAAACTTTAAACTTGAGTAAATAATTACATGGCTCTAGAAATTGATTTTTGCATGCATCCGATGCAAGTATAGATTATTTTGCTAATTTCAAAATCTAGTTATGATTCAGATTTGTTGTTAGATTATCTTCCATTAATAAACCAAGGACACTTTGTTTGCAATATATAAAAAAAAAAAAAGTAATTGAGGATGCAAGTCATACAACTATGCGTTCGGATGGCACATATTGGTTACTCGCTTAATAATATTTGTATTGCACCAACTTTTTAAACTCCTTTCAAATAGATATATTAAACCTATTTTACAGAGAAATTTGAGTTTAAATTTCTACAAAAGAAAGCTTGGTGCATGCCCTACTAAATCCTAGCATAATCTTCATAGTATGTTCATCATGTGAAGCCCAAATAATTACCATTTAAAAGAAAACAGAGAAACAAAGCTGCTAACAATCAACAAATCTAACCAATGATCTCCCCATCTTTGCCACACAATCACTTGTATATTTGATATTTCTACAAAACAACTAAGTACAATAGATTAATAGTACTCGCGACCGCCAAGTCCGAGAGTGAGAGAGACCGAGAGAGAACACCTAAACGCAGCTAGGCAACGCCGTAGCGGTAGTGAAGCAGCCGAATATGCCGACTAGCGAGGCGAGAAGGTAGCGGTAGCGAGGCAACAACGAGCGATAGCGACGACGAGGCAAACCGATAGCGAGGGACTTAGGGTTAGGGATTTGGTATTTGACTATTTGGATGGAAATGACTAAATGAGAAGAGAAACGAGAGAGTGAGAGTTTGAGAGAGTGAGAATGAAATCAAAAATAGAAATTTAGGTTTATCGGTTTGAACCGAAATTTAGGAATAAATTTTGATTTTTGGTTTGAACCGAATTTAAAAAAAAAAACCGAACCGAATCGAAATAAATTTTGGTTTTTCGGTTCGGTTATAAATGATAAATTTTAAATTCAAAACCGAACCAAATACCTTAATACGGTTCGATTTGATTTGGTTTTCGGTTAACCGAACCGTTTGCACACCCCTAGCAAAAATTACATATGTTTTATCATAATTTGACAATTTTAGACTTTTATTAACAATTCATCTAATTTGAACCTCAAAGTATCGATTTTTTGAAAAATTTGATCCAAATTCTAATTTTTTTCATTATTTGTAACAATCAATCCAGTTAATTGTTAATTTTTTTTAGACTGTTAAATTTTTTTTGCTATTATTTTTTAAAAAATTTAAAAATGCTTTTCCTCCATTTTTCATTATTTGTACTAGTCAATCCAAGTTGATAGTTAATTTTTTTTCAACTCGCTAAATTTTTTTTCCTATTATTTAAAAAAAAATTAAAAATGCCTTTCCTCCATTTTTCAAGAGAGATTTTTTTTTCAACCATTTATCTATAAATAAATAAAAATTCATTAAATTTATCATTGTACTTTCTTTGGTTCTCTCTTTGAAAAATAACTTTCACTTTTTAAACCTATCTTTAAAAAAATAATAATAAAATAAAATTAGAAAAACTTAAAAAAATAATTTTCTAACTCTAAGAATTTTAAATGCATATTATATATTTGAATTACCTAGTCTAATTTATTCTTCCTTTTCATCTCGCTCAACGCATATTGGAGGCAAGTGCTGCTGCCTCTGTTGAGCCAACAGATCACAAGTAAGAGTAATTGAACTATCCGGAAATGTTGTCAATCTATACCAATCAATCACTTTGTATAGTGTTTGGAGCACTAGACAAGGATTAATCAATGTCTTGTACAAAGTATGCATCAAACACAATACAACTTGTTATGTTCTGTTCAATATATAGCTTGTCATGTCATATTGAATGTATGCACTAAACATTATAGAGTTCAATATATATCTTGTCATGTCATATCCAATGTATGCACTAAACATTACAGAGTTTGTTTCATTCGACATAATGTACCAAATTAAATTAGATAGAACGAGTTGTGTTGTGTTTGGTGTACTCTTTGGATAAAATATGATAAGTTACGTTAATACACATATTGGACAAAACAAGACAAATTATACAATATTTGAAACAAACATGGATAAGATAAAATGTTTCGTCTAAAATTGTCCTTAAGACATTTTATTCAACACAAGCATACCAAACACATTTTTAAAAATACCAAAATAATTCAAATAAAAATCTACAAATATTTGTATATATTTAATTAATAAGACAAGTTGTGTTGTGTTTGGTACACATATTAGATAAGATTGAAAAAGTTATATTAGTGCAACATTGGACAAAAGAAGATTAGCAATATTTGATACACACGTTGGATAGGACAATATGTCTTGTCTAAAGTTGTCCTTAAGACATTTTTCTTGTCCCACCGTAAGGTGGAATAAATTAACTTGTCCAATACCATGATCAAAATCATTATTTCTCAAATTCTCATCTTATTTATTATCTATTTATAACTCATTTATTTTTAATTTAATTAGTTGACTAAAGTTTGACTAAGTTTACTTGTATTTTATTAAAATGAATTTTTACATGTAAAGGCTTAATTGCAAAAAGTTTCTGATTCAAGGCGGAACTGCATATAGAAAAAATTAGAGGACCAAATTATTTTTAAATAAGGACTGAGAATTTTACCAAAAACTTCATCCATCTGTGTCCTGTCCAGACAAAGAATAAAAACATGTACTTATTCAGTTTAGTCTCATCTGTTATCTAGTCAAGCTTTACCTAGTCTTATCCAGTCCAATTCCATTAGCCCCGCCCAGAATACCAAAGGCACTTCTCCCTTCTCCTACTTAAAGTACAAGCAATCAAGTCTAACTTGAAGTGCAGTTTAAACAAATTCGTTACTGGATCGATAACATGATTGTCAACAGAATTTGCAGTACTAGATATTTTTATCCAGGAGCAAACTGCAGGAATGATCGACGCAAACTGGAATTTAATCAGCTTAAGCTATATTTTCCTATTCATTATATCAATTTCTTAAAGCTAGCAGAAGACTACTCATAAGAATAAACTATCTCCTAAAGAACTTTTGAGTTGTAATTAACAGGTCTTAAAGAAATGATACTGATACCATACCATTGAAGATACTCCTGACAAGAAATAACTCTGACAATCTAATTTATTCTTCATTTTTCATCTCTTTACGATGATTAATGGAGGAGGGGATGCAGCCTCCATTGCGCCAGCAGTCACCATTAAGAGGGATTGAAAAGTGAAGAACTAGATATTTTTATCCAGGAGCAAACTGCAGGAATTATCAACGCAAACTGGAGTTCAATCAGCTTAAGCTGTATTTTCCTATTGTTTCTTCTATTATATCAATTTCTTAATGCTAGCAGGAGACTACTCATAACAATAAACCATCTCCTAAAGAACTTTTGAGTTGTAATTAACAGGTCTTAAAGAAATGATATTTATACAATACCATTGAAGATACTCCTGGCAAGAAATAACTTGACAGTCTAATTTATTCTTCATTTTTCATCTCTTTACAATGATTAATGGAGGACGGGATGCAGCCTTTATTACGCCAGCAGTGACCATTAAGAGGGATCGAACTATCTGCATTTGTTTCCCTGCTCAAATCCTTCACTTCTTTGAATCCCATAAGAGTCTACGAGATGATTTATCATCCGCATTGTAGATAACTAATTCATTGTGCTGGGAATGAGGCCAGCAGCTGCATAGAAAGTTGCAGTTCTACCATAGTCCTATGAAAACTGATCCGAAAGGGCAGGTCGAGTTACAGGCTTCATCCGAAAAAGTATTATTATTCTTCGGCATCGTAGATGAAAACACTTCTTGCTGGGTGTACGCTATAGGTCTAGTCTATGAATTATGTTAGCATAACTTACGAACAAATTAAATAGAAAAAAAAAGAAGAAACTATCGTGAAACTTGAAAAGACAAAAGCTTTTTATTTCTTGTTTTGTTTAGTGCTTTGATACATATATTCTTCAGGAGGTTTCCTTTCTTGATGTGCTAGCATCTTTGGGAAAAAAAATAAGGACTCCTTTTTCCATGGAAAACCCAATGCAGAATTCCTTTCAGTGAGTCCCCATGGCGGGAAACAGTACTAAACCAATTAGGCATGGAAATGCTCCTCCATGAATTAGTTTTAGAAAAAAAAAAAAAGTGGAAAATTGTTTATGTATGTTCCTTGCAAAGATCCCACTTACACAAAGTTATAGTCCTTGTCAGAATAATTATAGCAAATTAAGTCCATACTCAAAACATGGAAACTCCTTGTACTCTGGTGAATGGATTCAGAAGCAATAATCTCTTATTTTCTTGATCATACAAAGCCGAAAGCAACCAACTATCACAAAGAGTAAGAAGCTCAGCATTGGCAATTGACAAGGTTATGAACTTCAGAATGATATACCGTGATGACACGATTTTTTTCTATGACTGAGAGAACGATGGCGATTAATGGTGGATGATGATTCGATCACTTTTTTTCTTTTAAAAAAGCACTAATTATAATCAAATTTATTAACAAATAAAATTATATCAAAAAATTAATTTGATGAGAATTTTAATAAGAAACAAATAATTAAGAAATAAATTTTAAACAATAAGAGTAATATAATCAGATATATATATATTCAAGCTAAAATTTTAAAAAATATCACATATATTCTATCATCTTCAAACTCGTATGTAAAATTAAAAAAATAACAATTTATTTTTTATATTTTTTATACCAAATTTCATGATAATATATATATACTTGAAGGGAAAAAAAGATCAGGCTTGCTAAATTGTATGAAATATATTGAAGTTAATAGATTAAACTAAAAACTATAATAAAATTGATTATGATAAATTTTGAATAAATATATATAAAATAGCAAATAAAACTTATGACTTTTTTAACCGATTATTAATTTTTTTAAAAAAAAAGTCAAACTATTTAAAATATACTCTCTCTCTCTCTCTCTCTCTCTCTCTCTCTCTCTCTCTCTCTCTCTATATATATATATATATATATATATATATATATATATATATCGAATTTATAAATTACAGTAATATATTAAAAAAAACAAAACACTCATTTAAAAAGCATAAAAATAATTTATTGTATAAATTATAATAATATATTTAAAAAAACTAATGTTTTAAAATTTTATTCCAAAATTCATATATTAAAAAACCAAGTTTATTGACAAATAAAATTATATCAAAAAATTAATTTGATTATAATTTTAATAAGAAACAAGTAATTGAAGAAAAAAATTTAAACAATAAGAGTAGAAATTTAAAAAAAGAAAAAAAGAAAAAATGTAATAGTGAAAATTAAAAAAAAAAAAAAGGAAACAAAAACTAAGATTTAGTATAGTATGAGGGTAAAGTAAATCATGAGCCCGTGTGGAAAAAAGTAACAATCAATTTTAAAAATTTTAACACTCAATCAAATAAAAAAAATAAATTGATGAGGAAAAAAAAAAAGACATATAGTGCATCGACTTGGGGAATTTTACGGATCAAAACGAAATAATTTTAAAATTAAAAAAATAAGAAAAAAACTAAGGGTGAAAATTAAAAAAAAAATAGAAATAAAATAATTTAAAATTAAAAAAAAAACTAAGAAAATAAGTAAGAGTGAAAATTAAAAAAGAAGCAAAAAAAAAAAAAAAACTAAGATTGAGTAGTATAGTTGAGGATAAAGTAAAAAAATTATATTGTTCAAATAAACGAGTACAATCTGCGTGATGGTTTCATTGTTTATTCGAACGAGTGAAACCATCACGTATTTTAGTTTATAAGTAATACTTCTAAGTTGATTAATTTTGTTTCCTAATCACATAATTTATTAGTCCATCTCGGAGGAAGATGCTACATAATTATTTTAAGAAAAAAATCAAGATAAATTTTCAAATCAAACGCTTACTTTAATAAAGTAAATTCTAGTTCAATTTATTTTAGTTATTAATATTTTTTACATTTAAATTTTATGATAATACACACGCGTGCGTACGCGCGCACATATATGTATGTATATATATATATATATATATAAAGAAAAAAAATGCGAGTTTCCTGTTACTGTGCTGATATGTAATAAAAATGGAAGTGAAATAAAGAATTAAATTAAGTTTAATCACTTGGCTGTGATCAGCTTAATTTGATGACCGAGCTGCCACGTATGGCATGGCAGATGCGATGGATGTACAGTGAAGGAACGGAGAAGTCAAGTAATACTCCATGTCATGATGAAACTTCCATGATTGACTTCATATATATATATATATATATATATATATATATATATATATATATATATATATATTATTCGATGTATGTTATAGGTGCTTTAATATTCGTTTTTATTTACAATCTATTTTGCAAAATCTATCAAGTAACTGGAATTCTAATATTTTTAATGAATTATTAAATCTATTTGAGTTTTGATATTATTAGACAATTTTTATTAAAAGAATTAAACTTTATAATAATTAGTACATGATACATTTTTAACTTTATATATTATTTTATTTATTTAATGTGAAATAAGTTTTTTAATATAAATCTCTTTTATTCTGAAAAAAACATAGAAAGAAAAAGCAATACAAAAGTAACACGGAAGCAGAACTTAATTTCTTATTAAAAAAATATTTATTTATGCTTTCAATTAAAATAGAATGATTCTTTAAATAAAAACAATCAATAATATCAAAATCTATTATTTCCTACTTATACCGACCAATCCACAAGAAATTGTTATATTTTTCATTGGAGAACTGAGTCTGGTGGAATTATCTAAAACCACGCAAAATCTCAATTTGATCAATTGGTAAAATATCTCCTTGAATATGCTATCGTATTAGAGATATCAACTATCAGGATGGATTTCTTTAATATTTATCTGCTTAAGGTCCAAGCTAGAACATATATGAAACATAAATTATCTTCACCACTTTCTGCCACCTAGATTTTTTTTTTAAAAAAAAGTGATAATTAATTAGTAAGAAAGCATTGATTTATGTATTAAGTTCAAAATTCGATATTTATGTTCGATATTTTTAAAAATTAATTTTAAAATTTTTTAAATCATGAGTTAAAAAGGACTATTTAATCACATCTAAAAAATAATTAATTTTAAAATGCGCGAAAATTAATTCGAACAAACCCTGGTTGCTGGGGAAAAAAACAGGGGTTATCCTCAGCTAGGTGCCTTTTAGTGACTTTTCTCTGATCTTTTGGGTAAGTGACTAGCTAAGGCTCTTTACCAAACTTTGAAATATCCTAAAGTTTTAGTTGTGGAAAATCGTCACTTTGTCCCACCGTCGTAAAAGGGTAATGACTTTTGTAAGGTAATTACTGTAGCATTTGTCGGGTTGAATGTGTCTTCACGTAAAATCAAAAACCTATCTATATTAAAAAAAAACAAATAAAAAAACAAAAAATGAAGACAAATTTTTCTGCGTACACTAAAAAAGCAACATGGTGTGGCTATAAAAATCAAATATTTGGGTTTCCCTCTTGATAAGAAGGACGCCAGCTCCCCAAAACAAAAGAAAAGGGAGATAATGAAGAGTTTTTGCCGAGTGAAAATAAATAGATAAAAGTGAGTTTTTCATCCTTTCTGTCTGGATCGATATTGATTTCAAATCCGATTGCATTTCTACAAACTTCAGAATACCACAGACAAATCACATGACATAAAATGCTATTGTAATTAACCTCATAAATTAATTATTCTATGTTCAAATGAATTCTTATTTCTTGAACAAACAAAAATCAGGCAAGCAGTCGTTAAATGAATAATATTCTTACTTGGTATCCTTAGCATAGATTTAAATAACGATAGTTATTTTATATAACAATCATTATATAATGATTTTAATGATTTTGAAGTATCTTATCATCATTATTTTAATATTTTAATAAGTCATAATTTGTAATATAATAATTATAATTATTTTTTCAACCGATCGTAATTTAAAATTATGATTACAAGGACTTGATGGAAAAAAGTCAATTAGTATTGGCCTAAGTTAATAAGTGCGCCAGCTAAACATTATCTAAATATATTTATTACACTGCATTTATTATTGGATTTTGTTAACCAAAAAAAAAAGAATAAAAATTGAATTTTTAAATGATGATGTCATATATGGTTTGAATTTTATGAGCCAATAATATATTTAGCCCATTATATTTTTTCATTTATAGGTATGGGGTATTTAAACATCTTTATGTTTCTATTTGAAAATAGAGTGAAAGACAGTGGCTTTGTATTGACTCTTCAGTATTCGTGTATTCTTTCATTATCAATCTAATAAAACTTTTCTCTCACTCATAGAGTAAGCAATTTGTCGAACAATGTAAATCATGCGTATTGATAATTTGTTTAGCTTTATCTTTCAATTATTATCTCGTTATTACTTATCTTGTTTTTGCTGTTTGTCATAATAAACCGATATCGAGTGTAGGTTGCACATTTTTGGGTTTTATTGTTCGTAATGGCAGACTCCGAAATTTGATGTTTTGCCTTTTGATTGTCAAAATAATTTTGACCTATGGAGAATGAAGATGAAAGCTCTATTGCAGCGTGAAGGTTATGTAAAGGCAATCGAGGAGTATAGACATGACTTCGTCGAAATTTAAGAGATTGATGACAAAGCTCATAGTGCTCTACAATTATCATTGTCGGACAAGGTATTGCGAGAAGTCGGAAATGAACAAATGGCAACAAGATTGTGGAAGAAGTTGGAAAGCCTCTACATGAAGAAATCTCTTACAACAAGATTGTATTTAAAAAGGAACAAAGATGGAAGAAGGATGAAATTGAAAAATAATTAAATTGAAACCATAGGGTTATAATTAAAATAAATCATATTTTGTAGGGGAAGTGTCCAAACCCATGACCTTAGAGGATAGGAGGTTCTGTAGTTTACCAAGTCAATATTGTAGTTGTAAATTAATAGTCCAGATGAAAATTTGAAAACACAAGAATTGAGTGCATGACTAATTTTTGGAGTCAACTAGATTTGTTTTTAAGGATTAGCATTTGTCATTACAAAAAACTGTGAAATAGCTAACAAAATCAATAATAGATTGAAATATGTCGTTAAATAGCGAAAGATTATCTAACGAACTACGATTATTATTGAGACATGAATTTACAACGTACATATCTTTGTTGTCTTTTCTCCATCCATCATTTCCTCATATATATGTATACATGGCAACAAAATGAAAATTTCAAAATTGGAGAAATAGATAGTTAAATCATAGAAATAAAAATACTTATCACAATGTGATGCCTTATATTTGAGTACACTTTGAAATATTGATTTACGTAATTAAAAATAACTAATTACATTTATGACAAAGCCTAAAAATCAATCACTGATTTAATTTAAATTTCAAAATTGGAGATGTAGATCATTAAATCATAGTAATAAAAACTTTAAAAATACTGATAACAAGGTAATGCCCTGTATTTTTATTGTGTTTTAACTATTGATTTATGCAATTAAAAATAAATAATTAGATTTATGATGAAATTTAAAAATCAATAACTGATTTAATTTAAATACTTTTATATGATAGACTTCAACAAAAAGACTTAAAAGTAATAGCAACAAGTGATTAAGTTCCACTCAACCGAAAAAAAATGATGGAGAATTAGCCGAAATGAGCACTAAAAATTATTCGAGAGATCTCTTTCAAATCACTATATGGCTATAAAAATAATAAGAATACTTTTAGAATAGAGAAAATAATATTACTATCTTAATAATCAAAAAATTAATTTGAATATTTTGAATGTTGATATTCACAAAGTGCATAGTCGAGAGGACCATTGATCACGAGTGGAAATTTATATATAGTGGTATGTTCCATAATTCCATTAACTTTCTTTGGCCACTTGATTTTATAAAAATAAAATAAAATAAAATACCGTGTAGGAAACATTTTAAGGCTCATATTCATTGAATTTGAGAAAAAGTCTACATGAAACTCACCACATTATAGGCTTTGTTTGTTTTGAGAAAAACAACTTTCATAGGAAAATCAATTCCTAAAAAAGCTATTTTTCAAGAATTATTTTTCAAAAAATATTTTTTGTTGTTTGACAATTACATAAAAAAAATGTTAGAAAATATATTTCACTGTTTGTTTAATACGGAAAATTAAAAGACAGTAAATAGTATGTGATTATTACATCAATAAGTTTTGAGAAAACTTCAAAAAGGCATATTCATAATTTCACAATATAAGATATATTTAGCAAATTTTAATAATTTTTTATAAATACCGACTCTAAAATTTTAATTCAAAAAATAAAGTGTACTTTTTTAACCATCAAAACCAATTCATCAAAATTACTTAGAAAAAAATTAAGTCAATATTCACATTTAGTCAAAAAAAAAATCGAAGTAATCCTAGCATGTTATTTTGGTAACTCGATTAAGATTTTTTTTAAAAAAAAATTGAACTCATAATTTAGTCTAAAAAATAGTTTTATAAATTATTAGTTATCATTTGTAGATAATTATTCATTTAGTTTCAAAAGATTAATATTGAAATAATTTGTAACTAATTATTCACTATAATTACCAACAAAATTTTACAAGTGATTAAAATTATAAATTATTGATTTAGTTGCAAATAAATAGTTTTAGAAAAATGATGTATCTATTAATGAATTAATTAATTTCAAATTTTTTACAAAAAAATTACGAGTCATGTAATAATCATTTCCAATCATTTAAGTATAGTTTAGGTGATGTTTGAGATAATAGTAAAAAAGAAAACAGTGATAAATTATTGAAATATTTATTATAAAATAAGTTTAAGGTGTGAAAATAGTTTTTAAGAATAATTTAATGTATCTATAAATCAAAAAATCAAATATTAGTAGAAATACAGAAAAAATAATTAAATAATTAATAATAATTGATAAGGAATAATTAAAAATTAATTTGATATTTTTAAATAAAAAAAAAGGATAGAGAAAAAATTGTTAAAATATATCGAAAAAGAAGTAAGTAACGCGAGAATGAGACAACTAGTGAGAAGAAAAATATATATTTTTTAATTGAAAAAATATTTTTTCAAAAATACTATATTATTTTTCGTTGATGATTGAAAATTATTTTTTATTAATTTTTTTCTAAACATAAAATAAACACTAAAAAATAAGAAAACTTATTTTTTTTTCCAAACAAAGAAATCCTATGTACAAGTACGTATACAAAAGGCGTAATGACGGCAAGCATTCAATTGATGCTATGTGTCGGTGTCAATCTTCCCATAAGGCATGCTTAATTTCCTATTCTTTAATTAGTTTATAATGAACACTCCAATCTTTCAAAGATTTCAACTTTATCTACATTACTGATTCCCTAGTAATCTAGTAGAAAATTCTAATTGATTTGTGAAGCATATCATCTAATCCGATTAAATTGAAATTTTACCTACTTTGATGAGATATTATCTAATCCGATTAAATTGAAATTTGACCTACTTTCATGAGAGTCAGATACAAAATAAGTAAAATTCAATCTGATTTGACTAGAGCAGGATGCAGGGACAGGTGAGGGTTTCACTCGCTCCATCAACCAACCCGCTCCAAATTACTTTTTTATTTTTTGAAGATGCGATTTTTTTTTAATATAATATATAGATTTTTATTTAATAATTCGTAGAGAATTTTTATGATTTTATTCTAAATTTAAAATTTAAATTTCACTACACAGTTTTACAATTTATGGATAGAGATATCATTTGTTTATAAACTTAGATTTTATTTTTATAAAAAATGATTTGAAAAAGAAGAAAAAACTCAGGTCGGGTTTGGTCGGGCCATATCGGGTACCCGATGGGTTTAAAAAATTCTTCTATCTAGGCAATCATGCGGCAGCCTTTTTTTTTTTTTTTTTCCTAATTTATTGGAGTTTCAATAGATCTATTAAGCTACATAATGAAAATAACTTTTCTTATTATAAAATTATTAAATAAATTAAATTTATCAGGATTCGAACACAAGCCCCCTCCCTTATATAAAGACCATAATTACGCCGTGAATTCAAGCACTGATTAACACAAGCTAGCGTCAACTACTCAAACCATGGGCTGCTCAGCCAAACTTTTCACCTCCTCCCTCCTCTTTGGCCTTCTCTTCATTTCTGCTAATGCAGCCACCTTTGAAATCCGCAACAATTGCCAGTACACAGTGTGGGCTGCAGCCTCGCCTGGCGGTGGACGCCGCCTAGACAACGGCCAAACTTGGCCGCTTGACGTGCCAGCTGGCACATCCATGGCTCGTATCTGGGGCAGGACAAACTGTAACTTTGATAGTAGCGGTAGTGGTAGTTGCCAAACTGGGGATTGCACCGGTGGCCTAGAGTGCCAAGGTTGGGGTGTCCCTCCTAACACTCTAGCTGAATATGCGTTGAACCAATTTGATAACTTGGATTTCTATGACATATCACTTGTTGATGGCTTCAATATCCCTATGGAGTTTGGCCCAACATCAGGTGGTGGAGGAAGTTGTCAAGCACTTGTTTGCGCAGCAGACATCAATGGCGAATGTCCTGAAGAATTGAGAGCTCCTGGTGGGTGTAATAACCCTTGTACTGTGTTTCAGATTAATAAATATTGTTGCACTGATGGGCCAGGGAGCTGTGGTCCTACCAATTATTCAAGGTTTTTTAAGGAGAGATGCCCTACTGCTTATAGTTATCCCCAAGATGATAATACCAGCACATTTACATGCCCTGGTGGGACTAACTACGAGGTTGTCTTCTGCCCTTTGGGGTCTCGTCATTTCCCCTTGGAGATGCCTGGAAACCAGAGGGCAGAGTAGGGGACTGAGGACATAGTTGATGACTTGATGAGGTCCATGCCCTATGTATCGCTTTGTGCATCTTCTTCTGTTTGTTCTTTTTTTCCTCGTGAAAGGATAAAGCAATCTAGTCTGTGTTCTGTTCCTGTCTGTTGCTGTGCTGAGATGTAATAAAAATGGAAGTGAAATAAAGAATTAATGTTTAATCACTTGGCTATGATCAGTTTACTTTAATTTGATGACCGAGTTGCCACATATTATATGGCAATGCATGAAGACTGAAGGAACGGAAAAGTCAAGTGATACTTCATGTCATGATGAAACTTCCATAATTGCCTAGAGTGCGATAGAATTTTTTTTTTTTTTTATAAAACACTGATCTTGTATTACGTAATGACGTAAAGCATTAAGTTACGTATTTAAGATTACATTTTACGATAGGTGATTTATTCTTGGTTTTATATATTTTTTTATTTTTTATTCAATATATGTTATAGGTTCTTTAATATTTTTTCTCTTATAATTTATTTTTCAAAATCTGTCATTTTAAAATTTTTATTAAATTATTAGATCTATTTGAAATTTTGATATTATTAGATAGCTGAAATTGAATTTTATTTAAAAAATTTAACTTTATAATAATTCGTATATGATACATTTTTAACTTTATATATTATTTTATTTATTTAATATGAAATACGTTTTTTTATATAAATCTCTTTCATTCTCGAAAAAAAATAGAAAGAAAAAGCAATTAATAAAAAAGTAACACGGAAGCACTTAGTTGCTTGCTAAAAAAATATTTATGCTTTCAATGAAAATAGAATGATTATTTAAATAAAAAAATAGTCAATAATATCAAAATATATTATCTCCTACTTAGACCAACGAATCCACAAGAAATTATTATATCTTTGATTCAAAAGGAGAGCTGAGTCTGGTGGAATTATCAAAAACCATGCAAAAATCTGAATTTTATCCATTGCTGAAATATCTCCTTGAACATGCTATCTTATTAGAGGTATCAAATATCAGGATAGATTTCTTTAATATTTATCTGTTTAAGGGTCCAAGCTGGAACATGCATATAAAGCACAAATTATCTATACCACTTTCTGCCACTTAGACTAAAGAAAATAGGTGGTGGTCCACTATCGAGTAAATATTGATTTCACTGTTGAGCAAATATTGATTTATATATTAGGTTTAGAATTTGATTTTTATGATTATTTTTTAAAATATTTGAAATCATGAGTTTAGTTAGAAAATGCTTCTTAATCGTGTTTAAAAACAAAATCTTAAAATACATGAAAATTAATCTGAATACACTCTCATTTTTTTTAAAAAAATATATATATATATCCTCAGCTAGGTGCCTTTTAATGACTTTTCTCTTATCTTTTGGGTAGAGGCTAGCTAAGTGTCACAGACTTGGCTTTTTCCAAGTTCATGTGCAGCACTTAGCTTTATTTTTTTCAAGATAAATCAAGTCAGCTTTCTTCGTAAAGTTATTAAGTAAGAAAGATAAACATAAAAGATATAAAAAATTTTTATATTGCTCGCTAAAGCTTATTATTCTAAGATACGCTCTTTTGGATTTTTAGATATCTAGGTGTGTTAGCCAAGCGAAAGCCTCATCTATTTATAGCTTTTCACATCCTCAATGGATGGCTAGGATCTATTTAATCTAATAATTATAATTATTTCTCTAGAAATATCCTATCTAGATATTTATAAAAAATTATCTAAATATTCTCTAGAACATACTTAAATATTTTTTAAGAACTATCTATATATTAGATTAATGAGAAACTTTTTAAAATTCTCTAAATCACATCTAGATTTCTCTAGATCATCCTAGAGACATCTTTATTACTTCATACCCTTCTATTGATTTTTAAACTTATCTAATCTTCTCTGGAGTCCTCTCTTTTAAGCTAGTCATAACATAAGAGTCTTTACCAAACTTTGAAATATCTTAAAGTTTTAGTTGTGGAAGATTATCACTTTGTCCCATCGTAATAATAGTGTGATGACTTTTGCAAGGTAATTTCTGTAGCATTTTGTCGGGTTGAATCTATCTTCACGTAGAATCCAAAACCTATGTGAAAAAAAAAAAAAAAAACCGAAGACAAATTTTTCTACGTACACTAAAAAGCCAACATGGTGCCTTGGTGCGACTATAAAACTCAAATATTTGGCTTTAGCTCTTGATAAGAAGGACGCCAGCTCCCCAAAACAAAAGAAAAGGGAGATAATGAAGAGTTTTTGCCTAGAGCGTGTTAGTAGTTTTTATTTTTATTTTTATTTTTATAGAAAATATTGATATTGAGTGATGTAATAACTTGATTTATGAAGTTAGATATTCGAAATTAAATTCTATTTAAAAGATTTAACTTATAAAATAAATAATTCATTCTCAATTTGATATATTATTTATTAAATTTATATTTGCGAAAATTTATTTATTATTTTTTTGAAATATCATAAAGTCTTAGAATGTTATTGCTTTGTTCCCATTGGCACAAAAGCACGATGACTTGGTAAAAGAATACTAATTAAGATAGTACTCCATCTTCCTATCGATTAATTGTAGATGATAAAGTGCTCGTGCTCACACAAACAGATTTAGTTTAGTGGAGTGCGTAGTTAACGAAACAAGATTTCAGTGTTGGAAGAGGGGTATCTCTCATTATATAATTTAAATGACTAAAAACCTCCAATAAATAAATGCTCTAAAAATGTTGGTTTGCCAGACCCTTAAGCTTGAGATTAAAACTCTTAAAATGACAAATAATCAGAAAACCCATGTCACTGATCAGAAGCAAAATTGGAAAACCACTAAACTATATCTAACTAACACAAGAAATATCACACTTGCATTTATTAACACCAGTACAAGATAATTAAAGATCTTGAAAAGAATCAGTAAATGCTTAGAGACTAAAGTTTTGGTTGTGGAAGATTATCGCTTTGTCCCATCGTCATAAAAGTGTGATGACTTTTGTAAGGTAATTTCTGGAGCATTTTGTCGGGTTGTATCAACACAGCAACACTCTCGGCCAGTTTCAACCTTTTCTCCATCAAGGGTTACACCTGAACAAGAACACCACCAACTACAACCACTTCACTCCACATCAAACTCTCCTTAATAGACTTTAGGATAGAGTTTCAAATAATCTTGAATTGTTACTTTACATATCGCTTTTATTGACTACCTTATTTATTATTGTTTCGTAATATATATCTTTGTAACTTATATACATATATATATATATATATATATATATATATATATATATATAGTAAGGTATTTTCAGTTTAATTTTTATATTAGCTAAGATTAAGCTTATTATTTCTTGAGCTAAACCGACATTAGAATACATTTAACTTTAGATTGACTGTTAAGATTTTTTTAATACCAAATGATCTTAAATTTAATAGTATTTGAAAGTCATCATTAATAGTTAATGAAATAGAAATCATATTAGTATGACGGATTGAATTGATCACCGTCATAAACTTTAAATGTAAAAAACTAATTACCATTGAATCTAATAGTTAAACATATCATTGATTATATATATATATATATATATATATCAAAATGGCACGCGTTTAGTATTATAATTATAATAAGAAAATGGCACGCATTTATTATTATAATTATAATAAGTTTGTGGTATGTGGCGATGTACTTTTAAAATCTATAAGTCTATACCATCTGTTATAACTTCAGTATTTATTTCATTCCTATAAATCTCATGTGAGATTCTTCTTGACATTCATATAAGGTAAGACTACAATGAAAGTAGCTAAAAGTTGTTAGTACAATTCCAGCATTGGAGACATTTGAGAATTGATTCTTTTCACCATTATAGAAAAGTTTTTATGACAATTTCGTAATCATGAATAAGATAATCTTGTTCCTTTCATTACAATTAAAGTAGAGATACATTTGCCATGGGAGACATGCAGTGGCGTCAACTAGAACAGAGCAATTAGGCTGCAAAGGGTTCATGACACTTGAGCAGAATCATTTCCTGCTTCCATGTTCATAGCCAGGACACGACCCAAGCTTCACAACTGCTTTAATGTGTGTAGTTAAAAACCCAGTTTTCTGTTCTCAGGTTTTGAGTGACCTCAAACAAATCCAATGGCTGCTGTCAAAGACATGCAAAACAAAAATAAAAGTTATACCATTGAACGATGAAAGCAAGCAGCGAAACGAGCAAAGCAGTCTTAACGAAAAACAGGTCTCTAGATCAAGACCTAAGAAAACTCTCCAAAACAATTGAAGGTACATGAATTACCTAGTCTAATTCATTCTTCCTTTTCATCTGCACAACGCATATTGGACGCACTGCAGCTGCCTCTATTGAGCCAATAATCACCATTAAGAGCGATTGAACTATGGGCAAATGTTGCCAATCTTTACTAATCAATCACTTTGTACAGTGTTTGGAGCACTAAACAAGGATTAATCCACATCTTGTCCAAAGTATGCACCAAACACAATTCAACTTATTATGTTCCGGTCAATATATATATATATATATATATATATATATAACTTGTTATGCATGCACTAAACACTATAAAGTTTGTTTTATACAACACAATATATGAGTTGTGTTATCTTTGGTGTACACATCGGATAAGATATGATAAGTTATGCTAATACATATATTAAATAAAACAAGATAAACTGTGTGATATTTAAAACACATATCGGATAAGACAAAATGTTTTATCTAAAGTTGTCATTAAGACATTTTATTCAACACAACATATCAAACATATTTTTTTAAAAACAGAAATAATTCAAATAAGAATCTATAAATATTTGTATATGTTTAATACATATGGCAAATTGTGTTGTATTTAGTATACATATTAGATAAGATAGAACAAGTTATATTAATACACATACTAGACAAAACAAGACAAAGTTAACAATATTTGATACACAAGACAACATGTCTTGTCTAAAAGCTGTTCTTAAGACGTTTTTCTTGTTCCATCATAGGTGGAACAAACTTGTCCAGTACCATGATCAAAATCATTATTTCTCAAATTCTCATATTATTTATTAGGGATAATTATCAAAAAAACCGTCTAAAAATTTTTTATATCTAAGTAGCCCATTGATTTATTTTTAAATCTCTTAAACCCAAAATAATATTTTTCTTACCAAAACACCCAATAGTTAACCTTCAATTTAACACTCATTAACTATTGGATCTTTTGGTAAGATAATTTTTTTTTATTTTTAGGTTTGAGAGATTTAAAAAATAAATTGATGAATTTTTTAGATATAAAATTTTTAAAAACTAACACTCGATTGTTTTTTTTTTTTTACTATACTAAAAAATTACTTATATTAGAGTTTTTTTTTCTATTGACCGTTTGTTTCATTAATTCTAAGATTAATTTTATTATCTAGTACCTATAGCAATTGATGCAATTTAACTAATTAATATTAATAAAATGAGACACGTGTTATTCTCTTATAATTTAATCAAAAGGTTATCATACAAATAAGAAAAATAAGAATATGTATAATTATGAACATTAGTAATTTCTTAAATCCCAATACATTGATAGAAAAAAAGTATCATCGGTAATACTAGTTTTTAATTAATCAAAACTCAATATTTTTTATCAAACAATTAAATTAAATTACAAGATGAATGTATAACATAGTTTGGTGCATTAATTAAGTAAAACATGATCATCCATAATAGAAATACATATATTGAAAGATAATGGTTTCATTTAAACTAAGGATAGTTACCAAAATACCTTCTAAAAAATCTTCTATTTAAAAAATTCACTATTTTATTTTTAAATATCCCAAACACAAAATAATATTTTTAAATCTCACAAGCCCAAAATAAAATTTTTCTTACCAAAACAACCAATAGTTAACACTAGTGTTAACTATTGGTTGTTTTGGTAAGAAAAATTTTATTTTGGGCTTAGGAGATTTAAAAATAAATTTGTGAGTTTTTTAGATATAAGATTTTTTTATAAGGTTTTTCCGATAATTATCCTTATTTATTATCTATTTATCACTCATTTATTTTTTTAATTTAATTAGTTGACTAAAGTTTGAAAAAAATTACCTATATTTTATTAAAATGAATTTTTACATGTAAAGGCTTAATTGAAAAAATAAATAAATAAATTCTGATTCAAGGACTGAATTGCATATATCAAAAATTAGAGGACCAAGTTATTTTTAAATAAGGACTGAGAATTTTAGCAAAAACTTCACCCATCCATGTCCTGTCCAGACAAAGAACAAAAAAATGTACTAATTCAGTTTAGTACTAATTTGAGCAAAAACGTTTGAGTTGTAATTAACAGGTCTTAAAGAAATGATACTGATACCGTACCATTGAAGATACTGCTGACAATCTAATTTATTCTTCATTTTTCATCTCTTTACAATGATTAATGGAGGAGGGGATGTAGCCTCTATTACGCCAGCAGTGACCATTAAGAGGGATTGAACTATCTACATATATATGTTTCCCTGCTCAAATCCTTCACTTCTTTGAATCCCATAAAAGTCCACTAGATGATTTATCATCCACGTTGTAGATAACTAATTCATTGCGGGGAATGAGGCCAACAGCTGCATAGAAAATTGCAGTTCTCCCATAGTCCTATAAAAACTGATTCGAAAAGGCAGGTCGAGATGCAGGCTTCATCTGAAAAAGTAGTATTATTCTTCGGCATTGTAGATGAAAAAACTTCTTGTTGGTTGTTATTTGTTGGGTGTATGCTATAGGTCTAGTCTATGAGTAATGTTAGCATAAATTATGAACAAATTAAATAGAAACAAAACTATTGTGAAACTTGAAAAGACAAAAGCTTTTTATTTCTTCTTTTGTTTAGTGCTTTGATATATATGTTCTTCAGGAGGTTTCCTTTCTTGACGTGCTAGCATCTTTGAAAAATTAAGGACTTCTTCTTCCATGAAAACCCAATGCAGAGTTCCAGTCAAGGAGTCCCCATGGCAGTAAACAGTACTATACCAATTAGGAATGGAGATGCTCCTCCATGAATTAGTTTAAAAAAAATGGAAAATTGTTTATGTATGTTCCTTGCAAAGATCCATACTCAAAACATGGAAACTCCTTGTACTCTCTGGTGATTGGATACAGAAGCAATAGTCTCTCATTTTCTTGATCATACAAAGACAAAAGCAACCAACTATCACAAGAAGTAAGAAGCTCAGCATTGGCAATTGACGAGGCTATGAACTTAGGATGATGTATGTTGATGACGTGGTTTTTTTTTTTTTTTTTTGGCTGATAGAACGATGGGGATTAATGGTGGATGATGATCCGATGACTTGAATTACTTACAAAACAAATTCCTATGGTTGATTGAAAGACCCTTTTTAATTAGATTCAGTAAATGTGCTTGATAATAAATTGATTTCCTCACTCAATCCTTTTTCCTTTTTTTAAAAAAAAGATGCACTAATTTTTTCAGTCTAAAATTTTATTTGTGTAAAAAATAAAAAGGCTTCTTATAATTAATTTGGTTAAATCTCAAGTAAATCTCCTAAATATTTAAGGTTTCTCAATTGAGCTCCCAAACAATTTTTTGATTTAATTATATTTTTATTCTAGAAAATTCTAAATTGATCATATTTTGCATGTTTAATTTTTTTTTAAAAAAAAAACTCAATTGAGAATTTCTAAATACTAAAAAGACCTGATTGAGAAAAAAATTGTTTAAGGACTAAATAAGATTTATTATATAAGAATTGGACTTATTTGATGTTTTCTCTTATTGTATTTACCGAACTCAAAACCGTTCTCTACGAACTTTTTGTCTGCTCCCTCTACTTCTCTTCTCCACCTTTATCCTCCAAAGAAACAAGCAAAATAAACAGCAGCACGGAGAGATGTTGCAGTGTATATTTCTTCTTTCAGATTCTGGGTTAGTCTCAAAATCCATCAAAAACAAATCTTTCAAATCCAAAAACAATAAAGACTGCATCTTTATTTGATCTGATTAATATCACCAACTGAATTTTGTGCGTTTTGTGTGATATTCTGTAACAGGGAGGTAATGCTAGAGAAACAGCTAACTGGGCATAAAGTAGATAGATCCATTTGTGCTTGGTTTTGGGATCAAGTCATTTCTCAAGGTGATTCCTTTAAGGTACTTTTGAAACCTTAACATTGTTTGCTGGATTTGTTTTGCAATTTTGGAATCTGGGTTTGGTTTTAATCTGAATTTTGTGTGTAATTCATGTTTATGTTAGCTGTTTTTGGCTTGTAGTTTCAAGCTTTGATCTTTTCTGGGTTTGATTTGGTAGCTCTATGGCTTTTGACAATGTTTTTTAGCTTCAATTTGGAGGTTTTAGCTTCTGGGTCTATTTGTATTCTTATTTTTTGGGTAATTGAGGTTAATGTTAGCTGTTTTGGCTTGTTTACTCTCAAGCTAGGATCTTTTTGGGTTTCATTTTGTTATCTTTATGGCTTTTAACAATATTCTGTAACCTCATTTTGGAATTTTAACTTCTGGGTCTGATTTCAATCTTAGGGTTTTTTCAATGATTCATGTTTGTTTTAACTGTTTTTGCCTTGTGTATTTTAAAGCTTTGATCTTTTTTTTATCCAATTGAATTTTTGAGTTCTTTTTAGTATGTTCTCTGTTGTTGTTGCTTTTGTCATTGTGTTGTATTTTTCATTTTCTTTGCTGTTGTTTTGATAGCAACAATCGGTTATTGCATCACCAACGCACTACTTGTTCCAAATTGTCCGCGAGGGAATCACTTTTTTAGCTTGCACCCAAGTGGAAATGCCCCCTTTGATGGGCATTGAGGTAGATATTGTTAGCTTTATGTGCTTTGTGATTGGAGTGTGATTATGCATGTGTTGATGTTATTCAAGTCCTTGACTTTTACCTACCAGATTTTCAGTTTCTTTGCAGAGTAGCTGATGTCCTCTCAGATTACCTTGAAGGGTTGAATGAAGATGTGATAAAGGATAACTTCATCATTGTGTACGAGGTGCTTTTCTCCATAATATTTTACATTTGGTTGTTATTTTAGTTTCTTGTTTTGAATTATTATAATAGCATAATTTCTTGGTATATTTTGGGATTGCGTGGAAATGCCTGGTCTGAGAAGTGGTCACTACTCATGTATAGGATCCATTACTAGTAATTAGACTGTTGTTTTGGGACTTCAGAGAAAGGTTTCAAGGCTATGCCTCGAGAATCAACCTTAATTTGTTTGAAAATAATAAGTCAGTCTTTCAACACATTCTGTCTAATTACTAGTGACTACGTTATTTTTTTAAGTGACCTCACTATATTATATGGTTTTAAAACCAAAAGATGGTATATTTCACCTTATATGAGATAATATCAACAATAGAAAAACTGTGTTTGTAGCTTTTTTTCTATATACAATTTTCACTGTACCAGAAATTTTGCAAAAAATATTAAAAATAAAAGGTTCTTTTCTTTCGTTTTTATTTCATTGGTTGAGATTAAAAGGGATAAATTGAAAATCTAAAAGCTCTCCTCTGGTTCAATATTTTCCTCCTTTCCCTGATTTCCCCCCTATTTTGTGTTCACAAACCAGCATTTTAATTAAAATTTGCAGCTTTTGGACGAGATGATAGACAATGGCTTCCCCCTGACCACAGAATCTAATATCCTGAGGGAGATGATAGCTCCACCAAATATTGTGAGCAAAATGCTGAGTGTTGTGACTGGTAGCAGCTCAAATGTGAGCGACACTCTTCCAGGTGCAACAGCATCTTGCGTTCCATGGAGAACAACAGACATAAAATATGCTAATAATGAAGTTTACGTTGATCTTGTTGAAGAAATGGATGCAATTATAAATAGGTATGGCTATGTTGTTAAATTTTCTAGGAACTTGTATTAGGTGCATCTCCCATCAACTGGTTATTTGAATGTCTTCTCCTTCATGATTATAATACAACATGTGTAATTTGGAATCTTCTTATAGATACTTTCACATATGATTGAAGAGTCTCCAGTACAAATATTTCCTACTAGCACATAACAAATGGGGAATGGGACCATCTCAGGAGTATCATTAACTGCCTGACTGCCTCAATATGTTTCTTGTATTGAACGCAGATCTGGAGTGTCACTTACCATTATTTGTTGTTGTGCATATTATATTTGATTTTTTACTTCCATATGAACTATTTAACTTTAGAGGCTCTCAGAAATTCCATGTCAGGTTAAAGATCTAAGAAATTTGCTGCTTTGGTTGTTATTATCGAATATTTAATATATTTATCCTGTGTGGTTTCACACTTGAAGTGGCTAAGCAATTTTCTCTTTCAAATGCATTTTTCAGGGATGGGGTCTTGGTAAAGTGTGAGATTTATGGTGAAGTTCAAGTAAACTCCCATATAACAGGTCTTCCTGACTTGACTCTGTCATTTACAAACCCGTCTATTATGGATGATGTCAGATTTCATCCCTGTGTTCGGTTTCGGCCTTGGGAATCCCATCATATTCTATCATTTGTGCCTCCTGATGGACTGTTTAAGCTCATGAGTTACAGGTTCGTAGTGTCTAACCTATCCTAAATGTTTTTGTTCTTTAGTGCCAGTTTGTGATCATTTAGCTGACTAATCTGAGGCATTGCTATTATGAAATATATCTTCAAGATGGATCTGTTTGGGAAAGATGTGGACAATGCTTATAGTCTTATGCCTCTTACTTCTTAGTTCCTTTGGTCACATTGTATGCTGTAGGTTTTCTTATTAAATAACCTTGCTCCCTTATCCAGGGTTAGAAAGTTGAAAAGTACCCCGATATATGTAAAGCCACAGATTACATCTGATGCTGGGACATGCCGCATCAATGTGATGGTTGGGATACGAAATGACCCTGCAAAGATAATTGACTCAATAACAGTGCAATTTCAACTGCCTTCATGTGTTTTATCAGCTGATCTGACTGCAAATCATGGTGCAGTGACCATCTTCTCAAACAAGGTATCTGTGCTGAACTTATCTTGGTACCTTCAGTGTTTGGTGAGAAAAATTATCTTGATGCGTTTTGTTATGTTATGAAAAAAAAAAAAAAAAAAAAAAGCATGCTCCATGTCTCTTTGTTTGGAAAAATGACTAAAATGCTAGTTCAGTGCCTCACTTGTGAACATTTATATTTTTACTTGACAAATAGTGGGTAGCGGCTGAGTAATAAAGAAGGGCTGTACATTTCCTTTTTAATTGAAAATGAAAAGGGAAAATTCTTTTCAGGCTGGAATTTTTTTTATTTTTTATTTTTTTGTATGTTTCTGAGTTTGATTGGTTAGTTTGCTAACATGCATATGCAGACATGTACTTGGTCAATTGATCGAATACCAAAAGATAGAGCCCCTGCATTGTCTGGAACACTAATGCTTGAGACAGGATTAGAACGCCTTCATGTATTTCCCACATTTCGAGTGGGTTTCAGGATCCAGGGTGTTGCTCTTTCTGGAGTGCAATTAGATAAACTGGATCTAAGGGTTGTACCAAGCCGTCTTTATAAAGGCTTTCGAGCTCTTACAAGATCAGGACTATATGAAGTTAGGTCATAGATTTTATGTTGTACCGAGATAAATTTCCAATTTGTTTCGTTGCTTCGTGTGATTATTTTATTCTCTGGAATGCATGCCAGTTAACCTAGATGATACTTCCAGAATTTCCATTTTTTAACAAAATTAATTGTGATTGTGATCAATTTTTTCACCAACGAATGTGTTGGCTCTCATTCTCACTAATTGCTCTTGCTCTGTTTCAAGAAGTTGCGTTCCAGTCACAAAATGCCCTGCAGTGCCCTTGTGGACAAACTCAGGGTAATTAAACGTTGATTTTGTGTGTCAACTTGGTAACACTACCGAAAAACCAGAGGACTGATGCAACGAAGAAAACCATACTGGAAAACAAAACTGACATTGAATATGGATGAAGCTATCAAATTGATACTTCCAAATGAAAAATAAAGAAAGCAGCAAAGGAAAAAAGAGAATTTTGAATCCCAACCTACAAAATGTTGGATAAATCTATAAAAACTCAACTAATCAAGCAATCACTTTATTCACTCGGAAGGAATCCATAACTTCGCGAAGATCATTCTCCTCTTCTACAAATACATTTTCTGGTGTTTGTAATCTCAACTCATACAGCCTGTTGTTTTCAACTCCAAGAACTGACAGGTACCGCCGATTCCATTCCAAACGAACTACTCGTTCTTCAGGCATAACAGCAAGTTCATTGTTACTTGCGTAGGACTTGATGTTTACCTGATGACATGATGGTCCGATTAGAAAAAACTTCTATGCACTTAAGAACGACAATAATCACTAGCTAATAAGCTCTGTCGAGTACATGAATGGCGTCTTTGGACACACAACAACTTACCTCAACTTGGTAATAAAGCTTTCCGTCATCAGCAACTCTTGAGGATGTTGAAAGAATATTTGATTCCCGTCTGACGCCAAGTCTAGTAGACATGAACTCTGTTAAATACTGCTTAAGTACTTTTTTTGCAGCTTCTTCTGGAGGACCCAAGTCTTCAACACTCTTGTACTTTGAAGAGGAAGGAGATGACATCTCCACCGAGACATTTTCATCGAGAACGAAAGGATCCCTGAAGAATATATCAGCTCCTGCACCTCGAACTTGAATCCAATTCTGAGGGTACTTCAATGAATACCCATCAAATTGATCGATGTATTCCCTGAACCCAACAGACTGTTGAGCAAATGCAATATTGTCGAAACCAGCTTCTGAGAAAATGTAACTTGACAAGATCAATGCCATTGCATTTCTCCTTGGAACTGCAAAAGCTTTAGTCTGATTATGTTTACATGAAAAATCATGTTGTGAGAAGCAATTTGAAATGGCTTAATGATACAGAAGACAAGAAGCTGCATATCAGTTAAGAAAATGGGGACATTTCATCATCCAAATTCAGGGTACAGCAACTTAAAAAACACATAAATCATTTCATAACACAAAGCTACTTAATTAGAAGACTAAAGGTAACATCGTCATGGGATCAAAACCCTTTACGCTAGCATGTGTTTGGAAGCTGGGATTCCTACAAAGCCGATGCTTGCGCATCAGCACCATGCCAATGGCCATTAAGCCATTCGATTTGAATCTAGTTGGTCCCTTTTTACTATTTCTTTCAAATCCAATGGCCCTAATGGACATGGGCATGGTGCCTATACTTTGAGCATCGGCATTCTAGACTCCCCCTTCAAGAAAGTGATGCCTGTGGAAGTCAGATTCCTATTTGTAAAGGAGGGAAATCACATAAAAGACTCCATGCCAACCAAACATAGGAATCCTAGAAATCTCAGTTTCCAACCCATTGGAATCATACATTCTGCCATATCAGCTTGACATCTAACAGCTCCTACTGGCTTAGGTAACTAGGTTGTTTCAGATATACTTGGTCATGGGAGACAAAGATCATGTTGCTGTAATATCACTGGACTACCTTAAATTTAGACCAAGTTAGTGGCTAAATCAACCATATAGCTGAATATTTCTTAAAAATTAATGATACTAGAAAGATCATGCTGCTCAAATCATTTTTAATAATCCCATAAATTCAAAATATTCATTCTATTCTTACTCCTTTTTTCATATTTTACATTTGGATTCCTAGCCACGAATGGAAATTTAACCATGAAAATTAAACCACATTCCCATTTCATATCAAGAACAAAGAACTAACCATAGAAAGGAAAAGCCAGAAACATAAAGAAAAGGAACTGTCTGAATGAGAAATTATAATTTTTTGAAAGACAAGACATACCAGTTGGTTGCTGTGAGATATAGAGCTGCAGCAAATGGATTGTGGTGAGAAGGGCATTGAGTAACTGAGCCAAGTAGAGCGAGAACGAGTTGCATGAGTGAGTTGAATTGGAGGAAGAAACGAGTCAAGAATTCTTGCCATTTCTTGATGAGCTTGAAACACACAAGCTAGTGTTCGTGTCATGGTGAGAGAAGATAGAAAGGTGAGAGGATGAGATGGAGTGGGGTCCAAGAACACGTGTTTGAATTTTATTGGAGGACTGAGTTACCTTTCTTACAAGGAATTCCATGGGCCTTGATGTTTAGACTTGACCCAAAACAAAGCATTGAGAATTTTTTAGGCTAGAGCCCATTGCTTTGTTTATTGATTTACGAGTAAATTATAAATTAGCCCTCTAGTTTTAGGAAACGAATTAATTAATCCTTTTTTAAAAAAAATAATTTAATTTTTTTTATCTTTATTGAATAATAATAATATTTTAATATTATTTTATTTTAAAAAATATCTTATTTTTTCATCAATATTTTCATATATGCACTTATTTTTTCAGTTTTCTATTTTTTAAAACAAAAGAAAAAACAAACTAGAAATAAAATAAAAAGATAAATATTTCATTTTTTTCTTATGTAATAGTGTGAATCTTTAATTCATCCTTACATTTTTAATTACATCTATTATTTTTCTAAATAACATTTAAGTCTCTAATCTGTTTTTCGAATCGATTTTTCCGATCAAGAGCAAAATTTGTAATCGATATGTCCATAATTGAAATATAACAAATAAAAATTAAAAATTTAAGACCATAAAAATAAAACATACTGGCCATGTTCTTTAAGTGTTTTTTTTTTTTTTGGTGTTTTAGTTAGGACATTTTAATTAAAAAAATTCATATATAGTCAAATAAATTGATCGAAATGATAGGCTTAAACATTTTACAGAAATATAATAGATATAATTAGAAATGTTGAAACAAATTAAAAATTCAGACTATTATATAAAGACAGATTCAGTTGTTTATTTATTCAAGTAAAATGGATAAAAGGACTAAATATTTAGTTTTTTAAATAAGATGACTAATTAATTCTTTAAAAAAAACAACAAGAGGGACTAATTTATAATTTACTCCTTAAAACTAAAGATGGTTCTACTAATCCAGAACTTGGGGTATAGAAAGCCCAAGAAAAGGTCCTAAAGCTAGGAGATATCCTCTTGCACCATTTCAAGGATGATTACCCTTGGTGCACTCAATATGGGGATAAGACTAGGACCAATTTACATGGCTTTCCCTAGTTTCATTGCCATACCCCAACAAGTCGATTTGACCTTGTCCATTGTGGAATGGATGGGATATATATTTCTCCAAGCCCAATTCCAACGTAAAAAACCATTTGTTTTTTGTAAAATTGGTCATGGTTCAGCTGTCAATTTCCATATCATTGGAAAATGGTGTGGATAAGCTCAAATACCATTGGCTTTTCCAACCTTTTGGTGCACGTTTTCCATTAAGACAATCAAAAACCAATATTTGGATTTTGGGATGCAAAGGAGAAAAAAAATAAAGGGCCAAAAAGTTCAGAAAAGTGCAATCCAATTCATCATTCGTGACACAAGGAACGTTTTCAATGGTGGAGAATATTCATGGCTGCTAGTTTTAGATGGAGAGAGATGAAAGGAATTGAAGGGCAATCTCTAGACACATCATTAGCACTTATCTTCCCTTTTTGCTCTGTGAAATTCATGAGCCATGGCCCATGAACATGAGACCTCAAAAACCTAACGCCAAAAACAAATACTTCCAAAAAACGTGGGTAGGCTTTGGTTAAAGCCAAAATTGAAGATAAATTCAGGAGCAACCATTGGCTAAACACGCAACTAGGGAAAATATGGGGAAATGGGCTACTCTTCTTTGCTTCGGTGAACGAAAGGATAATATTTTGGGAAACTTCAAAATACCCTGAAACTATATATTGGTATTCTCATTTTCATCCTCCAAGTTTTAAAAATTCTAAACTAAGTCTTTTCATCCATGTTTGATTACAAATTTCATCCGAATTATATACTTTTTGTTAAAAAAGAAATAACGTTTCATCAGTAAGTTTCGAGAGAATATCGATAAAAAATTATTTGAAGCAAAATCGATACTAATCCGATAATTAATGTGCAGTTTTTAGATTTTCTTTAATACCTTTTAGCCTCTCTTTCCAATTTTTTTTTTTGGACATTAAAAATGAACAATTTTTTGTTAGATAGTTAGATTTTTCTTAATTATCTCAAATTAGATTTTCTTACCTCTTTGACAATCAAGCTTTAAAAATAGGAAATAAGAAAATCAAAAACCAAAGAAATGGGTCAATTATTCTATAGTCCTTGGCTTTTTAATGTAATAATAAATTAATCTTTAGTTTTCGAAATCCACAACTCAAACCGTTAACTCTTGTTGATCCGATTTTATCAAAACATTGTTGTTGTTTTGTTCCTAAATTTTCAAATGCGTCCTTTATTCTTAAAGAAAATCCAACATAGTGCGGGTTTAAAGAAACAATCAACATGTTTTAACAAGCCAACGGTCAAGAAGAGTCAAAGACTCAAAGAGCTAAGTTAAGTATTTTCAAACACAGAGACTACTCTATAACATCACACAAATTATAAGGACTAAAAATAACTCTTGGCAGGGGTATTATGGTCATTTGAAACTTTAAAGTTAAATTCCACACGCTTGATCCTTAATACCCACAAGGGCCAAGACAACATCTTTCCCTTCTTCAGAACTGCCTATATAAAAGGACATTTTCCTGTTCCTCTCCTCCTTGTTCAGACACCAAAATCTGTTGTCATAGGTTACCAATCTCTCTCTGTAAGTTCGAAACAAACACTAATTTCCCTTTTAATCCTTCAACTTTCCATCTTTTGTTGCTTGGAAATACAAAAAGGATACGAACTTTTTTCCTCATTTCTTCGCATACAAATTCTTAAACACAATTTTTTTCTTTCTTTTTTGGTTATTGATTCTATGAATAAAATTATTTTTATTGGAAATTCAACAATGAAACCCTCTTGTAGATTCCTTATATCTAAGAAAAATCCAGTATTTTTCAAGCACCATCATAGTTTAACAAGCAATTTATCTGGGAATCAGTTTAGTTTTGATAAAAACAAGCAGTTTTTGGCCTGCCCTTTTAGAAATTTGGGGTTTAGAACCATTTTCAATGAAGCCCAGAAATCTTTTTGTGTTCCCAATAGTAGTTTAGGCCAATCTAGACTTACAACAAGAGATGGTAGGGGGGTTTCTGTTGTTGCTAGTTGTGCATCACAAATTAGGGAGTTTTCAACATCTGTTGAGACAAGAGTGAACGATAAGAATTTTGAGAGAATTTATGTGCAAAATGGGATTAATGTTAAGCCTTTGGTGGTTGAGAGGATTGATAAAGATGAGAATGTTTTAGGGGCTGAAGAGTCTAGGTTAGGGGTTCTTGTTGATGATGGTGAAAGTGTAAACAGAGAGAATTTGGATGGTGGCCTAGGAGTTAAGATTATTAGTCCTAAGAGGGAAGAGAGTGATATGGAAAAGGAAGCATGGAAGTTGTTGAATAATGCTGTTGTTATGTATTGTGGGAGTCCTGTGGGGACCGTGGCTGCTAATGATCCAGGGGATAAGATGCCATTGAATTATGATCAGGTGTTTATTCGTGATTTCGTGCCTTCAGCTCTTGCGTTTTTGCTGAGAGGAGAAGGGGAGATTGTGAAGAATTTCTTGCTTCATACCTTGCAGTTGCAGGTAAAATTCCAGCTTTTGTATGTTTGCTTGATCCAGCCTTTCATTGTTCCATATGATATTTTATTTATTTATTTATATCATTGTTCTATTTTGAGAAGTATTAAAATGCCTGATTTATGTATGACGAGTTATTAATGAGGATTCATTTAAGTCATAAAATTCTCCAATATTCCTTGTTGACCATTATTGTTTACAAATTTTAGTATAAATGTCAGCTTCAAACCTTGGTAAACTTTCTAATGATGATCCGAGCATTCAAATGCCATCTGCTACTAAATTTGCTATTTCTCAAGAACTGGTTTTTTATCCTTGTTATCCTTTAAGGTTTCCGCCTATTGTTCACATTGGCTAGCCATGTCCGTGCATGTGTAGCAAAGTTTATATATTTGATGTTCTGGAAATCACAAAAAAGTTGTTTTTGTTTTATTTTAGAGTTGGGAGAAAACAGTGGACTGCTATAGTCCAGGCCAGGGGCTGATGCCTGCCAGTTTTAAAGTCAGAACGGTGCCTCTTGATGACGATAAATTTGAAGAAGTTTTAGATCCTGACTTTGGTGAATCAGCTATTGGCCGTGTCGCACCAGTGGATTCTGGTTAGTACATTGCACCTCTGAACATTTCAATTTTAAAAATTGACATGGTTCTTTGATTTGATTCTAGTAAGGATGTTTATTTATCCTTCCTTGGCGGTCCCATATGTTTAATTGTGAAAGTCCAACTTCTGTAGCTGTAACAATATATTCCAGGAGACAACACTTGATCCCAGTAGTTTTACTGATTCTTGTTGATTGATAACATCCATGTTTCTTCTTTTCTTTTTTAATAGGGTTGTGGTGGATTATTTTATTAAGGGCATATGGGAAACTCACTGGTGACTATGCCTTACAAGAAAGGGTGGATGTTCAGACTGGCATAAAACTGATCTTAAACTTGTGCTTAGCTGATGGGTTCGATATGTTTCCTTCTCTACTAGTCACTGATGGCTCCTGCATGATAGATCGGCGGATGGGGATCCATGGTCACCCCCTTGAGATCCAAGTGAGTTTTTTCCTTACCTTGTCCTTTTGGAGCGTGCTGGTTGGTAATTGGACCTGGGCTATTTATGTTGTCACTGCATTTCTGTTTCCTCCACAATGGAATATACTTGAACATATTGTTACTGTGATTTCTTTAAGTCCTTGGTAATATGCTTTTTTGAGTTGTACTCAAGTGATGTGGAGTTTTTCCAGTTGGAAATTTGTGGCTCTGTTGTATATGAGTTTGGAGGTGCCATAACCTAAGTATCCCTGCATTGCTTTTAATTGTTATATGTGGAAATGGAGTCTGGTTTATGAATAACTTTCCGACTTTCTGCAAATGTAATGATTTAAAGCTTTATAAGATGCAGCTGTGAGGTAAGCAAGTTTAATGATATGGAAAACTCAACTTTCACCTTTTGCATGTGCCTTCGGTCTGTTATATATTTTTCATTTCTCCAACAACCTTTTAAACATTGCTCTGACACTCCTTTTTCTTTTTCTTCCCCCTTCTCTTCGTTTCATGAGTACAGAATGTCAGTCTGTAATCACCCTGTTTTATGCACAAGCTTTGTTCTTTCACTTTTTTTATATGCTTCCTCATCTATGGTTTACCTTACAACCACAAGTCTGTTTCTGCAGGCCTTGTTTTACTCTGCTCTACGGTCCTCCCGTGAGATGCTAGTTGTAAACGATGGATCAAAGAATTTAGTGAGGGCTGTCAACAACAGACTCAGTGCACTGTCATTCCACATTAGGGAATACTATTGGGTGGATATGAAAAAGATCAATGAGATATACCGGTATAAGACCGAAGAGTATTCTACAGAAGCCACCAACAAATTCAATATTTATCCTGAACAAATTCCATCATGGCTCATGGATTGGGTACCTGAGGAAGGTGGGTATCTGATTGGCAATCTGCAGCCAGCTCACATGGATTTTAGGTTTTTCACTCTTGGAAATCTTTGGTCTGTTGTTTCATCTTTGGGTACCCCGAAACAAAATGAAGCTATTCTAAATCTGATTGAAGCCAAATGGGATGATCTTGTGGGAAATATGCCTCTTAAGATATGTTACCCTGCTCTGGAGTCTGAGGATTGGCGTATAATCACTGGCAGTGACCCAAAGAACACGTGAGTTTCTAAATTTTTTACTTAAGGTATCCGTGCATGTGCATGCAACGTTCAATTTAGATTTTTTTTTTTCTTTTTAATCTAGAATTTCTTTGTTTGATTGTACATTGCAGCCCTTGGTCCTATCATAATGGTGGGTCGTGGCCAACTCTTCTGTGGCAGGTACGCTTGACTTCATTTGCACTATGTATGTTTTGCTAAGGATTAACAATTTTGATTTGGGACCAGCAGACTAGCATGAAACCCTGATTCATACTCAACAAACCTTCTTCCTAGTTTGGTTGGTTTAAGCGATAAATGGAATCTGGTTTCTGAAGGTTTCTGGTTGGTCATACTAATGGAAGAGTTATGTTGGGGGGGGGGGACCCCAAAATGTCACTTTTTTCAGAAGTAACATCAATGATGGTGGTTCAAAGATGTATGGTTATGGTGTTTGGACCTACCATGTAATGGCTGTTTCTTTTGCCCTTGAATCTCTTGATTTATCTCTGCCCTCTGAATTGTTTCATTTTGCTTTCAGTTCACATTGGCATGCATGAAGATGGGCCGAATGGAACTAGCTCAGAAGGCTGTTGCTTTGGCTGAGAAGAGACTTCATGCTGACCATTGGCCGGAGTATTATGACACCCGAACTGGGAAATTTATTGGAAAGCAAGCCCGACTTTATCAAACATGGACAGTTGCTGGGTTCCTAACATCGAAAGTTCTCTTGGAGAATCCAGAGAGGGCATCCTTATTATTCTGGGATGAGGATTATGAGCTTCTTGAGATCTGTGTTTGTGGGCTTAGCTCAAGTGGCCGGAAGAGGTGTTCTCGATTCGCAGCTAAGTCTCAGATTCTTGTCTAGGATGATGCCATTCTTTTAAAGGCTGAATTTGTCTGTTACTGTACAGCTATGCCATTTAGTATAGACTAATAAAACACTGATTTTCTACCACAAAAGATACAAGGTATACTAGCAGCAGCATCTTGACTCTATTAGATCATAGATCCAGTCAATTATCATATGTTAATTAGCCGATTAATTAGCTAAGCTGATCGGTATCAGTGTTTTTCAATTACTTGTGGGAGGAAAGCTTTTATGGTTCTTCCCATTGTCATACGCAGTTTGTATATACGCTATTTATCAAACTAGGGTTTTCTTGGAATTTCTTCACGTTTATTGTCCTTTCCTTTTTTGACTGAATGGATCACAGTGCATCTTTGATGGACATGCAATGCATGTTCCGAGTCATGGCTTGTATATAAACCAGGTGACTTTTTAGGGTTCATATGCTCTTGGCATGAGAGAAGGTTGAGAGCTGAGACAGGTGACTTGTAGGGTTCGAACTTTTACAATAAGGTGGTATTTTCTGGTTAGATATTTTGCTTGGCGACACAGGCGATCTCTCTAGTCCGGTCAAAACAAAAAATTAGGGAATTCGTGAGAATTTAGGAAGGAGAAAGTATACACTCTTAATCATCAGATCAACCTTTCAACAAATGAGGCTGATAATTGCCTTGCATTTAGCCTTGTGTAATATACATCAACACCTTCATTTTTTTTTTTTCGTCTTTTTGAAATCCCAGATTTCTGATGGTTTCAAATAACAATAGTATTTAATAGAGCATGCTTGTTTTCGTTATATGGTTTTATAAGGAATCTAACGATGTTTCACCCACATAATGAGAATAATGACATCATATAATGATAACAATTGTTATTATTGTTATTTAGTAAATAACGGCTCGGCTATATTATTATTATTAAAAAAATAAGATTTTTTTTGTTTTATGTTTTAAACTAAATTTATTAACATCAGATAATACATTCATAACATTAATTATTATAATAATTTTTTTAGTAAGATAATAAATTAAGATCTGCAATTACAATATTTTTTTAATAAGATAATAAATCGTGATTCGAATCACAATATTTTTTTAGTAACATAATAAATGGTGATCCACAATCAACGATCGTTATTACAGTCAAATGCGCAATTTAAAAATATGAATTTCACGACTGGAAATGGTGTATTTGAAGTTGTATCAAGTCATGATCTTTTGCAGCAAAAACACCGTAAGTTAAGCCCATGTCTTTTGGACCGAACAAAAAGAGCTTAAAGTCCTCTGCTTGTCTTGTAAAAACGGGGACAAATGCTAGATTCAGTGGCATTACACATCTTGTCTTTGTGATCTCAAAGCCGACACCCACATACAGTCTATGACCATGTACACTATATGAAACCTTGTTCCCTCCATTTTCTATCGAGCTTTAAACTAGAACCCAAAATACAGTCTATGACCATGTACACTAGACATGAGCACAAAAAGACTACTATCCACCAATAACTTCCATCCTTTCCCACCCATGATAAAAAACTACCTACAGTGGGCCGAAAACAAACCAACCCAGAAATCAAGCACCCATTTTAACCAAAAGGGTGCCGCCATTTTAGCTACAGACCTCTTAAAATCATATTTTGAAAAAGGCCTGATCAGACAAGCGCGAAACTTGTTTGATGAAATGCCTGAGAGAGATGTTGTTGCATGGACAACTATGATTTCAGGATACACGTATTGCAGTGAATACACTCATGCATGGTGTGTTTTTGTTGATATGGTGAAGAGTGAAAATGAACCACCAAATGCGTTCACAATATCGAGTGTTCTAAAGGCTTGTAAAGGCATGAAGAGCGTCTTTTGTGGGGGTTTGGTTCATGCATTGGCTATTAAAAGAAGGCTTGTGGAGGGGTTTATTTATGTAGATAATGCTCTCATGGATATCTATGCTACTTGTGGTGTAAGTATGAGGGATGCTTGCGTAGTCTTTCATGATATTAAAGAGAAGAATGTTGTGTCTTGGACTACCTTGATTGCTGGTTACACTCACAGAGGTAATAGCAGTCGCGCACTTCAAATCTTCCGGGAAATGTTACTGGTAAGTGGATGAACATACGACTTTAAAGATTACAGAAAGACTTGATGCATCAAAAGCAGGACTTTAACCATTATATAGCACACCATGGCCTTACTTTGTTATGTAATTTGAACTTGCACGAACTGTTTACTATACATATTGTAGTGATATGTGATTTTCTTGCATTCTATGGCAAGCAGGAGGGAGCAGAAATGAACCCACATAGCATATCTATTGCTGTTAGAGCTTGTGCTTCAATTGGCTCAGAGAATCTTGGCAGACAAATACATAATGCAGTGATCAAACAGGGATTTGAGTCCGATCTTCCCGTCATGAATTCTATACTTGATATGTATTGTAGATGTGGTTGTTTATCCGAGGCAAAGAAGTACTTTAATGAGATGAGTGAAAAAGATTTGATCACATGGAATACATTAATAGCAGGGTATGAAAGATCAGATTCTATTGAGGCTCTCTTTATATTTTTACAAATGGAATCAGATGGTTTTAGTCCAAATTGCTTCACTTTTACCAGTCTAATAGCAGCCTGTGCAAACTTAGCAGCTTTGCACTGCGGACAGCAGGTTCATGGAGGAATTTTTTGCAGAGGACTTAATGGGAACCTGGAATTGTCTAATGCCTTGATTGATATGTATGCAAAGTGTGGTAATATATTTGATTCTCACAAAATTTATAGTGAAATGTCTTGTAGAAATTTGGTCTCTTGGACTTCTATGATGATTGGATATGGGGCTCATGGATATGGTAAAGAGGCTGTTGAGTTGTTTGACGAGATGGTCAGGTCAGGCATCAGACCTGATCGGGTAGTGTTTATGGCAGTTCTAAGTGCTTGTAGTCATGCTGGACTAGTTGATCAAGGCTTGAGGTACTTCAACTGCATGATGGATGATTATCACATCAAGCCAAATCAGGAGATTTATGGTTGTGTTGTAGATTTGCTAGGCAGAGCTGGGAGAGTTGAGGAGGCATATCAACTAATACGAAGCATGCCATTTATGGCCGATGAGTCTGTTTGGGGTGCACTTCTTGGTGCTTGCAAGGCACATAACCTTTCGAAGCTGGGCAAGTTGGCAGCTAAGAAGGCATTGGCGTTGAGACCAAATATGGTTGAGACTTATGTGATGCTGTCAAATATTTATGCTGCAGAAGGCGAATGGGGAGAAGCTGCAAGAATGAGGAAGATGATGAAGAGAGCAGGGTGTAAAAAAGAGGCTGGGAGGAGTTGGATTGAGGTACAAAACCAGGTTTACAGTTTTGTTGTTGGAAATAAGAAGGGTTCTCACATAGAGTGGGTTAACGAAGTTTTGGAATTACCTGGACGGCATATGAAAGAGGCTGGCTATGTGCCCGAACTTGATTGCTTAATACACGACCAAGAAGATGGCACTTGATTTGAAGTTGAGAAATGATGAGAAGATGAATTTAAGGGCTATGTGAAATTAAACTGTTTTGATAAACATGACACTAAGTTGGAGAAAATCGGAAGAAAAAGGAAAATGGGATGGATTAAGAAAAGTTCAGTCTCTCTCAGGAGTTCATTCTGTTTTACTAGAAAGAATAAATGACCTATACCCCTACATATGGAAGACATCAAGCAACACAGGTGCATGTAATTTTTTGTAAATTTGATAAATTCATTCTTATCTATCATTACTGATATTAATTTGAGCTGAATCAAATAGGAGCTGAAATCTGTGACCACTTGGTCTTTGTACTTCAATTTTCTTGTACTGTTTAAATGCAGAAATACATACACTGTTATCTCAAACCAAAGTTTCAAAGGAACTTCACTAATATTGTGCTTTCTATAATCTTTACATGTAATCAGCCTGAAGATGGACTCACAAACCAAGCGGTGGAAACTGCCACACTTGCTGAGTAAAATATTTTTACTTTACACTATCCAATAGTGCATAACAACTACATTTTGCTTACAAGGAGAAAATATGAAAGGAAAAATGCTAGCTATATATAATTTTTTTTTAATTGAGAAAATATAAACTTTGTACTAATGCGAGGATTATATTTTCAACACTATAATAACATGTGAATCACATGACTGCTCGATTAAAAAAATTGTGCGCATTCTTAAATATTACCATAAAGTCTATGATGACTTGTTTCATTTAGGCACAACTCTACAGCAACAGCAACAATTCAGAAATTTAGATTAATAAGCATGACAGGAAAATAGAATCGACATAGTAGGTATAAACAGTAAAGGCAGCTCACATAAGCGACATAAGTCTTCGTTAGGACTGGCGCTGCAATGGTGTCAGGTTACCTCTTGTAGAAAGGAATTCAGCTTGCTATCTATGCAAACGCGTTACCTCTTGCAAAAAGGAATTTAGCTTGTTATCTATACGACCGCACTGAACAACATGGCTTAGGTTATCTACGGAGGCAACTTTTACCTGAATGAAGGTGTGAGCTTCCTGATGGTGAAAGTCCAAGGCTCTTCCATCATGTCATTGGTGGTGAAAGCTGTACAGCTCAGAATTGCAGAAATCGGACCCCTCCTGATATGCCAGTAAAAAAACAAAAAGCCATATATAGAAATCACTTATAACAAACACCGAATCAACCCCACATACAGAAATTAGCAATAGAATACAATCCACAATTAATTTCATATAATTTCTATGCCAATAATGGTTTTAAAAAAGAAGAAAAATCATTAGAAAATAGCTTTGGTCTATGCTTTGGCTAGATTCGAGGCAATTTCAAATTGTGTTAAATAAGACCCAAAAAGAAAAGAAAAGGCATTCACAAGGATAAACTGAATATTAAATCTCATGTACTGACAACAAATTCCAACAAAATTTAAGGCACAAAATAGGGAAATTTTCAAAAATAGAGAGAATTTGGGTTGATGAATTGCTGGCAATTAAATTGAAAAATGGCAACATCTTTGTCAACTGGATGTTTATATTCTTCACAGCAAAATAAATTAAATTATAGCGAAAGAGAAATTTGAAGCACCAGTAGAAATAGAAGAATGATGTATAAAATTGCACCTCGGTCTCTTGCTCATCTCTGCTCTGCTTTTTAAGACAAAGTAAGTCAGTAATGAAATCGATAAGCATGTTCATTGAAAAGCAGATCCTTGAGAAAATCAAACAATTTTTTAATTTTTTAATTTTTTTTAAAGGAAGAGAAAGACATCTTACATTCTTCTAATTGTGATTCAGAGGTATGCTCTCCTTTTGTACTCCTGTTATGCTGCCATCAATCCAGAAAACCAAATCCAAAATTTCATTAAAATAACAAACATAATACAAGCCAGAAATTCAACTGCAAATGCAAAGCAAATCAATTAACCAGTTGGAGAATTTAACCGGACATTGTGGGTTGATGTTTTTTGTAAGACATGGTTACTTTTTCATTTTGACAGTAACCAGCCCTTTTAATTGTACCCCAGGCATCATCCAGTTAAAAAAAAAATACATTCTACCATGGCAGAGCTGGACAAGCTTAACAAGAATAAATGCAGAAACTAATTAGGCTATACAATTTCTACCAATAATCGATGCATGAACAAGAACCCTGCTTGAAGTGGTGAAAGCGATGCCGATCCCTCACCACAATTTCACGATTAAAAGCTTTCGAAATCAACTTTGCTGCAGTGTGACAATCATTGCATATTCGCAAATTCTTCACTATCCTTATCGGTGTTGGTGGATCAATGGCAATAAGCCCAAAGGCAATTGCAAGCTTCTCACTATGTCTAAACAAAGTAGTTTCCTTTTCTTCTTCATCAATATCAAGAGAAACCTCACGTGTGTCTGGTGCATAACCTTCTGTCTTTAATTTCATAGCCACTTCATCTAACATATGTTCAATATCTTTAATCTGAGGATGTGTCTTATCTCCAGCAAGGAACTCATGAACTTTACCATGTGCTTCAATCATGCTACAGCCTGGGGTCTTCACCACCCCATGTTGCATCATCATTTTCCGAACTTCAAGAACACCATCCCAACTGCCCTTTGAAGCATATATATTTGAAAGCAATACATTGAACCCATCATGGTCAGGATGAAGTTCTACGAGCTTTCTTCCTATCCTCTCCCCTGTTTCATTGTCACCATATTTCCTACAAGCTCCAAGCAAGGCACCCCAAGTGGAAACATCTGGTGCCATTGGCATACTCTCAATGAGTTCCTCTGCTTCTTTTAGCATACCTACACGTCCTAGAAGATCAACCATGCATCCATAATGCTTGACATTGGGTTCAATCTTGTGCTCCTTAATCATGGAATTAAAATGACAGCGTCCCTCATCTACTAAGCCCATGTGTCTGCAAGCCCCAAGAACTGCTACAAAGGTTATCTCATTAGGTATTACACCATGTTCCTTCATCTCTGAAAATGTTTTGAGTGACTTGTCTACTAATCCATTCATCGCCAAACCAAGAATGAGAGCGTTCCAAGTAGAAACTCCCTTCTCCTCCAACCCACTGAAAACCTTCAGAGCATCTTCAATGCACCCTAGTTTCATATACATGTTTATAAGGGTTGTACCCAAAATGATATTAATCTTTAGGCCATTCTTCCTTATATAAGCATGAATCCACTTGCCTTGGTCAAGGGCAGCCATGTGAGTACAAGCCGAGATCACACTAACCAAAGTTGTCTCATCCGGCATAATTCCATCGATCTGCAGCTCCCGGAACAGCTCTAAAGTCTCAACAAATCTGTACTGTTGAGCATAACCTGATATCATTGCACTCCACGACACGTTATCTTTTTCAGGCATTGAATCGAATAAAGCCCTCGCCTTTTCAAATTCTCCACATTTCAAGTAGCCAGAGATCATAGAATTCCATGATATTTGGTCCAACCAACAACTCCCACTAAATAATTTTTGAGCAGCCACCACTTCTCCACAACTTGAATACATGTGAATCAAAGCATTTTGAAGGTTAACATAAGTCTCAATCCCAATTTTCACAACCATACCATGAACCAACTTCCCTATCATAACCACCAACAAGCAAGCACATGCTGAAAGAACACTAAGCACCACAACCTCATCCGCCATAATTCCATTAGCATTCATTTCCTTGAACAAAGTCAAAGCCTCCTCGTACATCTCATTCTGCTCATAACACGAAATCAACGCACTCCACGATACTAAATCTTTCTCCTTCATTTCATTAAAAAACCTGCAAGCATCTACAACATTACCTTTCTTACCAAACAAAACAATCATCGAATTCGAAGCAATTACATTCCTTTCAGGCATCCTATCATACACATACTTAGCCTCGTCCACATTCCCTACCAAAACATACCCTCCTAGCATCGAATTCCATGAAACCAAGTCCAAAACAGGACTTTCATCAAACATCTTACGTGCATCATGTAAATTCCCACAAACAACATACATCTTTATCAAAGTATTCCGTACATAAACATCAGAATCAAAACCCACCTTCAAAACATGATCTTGAATACATTTCCCATCAAATTCAGCTAATCTAACGGAACAGGACTGAATCAAAATTGGATAAGTATAATTATCAGCTGCTAAATTTTTTTCAAGCATCAACTTATAAACCCAGATAGCTTTACACGGGCTATTTCTTTGTACATATCCCTTCATCATGGTGTTACAAATGAACCCATTTGGGTTCTCAATGTGTGAAAATATTTGATAGGATTGGTTGATGTTAATGAATGGTAATTCAGTGGAGAACTTAAGTAGTCTACTTGCTGCAAAGTTGTCTTTGAATAAGCCAGAGAGTATCATTTGAGAGAGGATTTGATTGAACTGCTTGATGGTTTGGCATTTTTGCAACTGGGTTTCTAAGATTGGAAGAGTTAGGTTTGGATTGAAAGTGAAAGTTGGAAACTTGAAGGGTTTTGAAAGACCGTTTAGTTTGGGAAATTTCATCGTAATAAAAACTGGAACTGAACTCTGTGTTCTGTCTTTTAGCCATGAAACAGCAGCAGAGAGTTTCCACGCATGCTATTTTACAGCTTAAATCCATTTTGTTCTTACTTTCTGTATTCTTTTGTCTTAAAGACAGGTTCCTGTAGTTTATAATACTACAACAATGGACCTCCTGGATTGAAATAGGACAAATGCATCCTTAATTTGAATTAAAATTGTAATCCCAAGTTAAATTCCATTGCTCCACTCATTTCCATGGAAACTTGTTTAAGTTAACTTATATGATATTTGCATAACATCTAAGTTAATCTAAAAACAATTAATAATTTTTTATTATTCCACATACACTAATTATGTGTTAATTTCTTACTAATTTAAAATTATCGAGTCTCACGTGTTATATATAAAATTAGTATATAAATTTTTTAACAAGTTAGAAATCATTATTTCTACAATGTGTGCACATATAACCTACCATTGGCTACCTTTCTCGAGAACACATGGAGTGATTACTTCATTTACATGTCACTATATATTGGGCCTACAATATTAGCTTTATAATCAAAGTTTTATCGAACATTAATCAATTTATTGGACTGTAAAGCCATAATTAAATCTGAATATAACAACAAAATAAATTATTTGATTTTAAAGTTTTCATTTGATGGGTGATAAATAAGATATGAATATGCTAGAAACTCCAATCCATAATTATCCATAACCATCCTTAAATTTGACTTAATTCTCCTATAATAAAGACTCAATTGATTTATATGTAACCATAAGGATTCCATTATCAAACAATAAGAGCTCGCATTGCAATTAAATCAACCTTTTTAAAGGCTAGATTCATTGTATGGTCTTTAAGCATTAAAAATTAATTAAATCGTTCCTTGTACTATAAATTTTTGCATTTAAAATTTCACATTATATATATATAATGAACATCAATTGTATGGACTATGGAGTAACCACATGTCCACATTGACGACAAATTGAAAACGAAGGGAATAATTTTTTATTATATTCTAAACATTTTTTTAATGCATTCTTTTCGATAAGATTTTGATCAATTTTTTCAATAACAAGTGATAAATAGACTTAATGATACGTGTTAAAAAAAAAATTCTTGTTTTTAGATTCACTTTGTTAATTTTTTTTATTTTTTGAAATTAATTTTTTTTACGTGTACCACTATCATCTGAGATGGCAGCCCATCAGTAACTTGGTGCTAGAAAATTGAATGGAATCCTATTAAAAAGACCATATTAAAAAAAATATATCTTAAATAAATGGACCAAATAAAAAAAAAAGTAGAGAAGGCAAATTAAGAAATATTAAAAGTACATGGACTAAATATGCAATTAACCCAAAAGTAAGTATTTACGTGGACAAAACTAAGGTACGAGGGTTAGTTATGTCAATGTCAAAAAACTTGAGGGACTTTTACACCTTTTTAGTTTCTAAAGTCCTCAGCTTTGCGCCATTAAATTTTAAATGAAGCAGGGAGTTCCCTCCTAGCAGAAACCTCGTACTGATGCCTCACCCTCCACAAAATCTCTCCTTTTACAATTTACTCATTCAATACACAGACCAAAAATCTCTTAAAAAAGGCAAAAACCTTCACGCCCACATCATAAAAACCCCACATTTATGTTCCTGTAATTACCTTGCCAATAATCTAATAAAACTCTATGCTAAATGCGGCCATTTAGATAGATCAAAGCTCGTATTCGAAAACATTAAAAACAAAAATGTTGTTTCTTATAATTGTCTCATTAATGCGTTCTCTCAAAATGGCTCAAAAGGTGCTACCTTTATCTTGGAACTTTTTCGCCGAATGATAGCTAATAATATATTACCAGATGCACACACTTTTCCTGGTGTTTTCACCGCTGCCGCATTGAATTTGGGCTGTAATTTTGATGCCAGACAAGCTCACGTGCTTGGTATTAAAACCGCAAGTTTTAAAGACGTCTTTGTTGGGAGTTCACTCCTCAATTTCTACTGTAAAGTGGGTCGCGTTTTCGAGGCTCGTAAATTGTTTGATAGAATGCCTGAGAGGAATTTGGTTTCTTGGACTACGATGATTTCTGGGTATGCGAATGAATCGATGGCTGAGGAAGCTTTGGGGATTTTTGGATTGATGAGGTTAGAAGACGAGGATTTGAATGAGTATGTCTTTACTAGTGTGCTTAGCGCCTTGGTGAATCCTGAATTTGTTGGTAGTGGAAAGCAGGTGCATTGTGTTGTAGTTAAAAATGGGGTGTTGGGATTTGTTTCGGCACTAAATGCGCTTGTTACTATGTATGCTAAATGTGGAATTTTAGATGATTCTCTTCAGCTATTTGAGATGTGCAGTGATAAGAATGCTATAACGTGGTCCGCCTTGATCACTGGTTATGCTCAAGCTGGGGATTCTCTTGAGGCCTTGAAGCTGTTCTCCAAGATGCATTACGCTGGGATTGTACCTAGTGGATTTACCCTTGTTGGGGTTCTTAATGCTTGCAGTGGTATTGCTGCCGTTGAAGAAGGAAAGCAAACGCATGGCTATTTATTGAAGTTGGGATATGAGCCTCAAATCTATATAGCGACAGCTGTGGTTGATATGTATGCAAAGTGTGGTTTTACTGGAGATGCTCGGAAAGGGTTTGATTTTTTACAAGAACCTGATCTTGTTCTTTGGACATCCATCATAGCGGGGTATGTACAAAATGAGAAAAATGAAGAGGCTCTAAGCATGTATGGTAGAATGCAGATGCAAGGAATTTTGCCAAACGAGCTAACCATGGCCAGTGTCTTGAAAGCATGTTCTAGCCTCGCTGCTTTAGAACAAGGAAAGCAAATGCATGCCCGTACCATTAAGTATGGATTAGGTCCAGAACTTTCAATCGGAAGTGCTCTTTCAACTATGTATGCAAAATGTGGGAGTCAAGAAGAGGGATTCCTTGTTTTTAAGAGGATGCCGCTTACAGACATAATCTCCTGGAATGCAATGATATCTGGATTATCCCAAAATGGGCTTGGTAAGGAAGCTCTAGAACTCTTTGAGGTGATGCTTCTAGAGGACACAAAGCCAAACCATATCACGTTTGTGAACGTGCTCTCTGCTTGTAGCCACATGGGATTGGTGGAGAGAGGTTGGGCATATTTCAATATGATGTTTGATGAATTTGGTTTAGTTCCAAGAGTAGAGCATTACGCCTGCATGGTTGATGTCCTGAGTCGTGCAGGGAAGCTCAATGAAGCTAAGGAATTTATTGAATCAGCTCCCATAGATCATGGTATGTGCTTATGGCGCATTTTACTGCCTGCCTGCCGGAACCACCATAATTATGAATTGGGAGCCTGTGCTGGTGAAAAATTAATGGAGCTGGGCTCACAAGAATCATCAGCTTACGTTTTATTGTCGAGTATTTATACTGCCATGGGCAGGTTACAAGATGTGGTACGGGTCAGGAAGATGATGAAAGTTCGAGGAGTGAGAAAGGAACCTGGATGTAGCTGGATTGAGCTCAAGAGTCATGTTCATGTGTTTGTCGTGGGAGATCAGATACATCCACAGATTGGAGAGATAAAAGGAGCAATATGGAGATTAAGAAAACATATGAGGGATGAAGGTTACAGACCTGGTCATGATTCAGCTTATATGTCTTTATGATGTTCATATGACATATGGATAATTTGCTCCATTCTTGGGCCAACTTTGATGGCATTCGCAGCCTAAACTGCGGAAAAGGATTATTCATGTTGCCAACTCCAAGCAGTTCAGAATTGAGGTCAGAATTGAGGCTTACTGAAGTAAGTTCGATTTCTTATACTCTATCTATATCTCAATGAGATACGGAATTTTTACTTCCAGACATGCAACACGTAAAAATCTAAAGTTTTTTCCCCACATATTTAGTCCCTTTTTTTTTAAACTGTACATATTTGCTCCTTCATATGTATGTTGATGAAAATCGTGTGGCTGTTTGATTGAATTTCGAAAAGTAAACAAATGATTTGATTTTGCTGTGGCATAAATCACCTGTTCTTCTAATGTCTACCACTCTACCTCATATACTATTAAAAACAAATTGTTTTAGCTTTGAAAATGCAGTAACATAACTTATGCATTGTCTTCAAACAGAACTGATTCATTTATGTCTAGTATCACTATTCTGGATCTCAGGCTCATCTTATTTTTAACTGAAATATGAATTTACCTTTTATGATAATTTCGCTCTTGCAGCCTCTGTCCTTTCCTTCCGCATCATATAATGGAGGCGTTTCAAGTTAATGTCAATGTGAAGCTTGCATTTATAACCTGAATGGTTCGCATCCCCGCGGTTTAATTCAAGTTATCTCACTTCTCATTTCTAATGAACTGATGTCAGATCAGATATTGGTCACTGATGCTCAGCTGACAGGAGACTGGAAACATGCAATGTGTGTGGCCAAAGATATGCTGTATTTGGAAGTGATGCCCCACTGCCCCCTTTGTCAGCCGCCAGTTCTGCTGTGCTTCCGGTTTCATTTCAGAAAGGATGGGTGCAGGGGCCAGGGTAGTACATGTTATGCAGCTGCTGCATGCTAGGATAGGAGATTGTTGATGAATGTGTATGAATAAAACAGCATGTCTATTCATTTTCAGTTTACCACCACTGTCGAAAGTAGATTAATACTAGTATTTTATTGTCGCTGTCATGTAGTACCTAGCAAGTAGTTCTTTTGTTTTATTTTCCATATCTTAGAGTTCTTATTGATGACGTTGAAAGCGTAGATAAAGAGAATTTGGAAGGTAGTAAGGAGCTGCGATTGTTATCCTAAGAGGCAAGATGGTGATATGGAAAAGGAAGCATGGAAATTGTGGAATGACGCAGTTTGATGTTGGGACTGTGGCTGCAACAACCCAGGAGATAAGCTGCCATTGAAATATGCTCATGTGTTTATTCGTGATGTTGTACCTTCAGCCAAATGTTTATGGTCTATACATATATATATATTGCTAATATTTACATTTTTATAGAATAAAATGGAAAAAAAAATGCACATTTATAGATAGAAAAAGGTGAGATGAATATCTTTTTTGTGGATCCTACTATAACTATATATTTTGAGATTTGAGATTATTTTTTAGTCACGGAATTGTTTCAAATTTGTAACTCTTTATTTTATTTATTTATATTAATATTATAATTAGTGGGATATTCTAACAGCGTCAATCAAGACTAAATTCACTATTTTTAAGGCTAGATTAATGTCAAATCATGTCTAATTTTGAGTCAATTCAAATGGTCAGACTTTGAATCTACTAATAACTCATGTTCAATGCTATATAAAGAAAATGGAGGCTCTTAATTAATTCAGTTTTTTTTTCTTTTTGGTTTTTTCAAGGGATGGCTGCTGCAAGCAATTACATATATAGTGTTTTAGCTATTGGATTAGTATTTTCAAGGTAAAAGTACATATAAATATGGGGTAAATGAGTCAATTTGTCTTTATGTAGTTGCTTAAATCTTCAATTTATTCTTACATTTTAATTACGTTTGTTATATTATTAAATATTGTTTTAGTTTTCAATTTGTCCGATCGATTTTTTCAACCATTGGACAATTTTTTTGATCGAAATGCTCCAAATTGAAAAAAAAAAAAATTTAAAGTCACATGACTTTAATGTTTCATTTTCAAAGTTTTTAGATTTTTTTTTTTTACATTTTAGTTAAGGGTATATTGGTCAAAAATTATTTATAGTAAAAAAAATTGATTCGAAAGACAAATTAAAAATTTAAACATTATTCAAAGATATACTACATGCAATTAGAAATGTAAAGATAAATGAAAACTTAGACTATTATATAAAGACAAATTGAGTTATTTATCAAAAAAAAGAAAGTAGATTTTTCATAACTCGGATTATCTCTTTGTTACTCCGTATAGGAGTGGAGTTGAAATGCTTGGTCTTCTAGTACCGATACGGCTTTGTGATCAATTTAATCATAACAACTCTTGACTTATTGGTAGTGATCATCCATTTATCATCTAGCTTTCATTGTTATTACTTATACTTGTTCGTCTTCGTTTGACATTTGTGCTTAATTATGTGAACTTGTCTTTGAGACTTTTTGAATCTTTAGAAAATCATTTTCATCTGTTTTTACTTTCATAAGCTAAGTCATCTATTTTAAAAAAATTTCACCAAAGCAAGTTGAATTATCCGAAAGAAATCATATAGATATTCACAAGAATGTAATCTCATTCAAGAAGATATTTGATTCATTTGGTCAAAAGTCAAAACATATCATACAAATGTCGCGATGCAAAATCCACAAGGTAATCTTTTTTAGACTAGACGAGCAAAATATATTTGGATCACATAATATTTTTGAAAAGAAACAGATCTCATTTAAAAGGTGATTTGTTAGAAATTATCTCACAAAGAGCAACATGTTAAAATAGATTTCCTGGACTCAAAGAGTTTTGAAGGATGTTTAGTTTAAATGGGTATTTTTTCTTAGAAAGAGTAGATTCATTTCTTTCTTGACTCGAGTTATTTGATGAAAAATCATGATTCAATGTAAAAAATGATGCTTTGTAATACACACAAGTCAAGTTTTATTTAAAAACATTTTCTTTTTCTCATTTGTGGCTTAAGAACGAAAAGATATAAAGGGCTTAAAAGGTGTTTGATGGTATAAAAACTTAAAATCACTTAATCATTCATCGAGATCACCTTAGGAATGCCACCTAGACTTTGTCACTTTTACCACTTGGTTTCACTTTTCACATCATTTGTTGGTAAAAAAGAATCATACTAGGCATGCTACTATGACTTTATCATCTTGTCAATTGATCTTTAATTTTCTAATCTCGGCTCTCCTCAACGGTTAAAACATATATTCTTAATTATATAAGAATATGTTTATGAAAGGAATTAAAAAAAAAAATCACAGAAGATGTAACAAATTTAATGTCATTCCTATTTTATTTTGGGTTTTCTACTCTGGATTGTCTTTAATTAATATTTCTTTTTAACTTGGTAAATTATTTTCTCATTTAGGTTACAAATAATATTTTTGATTTTGTTAATTTCTAAAGTTGAGGCTTTTTTATTTTAGTAACTATTAATTGTTTTAGGAAAACAATAAAATACATTTGGTAAATTTTTGCAATAAAATGTATTTGGTAATTTTTTTATATAATTTATAAATATTTTATTAGACTTGTCATCTCCAGATTTTAATTACATGATTTCAAGTTTTGAAAAACAATACAATTCCCATCAAATTCCTCCCTATCAAATACTCATCAAATTCATCACCTGCTATTACGAGTTTATCGTTTCGAACATAACATCTACATCGATCTGTTGTTCATCCTCCTAACATAACTATTGACAACTCACACAATTTGAAAAGGCAGTTAATCCATAGCCATAATTATCCTGACAAGCAAATAACCATTATTAGTAAATTATTTGAAATTTTATTTTATTTTTCAAATCGGGTTTATTTTATTGGTGATTGATAATAAACTGTATCAAAGATAACAAAATCAAAAATTAACATTGCTAAGTCTTTTGTTTCTTCCAACATCTTAAAAAAAAAAAATACATTTATTATAAAAATTTCTCGAGATAGAATGAAAATGCAGTGAAGGAGTTTGAAAATAAAATAAAATAAAATAAAATAAAATAAAAAAATATATATATATAACTAGCATAGCAGTTAAACAAGAATCTATTAAGTTATAATCTATTAAAAAATTGAATAAATTTATTTACAAGTTTAGAATTTGAATTTTAAAATCTTAATCATTCACTACAACTCAATCCACTAGTGTTAAATTAAAAAATGAATATGGGAAATAATAAACAAAATATATGCAAAATCAAAACCGCATTGCTCCGTAATTAGAATAATTACTAGAAAAACCTTCTAAAAAGATCTTATATTTTTAAAACCCAATAATATATTTTTGAATCTCTCAAATCCAAAATATTTTTTTCCTCGCCAAATTATCACAAAGTTACCCTCCTAACTTATTTATTTTAGTTATTGATTAAAATATCCTTTAATAGAATCACAAACAATTTTCCTTTTTTAAAACTTCTGCCAATTGATCATACAATGTAGAACAACAAAAGATACATCAGTTACATGAAATATGGAATTAGTATTTTCAAGTTACATATAAACATGGGATAAAGGATTCAATTTGTCCTTATATAGTAACTTGAATCTCCAATTTACTCCTATATTTCTAATTACATTTGTTATATCATTCGATAATATTTTAGTCTTTAATCTATTATTTTGACTGGTTTTTTCAACCATAAAGCAAATTTTTTTATCGAAATGCTTTTGTCTGAAAAAAAAAATCACTTCAAGTCACATGATCTTAATGTTTCATTATTTTATTTTATTATTATTATTTTTTTTTGCCATTTTAGTAAGAGGTATATCGGTTAAAAAATTTGTTCGTAATCGAAAAAATTACGAACAAATTGATCGAAAAAACAAATTTAAAATTTAAAAATTATTCAAGTGCGTACTAAATACAATTAAAAACTCATACTATTATATAAAAACAAATTAATATATTTGCCAAAAGAAAAGTAGTTATTTTTTTCAACATAATCAATGGTTAAAAGGCATATTCTTAAATAAGAACATGTTTATAAAAGCAAAATTTTTTTAAATCATAGAAGATGTTACAAAGTTAATGTCATTCCTATTTAATTTTGGGTTTTCTACTCTCACTTGTCCTTGATATTTCTTTTTAAATTGGTAAATTGTTTTCTCATTTAGGTTACAAATCATATTTTTAATGTTCTATACATGAGGCTTTTTTATTTTAGTAACTATTAATTGTTTTAGGAAAACCATTAAAATATATCTGGTCAATTATTGCAACAAGATGTATTTAGTAAATTTTTTTTTATATAATTTATAAATATTTTATTAAACTTGTCATCTTCATATTCTAATTACACGAATTAAGTTTTTTTTTTAAAAAAAAAATCTTTATGCAATTCCCATCAAAATTCCTCCCAATCAAACAGCCACCAAACCCCTACTAGTATGAGTTTATCTTTTCCAACAAAACATCATGTCATCCTGACATAACTACTCACAGCTCATACAATTTGAAAAGTCAATTACTCCATAACCATAATTGTCTGCAAATAACCATTATTAGTAAATTATTTCAAATTTTAATTTATTTTTCAACTTATACTTATTTTGTTGGCGATTGAAACAAGTTGTATCAAAGATAACAAAATCGAAGACTGGTTTGCAGCAAAAACCAAAACAATTCAACACTGCAAAAAAGTCTTTCGTTTCTTCCAACATCTTAAAAAAATACATTTATTATAAAAAGAAATTAGAATGAAAATATAGTAAAGAATCTATTAACAAATTATAATATATTAGCATAGATCACATAAGATTTTAGATCGATCATGAAATCTGTGTGAATGATTAATCATGTAATCTACATTTTTTTTAATTTTGTAATGTAATTTTTCCTAGTAATGTTTTTAAATACAAAAATGAAAAAAAAAAGAATAATTTTATTTACTAGTTTAGAATTTAAATTTTAAAATTTTGCTTATTTATTACAACTCAATCCATTGGTGTTATATTAAAAACTAAATATGAGAAATAAAAAACAAAATGTATGCAAAACCAAAACCACATTGCTCCTTAATTGGAAAAAATTACCAGAAAACCCTTCTAAAATATCTTGTATTTTTAACAATTCGACAATACATTTTTTAATCTCTCAAATTCAAAATAACTTTTTTCTTGCCAAATTATCTAAAAGTTACCCTCCTAACTTACAGTATTTTTGTTATAGACCAAAATATCCTTTAATAGAAGCACAACCTAATTTTTCTTTTTAATACTTGCCAATTGATATCAACAACAAGAAGTGCATCAATTGCATGAAATGCACAAATTTGATGGATCTTTCATTCTTTATTTACGAACAAAGGTTTTTTTATAATTATGTCTGCAATTTTATTTACATTTTAATATTTTAATTTAAAGCATGTTTTCATTAAAATTTGATATTATTCGAAATACTAATTTGGGATATATATATTTCACAACAATTTTTTATTTTTTTAATTCAATATACACTTTAATGGATACCCCTTCCAAAAATTTCCCAATTCCTCCCATCATTTTGCAGGATAAATTATAAATTAGTATCTCTATTTTTTAAAAAATAATTAATTAATTTTTCTTATTTCTAAAATTAATTATTTAATTGTATAACTAATATTGAACATACTTAATTTAATATTCTTTTGTTTTAAGAAATCTCATTTTTTCTTATCAATCATTTCATTTTTTTTTTTACTTTTCATATTTCATACTTCATATATATCTATATATATAGAGAGAGATTTTAAATATAAGGACTAAATATCATGTTTTAAAAAAAAAGTCTAATTGATTAGTTTTCCAAAACTATAAGGACTAGTTTATAATTTGCTCTCATTTTATACCTTTTTACGTTTTCAACCCCAAACATTTCTTCCCTTTCCCTTGTTCACAATCAACCCCAACAGATTCATTTCCTCCCCCTTCCATTCCCTCTCTCTCTCTCTCTCTCTCTAGCGCGCCAAAATCTCCTGAACATTCTTGAACAAACCTAAACCCTAACCCTAAAACACCATAAAAATGCCGCCAAAATCAACGCCCAAATCGAAATCGAAATCCAACCAAGACCCGCATTTCAAACCAGGCTCAAAAGTGGAAATCATGTCAGACGACGTAGGATTTAGAGGCTCATTCTACACAGGAACAATAGTGAAGGCAACAAGAACGCCTAAGTTCACAGTCCAATATGACAAAATGTTTGAAGACGAAGAAGGGAAAAAACCCTTGAAAGAAACAGTTAATGAGTTCCAAATAAGGCCAATAGCACCAAGAGAGAAGAAGAGGGAGTTCAAGCTTAGTGAAGAAGTTGACGCTTATCATAATGATGGGTGGTGGGAAGGTGTGATAACTGAGGTGAATGAAAATGGGAAGTTTGCTGTGTTTTTTAGGAGTACTAAGGAGCAGATTGAGTTTGTCGAGGAGGATTTGAGATTGCATAGAGAGTGGGTTAATGGGGAGTGGAAACCACCAATGGAACGAGAAGAAGAGAATGAAGAGAAACAGGAGGTGAAAGAGGTGAAAGAGAAAGGAAATGAGGTGGGTTTTGGTTGGTTTTTTTGACAAGTCGTTTTATGTTAATTTTGGTTAATGAGTTTTATTTTGTATAAATAATGTATGGCTCTTATGTTAATCTTGTTAACTTTTGATAGATTTGTTGATAGTTTTGTTTTTATCAGGTCTATCATGGGTAATGTCTTCAGTTTATTTTGCTTATTTTGTTGTTATTTTGTTAAAACTTAGTTGGTGTGTTTGTTTTTTTAATTATTGGTTTAGACTTTGAATCTGTGGTGTGTTGCTTTTGGGTTTTTTGAAAAGCAGGGTTCTAAAAAGAGAAAGAAACTCTTTGAAGGAGAGGAGAAAGAAGCGACGAAAGCGGTGGAAAGGAGGGTTAATAAGGTGGGTTTCGATTTTGAAAAAATTGTGCTCTTTATGTAAATTCTGGTTAATAGTATAGATTCCTTATGATTATCTTTTTCTATTATGTCAATTTTGGTTAATGTGTTCTGTTGTGAAATTTCATTTGGTAGTTGATGATTTTGGTTAATGGGTTTGAGTGGTTTTTGGGTTTTATTGACGAACAAAGGGTCTGGGGATAGGGGTTAACTATAGAATAGCTTGTGGGTCTAAGGAAACTTGACCCTGGATGATGAGATGGAAGCTTGGCCTTTCATTTTTACCATCCCCATGATCTCTGTCTGTTTATTTTAGTATGTGAATGCCTTATCTTTTTCTGATAAAAAGTATTTCCAGTAAGAAAAAGATAATTGCTGTTCTATGGTGGCTATCTTTTGCCCCTTGTGAAGGGAGCTCAGTGGGATTGGGAGAGGGATTTTCTTTTGTACACTGTTGGTATTGCTGGAAAATCCTTTCTAAGTGAGCAAGATTTTTGGCTTTTCTGTTTTTTTCTTTATAAAAAAAAAAAAAAAAAAAAAAAATTTGCATGCGGTACAACCTGAAGTTTTGTATGAAGCTTTTTTATCCTTTTCGCGGGCAGTAACTTACACACAGGCCCAAAGGAAATGGAAATAAAAAAGAAGAAATGTGCATTTGGGTACACTTTATGGGGGGTGTGTGTGTGTGTGTGTGTGTGTGAGTGAGAGAGAGAGAGAGAGAGAGAGAGAGAGAGAGAGTACATAAAATTAGTGGAAAAACTTTCTAGGATGAGCTATTGTTGGATATGCTGTGCTATATGGATAGTATGTGGAGATTGTCTGATTGATAGTCACTTGATCCATGTTTATTTACTTTTGGCCTCATCAACTTAGTTATTTTTTGGTCAAAAGGAGAATTTTCCAGCCTTTTCACATGTTTAGAACCATGTCTGATTGGATGCTGTTTTCTCAACACTTTCTGCAAGCAATGGAACTTCAATGAAGGATTATATCCTGGATAAGGAAGCTAAACAGATGCTTACAGAATTGAAAGAGAAATTTCAAACTTGTATTTTTTGTTGCTACTTCTGTATTATTCATTTGATCTGTTGATGATCGGTATTTTAATGCTAGAAATCTATACGATTCATTTCCTGTTGGACATCTGGAAGTGAGCTTACTATGAAATTGCAAATGTATAATTGGGAAGCTTGATGCAATTTCAGTGGCTGATTGTTGTGTTGTAGTTTTACCATGGATTTACAATGGGTGCCTACATATAAGTGTCAAATGGATAGAAAACTTTGTGGAACATCCTTCTGTTTGTCTATGGTTTTTGATTGTCTACAGTGAGTTGCTATTCTGTATTCAACGATCCTTTTAACTTATTCTGTGTGTTTTGTCTTTTGCGGGTATGTTCTCCAATTTAACTTCAACAACTTCTTGAATCTGGAATTGCAGAAAGTGGCCAATACCGCACAAGTGAAGCCCATTGAATCACCGAAAGATGTGACGTTCAGCAAGGGAATGCTTGTTGAGGTTAGCAGTGATGAAGACGGTTTTAAAGGTGCTTGGTTTGCCGCAACTATTGTTGAACCAGTGGGGAAGGACACGTTCCTTATCGAGTACAAAAGCTTGAGAACAGAAGACGATAGTGATTTTCTGAGGGAAGTGGTTGACATTTTGCACATCAGGCCCGCTCCACCAGAAACTATTATTGTTGATCGATTCAAGAAGCTGGAAGAAGTTGATGCTTTGTACAATGATGCCTGGTGGGTGGGTGTAGTTACTAAGGTAAATACCTACCCAAAGTATGTGGTCTACTTCAAGGATTCCAGTGAGGAATTAGAGTTTCAGCACTCTGACTTAAGGCCACATCAGGACTGGATCAATGGCAAATGGGTCACTCCTTCACATGTATGACTTCCATCCTTCAACTGTTTTTGTCTTTTTTTCTAAAGATTTTTTTTTCTCCATGATTCTGAACACCTCACACATGCACTAGAGGTTTGGATGATTTTTGGGAGTCTGATATTATTTTTATGTTTTCTGGTACTGCCATAGATGATAACATTTGCTTGTTACCTCCACATATTTTTAGGCTTTGAAGCTGTGATTGCTGGAGAAACTAGTAGAGCTTTGTGAGAGAACCTGCGGCGTTGTGTATGTATATGATATCAATCTCCATTTCCTGGCCTATGGTAGGAGTAATAGAATATCTTGAGGTTTCTTACTCGACAAGGGTTGTAGATTCTGCGGCTGAATTACTGCTACTGTTCATTTTCAGAGATGTCTATTAGTCCCATTGTACATGAAACCTCTCTAGTGCAACCTTAAACTTAGCTCATCAAAACGAAAGACAACTGTAATGCATCATTTCTTGACGCCATTTGAAGTTCCTTTCTACATATCAGAGCTGAATCCTCTGTTGCTTCTCTGCACTTGTTTGCTAATCGCATTTATGAGGGTTTTCTGGTCACTGCCACTTGCATGTGGTTCTTTAATATTGTTCTGCCATCTGCTATCTTAGATGGGCCACCGACATGTGTGGCCAAAATTTGGCAACCTTTGCATCTTTCTGCAACATGCATCATTTGCACCCTCCTTTTTACTATTGGTCTTTTATGGTCCTTGGCCTAGGACAGGATTTGGGAGCTTTTATATGGTCACCGTTATGAAAGTATCAAAATAGATGGCCAAATCTTACAACCCTTTCATGAATTTTAAGTCCTTTAAGAATCAATTTTTTAATTTTTAATTTCGATTTGAACTTTTCTTCTGTTATTTTTTATTAGAAATTGAGTTTTTCTATTGGCTTTTTGTCAATTTTAATATGCAAATATAGCTCTTCAACAACTAAAAGCATTAAAAAGTTTTTGAATGTTTTGCTTTTTCTTAAAAAAAAACTTGTTTTTTTAGTTCCAAATGCCAGAAGGTTAGCTACTAAATGACATTTTAGAATGGAAGGAAGCAAGTTTCAAAAGAAAAGGTAAAACACTCATAAATTTTGGTATATTTTTAGCTAGGAAAAAAGTCAAAGTCAAACTATGTGTAAGTTAGGTATATTTGTATCATCACAATTAACTCAAACCTGACAAGAAGGATTTAATTTTAAATGAAAAATAGTTAAAAAAATAGATCCAATTTTAAAATAGAAGTTGAGAAACTGATGATCATTAAATGACTTAAAAGTTCAAAAAATATATATATATATATTGAGAAGCTGATTATTAAATAATTAAGGGAAAGTTCGGAATATTTAGCTAAAATAGATTTTAGATGTTCACTGCTGTGAAAGTGAATCTTACCAAATAGGTTTACTGAGACAAACAAGTTTCATGCTTCGGGTACTGAAAAGGGGTAAATTTTTATGCAGTTCTTGGACCAAGACAAAAACAGTGAGCTTCAATTCTTGGACCAAGACAAGAACAGTGAGCTTCAATGCTTGGACCAAAATTAAGGCAAAACAACAAGGAAACAACTAATCTCCATTAAATTCCAGCAACCTTCTCAAATTTTCACCTGCCAGACATTGCAAGTGAAAAATTCATAATTATCATGAAACCCACAAACATCATACAATGTTCAAATTCGAAACTTAATTTGATTCATTTCACTCTTTTTTGTTATGATAAAGTAAAGAACAAACAGACATGTAGACCACTCCATTGTCCATGCTAAGATCTTGTCTGTAACATGATTGAAAATTTAAAAGCTAATGTACTTTATTACCAGTAAATACTAGCAACAGGTAATACATTGAAATTGAGAGGATGACAGCAGATGAAGTCCCCTTATGCCTGAAAACTAAGAACCTTAGACCTCCTTCACCTCCACAGCTCCATTCACTTCCTTGTTCTTTTGCTTGACATCAGTACCCTCCTCCTCTTTCTTGGCATCCTTAGCTGCCGTTTCTTTACCTTTTTCTTCAACCACAAAAGCCGACACAGGGAAAGACCTGAAGAGCCCAGTAGGGGTCTTGAAGGTGATCCTCCCAGTCGGTGGATCATCCAAATAGATGTCACTCAGTGTGATCCAAAGCAAGAGCTCTTTGGTCTTCACACCGGTCAGTTTCTTGATCTTGTTGGGCTCGACATAAGCTGTGACTTCAGTTGCATAGGAAACAAGCTTGCCGATCTTCTCGAACTTATGAGTTATGCTCTTCTTCTGCTTGAGCCACACAAACCCTGTCTCCCTCACAATCCCACACTCTTCAATGTCATGCAAGGGCAAAAGACCGTTTGGCAAGCCCACTTCCTTGAGCAATTCCTGTGATTTCTCTTTTCCCATTTCATCTCCATAGTAGACCTCTGCTTTGGCCTTGATCTCTTCTGTGACGAGAGACATTTTCCTCCAGAAACTTGATTAGGTTGCTTCAACTTCTGTTGGAGCTTACCTTCTGTAGAAAAGGATGGAAAGCAATTGTCCTTATATAGCAACCAAGTTTGGCATCTACCCTTGTGTGAACAAAAATTTGCCAAAACACCATTTGGGTGTGCCCTAAATGTCATCCACGAGTCATTTTCAAGGCTGAAAGTTATCTGAGTTTGTTTAGCTAAAACTTTCTGTGACTTAAATGGTCAAGTGTATGTATTTCTTGGGCCAAATCCAAATCCAAATCCATAAACATTGTAATTTAGGTGTACCAGAAGGGTTTTCAAGATTGGATTCGTGCATTTATGAGATGGTTGAAGAATTTATGGCAAAATTAAAGGAGAAGCGGTGGGTTGGAGACAGTTGCCAATAAGGATGAAACATCTGTGTTGCACAGTTGGGAGGGGAAAACCTATTTAGGGGCGGTGACGTGCAAAATGAATTAAAGGGGTAGCAGATTGTATTTTAATAATAATACCCATCTAGGTTTCTTGTTTTTTTTTTTTGTAAGATTTTGCCAATGAAAGAACAAAAGGGACTTGGACAAGAAATTGAGTAAATTATAAGATCGTCCCTCTAATTTTAAGAAATAAATTAATTAAGCTTTCTCATTTTAAAAATTATTATTTAATCATTTAATCAGTATTGAATATACCAAAGAATTTATAAGTCAGTAATAGTGGTTTTTTGCAATAAGAAGTCACGAGTTCAAATTCTAGCGAGACTAACTGCTAGAAACCGTGGGTGTGTGAGTTAAAAAAAAATTGAGCATTCTTAATTTAATATTTTTTTATTTCACAGAATGTCTTCTTTTCTTATCAATTTTTTCATATTTTCTAACGCAAAAAATCAAAATAAATTGAAAAGGAACAAAAAAGACTATGTTACAAGTAAATTTAAAAACAAAAAGACTAAATGACTAGTTTTTTAAAAAGAAAAGGACTAACTAATTTTTTTTCATAAAACAAGAGGAACTAATTTATAATTTACTCACAAAAAATTGGATATAAAAAAAATGCAAAAGTGTCTAAAAAAGTTTGAAGACTGTGTGAATCCATTGCTTTAACCGCTAGAGATAAATGTGCAGAAGGGCCTTGGTGTTTGCCTGTGATGTTCTTCCATACATGAAAAATACCGACAGTTAATAACTCAATCTATTTTTTATCTTTATACGAGCAGATAATCCTTCGATAAATTTTTATATTTTTAATTCAGTTAGTTTTATTTTTAATATACGTTAAGTTTTTAATATTCACATTATTTACATAGGATTAATTTTTATTTTTAAAAAACCTCTGCAAACTAATCAAATAAAAGATTACAACTAATTTTGATGGTTTAAGTTAAAAAATTTGTCAAAAAAATAGAATAGACATTTAATATATATATATATATATATACACCTGGTTACATGAAGTGTGTTCAATATTGATCAAATGATCAAATAATTAATTTTAAAAACAAGAAGAGCTAATTAACTAATTTATCAATAATAAAAGGACTAATTTATAATTTACTCAGCACATAAATTGTGTGAAATCCGTCACGAAATCAATATGGGACCCAACATTTTGTAAGTGGGAACCATGATGGATTGGACTCTCATGTAATGAGTTTTTCATGATTAAACCATATGGTCGTTATGGACCCAACACTTGGCAAGTGTAAAATGAAGAAGGAGTAAATTATGATTAGTCCCTTTCATTTCGAGAAAAGAATTAATCAGTCCCTCTTGTTTCAAGGACTAATCATTTAATCTTCATATTTTGAATCTACTTGTACTTGAGTCTTTTTCTGCTCATTTTTAATATATTTTGATTTAAAAAAATAAAAAATAAAAAATATGAAAAGATTGATGAAAAAATAAGAGATTTTGTGAAATAAAAATAATATTAAATTAAACATGATCAACACTGATTGAAGAACTAAATAATAATTTTTGAAACGAAGAGGATTAGTTAATTTATTTCTTAAAACTAGAAAGACTATTTTATAATTTAGTTTACGATGAAATAGGCTCATAAAATAATCTCTTCAAGACTAAACCATGTGGTTAAGAAATTAGAATAAAATCGATCCTAACTTGTCCAATCCATTAAAAAAGATAAAAGGATTTCATGCTAAAAGCAAGAAGAATGACAATAACTATAAATTATAAATTAATCCCTCTATTTTTCATAAACAAATTAATTAACCTGTCTTGTTTTGAAAGCTAATTATTTAGTCTCTATATTTTTAAATTTTCTTATAACTTAACTTTTTTATTTTTTTATTTTAAGAAACAAAAAAAAAAAGAAGAAAAAATACGTAAAACAATATGAAAGGATCAATGAGAAAAACTGACATTTTTTTTAAAAAAAATATTATTAAATTAAATGCAATCAATACTAATTAAATGACTAAATAATTAATCTTTACAACAAAAAAATTAATTTATTTATTTCTCGAAAATAGAAAGACTAATTTATAATTTACTCTGATAACTACAAGGTTGTAGGAGAACATAAATAAAAGAACAACTACCTGACATGAAATTTCTTAATGGCGTCTTGTCCTTGCAACAGAAACTTATGATGGAACTTTCCCACAGCTTCCCAACTATGCTCGTTTGGCATTAGTTTTGAGTTGGAATCTTGACCTAATCTTTTAAATAGACTAATAAACCAACGATGACTCAACTTAGGGTTTTAGTTATCTGTTTCTCTCAGCAATAAAAGAAAACAGAAATTGGTGTTATCATCTGTTCATCATATACCAAAAAGCAGACTCTCATTGAAGAGTAGGTAAACATAGATTCAAATAAAGGACATTTATATAACGATTTCATAATACTTTGTTACCATTATTCAGCATTATAGATGTTCTGTTGCCGTTTCATGTAAATAACAGTATTATCATTATATAATACCATAATTTGCCATTATATAAAAGCATTATACTAAAAAAAGAAAATTTAGCGCTTACACTTTGCAGCCGATCAGCAAAATGTTATTAGTATACTTAACTAGTAAAACTAATAAAAATATATAAATTAGAATAAATTTAATAATAATTACTAATATATTTATAACATTAGTTAGTACGATTATTATTTTACTATCGCGATAACCGTTACTCTTTTTTTAAATTGCATCCACGGTTTAAAACCACGGAGGTAAGATCAGTCCGGTGTTCAGAAGTAGGTAAGGAACAACATAAACATGGAAAATCAAAAGCGAGGTTTCACACAACTAACAATCCAACTGCATATTTAACTAATATGCTTGTATCCAGTTGTCTGATACTTATTGTTTGATTATGTTCCTTTAAACAAAAATGTAAAATTACTTATTTTCTTTTAACTTCCCTCTATATATCCAAGCAATGAAAAACTTAATTCCCGCCTTCTTTCATCCAAACAAAGGAAATTTAATTTTACTAATTTTTTTTTTCCCTCTGCACCTGTAGATTGCTATATTATACTTGATCATATAGCCCACCATATCAACTTCCTGATCTTAGGGGACAGAACCGATGAAATTGAGACAAATCACCACAAAACCACAATGATTTTGGTACTCAAGATTTTAATTGTTGAAACAAAAAAGAGTGTTTTTCCAGGATGCATGATAAGAGCAGGGATAATTTATTCATAGGCGACTTACCGAAAAAATTTATTGCATAAAGGAACATAATCAAAGAATAAGTATCACACAACTAACAATCCAACTGATATTGTTATTAGTATATTTAACTAGCAAAACTAATAAAAATATAGAAATTAGAATAAATTTATTGATAGTTGCTAATATATTTATGATATTGGTTACTACGATTGTTATTTTACTATCACGATAACCGTTGCCTTTTTTTGAAATTGCATCCACGGTTTAAAACGATGGAGGTAAGATCAGTCCAGTGTTCGGAAGTAGATAAGGAACAACATAAACATGGAAAATCAAAAGCGAGGCTTCACACAACTAACAATCCAAATGCATCATTTAGGTTCCCAACCCTACATGTTCCCAAGATGATGGAATGCTTTCATTTTATTACCAAACAAGAATGAATGTCTACCTAATCTGTAACAATATTGTTTGGTTTATTTCATTACCTGTCGAGTGTCAATCCTTGAAACCATGCATTGTAACATGTCTCCTTAGGGAAACGAAAGGATAAGCATCAGTAAATAGAGGCTTCGAGTGTATTGGGATTACATGATAAAATGAAGGCACCAGAAACAAAATGGCTGTAATGGAGTGCAAACAAAATTTGTTACACAAGAATAAGGGGTACATACATGAGGAAAAAAACTCAAAGGATGACAACTAAGGTATTGTCCTGTATCTTCAACATGAAAAGGATGTGTCTGAAAATACCCGTGCAGTGAAATGAGCCGATAAGCCGGTGTCTTGCCTCTTCAACATTTCAAGGAATTGTCAACTGGAAGCAGCTTCAATGTTACTCTGGCTTAGCATTCCAATCCCATCACTTTAGCTTTGTACCAAGGGCCCGATGTGTTTAAAACGATTTCGGAGTTAAAACTTTTAGGCCAATGGGACATTGTCTACTCCCATAACGCATTTTTAAATGGATCAACTGGAAGCAGCTTCCGTATTATTTTGAGCCTCCATTCCCATTCCACGGCTGTAATTGTTTAGCAAGGATTCTATGTGTCTAACTTCTTTTGGCATGGAGCCAGTGAGGACCTAATGGCAGCACCAGAAAGCTTAGGAAAATTCAAGGATTGCCAAACATAATTGTTTCAAGCAATGTTAATATGATGATAGGATCTGCATCTTGTTACTTTCTCTGATTTTAATTGTTCGAAAGGTCTTTGGAGAAGTCACATTAATTTTTGAAGAAATGTTGAAACTAATAAAGGGAACGTATACAGCAACTAAAATAACAGATGTTATAATGGCTGCTATAAGAATTATCTGTGCATAATTTGTCACCAATTTGGTTAGCTCAACGATACTTTGTCAAAGGGAGATGAGTCACGTCTTGATTCCAGTTCTACTCTTGTCATCAAAAGAATAAAAACTCTCGAAGCATGCCTAAAATATCTAGAACTTAACAGAAGGGCTGTTAAGGAATTAAAAAAACCACTAATATCTAGCTGTCAGAGACTCAAAATTCAACCAGCATTGAGAAATTAATTTTGGTTTTTACCTCATAACCAGTTTCAGTAATTAGGACTTCATCCTCGATCCTTATCCCGATACCTCTATACCTGCAGTGAGTATAATTGAATTAGGAAGAGTCTATGAATATTGTCAGTTATTATTTGTTTTCACATTTACATCACAATCTCCAGAATGGAGACTAAAGAATAAGAACTACACTAGATGGGAAATAATACAAAATCAAAAATTAACAGCGAAGCATTGCTTATCAGATATTGCTAGACTGAAGCACAAGTGGGATCTGTATAAAACCGATACATGAAATTTGGGACAATCATTGTCAAAGAATTTAGGAACAGTTAGCCAGATGGGTAAAAAATACAAACATCATAACTGTATAAAAAACCAAAGTATCTAACAAACACATACCAAACATAAAAATTCAAAATCAAGGCAATGCGTTCATCCTGCTAGTCCTCGTTTTACATCCTCGAGTGCAAGGATCGAGTTATAAGTACCTTCTTATAAAGTATTTAGTTAGTAAGGAATTGGGTTCAGCTTCAAATTTTACAAATTTACCAATGAATTAGACTGACTGACTAACTAACTCTATATAGATACTTGGCTCACTAGATGTTTTCATATTTAAACTTTCCTTGTTGAAGTGGTTCAATGTGAAGAATATTCAAGTAGCTTCCAAGGGTTTATATGTACTTTGCAAGCTGCAAAGCAGCTAGCTTATTCATGGCATGAAGTATCCTAATGGCTTTTGCAGGAAGCTAGAATTCCTTTATGGTGACAAGTACCTATCAGGACCATCAAAAGTGGATGGGATGTAGACTCCTGGTTCAATTGTTATAACCTGCCAAAGAAAAAAACGAAAAATCTGTCAAATTCATACTACGTATAAAACAAAGGATCTTGGAACTTTTTCTGAACAGAAAAAAAAAACTTTTGCTATAAGATTCTTTGAAATAGGCTTGGTGCTTTAATAAATAGTTAACCTTATGGACCCCAGACTTTTTTATATTTAACCAATCAAGTCATGTCTTGAGAATTTTCTTTCTTTTCGCTAACAAGGCACATTTCAACAATACAACTTAAAAAACACACAAAAGGAACCTATTTCATTAATTGTAGACTTTGCCCTAAACAGAGCATGTCACGATTGCTTGCATTAGTAAATAAGTGAGAGGAAACATGAGTCTGAAGCTTCTTTCCATGTGCATAAATAGACAAACTACCAACACAAATAGTTGCATACTTGGAATATCCCCCAAGACCTTTGTAGTTTTATAAATCTAAATGCTTGTTTTGATCGTGCAACTTAGAGTGTTGAGGGCATGAAGCTCAGAGCTCAAAACGATGTACAATAGTTCTCAGTTAACACTCGATATTCTTTACTGTACTTATTTACAATAACATCTCAGTTTTGAGTTGAAGAAAATCTCAACTCAACAAGGGTAAAAAAAAAAAAAAGGAAAATAAGAAAAAGAAAAGGAACACTACCAATACTACATGTGAAGACGAAGGAATTATTATTAGTCAGTTGAAAGATCAAATCATTATTCAATGATGGAGAGTACTTACAACACCTGGCTTCAATAGACGATCGTAGCTGATGTTAGAGCTATCATGGACATCCATCCCTAGATAATGACCTAGACAAAATAAAGTAAATCCAAAGATGAGATTAATGCCAAAGCCAATTTGGAAGCTGGATCTATTTATTGCCATAACTAAAATTAGAAACTGAAAGAGAAAAGGCGATATCAGAAAATCACCGTAATAACCAAAATAAGATGAGACAAACCTATTGAAGTTGGGTTCAGCTGATGGTAGGAACTGCTTCCACCATCTTTCAAAATTCCAATCTCCTTAAATCCTTTACGCAGCATCTCAACCTATCCAGGCATACAACATTATTGGAAAATGGAAATGTTTCCTTATAAATGAGCTTTGTTCGCTAAAGCATACAAGTACATACAACAAATATACACTCCATCATGGGAATAAGATGACTAATTTATGTAATTCTCACACCAATTAAGTTCTTGGACAGTTTATTTTTTTATCCTAAGACTTGAATTTGAGGCCACCCAAGCCCATGTTCATCCCAACGTTGTATGATTGTTACCAGGGGGTTCAGGTTCATAAATATAGAACAGAGTATCATCTAATTTACAAGATAGGATAAATGCCAGAAGTTACGATTGGCATACTCATAATACTGTCCAGAATAATGGAAGAGTGAAATAACAAGTGCAAAAATTTGCAGAACATAAAAATCATGGTAGTAGGCAAGATTGACCAAAACAGCAAAGCTAGTCAACTGAGCTAATAATAGATTCGAGCATCAGAAAATTGCAGGAATAATATGAATTTATAACCCGAGATACAAATTTAGGCCTACAAGTGCATTCAAACTCCTAATCAACACAATCCGAAATTCACAAACTAAATAACTCATTCCATCCTTCAGTTTTTCAACATCTGGAAGCAAAGAAAATCTAGATTCGAAGGTCCTACCGAAAAGTCGTGTAGTTGCCGAAGGCTAACACCAGGTCGGCAAAGCGTCATGCTTTCCTTGTTTGTTTCAAGTATAAGATTGTAAAGCTCTTCCTGAGAAATGCATATTCAAACCATCAGTTCTGTTATTAGGCTCATTTGGCTGAAGTAAAGAATTAACAATATAAATACTTGAGGATTCCAATAAAGCAAGCTGAAGGTTGTGTGCATGCTTATTTCTTACTACAGTACAGAGGGTGAGAAGATCATTTCTCATTTGACTAAAAATCTAGAATGCATGTGTAAATTAAAATCATGCAGTGTTATCATACATAAAAAGATTGATATCACACATATGAAGAAATGCATACACAAGCACATATTACACATGTGAAGAAATGAATACACAAGCACAGTCACCTTCCGCTAGAAGGTCAAACTTGAACCAGCCACCATTAAACCCCTCAAAAAGGAAATATCTTTTATTGCTTTTGTTTCCATGCACGCACATCCAACAGTTTTTTACTTTTTTACTCTATCTTAACCCAACTATGTCTACAATTTGCAGGTTTGAGGATGAACATATATCCCAAGCATGAAAACAAATGCATATCACCAAACAAGTTGCTGGAATTCAGTAGTTTGCATACAGGAACAATGTTACTGACAGTCCACAGGTTTCACAATCTTGCAGTTTGCAACTTCCAACAAGGACACATGCAAGATTTCAGGATGATAACATTTTTCATGAATTGGTATGACAAAAAAAAATTCTTGATGATTAATTTGAATTTCTCTATATTAGCTACTTTACTGAGGATTAAGACAAGTGCAAACTTCCCAGTGCCACTGCATAATTCCAAAACTAGACTACTAAGTACTCTGTAACACTATTGCTAGATAAGAACATGAAACAACATTTAATATCACTTACTTGTACTGAAGAAAAGCTACCACAGGGTGGCCAGGTACGTGTGAGATCACTGACGTAACCATGTAACTCACATCCAACATCCATCAAAACAAGATCCCCATTTTTAATCTGCAAAATCAAAGGAGAGAAACACTTATAAACAAGAATCATACAAATTCGTCAATTACATTTATCAGTCTATTTTAGGACAAAGAATACTCAGTTTCCATGAGGAACATACCTTTTTATCATTTCGAGAATAATGTATAACACTACCATTAGAGCCACCACCAACCACAGGATTGAATCTGGTGAAGGAGACAATATCCAGAAATTATCATCAAAACAGAAATGAAGCATGTTTAAAAAGTAGAATTCAATTCTTAGGCATAAGAATAGCCATGTAAATTGAATACAAGAACAATTCAATCAGATCATAAGAGATGAAAAAGCTTACGCCATCCTCTGGGCACCTCTCATCTTGCTTTCATATTCAATTTTTGCTGCTAACATGCCCTCATGAGGATACATCTTGGAATGTAACACTGTCTGCAAAAGACCCTATAGAAAATGGCACTAATTTTAGTACTACACAGGGAATTAGTCTCATTAGCATCGATAAAAAAGTCAATCCACCAGGTACAGTAAAATTTATTCAACAGAAGTTAGTTCAAAGAGCAACAAATGAAAAAACTGGATAGAGGTAGACTCTCTAACTCTCCAAATGAAAGTTTCTGACAGTGTTCAAATTCTGAAAGTTCTACCTGTGACAAATGTGAGACAGATGGCTGACAAGTGCTTTGCTATCAATCAGTAGGCCCATTTTAATGTATAGCCAAAAAGGAAGGCATTCTAACTTCTAATGAATATATTTAGATATTATATAAGAGTTGAATTTTTTTTTCCTGTATTCAAGTGTTACCCATAATGCAGATCTCTTTAATTATCACAGAAAGCAGTGTGGTTTTATCGAATCATTCAATAAAAAAAAAAAAAAAAAGGATAATAATCAAGCAAAAGTTAATATAAAAACTAGTTAGCTAAAATCTAAGATTGAAGGTACCTGGCAAACAATTGATGCAGCTTCTCTCATTAACTTAAGCTCAGCAGGTGATTTTATCCACCGCAGCTCATGGGTGAGACTAGAAAGGTCTTTCACTTTGCCAGTCAGAGCTGCCTTTTGAAAAACATCCAATTCTGTATATGTTGGTGTGGCCGTCTGCATGTTGTGAAACAACTTTGAGGATCCCTTTATCATATCTGGAAGTATCTGCAGCATTTTCATTGGTGAAAAGAAAATTCATCCATCCAACTTACAATTATTGCATCATTGATACATTTATAATAATTTCCAACATCACCAAAGTATTCTTCTCACATCACATAATTTTCTCATCGGATATGCTTTCTCTGCCTTGAATGTCTCTACTGCTGCATCTACACCTGCAACTTCCCCTTGCCAAATAACATCCTGAACACACAATAAATAAATAAATTGTTTGCCACTCCAACACCTACATTATTAATCTACAAAATGGAGCAGTGCCACTCAGAGTCTACCTACACAGATTGACATAACAAGCTCTTCCCAATGATTTCCAAGCAATTTCATTTAAGAAACCAAAAGACTCAAAGAAATTAGTTGTATGTGAATGGTAAACTATTTAGATAATCTGTTCTAAACAGCAAATCCAATGGACCAAACCTTGCAGGATTTAAGTCATTCTGAACAAAGTAAGGAAAATGTAACAACAATCAGTAGCTATCATGAAACCTATATAGTGGAAGATGGGGCATACATGACGTGTCGCTTCTGGCATGAACATGCATAAACCACATTCATGACCCAAAACAGCCACACCACCAGGTTGTTGGCAGCCAGTGATATACAAGTAGTCAGCATCTTGTCGAAATGTGTAAGGTACAACATCGGTCATCATCTTTACAGGAGCAGCTGCAATGATAGCCAAACTCTTCTCCGGAAGAAGCTCCAACAACCTTTTCCTTCTTGAGATGTACTCCTCAGTAGTTATGCCTGGTGTGATCTCCCCTTCCTTTAGCAACTGCAGAGGCAAACAGAAATAGGTTCTCCAACTTTAGAAAGAGAAATAAGTATAATCTAGAATGAATCCAAGCAAAACTTAAAAAGGTATGCATAACTCCACTTATTTCGAGCGTTGGTACATGAAATTTCATCATTCAAATTGTCAAAACCTTTTTTTTTTTTTTCCATATGATTGTAACGTGACAGCCACAAGGCATGCACCTAATACAGGGCTCTCGTGTAAGTGTGTGTTAAGCAGCAGCACCTGAGGATGAGTTGCAGGAGTTGGCTGTCCAATATCATGGACCTTATTTGTAGAATAAGCGCAGCGACCAATACCCTGAAAACCAAATTCACCAATATTCACATTAAAAACAGCTAATTCTTGAGGGGGTGCATAATGCCATTACAAAAGATATCAGTGGACTAATTTGCACAGCCAGCCGACTACAATTAATGAACCCTATGGGAACTGGTTAAGAAACACTAATAGAGTAAAACAGTGACCTCATTTACAACATAACAGAAAAACTATACATCTTAGCCAACATCAAAACTCAAATTTGCAACATTGGATTGCATAATAGCTTCAGTAACAACATATCATAATAAACTATCACATGCAATTATTCAAAAAAGAACTATCACTACACTTCTCATTGAGAATATGAATGCAATAACAAGAACTAAACTTGCACAAACTGAAAAAATGTAACACCAGGTGCACCCAAGCTCAAAGAATCGAACAGACCTGAACAAAACCTAAAATTCAAAATTGGGCAAGACAAAAGAAGAGCATAAAAACAAACACCCGTAAGACCAAAAATTACAAATTTAGATGGTAAAGTAACAGTCTTTTTACACTATCTGATAAGAACACACTTTATATTTTAGTCCAAAAACTCAAACAAAAGCACCAAAAAGATTGAATCATGAGATGAGAACAGGTTTTGAAAGAAAAGTACTGTACTTGTTTGAATGAAGTAGTTCTCTGCAGTAACTTCCGTACAATAATCTGCATTTTTGTTGGCTCTTAGTTCTCAGTTTCAGAACCTCTGTTTTTTGTTGTCTGGTCCTGTACGAAACAGAAGTATGGCTGTTTTTTTTTTTTTTTGTTCTGTTCTGTTACAGTCTGTACGGTGGACAAATCCTAAATTCTCAGTTTAGGGTTTAAGACTTTGAAATCTGTTTTTTGTTGTCCGGTCTTGTCTTGATGTCTTCTACAGTTCAACCGGTCCCCGATGCCTAAACGGTGCGTTTAAGGATACCTTTTTCGTTTTTTTTTATTGGTTTATATTTTCTTTTTTCAAGTTTAGTAAAAAGATTTTTTTTTAATATTTTTTTTTTAATTCTAACCGGTGAAATGGGTTTATTTTCCATCCCGTATGCTAGGGTTTAATTCCGTGATTATGAACTAAAGATTAATTTAATCAATTACATTTGAAAACTTATCCAAAATTCCACCTAAGCATCAAATCAAAAGGTCAAAAGTGAATAAGAAAGTTTGTGGAATTAGATGGCTAGATGTTGGAGTAAAGTATAAAGTTCTCCTAGTTTTGAGAAAGAAATTAATTAATCTTTCTTGTTTTAACAATTAATTATTTAATCAATATTGATTATACTTAATTCAATATTATTTTATTCTAAAAATATTTTATTTTCTCATTAATCTTTATAAATATATATATGTTTTATTTTTATTTAAAAAAAAAACAAATCAGAAAAGAGAACATAAAATATACAAAAAGACCAATAATTAGCTTTTGAAACGAGAACTAATAATTTATTTATGAGAACTAATAATTTATTTATCAAAACTAGATGAACTAATTTATAAATTTACTCCTCAATGTTGGAAAGCTACTTGCTTTGAATCAGAACATGATCTTATCATTATGTATCCATAATCTTCCATATTACACATGTTACATGGAAGATTGGCGAGTAAAAGGTTGGCCTGAAACTTGGTGAGCTGAAGCACAAATGCATAAGCTTGAAAAAAGAGCAACATGCGTATTACCACATTTCAATGAAATACATGATTCCCAGAATTGCCAGCATTCTAGTTTCTGATACAAATAATTGAATGCCAAAATCATTTGTAGAAAGATGGAGTAATCTGTAATGGTGGCTCAGTCTCGATATCGTGCTCGGTAAAATAACTGAGAGGCCATCTTATAGTAACAATATTGGTTAACAGAAGGATTTTACTAGAGAAAGCGTTGAAGGAAGCCTTTAATCTCATCAATGTATGGAGTCCGAGTAGGAATTATATGACCACAATCATGCTCAATGATAACTGAGCAGCCATCTTCGAATAATGAAGCAAGTTCTCTGCTGGTTTTGTTTTCAATCTGCCTGTCCTTGCTTGGAACACTACCATATATATGGAGAGAAGGGCAGTTAATCAATCCACGTTCAATCTCTGCAAGTGGAAGAGCAAACCCAGAACACAAAATTGCAAATCTGAAATCAATTTCACCCTTTAGCCTTTCTTTTTGTGCACAAAGTAAAGCAGCCATCGCTGCTCCTTGTGAAAATCCCAGTATCCCATCAAATGGCCCATCCTGAGAGAATACCGTCTTCAAATACGATAGCGATACATTAAACCCTTCAGTTTGCCGCTGATACTGGAGGGGATCAAATGGACTATCTGCCTTTTTCCAATCAGTTGCATTCCTTCCTTCGGAATCGGGTGCTATCAACCATGCAAACTTTCCCCTGCAAGTTACTGTTGGGGGAAGAATTTGCTGTGATGAAAACGATGATTCATCTCTGCACTCTAGTTCTGAGACCGCAGGCTGGTATATGAAAGGCAACTCATGAGGTGCATCAACAAAGACAAGCTCAGCAATGCTTCTAAGTTTCTTGGCTAATGATCCAGTTCTTCCTTTAAAACCAGAGGCATTCTGCCGAAACCCATGCAAGCACAAGATTCTTAGCTTTCTTGGAGGCCTAGCACCTGTTTTATTGGATGAACAATTACATTCAGACCAAGAAGTTCATGTAGAAGAAAACAAAATGTACAGATGCAACAGGAAAAAAATACAGAGACGATGTTCAGTATTAGCACAGAGAACTGGCATTGTACTGAGTGTTAACTTGGTAAACATGGAACCAGAAGGATCCAAGTGATAAGGACACAGACCTTACCCTGTCCCCCATGCAGTTGAGGCAAGAGGATAGCATCTGAAGAAATGGTTTTGAGCTCAACTTTTGGCAATATGTCTTGTGGTTTGCCATTTTCAATAACAATTGACTCAACTCCCTTTCCATGTTTCATGCATAGCTCACAAACATAAACAGCTTCCTCCTTCTGCTCACCCACAAAAATTAACAAATAAGAACCAACAAAATACAGAAACCAACAAGTGGAATGGAAGCTGAATAAATAGTTCATCAAAATACACAAATCAGGCAATTATAGTTTTTTGAAGGCAAAAACAAAATCTGAAAAGAAATTATTTTCAGTTTCCCTTCAGATGAAAGTTGAGAAACATTGCTTAAGGTTCCTAGATTATTCACTGGACAGAGGTGGAACTAGCCAAACTACGATAGACATACCTAAATGGTCAAGCATATTAACATTCAACAGTAGAAGGATTCTAGTCATCAATACTCACTCGACAACTATCACAGACCAAAACAAGCATTCTACAATATGAGCATCTACATCGCGAAGAGTAATCGTCAAAGGACAAGCCACAGAGAAGGCAGGTTCCCAAGATATTTGCATCTGAGCTCCCAACAGAAATCCTACAGTCAAAATACATAATTAATGGTCAAAATTGACATGATAGTTCTTTTTCATTGGTCAGCAGAAAGTTCAATAAAAGCCAGATCGTTATGCATTCACCCGATTGAAAAGGAAAGAACTTTAAAATCAATAGAACCATAGTTACTTTGAGCAGCCATACCGGTGATCAAAAACAAAATTCTTTCCTTTGAAAAAACCACCATCTGGAAATTGTTCTAAATAACGCTGTATTCCACCAAACAACTGCAACAAAGCCAGCATTGCAAAATATATCATCATCACAATCAACAATCAGGACCTAACTTCCTCAGGATCTTATGATCAAGGTAAGCATAACACTAGCTTATGCTGGATGCCAGAGCTTACCTGAAATACATTTTCAAATCCAGCACCTTTCGACCTAATATAGGCCGATGCCATCTCACACCTGATTCCTCCAGTGCAATACCTATACAACACCAGAACAAACCATATTAAGAAGAATGGAACAATGAACATGTTGAAGCAATAGTTGCATAGAATTTCAACCATGACATCATGGTTTTCCAAAACAGAAGGGAAACAAAAAGTGAAGTTCCAGAAAACACCCAAAAAAACATCAATTTTGGATGAACACTTACATCAGGACATTCTTTCCTCGCAAATTTTCAGAATTATCATCTATCCAGGATGGCAGATCACTATACTGCCTGATTCCTGGATCCAAAGTGTCCACATTTGGCGTGTCAAACTTCCCGATTCTTGTCTCATACAGGTTTCTTGCATCTAATAAAACGACACCTTTATCATCAGCTAGACTTTCTTTATCTGCAAGCTTACCTGAGAACATAAACAAAATCACCCAACACATGGTTACCATTACCATTCAATCCCTTCCATAACAAAACAACACAACCAAATTTGGAGAACAAAATATAACAAAAAAGAATAAATATAGCCCATAGAACGAAAGAAAACAAAAAGTAAAGCAATTCAAAAAGGAAATCACAACTCACCAGCATTTTGAAGAACAGAATGGAACTCAACAGCGGACAAATGCCTACCAGCATTTGAAACATCCGGTGCTTTCGAAACAGGATAAGGACTAAAAGTAACTAATTCCTAGCCACACCGAAAGGCATCAAAATGTCAGACCAAACAAGCAAATGCAATAAAAAGCAAAGTTATACAATACCAGATAGCTAAAAAACAATGATTCATACCTTGACAATGCGAATGGAGAGAGAAGTGAAGCCACATTCATGAGCAACCTTATCATTCAATGGAAAATGACAAGAAGCAAGCTTGAAATCAGTCCCTTCAAAGAAACTAATAGCTTTCACAGCTTCAATATGCTTCTCCAATGAAGACAACTTGCCACCAACCTAAACCCAAAAAGCAAAAGAAACGCAATACTCAAATAAGCAAAAAGTTCCAAACTTTACTAAACCCAAAATTCTAAGCATCATAACTTTTCGATAAGATTGTGACTTGATTGAAGAAAACAAAGGAAACCCAAGATTTTAATGACCAAAATGATTCAAACTTTAAGATTTAGACTGAAGACGGGGTTATTGAGTTAGGTGCAGTACAGTGACATTGACACCATGGGGAGAGAGGCGGACACGGCCCAGAAGAGAGAGGGAGGTGCAGTTGGAGTTGTAGAAGGAGAGGAGGGAATTGAGATCAAGGATTTCAGAGTATTTGTAGTAAAGAAGTACACCGTATTGCTCTTGCTCTTGCTCTTTGCCTTTGTCTTGCTGATTAGTGGTGTTGTCCGCCATTGTTAAGCTATGCAGCTCTGAGCTACTACAATTTTGAGTTCTCAAGGCCTAAAACACAAAGCCCTAAAATCTTAATTTTCAAAAACTGGACCCTTTATTTACTTTTTTAGGAAAATGTCTCATGAGTTCCCAACTTATAATCCCTTTCTTAAATGAGTCCCCAAAGACAATCTATTTTACCAATTGGGTCTCCAATATATTATAAATCCTCAAGTTGATCCTTCGTTTAATCTTTTGACAAATATTCCCATCTTCTTCTACAGGGTTCACTTGAGAATTATCTTCAGCACATTTGCTATCGGAAAGAATCCAACTTGGGATTCTTCTATATGTTGTGGACCTAATTAATTAAAAATATAGCTTGAAGAGCTAGTTGAGAAAAACGTAGAGATTGGGGACCAAAATGAGGTTACTCCTATTTAGTGGAACGATTTTCAGATGATAAGTTTGGGCTGTGGCTGTGCCAATACTTACAACTTAATTACCATCGATGCCTACACAAGTGCGAACCGATAGCCAGAGTAAAATATAATTAGTCCTTCTATTTTTACAAAATGAATTAAATAGTTTTTCTTGTTTTAAAAATTAATTAATTATTTTTTAACATATTATTAAATTTAAAAAAATATAACTTTTTTCATCAATCTTTTCGCATTTTTTTACTTATTTATTTCTTTTTCTATTTATTAAAAACAAAAACAAAATAAATTGGGAACAAGTTACATAGATTTAAAACTATAGGAACTAATCGATTAGCTATTAAACTAGAAAGACCATTTAATTCTTTTTGAAAAACTAGAAGGACTAATTTGTAATTTACTCTTGATAACCATGATTAACCACTGGCTTCGTGCTCTGATGGCGCATTTCGGTGCTACTGCCACAAAGCTCCGGCATTTCATATTGCAGGCTCAAAAAATGTGATCCATTCGAAATGTAGGCTAGAAAGATGCATGATCCATTACAGCTAAATTTTCAGCAGCTTCATCAGAAACCGGCCAAATCTCGATATCTAAGAATCCATTATATCAATTGCACAATGCTAATTCCATATCAAGACAATCAGAAAGAACATTTTCCTACGACAGTTTTGCAATTCAACTCAGACAAATTCCAAGGTGGAGTCTCTATGGTTTTTAACATTTTTGACAAATTCCATCGATGAATGAAATCCTATGTGCCAGACCAAAAATTCAGACCCTTGGCAGCGACGAACATATTAAGTCGAAAATTTCAATGCAAGCGAAAAAACCGAGAGCGGTAGCAACGGTGTCACCCAAACTTGAAGCCACCTTGAGGAACACTAGGCTGGTTGGTTCCAAAAGCAAAACCTTGCTGATTTCCATCACCACCATCTTGGACAATTGGCTCTCCATCTTCTTCCTCAGCCCAGTATCTCTCCAAAATCTTCACCGCCTTCTCATAAATCTCATTGTTGTCGTGGGTTTGCAGATTCTCAATCTTATCCAATCCATCACATTCATCAACCATTTGTGCATACAGATTGACTCCACCGTTCAAGTCCATTTCCTTGTCAGCCTCACCCACCTTCAGAATGTTCTCCAGCCCCTCAAGGCAGACTGTCACAATCCGGGGGTCTGGGCAGATAAGAAGATCACAGAGTGGTTTAATGCAACCCTGGCTCACCAGAAATCTGCAAGAATAACACACCATTCCATGTTAAGATTTGACTAATAAGCATTGTATTGCAAAATATGAGACTGAGTGAGTCACATGATTGCAGTGAAGTGGAGAGGTTAAATCTTCACAATATATATATATATATATATATATATATTTTAACAAATCAGAATATATCGTTAATAAGACCAAGGATCCACCAAAAGTATTTGTTACCACATCGAGATTACAGCCAGACTGTTGTGGTTATGATTAGGAGTCCATAAACATTCCAATTGACTGCTGCTTGCTTAATTTTCAACTCAAAATAAAATGTAAAGTTTTCAGATAAATAGCCACATTATGAAAATACAAGTTATGGTGCTTTTACAAAATTCTATTTGCAAGGTAGCAAATCAAATGAGGGAGAAATTGGGAAAGGCTGCAGCATAAAACAACACAATATGGAGCAATCAATTAGTTTATATTTGCATTTGTCTATTATTTAGACTGGGGGGAAAAAAGCAGAAAAGCAAACCAAACAGTAAGATGAAAGGAAACATACTGTATTTGTTCACGAGATCCTCCAGAGGTGGCATTTGAGATAGCCCAGGCAGCCTCCTTCTTAATGTCAAACTCTGCATGTTGCAGAAGGTTTACAAGTGGAAGAATAATATTGGCCTCGATGACAGCCTGTTTTTACAGAAACACAGCCAAAAACTATTATGTGCGCTTTAAGAAACAAAAGGCATCTTTTCACAAAGGAAGGAACCAGGCTTTTCCCAGATATATTATTGGCGCCACCCCCTGCCCAGTGCTGATGGAAACTTTATACCGACACAAAAAATAGTCTGATTTATCATTTCTTTAGTAATTTGAAAGTTATAAAAACATGACATGCATGTTTAACATCCAAGTCCATTGTTCCAAATTCAGTTCATCTGAAGCAAAAATTTTAAATGTAATGATTACCTGTATTTGAGTTCTATTTCCAGCTGTGATATTAGAGATTGTCCAACAAGCTTCTTTCTTGATACTTTTTTTGTGATTTTGCAAGAGAAGTTGGTAGAGACAAGGAAGAACTTGATTCTCTATTACAAACTGAAAGAAAAAAACAACAATTTAAAGAATGATCAAAGGAAAGAAAGCACAACAATTTCAATGGAAATATGCAAGCACACACCAGCAAGCAAAAGAGAGATTTCAAGTAATTGTTTCAATTAATATAAGCCTAGGTGCATGGAAAAATTTTTTTATCTAAGACTTTAAAGGACAAGGGCAATAAAATTACTGTTCTCCAAATTTAGTCAAATTGTAAAGAGTTGACAGTGCTAAAACTAGAACAAGCTATCAAGCCCTAAAAAACGAAATAGTACAAACATAAGTATGGGAAACACCTGAGTCTGACCATCATCGCCTGTAACAATGTTTCCAACTGTTCGAAGTGCAGGAATGAGAACTGTAGGTGATGGATGACTAAAAGAAACACATGTAATCAGCACAAGTAGTTAAACTGCCATAAAAACTGAACAAAATACAAACAGAACAGATAAAGGTGGGAATAAAGGTTGACTTGATAGCAGAAATCCACAATGCTAAATAAATATGGTACAAAGTGCATAGTGATACAGAAACTTACAGGAGAAGCTCAACTAGTCGTCGACAAACACCTGCATCGATCACAGCCTGAATTTTGTCATTTGGACCATCTGAAAGATAGGAGAGTGCCCAGCAAGCATCTGTTAGAACTTCTTCGTCATTCAAGTGGATAAGTTGCTGGAGAACTGGCAAGGCAGGCTTCACCTGATAGAATCCAAGAATAAACATTATAACTGCAGTACATGATAAAAACTCAACCATATGGAACCAAATAAAGATGCAGAATATATTAAAACAAATGTTAGTATTTGGAAGCCATATGTAAGTTTATCTCCCAGTTCATACCTGATCAAATGGTGTTGGTGGCTTGCCACGACAAAAATTGGATAATGTCCAGGTAGCATTCCTAAGCATAGATAATTTTGAATTCTCATTTAGCTGAGCTAGTAATGGCATCAGAGCACCATTACCAAGAACAAGATCCCTGCAACTTGGGGAGTCACCAGCAACATTGCCCAAGGCCCATACCGCCTAATCAAGAAACAGTAAGGGTAGAATTCAGTATATTTTCAAAGGCACAGAATAAGACTTACACTGGACAAATATGGTCAAGCTGGGAATACAAAAGAGCAAGTAATTAACTAAATGTATTTCAGGGAGGCGTTGAGAAATGTTTTGGTCAGAATACAAGGCATTTATGCTGCCTTGTCAAGCAAATTAGAAGACAGGTAGAGCTGTTTAAAGTTTATCTTGAAAACAAGAAAATATTGTTCAAAACACGCTTAAGTGACAAACAAAGTTTAGAAAAGATGAAGCAAGTGTCAACCTGCTCTCTGACATCATCACTTCCAGAACTAAGAAGCTGCACAAACATAGGAACAGCACCATGGTCAATAACAACTCGTGTATGCTCTGATGTTCCAGAAGCAACATTAGTCAAAGCCCAAGCAGCTTCAAACTGCACATGAAAACAAAGTCAACTCTTGTAAGATAAATAACAAACAAGTCATTTTTCTTGAAGAAAAAGAGGATTGGTGCAAGCAATCCCTACTTGTAGTTGGGGCAGATCATGCCTTCCAAGGAACTCCACAAACCGTGGGACTACACCTGCTTTAATTACATCATCTATTGGAGGACTGCGCTCTGCTCAGTGACGTGGAAAATAAGGAAAGACATGTCAGCATTCAGTAGGTGCATAGCTTCATAAATAATGCTATGTTCTGTATATAAGTCCTATACATACCAATGGATAGAAGCTTTCTAAACTGAGTAGTTGCTTCCAACTGTGAAGGAGGATCATCGGACCACACTCCTTGGACCATCACTGGAAGACTCTCCAACTGTCAAACAATACAACAATTAGACACAAAACATGCAATCTGTGATTGGATAGCATGAAAAAGGAAAACAGTAAGCTAAATTTAAATAGTTAATTTCTGATAAATGGGCAGATTTCTATATTGAGAAGAAAAAAGACAAATGATGACAAAATAAATTGATACATCAAACTAAAGGCTTGGAGAGGAGACATTTTCCAATGGCAGCAGAGGTCAACGAAGCATTAAAAAAGTTTTGAATATAAGAAGCTAAATTAGGAACATCTTGGAAAGATTAATGATGTGTCTAAAGCATTAAAAAGACACTCGTCTCGTGTAAGCCCAAATTGTGATAGCATTACATAATAATGAAACAAAAATAAACCCTAACTACATAAACACCATAATAGATTAACTTGTGATTCCAGTCTTAGCTACAAGCATTAACCAATTGTTGATCCCAGTGCAGGACCCCTCTCTTATCTACTTAAGAAAACTTTACAAAAAAAACCTGAGCTAAGTAGTTGAGTTGAGATCCATATTCTGATTAACTTGCCACTACGCCACATGTTCAATATTCTAATTTCAACACACCGAGACTAAACAAGCCCAACAATCAAATGCCATTTCCATCTCAGAAATCAAAACAAAATTAATATCAATTGAAGAACTAAATAAAGGGTGACATGCGTATCCTTCTTTGAGCAGCCACTTACTGACACAAAAGCAAAATCCCATCTCTCTTCTTAAGAATATCATCATTAATTACTTTATCTCACAAAAATTCTCACTTGAAAAAGGAACTCAAATAAGACCCAAGATTTATTTCCATAAAGATTCCAGCTTCAATTGAAAACCGGACCAAAACTCTAAATCATATCCTTTCCCCACAATTCTGTAAAAAACAAACAATACTTCTACTAATCTCGTCCATCAAAAACATTTAACAAGAGAAATGAGTCTCCTATTCACATTTGCAATAGAATTCTATGAACCACAAAGCACTATAGTGAACCAAAAAAAAAATCCCCTTTCTGAATAGATCTTTCAATTTATTAATTCATAAAATTCCCGAAAACTAAGCTAATTAATTATATACTCATTAAACACTAAAACCCATTTCAGATTTAAGTTTCTAACTTTACAAAAACCATCCAAAATCAGTATATATATAACCACAAACCAATCCCAATGAGCAAAAATCTCAAAAGTGTTATCATTATCCAATTTATATTACACATTAAACCCAGTGAACATGAAACTTTTACAATTTTAAAAGAAAAATAAAAAACCCACAAAACTAACAAAAATCAATTAAAGCAAAAAACAAAATGGGTATTTCAAAAAGTACCTTTTTCTCGATATTGGCAGCATGTTGAGCAGCATCAAGCAAAGGCTGACTTTGAGACTGAAACAAAAGACCTTCTCTTCTTTTCTTCAAAAGATTATCTTCTCTTTTATTCTTTCTGATCTCCACTAAATTGTCCTCTCTCCTCCTCCTTGCTTCATCTGCATCCACTCCCGTCTTGTATGACTTCTTCCTCACCTCTGTTCGTGTACCAGGTCGCAGCGACATTGTTGTTTTTACAAGTTTTAGGGTAAAAGAAAGAGTGATGTTCTCTGTTCGACGAAATGTCTCAATGAGAGAAGCAAGAAAGAGAGAGAGTCAAAATCAGTGACTGTGTTTGCGTCTTTTCGTTTTGAAACTACAATGGTGTTTGGCTATGGAATTTGGAGCTTGTTTTGCTTTTGGTTTCTTGGGCTCTAGTAACTATTTAGTGTCCATTATTGTGGTTTTTTGAAGCTTTGGTCCATGCTTTTTGAAAAAGAATAGGCTGTACTAAAGCCCAAGACATTGGTCTGATTAGTCATTGCCTTTTTTCTTCTTAAAGTTTCATTTCCATTAAAATTGAAAAACCCAAGAAGATTTACTTCATAGTTAAGGAAGTTTTAAAAAATTACTTAAATTGTTATTTTTTAAATTATTATTATCATGAATACATTAGTTTAACTCACTTGAAAAAAAAAAAAAATAGCATGCAGCTAATTAATGTTCTAACAATTGGATGCATGAACCCTCAGGTTCATCCAAATCATCTCAACATCTATACCTAATTATCGAATCAAAGGAAAATCCAAATCCAGAATATTTATCAACAGGAGGAAAAAAAAATCAAATTCAAAATTTGGACCACCTCCTCATCGGTTAAACCCAAAAGATCAAATATAAAATAGAATTTAACTTGCAGAGCTTCTTCATATGCCTAAAATTGTCCTTATCTGATCTGGAGGGTGTCTTGCCAGTGATTTGGGCTCTGCATAGCCATTCTTGGGATCCATTATAGCGCTGTAAATAAGCTCATAAGCTTCAGCAAGAGACTGAGCCACCTGGATACCAGCTTCAGAACGCAACTTCGGAACCTGCATCTGCTCAAACTCAGGAAGGGAACTCTCACTCCCTAAAACAATCCCAAAGTATGCCCTCAAACATTCTGAAAGGGACACCGGAGATGTGTCTTCGATTTCCACCAGCGGGGCACCAGCTGCTGTACTGCCCTCCTCCCTGTTCAGTGACTTCTGGAAGTAGTGCATCTTTTGCAACAAGCCACATCTACTTAGAATGGCCTCAACTTCCTTTTCCACAAGTGAGTGCATGTGATTGTCTATCATTGCTCCCAGTTTCTTTACGTAGCCAGCTGCAACCTCGTGTCTGTCTAGCGGTTGTTGGATGGCGCATAAACAATTGATGAGGAATATTTTGGAAGGGGTTTCACTATTCTGCACGGATTCATGAATCCATGATATTAGAAATTAGGATGCAAAAGCTATTTTGAACAATACAACACAATTGAAACCCATACAGAGTACCAAATCTTTTATTATCCTCCATCACCCTTTCAAGCTCTTTTGGGGCATAAGATGTTCATCATAAAAAAGACCAGGTGTAATTCATGAATTCAAAGCATGAGCAGGATTATAATTGCCTAATTCTTTGTAATCAGCACAACAATAACCATGAGATATGGTATTGAATGCTCAGAATTTATAAAGAATGCATGGACAATAGAGACAGTGAGGCATATGGTCAGGTCATTAAGACAATGGATCCATATACATCTTAATATATATATATAAAGGGATAATGCTCAATCCTGACATGCTATAACTGAATACTAAGTTGGTAATAGTTCAGTTTATGTTCTTAGCGTTCCTTAATGCTGAACAAAAGTATGTTGTGACCTGGAAATTTTGTCATAACAAATATTCAAAGGTAGCCAATTTTAATGGTCCTATATGCCAGCCCAATGCACCAGTATACAAAATCAGGGGAATATTTGTACGTATCAAGCCTTCGACCATAAAATGGCTCGAAATGTCCATAAAAGCATACCACATACCCACTCAGAAGTGTGACAGAAGAGAAGTGAAACTTTAGGACTGAAAAAAGGAAATGTTTGAACTCCGACAACAAGAAATGCATGGAGAAAATATTGAACAGGTAAAACCTTAGACGATGTCGCAGAGCTGCTATTTGACAAGAGAGCATCGACTGATGATTTATTAATTTGGCCTGAGTCAGAACTCGTTCTTCTTCTTGATGCATAGCCAACACCCTTGGACTTGTGTGCCTCTGCAGCTTGCTCACACATCTGCAATGATTGAAAGAAATTAGATGGAAATCATACATAACATGTTGCCCAAAAAACTTGATGGACTATAAATTCTTAACAGAGAAGAACTAGTTCTACAATAGAAGCAATGCTAGTATGTTTGAAAAAACATCAACTCAGTTTCATTGTGCCGAAAGTAATTCATAACAAACTCAGAACATAAATCATCAGGAGTTACAATGTAAGACCAATTGCCATTCTCTGTTTCAAACGCAATCACAGATGTTTGCTCCAGCACAACTTTACATCGCATGGCTTACATTAGAACCTAAGTATCTTTGAATGTAGATAAATTTCCAAACTCCACACGCAGTGATTGTTACAGGTCACCATGCACAATTCAATTTTAACGTTAAAGTTATTCAGCATATCCTCCAAGTTTAATACAATTTGTCCACTTATTCTATTTCATGCTGAAATTATGCAACCAAGAGCATGTCCGCCAAGAATAATGCTATTCCACGACTAACATCAAAGGCAAGCACACCTGAATGATAGGGTCAAGTATAGCAGAGATCACCGGATCAAAATCAGGCTTCTTCCCTGAAGCAGGAAACATCATGCTGTTATGGGTCTCAATTATTTCAAGCAAAACTGAGACTCCTTCCCTCACTGATTGTGGAGGGGAAAGATCAACAGCAACAAGAGGAGGATATCGCAAAAGCTTCTCTCCTCGACTTTTCAGAATGTCGAAAAATGTTTTCTGAGCAGCATCCCTTAGTGCCCAAAGTGTATTACAGAGAACTGTATCTGTCCCAAGTAGATCAGAGATCTGAGGTTCAGCAGAGGCTACAGTTAGGGTCACCAAAAAGGAGAAACAAAAAAGTGGGGTGCAGGAAACAAAGATGAGGTAAACTAACAGTGTAGCTGTAAAACTCCAGTGTATTACTGAGTTTACATGCAATGATGAGACTAGGTTGTGACTGCAAAACTTGTTCAACTCTAACTTTAAATGGCCGGCAAACTCCTTCGAAAATTCTATCCAGAACAAAGGTTAGGTCAGATTCTGTCTTTCCTGTGCCATTCTCCAAACTCTTGGAGAATTGGTTGATGGTCAATCCAGTATCTACGACCGCATCTGGGTCAAGTAGGACAAGAACAAGTTCTCGTTCAGATGCCAATGCCTGCACGGGAAATGAATTGATACAAAATTATTAAAAAATGAAACTGAAATTAATATGTGCACAGAACTCAGCTAAAGCAGAAAAGCAGAAGTAAAACACAATCAGAGAGGACTCCAAGTCATACCTGATGTAACCATCCTAGCATGTCACCTACATATCTTAATGGATCATGAGCATGAACCTCAATAGGTCTTGGCATTCCACCAGGTCCTCCACGTGTAAGAGCGCTTATAAATCTTCTAAACAATGCATTATGTCTCATATTTGCTACCTGTGTAAATAATTATGAAAAATGAGAAGAAAAAAATAGCATTTGACCATTAAGCTTTTCGTCATTAAGCGCTGCCACATGAGAATCACCTCTTCTGCACAGTACTTAAAAAGAACAGGCCTTTCCTTGAGGCAACGGACAGCTGTTTTCAAAAGCTCACCAACTTCAGGATTATCAGTGTCACCCAATTTCCTACACTCTGCCTGAACCCACCTACATAATTATATATATACATAAAGGAACGACATCTTTTAAATTAAGCCATACAAGACAGGAAATGTTTGAAGAAATGAGAAAACAAAGAAACAGAAAGCATGCATTCCTCAAATTAAAATGAAACAAGCGGTTATAAATAAAATGAGGGCTGGTGGGTTTACCTGCAAAGGCGCTCATAGGCTCCTTCTTGGTAGACAGCCATCATATCCATGAGCTCCAAACCAGCACGCTGATGGTGTGTACGCAGCAGGACCTTGCAGTTGGCGTGGATTTGTTGCACATGGGAAAGAGCCTTGAAGAAGTTATCATTGAGGTCCTCATTCCGAAGAGCATTGATCTCTTGGTTAGAGAGCTGATAATCATGAAGGAAGCAGGAGACAATGTCTTGTCTCTGAGTGGTGATTTCGAGTTCCTCTTTGAGCCTCTCTGTGGTGCTGATAATATCACCCGTGCTTGCACTACAACTGCTCAAAGCCTTTGCAATGCTGACAAGAAAGGATTTTTTTTACATTGAAAACTAAATTTAAATAATAAATCAATAGATGAAGAAAGGATAGAAAATTACTTGTTGCAGCATTCAGCTAGGGCATTAACCTCCTCCTCAACACGATCCAAAGCCTAATAATAATAAAATTCAATTCCTAAGAGAATTAAATAGAAATAGAAGAATGAATAGAAGGATTCGGAGTTTTAATGTATAATTTACTTGCTGGGCAGTGTGGGAGGCTCGAACAAATTCTTGATTGAGGTGGAGAGAGCGATCCTCGATGGTGGATCTGAGGTTGCGTCGTGACTGAGGGGTGTTTTCGTTGTAGAAAGTGGACAGAGTATTGAGGGAAGCCACCAGATCCGGACTGTCTGTCCGACATTCCAGCACCTTCTTCAGCTTCCGAGAAAGTCCTGGAGCCAATCCCATTGGCGTTGCCATTTTCCTAATTTTTGCTATAGATGAAATTGACCGCATAGATATATAGCTTCAATTTGTTCAAAAAAAAAAACAAAAAAACAAAAAACAAAAACAAACGACAGAGACATTTGGAGCAATAACAAATACAAGTTATCTTTGTCTCTAACTTTGAAGGAAATATACAACATTGGGTAAGTAGGTAGGTAATGAATTGTTGCTATTCTAATTAAAAACATATTAAAAAACATGTATGGCACTGTAAATTAAGGCACCAATTCTAGAAAATTGAATTAATCATGTAAAAAAATTGAGTTAGAATCATTTTTGTTTAATTTTCTTGTTGCAGTATTATTCTAAAAAAGAAGAACGGAGAGTACAGGAAGATCTCATGAAAGGTAATAAAGGTTGTTAAAGCAACAATTATTGGAACAAGTGAGTGAGTTAAAGAGTGTTGAGAGGATTAAAGTCACCAAAGACTGAACCAAAAGACAAAAGAAACAAAATATTTCTCAAAACATACATATATGAGAGGATTAAAGTCAAACAATTATTGCTAAATGAAAATTGGAATTAATGTCTGCTAAATGGATGAGATTTGTTGATAATGAAAAGGTTTTAAACAAAAAACGGAAGTGATGTTGCAGTATTCATGGGGTTAATTTAGTATGAAAAGATTGCAGCTTTTGATTCCCAACCAAATAAAAGAATCAGTAAGCTGCTTCCAATGCAATGCTGTAGAAATGATGACGGAAATCTAAATCTATAGACGAGGAAATATTATAAGAAAAGGCAACAAACAATACATTTTCTTAGTTACAGTTAGGAGTTAGCCTCAAGTGATCGATCACTCATCGTTGAGAGATTGGGATTGGGATTGACATTGATTATTATTATTATTATCATGATAGTAGCAGTAAAATCAGTCAATCAAATCACAGTGCTCAAAACCTAGAACATTAAAGAAAGACTAATATTTTTCTGCAAAAATGAAGGAAGGTTACCTTGATGGAGAGAAGAAAGAAACCTTCTTCTTCCTGTTGGGTTTCCAATTTCAGATCCAATCCAATCAAGTTGATGAAAAGACGAGATCGCCTGAAGAAAGAAAGAAAGGACAACTATAACTCTCTCTCTCTTGGTGTTTACATGATATACCCCTCTAGTCTCCCTTTTTTATATTTTGGACCCCACTCCTCAGCTTCTGTGCTGTCTCTGACAACACCTTTGCTCTGAAACTGTTCGATTCAATTCCCCAACCAGATGCTTTTCTTTACAACTCCATCCTCAGAGGATTCCTTCATTCCCAATTACTGCCCGCTAAGTTCATCCTTCTTTTCTACTCTCACATGTTGCGAAACTCGTTTTATCCAACAGCTTCACTTTCCCTTCTGTTCTCAGAGCCTCCAGCAACATCCAGCACGGAAGCAAATCCATGCCCACCTTTTCAAATTCGGTTTTGGAGCTCATAAGGTCTGTCTCAACAGTTTGATTCATATGTATGTCACCTTTCAAGCATTGGAGGAAGCCAGGAGGGTCTTCCATACCAGACCTCACCCTGTTTCTGTCTCCTGGACTAGTTTGATTCCTGGGTATTAAAGGTGGAGATTAATTGATGAGGCTTTTACCATCTTCCAACTCATGCCTGAGAAAAATTCTGCTTCTTGGAATGCCATGATGGCGGCTTATGTTCAGACCAACCACTTCCATGAAGCGTTTACTTTGTTTGATAGGATGAAAGCAGAGAATAATGTATAAATTGGATCCGGTTTCAATTGACAATAATAATAAGTTAGCTACGTATTTGTCTGAAATTTATCTAACCTGCATTTGAAAGATATGGACTCGAATTTCTCGTCATAAAAGTCAAAAAAAAAATCGAGGACATTAGCACTCAAATGTGTTTGCATAAAACAACAGAATTTTTTTCCTGCTTCGAGCAAGCCTTTCGATCGACTTTGCTTTCAACTTGAGAAAGAAAACTCATAAGAGAGATTACATCACATGGAAAATGAGAAGAAGAGTGCTTGATAGTATTGGAAAGCTGCATGCATGTCTGCTGATAAAAGCAAATCGGATAAGAATAATGAAAGAACAATAAAGAACATATTGGAAGATTCGTTCTCTCTGTTAAAGAAAAAGATCTGCATGCAGAGAGTTTCATGCAAGGATAAACATTCCTATCACTTTCTTAAAGCCTGCACAGAAACATGCTGGAAACATCTAAACTTGCAAGGCAAATAAAGGAAAAGGATAAGGAAAAGCACAATGAGCAAATGATTTTTTTTTTTTTAGGTAAACTTGGTTTCTGATAGACTAAATTCACAAACCATTACAATTTACATAATCCCACTTCATTGTGAGTAGAATATATGACTTTTAAGTCCTATAATTATTATAAAAAGCAGTGTAAAGTAGTAAGGAAGTAGCATTCTCTTCAAATGCACTATGAGTTTGAATATTGCTAGCCTTTTCTTCAGTAAAGATAGCTTTGGCAAATCTAGCTAGCTTGTTGCAACTTGCCAGATTTTGATGGAAGAAAAGAAAACATGCATCAACAAAGAACTTATTTCAGTACTGCAGCCTGTAAAGGAACCTTTCAGGCCCTACAAGTGGTTAGCTAGCCATCATCTTTTTTGTTTTGGAAAAGAATAGCCATCGATCTGTTTCTTCATTTAGTAGTAAAGAGGATTCCGGTACACGATGAACACATGCAACAGCCTAAAGTTTGATACCTTGCGTGTACAAGGCACTTCCTTAGCTTGCTTGTTGAAAATTAAATTCGATTTTCCAATGTGTTTCACGTCTTATCTTCTTATAAAATGAGGCATGCAGTTCCTTCTTTTCGTAGAGCAACAATGTCCATTCTTTTTACCAACTTACCAAAAATTTTCTGCCCTTAATTTCCTAAAACAGTTCAAGTCTTTTGAAACCATGGCCAATATTCCTATCGGGGAAGTGCTCACCTTCCTGTGGAATTTGATCAAAGAACCTGTGGATTATATTGGTTATGAACAAAATCTTCGCACCTTGGAAATGAAGATGGATGAGTTGGTGCATCTGAAGACCGACCTGACAGGGAAGGTGCAAATGGCCGAGGCGCACGGCATGCTACATCAAGTGACAGGGTGGGTTTCAAGGGTTGAAGGTATGAAAACTGAAGTTGATGAATTGACAGATCAAGCCTCACAAGAGATTCAGAAGAACTGCTTTGGAACCTGCTGTCCCAAGAATTGCTGGTCCAGATACAAGATAGGGAAGAAAATTGATGAGAAGCTGAGAGTTGTGATTGATCAGTATACCAAAGGAGAAGGGTACTTCAACTCGGTGCCTCCTCCTGTGGAATCATTTGAAAAGGTTATGAGTTGCCTATGTGAAAGAGAGAAGTCGACTATTGGCATATATGGACCAGGAGGTGTAGGCAAGACTGCTCTCTTGACTCAAGTCGGCAACAGCTTGCTCAATTCACGGCTCCAATTCGATTTCGTTATATGGGTAGTGGCATCTCAGGATCCTGACGGTGAAAGAATCCAAGGTGACATTGGTAAGGAAATAGGATTTCTTGAAGATAGATGGAAGGGTAAAAGTTTTCAAGAGAAAGCTGTGGAGGTCTCTGATGTTCTGAGCCAAAAGAAGTTCGTGTTGCTGCTGGATGATTTATGGAAGCCAGTTGATCTAGCTGAAGTGGGAGTTCCTTCCAGAGAAAATGGCTCCAAGCTAGTATTCTCCACTCGTTCAGAGGAGTTGTGCAATGCCATGGGAGCGGAAGAGAAAATACGAGTGGGTGGTTTGACATGGGAGAAAGCTTGGAAGTTGTTTCAAGAGAAGGTCGGGGAAGACACGCTTAACATTCATCCGGACATCCCTAAGCTAGCAGAAACTATTGCCAAAATGTGCAACGGTCTGCCACTTGCAATTATAACTGTTGGCCGGGCGATGGCTTTCAGAAAGACACTCCCTGAATGGCACCGTTCGATCGAGGCCTTAAGCAAGGCCACCGCAGAATTTTCAGGTACCTCGCATCAGGACTTAGCGCTGCTGAAGTTTGGTTATGATAGTCTTCGCAGTGACAAGGTTAGATCTTGTTTCTTGTATTGTGCTTTGTTCCCAGAAGATTTTCGCATAAATAAGTCATACCTGATTGATTATTGGATTGGGGAGGGATTCTTGCGTGAATATAATGATGTACATGAGGCTCGAACTGAAGGTTACAACATCATTGACAATCTTACACAAGCTAGCTTGCTGGAAGATGAAGGTAGAGATGTGAAAATGCATGACATGCTTCGCGATATGGCTCTGTGGATAGCAAGTGATTTCCAGAAGGAGAAGCCTGAGCATTTGGTCGGGGCCGGGACTCAGTTACCTGAAGCACCAGAGGTTGGAAAATGGGAAGGGGTGAGAAGGGTGTCTCTGATGGTTAATCGCATTCAGAATCTATCAAAAGCACCTAGATGCAATGATCTGGTAACTTTGTTTCTCGGAAAAAATAATTTGAAGATGATTACTCATGCTTTCTTTCAACTCATGCCTTCTCTAAAAGTCCTAGACCTGTCCGAAAATAGAGAAATAACTGAATTGCCGTCAGGAATTTTGAAGTTAGTTTCACTGCAGTATCTCAATCTATCAAGGACAGGAATACGACAGCTGCCAGTCGAGCTGAAGAACTTGGTGAAGCTAAAATGTTTGAACTTGGAGCATACTTACGAACTTCGCACGATTCCGATAAAAGTGATATCTAACTTCTCAAGCTTGATAGTGTTGAGAATGATTCATTGCGCTTCTTCCGATAGAGTTGTCGGAGATGGTATTCAGACTGGCGGACCTGGATCCTTGGCAAAAGATTTGCAGTGCCTGAGGCATTTGAATCTGTTGACGATCACCATAAGAAGCGAGTTCTCTCTGCGAGAATTTGCAAGCTTCAACATGTTCCAGACCTCCACCCAAGCATTGTCCCTCCATCAGTTTCAGTACTCGAGGTCACTTGACATATCATTTCTAGAAGGTATGAACTGTCTAGATGACCTTGAATTCATTGATTGCAATAACTTGGAAGACCTGAAGATCGACAACTCATTGATCGCGACCGAACGAAGCTTCAACAGCCTCCGGCGAGTGTCTATTGTCAATTGCTCAAAATTGGAGGACTTGACATGGCTAACTCTTGCTCCAAACATTGAGTTTCTTATGATATCAAGATGTTCTAACATGGAGGAGATCATTCGACAGGAGAAATCGGGTCAAAAGAATCTCAAAGTGTTCGAAAAACTCGAAGTTCTTCGATTAGTTTCGCTACTGAAATTAAAGGTCATCTATCCTCATGCCCTGCCTTTTCCATCTCTGAAGGAAATCTTTGTTGATGGTTGCTCCAATCTGAAGAAGCTTCCACTTAACTCTAACAGTGCAAGTGGACATAGAATTGTCATCCAGGGGTGGGAAGATTGGTGGAAAAGGCTAGAATGGGAGGATGAAGCTACTCAACATACTTTTCTTCACTCTTTCAAAGGCTGCTTGTACTAATTGTAAGTTTGTAAAAGTCTAAGAAATGTTCATTTTTTGTTCATCAGCTTTGTTTCCTTTTCATTACAACTTATTGATCAGCAAACTTTTTTCATAGTGATTTTTTTTGCTTCGGATCAAGTTTCGCACACATCAAGACTATTTCCTTTTTGGACGTGAATAAGGAACACTCCCCAACGCACAGCTTCGAATATTTTGAGAATAAATTCAGCGTTGATCACAAGAATCAAATCCTAGACCTAACCTACAAATCAACACTTACTTATCAATAAACTACCGTCTTATGTTTTTATAGTGATTTTATATAATATTTAAATTGTGTACTAGAAATGAGTGACTTGTCAATTACTAAATTTTCATATCTCTAAATAAAAAAATGTCTGAAATGTATTTTTCTTCATGTTTAATGTTGAATACAGTTCTACACATCTCAGCTTTGTTTTTTGTTTTTTTCCCCCATATATGATTAATTTTTTATTTTGGTTCATGTATTCTTGATGACAATGGGACACTTATATTCTTTTTTTATTTAGTTGGTCCTTTTATTTTAGAAATTTCTTAGTATAGTCCTACCAGGCTACCACTCAACCTCTTTTCAATTTATAATCTATCGTTATGCTAGATCACATGTCAAGAATTAATGGTAAATTAGACAGAGAGACAATATAAAAAAAATCTTGAATAAAAGAACCAATTAAAAAAAGAAAAAGGGTCATATTAAAAAAGTATAAAAAATATAAGGACTAAATATATGATTAATTCATCATATATTTATGTCCTGATATGGTGTTGAAGAAAGAATGCCAAACGAAGTTCGAGTAATGCGTACTGGTCAACTCCATGGCTCTGTGTTTGTGCATGGATGCTTGTTGGACTGGTTTTAAAAAGTTAATAGCTAAATATATTTTTTTTATATAAATTTATATTTTCAATAGAGTTTATTTTATTTTTAAATATATATTAAATTTTCAATCTAGTCTTTTGTAAAGATTTTCAAATCAAATTATCGAAATTATTCACGTAACTTGTATATGATTAATTTTTTTTCGAAATACACTTACAAGTCAATCAAATAAAAGACTTTTACATTAAAATTGTGTGATTGATTCAGTAATTCAGCCTGAAATTTTTGTTAGAAAAATAAATTTGACACTTAATGTATATTTAAAGATAAAATTAGTTTAATTAAAAATATAAAAATAATTAAAAAATTATTTTATTATATAAGAATAAATTGAGCTATTAACCGAGTTTAAATGCTAAAGTGTTATTTTAGTTTTCTACGCTACAATTATTTTTTCTTTTCTTTTCATAAGTTACAAAACTTTTTTTGGTTTCTCTTTTTTTCTTTGAACCAAGAAAAAATTTCATGGACCAAACCTAGCTTTTGGATTGTTAGCACGAAGGTTTGAAGACTTGAACCAGAAGCATGGAATGCAAGCTTTTCAAAATTAAACTAACCTGATTAATTGTTTAGGAGTTAATAAGAATACGATTTTAGAATCCGATTTATATTGACTGTGTATAGCCTTTTACTATTCAAGTTATTATGTTAGTCAAAGCATCTAGATAGATTCTTAACGATTTGCACATGGGTTAGCAAACTAGAAATAGATGATTAAGATATAGAGAGTTATTATTGTAATTTATAAAGATAATAAAAAAGTAATTAAGCTGAATGGATGTAAGAAGCGAAAAATATGATAAACAAGCCGACAATGCTATTAAAATACAAATCAAGATAATAGATAAGTTGATTGTAAAAATTCAAAACGCAAGTCAGAATAGTTATATTATAAAATACTCTTTTAAATTTGAATAAAAACAAATATCTTTCTGAATTTATCCCTTAAAATCCTGATTTTATCTCATAAACAATATGATTTTTTTTTTAATTTATCCCTTGGATTTCATTGAAAATTTTACAAAAAAAAAAAAAAAAAAAAAAAAAAAAACCCTTAAAATCCTCTCTTTTCTATATACTAAACATGTTTTTCTATGTTAGTGGAGAAAATGATAGAAATTGGAAGGATTTTTATGAAATTTTCCATCGATTTCTCAAAAAAAAAAACCTAACGAAAGAGAGAAATTCAAAAACTATATTTGTGAAAGGATAAATCAAAGTTTTTTTTTAGTTATAAAGGGATATTTTAAAGGCCAGCTCATAGGTTTAGCAACTTGTTGTGACATTTGTGGCAAGACTTTAATGTGGGTAGTTCGTAATAAAGGGATGATAATATACTCGATGCATTTATGTCTCTCCTTAAGCAACTGTTCATAGAATAATCTGCAAGCAATTGTTCATTGATGTCCAGATGCGGACATTTCAATGACATGAAATTTCAAAAAAATAAAATAAAAATAAAAATTATCAACCACATCAGAAATTAATCCTTTATAAGTGAGGTGGCGTTTGTTTTGTGCATGAGACACACGTTACGATATTTGATAAGTAATAATGTAGAACGAGAATGGTTGGGATGGTGATGGTAGCCACGAACATTATAAAACCTTTTTTTTTTTTTTATTTCATTAAAATGACCCTCTTGTTAAGTTGCAAAAACTAACTACGTACAATAGGATCATTTTAGTGATTTTCAACGAAAGGTGAGTGAAGACTATTGAAATTAAAAAAGAAGAAGACAATTTTACATGTTTATTTTTTATTTTTTTGCCTTCCACGTTTTTTATACACCAATAATAGAGAAGTTAGTTTTTTATCTTTTTTTATTGCACGTAATACTTGCCTCAGTTATCTTCTTATAAAATAAGATTAAAAAAAAAAGAAGCATTTTTCTATACAAAATAGCATCTTAATATTCACCTTCCTACTTCGCCATAGATATGTAACTTCTTTTTAAAATGAAGAGTCATTGGAAATATGGCCGTCAAATTTGAATTGGATTATAACAGATTAAAATTTGATTTGTTTAGTAAAACGAATAAGGTTGAATCTTATAAATTTATATCGAGTTTTAAAATATAAAATTGGATTCGGATTTTAATAAATTCGAATCGAATTTAGAGTTCCATCAGATTTTTCATTTGATTTTTATAGAAAACTTATGATTGTTATGCTTCATACATTATTCAAATATAAAATATATTTCAATCACTATATGCATAATAAAATATATTATGATAATATTTTATTTATCGATTTTGTAAAAAATTTAAAACATCACACAATTCAAAAATATAAAATCAAATAATCTTAATAATAAATATCTTGTCCACATGGCAGTAAGAATAGAATGAGATAAATATAATAATACCAAGTTTTGAAAATGTATATGAATCAATTTATAATTTTTTTTCACGAAATTGAATTCAGAAAATAACAAAAAATTTACATGTGATTTTTTTGAAAATTTAATTATCACCGTTGAAGAGTATGCGTCATTTGAACTTTATAATAAATAAATTAAATTTCAATCTAGTTTCGTATTTATATATTTTTTTCATATATGAATTTTTACTATTTTACAAAAAATATTTATTATAAAAATATTATTTTTAAATTCAGATCAGATTATTATTAGATCAAATTAAGATATATTCGAATTTAATTTATTTAACAAAAGAATTAAAGGACTCGGATAAAAAATATTATTTACTAAATTCATTTAATTATATCATATTCGAGTCGAATTCGATTAAGATTTGATCCATTTACAATCCTAATTGGGAATAATTGTGAATATTTTCTTCTTTTTTTTACTATTAAAGAAATTTATATTAGAATAACAATAGATGTAATTTTTCAAAAGATGGTGCATGATTCTTAATTGATCATGTTGAAAAAAATATTGGCTACATCACGTAGATAGTAGTGGCGATCCATGGAAATGATCGAATGCTAGTGATGGTAAAAATAACAGTAGTAGTAATGATGATTGAAATAACTAGAAGATATTATAAATGAATTATTGATCTATAAAAATATTATGAATTGGTACTGATTAGATTTTTACTCATGTAATATATTATTATATCATTTAATATTATGAATTGGTATAGATTAGATTTTTACTCATGTAAAATATTATTATATCATTATTCCTAAGAGCGAGCACAATTGAAAAACTGAACCAGACCGAACATAATTTCGGTTAGTTTGGTAATTCAATTTTCATTTCAACTCGGTTAAAAACCGAATAAATTGAAAACTTAACTTCTTTTTTCTTTTAATTTTTTTATTTTCCGAAAATTAAAAAAAATAAATTGAAAGATTTTATTTGAAAAAAATTGAAAATCAAACACCAAACCAATATATTTTTATTCTCATAATTCAATTTTTTCAAAAAATCTAATTAAAATCGAATAAACAAAAATCAAACCGAACGTGCTCCCTACTTCATCCAACGTGCTCCCTACTTACATCCAGCACATATCTCATATTAATTTACCTGTGGTATACAGTCTACAACAACCTTAATATCCCAACTTTTTTTTTATCTAATTAGAGGTAAAAGCAAAAAAAGAAGATAGATTTCATATATATGTGTGTGTATGTATGTATTTTATCAATTTTATTTAAAACTTTTGATTTATTTCGATTAACTTTGTATTTTGATTCTTGTTCTTATAACAATTAGAATTTTGCTTTTCCTAACATTTAAATCTCTGTTAACTATAACATGCACCGTATTTCTATTGTCGTCTTTCATTTCAAAGTCAAATATTTCTTTTTAATTGTCTTGTAGTATTTGGGGAAAAGCTGGCAACCATTAGAATCCATAATTTTTGTTTTCTTCTTGTAGGCAAAATTCAAAATTTGTTCCTTGATTAGGGTTTCAAACATTTCCCTCCAATGCAAAAATTCAAACTAACAGACATTTTTGTAGGAATGACAAAATGACTTGACCCGAAATCGCCGGGCCCGCCTCGTAATTTTTTTGGACGGGGATAGGATTTGCCTACCCTATCCCGTTTTGCCTCGTTAATAGTGATTTATAATTAAGTATGTGCTGGAATATGTTTTTTTATTATTTCTCTTTGAGTTCCAGTGATTTGATCTCTTGTTTAGGAAACAAAATTATGCAAATTGTATGTGCTCATTATAAAATCTGTCAAAACGGTGCAAAATAGGACGGACACAAACAATAAAACGAGACCTCGTTTGCCCTATGGGGATTCTTGTCCCCGTTTAGGACGGGGATGAGATAGCAAATTCTGCCCCGTTCGAGGCACGGGGCAAGGATGAGGAATTTTTGTCTCTTGTTAAGATTTGCAAGACAAACAATCACAATTATTCACATGATTGTATTTTACAAGTTTTTATTTTCAAAATGTTCTTATAAACAAGTCAAATAATCATGTAATTAATTTCAATAGTTTAACTTAAAAATCTTATCATAAAAACATATTACACGCTCAACATATATGTTTAAAAATAAAATTAATTTAATTAATAATATAAAAATATATTGAAAAATTATTTTATTATATAACAAGATAGGGAGGGAAAAAAAATTGTAAGGATTGTGAAACACATGAGTTATATTTCTTTATAAACTTCTTAGTTAATCACAAAAATGAAGATCAACAAAATTTGTGGGTCCAAAAAAACCAATCTCACGTAATCAAGACCGCATCTTAGCATCGCACCCTTAAATCACCATTATAACTATAAAAGCCCCACCCTCCACTACAACCTGCTAGAATGATACACACACCTACTCTCTTTTATAGAAAGAGAAATATCTCTACTCTAGACTTAGAGAGAGAGAGAGGGGAGGAGAGGTCAATCAAGACAAGAAAGCGATAATGTCGGGGAGGTGGTCCACGTCAACATTCCGGCAATGGCTAGGTGTCGACATAGCTTACGCCACTTCTTCTCTCTGGTCATCTTCAATCTCCGTCCTCCGGTGGCCGTCACAGTTAACATCGACAAGCCCATCAAGATGGTGGGTCCCACGACGGTTGTTGAGGTGGCCGGAGCTTGACTTCTCGATTTTGGACGATGTGGTTTGGAGCTTGGTCACTGCTTTTGAATCAGTAGCTCTTGTCTCCATGTTGGCTTTCTTCTTTCTCTTCTGTGGCTGCACCGTTTAGGCTAGAAGGAAAGTTCTTCCTAGTCCTGAAGAAGTTTCTAGAATGTTCTTGCTGGTGTTGCCGGAGAATGACGTCAGCTGGGGAGGAGTTTGGTGGCGGAGTTAACAATATTGTGGTTGTTGCTGTTGACTGGTTAAGGTTTGATTGTTAAGAGCTAGATGATGAGCACGTGAGTCTCGTGCGGTTTGGGGTTGATTTTTTTTTTTTTTCTGTTTTTTTAATAATTAATTAAGTGGCTTTTTTTGTTTTTTTTTTCAAGAATAGGGGATGGCCACGCTAGTGGTGGAGGGGTGATTTTGTAACTAAGGTGTTTGTTGTTATTAAAGAATGAAGAGCTTTAACTTTTTGACCCCTGGTAAAAAGGAAGCTTTTCCTTTTAATCCTTTTTGTTTTGCTATTGGCATTGTTGTTTTTGCCCTTCTTGTTCCTGGGACCTTTCTTCAGTTGGTAATGTTAATTATTAAATGGAGAGTAAATTATAAATTGGTCCCTCTAGTTTTGAACAATAAATTAATTAGTTCTTTTTTAAAAAAATTAATTATTTAATCTTTATATTTTATTTTTTTTGGTAGCATTACATTGTTGTTCTTTTTCAAATTAATTTGATTTTTTAATGTAAAAAATTGAAAATATATAAAAATAAGTAAAATATGGAAAGAGTTGATGGAATAAGATGAATTTTTATAAAATAAAATAAAATAATATTAAATTAAGTATGATTAAAGAGATTAAATAATTAATTTTTTTAAAAAATTATTTATTATTTATTATTTTTTACAAATAGAGAGACTAATTTATAAGTTACTATTTAAATAGAACATTTTGTACTTTTTTAATATATATATATAGCAAAATTACAATTTCAACTTTTAAGGAGTAAATTATAAATTTTTTATTTGAGAAATGAACTAATTATTTTTCAAAAACTAATTATAAAAATATTGATGAGTAAAAAAAAATAATATTAATATTAAATTAACATGATTATGATTAAAAAATTAGTTTTTAAAATAAAAAGATTAATTAATTAATTTTTAAAACTAGAGGGACTAATTTATAATTTACTTAACATGACCTTTAATATAAAAGCAGACATCTTTAAAACACACCATGTGTACCCATCATATCCATTGAGCTTCTTCAACTTTTCTAAACTTTAATTTATTCTGCCACATACTGATTCCACTTGTCAATTTATATCATCCAATCTATGGATTGAAAATTGTCTGCAATTTCCATCTACTCGTACCGACTCCCGTTCGTCAGGATTTCCACTTGTCTATTGAATGCATTGTTTTCCCTGCTATTTTAATTAGAACATAAAAAATCTTGGAGACCCTTTTTCTTTGCATAACTCTTCCAGAAGTTATATGCGAGCTCTCTGTATCAGAATTATCATGAGAAGACCATGACTTCTTCAGGGTTTTTCAAAAATCCCTACGACCCTTGATTATATCTATACTATGTCGTTTAATCCCCTTGTATATATATATATATATATATATATATATTCTCCATATTAATTAGAAACAGAAAAATATTGTCATGATTTTGTTAAAAGAGTTTTGTTGTAAATTAACACTTGTTTTAATTGAACCAAAATCTTTCAATTGAATTCAGTTCTTTTTTTTTTTTTTTTGGTATATATCGATTTAATAAATTGAATTCCATTTGAAATTCAAATCAATAACCTAAAAAGTATTCCAAATATGAGAATTGATTTAAACCTTTGAATTGAATTCCATTCAGAACATCACAAACAGTATGGAGACGTTGAAGAAATTGTTTTTAATTATTTTGATAAATTGTTTTGGCATATTAAGTCATGGCAATGTTTAAACTCGTCTAACTTTATATCGATTGATCTTATTGAATATCTTACTTTGATAAAATCAAATGGTATCTTCTTAATACAAATAGATTTAACCTTACGATTTTGTACTTAATTAGTTTTCCTAATAAAGTAAGATTCCAGTTCAGATAACTCTAGTTTCTTTAATTATTATATAATGGATAGGGTTACCATCATTGGTCTTAATAATAATAATAATAATAATAATAATAATAATAATAAAAAGTAGCTTACTGTCTCTATTAAATCTGTAAATTACATAGATATAATTAAGACCAATAAAATGCAAATCAATTTTATTTGGTTGTGTTAATTACATTGGACTGTGTTTGGGCTGATCCAGTTTTATAGTTTGATATGATAATAAACATGTACGGGATAGTAGAGTCCTGGTCCAATTACAGAAGCAGCAAGAAGTCCAGCCTAACCCATACAACCCATGTCCATCATGAGGATGATAATAATAATAATAAATCATAAAACAAAAGTCCTATAATAAAAAAAAAAAAAAAAGGGAAAAGCGACAGCTAGGGTAGTATGCATCAAATATAAAAATTTATTTTCAATTGACGTATAAATTGATTCAAATATATTATATATTCTCAGGGAAAAAAAAACAACAATGATTTTTAACTTTTATTTTGAGAGTTTTTATCAACTAAAAGTTAATTATTTCCATACATATATTTGAAACAATGAAAAAAAAAGTTTGAAGAGTTTTTATCCATTAAAAATAAGAAGTTGTTACCATAAACATAATTGAGGTAATGGAGGGAATTAAAAAAAATATTAAAGATATATTCAACGAGTTTCAAAATTTCATATAATAATTATTTTTTCGAATAATTCTTTTTAAATAACTATTGTAACCTCTTTATCAACCTCAAATTTATAAAAAAACATTTAATTGAAGAGTCAGTATTTTGGACAATAAACTCCACAATTTAAATCCAAGCATATTAGGAAAGAGAAAAGAAAAATAATTTTGTAAATAAGGTAGAATTTAAAATTTAATTCATAAATTATTGAATTAGCAGAAAAACTAGTATTTTGTTGGCAATAATAGAATTAATTGATGGGCCACTTTTAGTGTTTGTGTAGCTCCATCCTCATCTTTGTCATTTAACCATCATCTAATTAGAATCACAGTCTAAAAACTATATATATGTCCAAGAAATTGATAGTCATGGCATAGAATATGTGGAGGAAAAAAAAAGGTGTTAAAATTAGATAGTACTTATTATTATTACTATTATATTAATTATATGTATAATGAGTTTAGTTAAAGATCATTGTGCTATACCCATAAATATCCTACTCTCCTCTCATGATTTACGATCATGGAGCACATATCTTGTTGTGCCACCTTAGCAAAATAATAATAATAATAATAATAATAATAGTAAATTAATGTTTTAGAGCTTAGAATGCATTTTCAATTAATTAATCTGAATTTGACATGATAGCTATGAATATTTTAAGTTTGAAAGAGTGTTGTGGCTTGAGGAAGTGCCTTGCAAGATTTTTTGTGACTTTGCTTCAAACTCATTCATATGAATTATTAGGACACAATACAGTGAAAGAAATATAACATTTAAGTCTTTTTTAATTTCATTAAAAATATTATTTCCTCGAATGTATAATATTTTATCGATTAAATACAAAATATACTAGTTTGAAAAAAAAAAAAAAAAAAAAACTCATTTTGATAGAGTCAAATAGTAGCTCACTTTCTCTTGTAAATCTGTAAATTGCATAGATTTAATGAGGTTGGACTGTGTTTGGGCTGATAATTAACATGTACAGGATGGTAGAGTGCTGGTCCAAGCATGGCTAGCCCATTACACAAAGAGCAAGAAGTCCAGGCTAACCCATATAACCCATGTCCATTTTGTGGATAATAATAATATAACCCCCAAAAAAAAAAAAAAATCATAAAACAAAAGTCCTACTACAATTAAAAAAAGAGGGGAAAAAAAACCACCGCTAATGTAGCATGCATCAAATATAAAACTTTATTTTTGATTCACGTATAAATTAATTCAAATATATTATATATTTTCAAAAAAAAAATAATAATAATAACAATGAACTTTAATAAGCAAATTGACACAATAAGTTATTTGTCTCCACATAATTTTTTTTATTTAATAAAAAAAATATTTTTAAATTAGTTTTTATATCAATCAACATTAAATTTCTCTTAAATTAATTTTAAAGGAGTATTTTTTATTTTAATCTGGTGCGTTCAGAAAAATATAAGAAATTTCTCTAGATATTGACTCTAAAGTTTGAATTTAAAATCAAATCTTTTTGTGTAGCAATCCTTTTTATATAATTTTGGCCATGTAACGGTTTGCTTTTTTATTTTTTTCAGAACAGTATATATGCCTGAAAGGTTTGTAACGTTTTGGATGCTTTTTACATTTTTGTCAAAACCATATGCAGTACTGTTAAAAAACCATTTACTCAACCAAGATTATAACTGCCATGGAATTTTTCAAACTGTATATATATAATAGCCACATGAACGAAATCAATATAGTTTCAAGAATTTATATGTAACAACCAATTTAATAATTAACATAATTTTAAATTAGGTAAACATACTCATTTATCTTTATATAATGCCTAATGTCTCTTATTTGTTCTTAAGTTTCTAATTACATCTCATTTGTTTTTGAATGTGTTTGAAATATTTAATCTGTCTTTAAAATCTAATTTTTCAGCTAAATAATTTTTTTTTTGACAGAAATATTCTGATTAAAGTGAAAAAAAAACTCTAAAGACTTAAAAAATAGAACATTTTAGTCATGTGACTTTAATTTTTTTTTTTTTTTTGCATTTTAGTAAAAGATATTTCGATTAAAAAATTTATGATCGAAAAGACAGATTAAACATTTTAAAAAATTTCAAAAAAATATGTGATGCAATTGAAAATCTAGAAACAGATGTGAGACATTAGGTATTATATAAGGATAAATAGATACGTTTACCTTTCAAAAATTTTCAATATTTACAAAACACTCCAACAGCCTTTTTCTTTTTCTTTATCTTTTTTTTTTTTAGTGGTAATGCACATTTTATGAAATAGAAATCTGCCATAAATCATGTAAAAGGCATGCTTTGTATATATTAGTAAATCATGTAATACAAGATTTACACTGCCCGAACCTTTAATTATTATTATCGTGTCTATTGCATTTTTATTTGGAGAGTTTATATCAATTAAACATGGGGTTGTTTCCATAAACATATTTAAGGTAATGGAGGAAATTAAAAAAATACTTTAAATATATTTAAGTTGTTACTAAATTTACTATCAAAATTATTATTTCTATTTCTTTTCTTTACATAACTATTATTTCCTCTCCATCCACGTCACAAATATAAATTAATCATGTAGATACAGGTATATTCGGAAATAATAAATAAATAATCATGTAGAATTCAAAATTTCATATCTAGTTTATTGAATTAGTTAGCGAAAAACTAGAATTTTATAGGCAAGACAAGAATTAATATTGACTAACCTGCTTTTAGTGTCTGGGCAGCGGCATTCTCATTTATATCGCAAAATCATTTATAGTTCTTAACCATTAGCTCGGTAGAATTACAGTGAGAAATTTATGTATCACAAAACAGAATAGCCATGGCATTGAATCTGTCAAGAAAAAAAGTGGTAATAATAAATGATATTTTATTGTTGTTATTATTATATCATGTATACTAAATTTAGTAGTTTTTTTCTCACATTAATGTAATTTCAAATCTTATTTCTAATAATCAAGTATTTTTAATCTTATTTGTGATCAAAATAATACATTTTATGACATGTAAGATCCAGATGAAAAATCCATGTCATTTTTTTTTCGAAATAATATCCATGTCATGTGAAAAATAATTAAGAAATCAATAAAACCTCTTTCTCTACATCATAATTCCCTAATCTAAATTTTGAAAAGAGAACATTTTTGGTGCTATAAAATTTAAACCTCAATCCAAAATTATAAAAACTCTAGAGGTTATAAACTTTAATAAAATGAATACTTTTTTTTTCTTCCATTTCTTGATGTTATATAACTTCTCTGTCTTTTATTAAAAAAAATAAAAAATCTTCATACATTCAACACTGGTTAATTGATAGATTTACATTAACATTATAATGAATTACCTAAAGCAATATTAATAAGTCAGAATTCTTGAAGTTAAAAAAAAAATCTAATAACTCGAAATTTGACAAGAACCCTAACTATATATGGAGAGAGAGGGCAAAAGAGAAAGAGAAGCAGAAAGTATTGGGACAAAAAATAATTTAATGACAGTATTTATCTTGTTATCTAGAAAGATGGATTGATTTGTTAATGGAACAGAAAAATAATTTAATGATGATGTTTATTTTACTAGCTAGTTAGAAAGATAGATTGATTCTTAGAAAGAGATTTACGGTATATAAATAAAAAAGTATTTTATAATTGTTTGAAATAGATTTATTTTTTATAATTGTTTGAAATAGATTTATTTTTTCGTAAAATGCAGAAAAATAATTAAGATTTAAAGTGCCTCGTTTTTGTAAATAAGATTTTAAAGCACCTTAATTGCATAGATTTAATTAAAGGCCATAAAATACAAATCAATTTTATTTGGTTGTGTTGATAAGCTTGGACTGTGTTTGGGGCTAATCCAGTGTTATAGTTTGATATGATGATTAACATGTACAAGACAGTGGGGTGCTGGTCCAAACATAGCTAGCCCATGACATTAAGAGCAAAACGACACAATCAATGGGTTAGCTGCCTCCACATAATTGTTTTATTTATTTATTCGATATTGGTAAAAATATTATTTTTTTATTTGGCGGTAAAAATATCATCGACAATTTTATATATTAATCGAAATTATTATTATTTTTAAATGACTTTAATAACACATCATTAGTATTGACATGATGCATCTAAAAATATTTAAGAAATTTCTTTAGTTTCTTCTTTGCCAATGTGAAATTAACATCATTTAATTCAAGCTAATTACTTCCTTTTTCTCATTTTCGTTTTACAATATAATTCGATGGAGAAATTTAATCGGAAACTACATGACACAAAATGGTTGGTTGGAAAAGGACATGCAAAATGATGAAATCTTTTTCGAAAGGTCAATGTGTGTCCTCTAATATACGTTTCATGAAACAGAGCTGAACCTTCCTTCAAAACTTCCAAAACCCCCTCTTTACTTGAAAATAACAAAGCAACTAAAAATTGTTGTCTTTGTTTATATATATATAGATATATATATATATTGTGAGACTCACGTTAAGTTGTATCTAATTGATGGAAACTTAATACAAAAACATAGTTTCTAATAAAAATAATTGAAAGAATATTCAACTCGAAATTAGAATTTGAGAAACTGATTTTTAAATAATTGAAACTTGAGGAGAGATTTGTTATATTTAATCTATAAACTATATAAGTTTAAGCCTTCTTTTTGTATCACAAATTCATTAAAATTCTAGGATAATGACCACTATATATATATATAGATATATATATAATTGAAGAAAGCATCCGAATTTGGAAATGAAAATGAAAAATAATTGCTTTGATTGCAAGTTTTCATAAGGGACAAACAGAGGCTGTGAATTTGCCTCTGAATGGAAACCATAATATTGTAGTATGTAAGTAAGCAAACACCAATTTATAATTTAGGTTCAGAGTTTTATCTTACTTTTGAGAATTTAGTTTTAGAATATCTAAATTTGTGGAACAATACTGTCTATTAGTCATGTCAAAAATAAAATAAAAAAATTAGTGTCAAAGTGTACAAAAGCTGGTTCATTATATCCTTGCTGTTGAACCTCAGAAAAAAAAAAAGAAATGGATTGACAACGTCAAAAATCGACTCATTCAAATGAAAGGTTCGTCACAAATCTAAGTCGCCCCCCCCCAATATTTTTCTTCACAATTGAAAAACCTGCCCTTTACATGTAAGATGCCAAATGAAAAGACACTTATACATAAATATAGATTTTTTGATTTCGAATATTTATGTGTACAAATTTTTTTTTAAATAATTACTATTGTTTTGTGCATCCGATAAAACAACGAGAGATTAATCTAATTTTTTAAATTTAATATATCCTGAAAAATAAAAAAAGAATATAAAATTATTTTTAGACATCATCCAAAATTTAAATTTTTGAGTTAAAATATTTATTTGACATGATATATAAGTTATTAAATGATTTTGAATTCGAATCTTACAATTTTAATTTTTTTATTAAAATTAAATAATTAAATATAAAAGAATGTTGAAGTTTAAAAAAACTTTACTTAAAGAAAGATTAAAAATTAAAAAGTTATATAAAACTATTTTTGAATCTCATCAAAACTTAAGCTTTGGATTGACATGTATCTCTAGCAACGCTAACCCTAATGAATCTTGTGAACGTGGAAATCAGCATTTAACCATGATGTTGGATCATTAAATTCGTTCATGAGTTGGCTTGTAAAATGGGGCCAGCTCAATCAGGACAACGCGTTTCAATACATTTGTCATGTTCATGACCATTCTAGAGATGGACCGCTTTTTGGCCATTTGTTTTGCCTAACTTCTGCAAGAAATATGGTAATATAGAGGCACTATAGATAATTGCTTACCTATAAACTTGTTTATCCAAGCAACAAAACGTTATGAAAGAACCCTTATCCTAACATGATTTTGACTTCCAAATTAAGGAACTCGTGAGGAGGCTTTTCAAACTTTAAGCGGTAAGAAAAGTGTTTTTATTCACTAGGTTAAGGATTCCATCTCATTTTCAAAAATCTTTTCTATTTTCTTTGTGTGACACTAGATATGAGCTATTATAGTGGATTTAAAGAATTTAATTTTTAAAATCGACTAAAGACTAAATATAATATTACATTGACATAATCTAAAAAGCAATAGACTTAATATCAATTCATGTAAAAGCTGACTTAAAAATACCTCAAATATATATATATAATCCGTCAAATAATTCATGAACGTAACTTAAGTATCATTTATGCTATTATTAGAGAGTCATATAAATCATATCTTAGATTTTTTCCTAAAAGCTTAAATTTTTTTATGAGAAGATCTTTTGACATAGTGTGAGAGACTTATGTAAGTTTCGAGTGAAAAATTTTAAATTTAAAGAGTTTTAATTTAAGAGAATATGTTAAAAAATCATGTAAATTATATCTTAGGTCTCACATAACAGCTTAAGTTTCTATATACGACATTCATTTTACAGTTATTTCCGGTAATGCCAAGTCTTCTCTTATTTCTCATGACTTAACATTCTTGCGTTATAAAACTCCTTTTCAATTCCAAACATAAAGTTACAAAAAAATGGCTAGAAAACTATTCAACTTAAAAGCTGATCTTTTCTTTTGGTTCAAAGCCCTGCTTACCGAACCATTCAACAATCTTTATCTCCACAGAACGGCTAGTTCCCATTCATCCTACTCAGAGTTTCAAAAATATCCTTCCCTTACCAATTATAAACAAGAATTACTTCGGGATGAAACTTTGATGTTTCATGTGGAGGGAGGCTTATCGAAATCATCTTCAGTATTCCCTTACTTCATGCTGGTAGCCTTTGAAGCAGGAAGTCCCTTGAGAGCTTTTATTCTTTTGCTTTTATACCCTTTTATTTGTTTGGTTGGTGAAGAATTGGGGCTCAAGATTATGGTTTTTGTAAGCTTTGTTGGAATCAAGGCAGATAGTTTTATAATTGGAAGAGCTGTCTTGCCTAAGTTCTTTTTAGAGGATGTTGGCTACGAAGGATTTGATATAGTGATGAGATGTGGGAGAAAAATAGGAGTGAGTGATTTGCCTAGAGTTATGGTTGATGGATATTTGAGACATTTCTTGGGAATTGAGGTTGTCGTTGGAAGAGAATTAAAGGTGGTTGGTGGATGTTTTGTTGGCTTAATGGAGGAAAAAAAGACAAGTGAGGTTGTTGTCGACAAGATTCTTAGGGAGGAACAAAAGGAACATGAAGTTATTGGCTTTGGCAGCCTCAACAAGTCTTTTGATCAGCACTTTCTGTCTCACTGCAAGGTTAGTACTCATCGATTGCTTCACAAATTTTCTCTTCTCTATGTTGTATCAAGTGCTATTTTTTTAACAAACTCAATCATGATTTTTTGTTTTTGGGATCAGGAAGTTTACTTGGTAAGTGAAGCTGAGAAAAAAACATGGCAAATCCTGCCGAGGAACAAATATCCAAAGCCATTGATCTTCCATGATGGAAGATTGGCTTTCAGGCCAACTCCACTAGCCACATTAGCTATGTTCATATGGTTTCCATTTGGATTCATTCTCTTCCTAATTAGAACCATTCTTGGCTTGCTATTACCTTACAAGTTATCTGTCCCCATTCTATCCCTAACAGGAATGAGAGGCATTACAGTCGTGAAACCAAAATCCTTTACTTCGGAACTTAACTCTGAAGAAAAGACAAAGGGCACACTCTATGTTTGCAACCACAGAAGTCTCTTTGATCCAATCTTAGCTAGATCACTTGCTGTCATGAAACCTCTCACCGCAGTTACATATAGTTTAAGCAGGGTTTGCGAACTAATTTCACCAATCAAGACCGTCCGATTAACGAGAAATAGAGAACAAGATTTCAACCTGATGGAAAAATTGTTGAGCGAAGGTGACCTTGTAATTTGTCCTGAAGGAACTACTTGTAGGGAGCCCTATCTACTCAGGTTTAGTCCCATGTTTGCAGAGCTAACTGATAGTATAGTTCCTATGGCCACTAATACTCAAGTTAGCATGTTTTATCCGACTACGGCAAGTGGTTTTAAATGCCTGGACCCTTTTTTCCTGCTGATGAATCCTATTGTAAATATCACTTTCAGAGTTCTCGAGAAGTTGCCAGAATCGTTAACATGTCGGCATGGAGGGAAATCAAAGTTTGAGGTTGCAAATCATGTGCAGGCACAGATTGCCAAGGCCCTGGATTTTGAATGCACTAGCTTGACAAGGAAAGACAAGTACATTTTCTTGGCAGGTAACGACGGAGTAGTTAGCTGATTAAGACCTCTTCTTGATATGTACCTTTTGTATGCTTTATGTTACCGAGTCTTTGGTCCAGGTTGTGCCAGAGGGATTGTACTTGAAGTATAACGTTTCAGATACTTGTAAGAATTTGGTTGGCTTTGAAAAACTCGAAACATTTATTTTTGTAGCCATTGAAGAGAATATGATAAATAAAAAGGCAATTAGAGTTTGAATCTTTATTATTATTATTATTACCATCAATTAGATTGAATCCAACACATGGTTTTACAGGTGATGATAGTAGTACGATAAAAACATAGCATCTTGTTAAAAAAAAATTAGGAGAATTCAAGAAAAGAATACTCTGCTACATTAAACTTTGAGCATTAAATTAGATTAAATTAACCAAAAAACTTTGTTCGGCTGGTTATTTATGGTAAGAAGTCCGTGTGGTTATTGTGTTTTTCGTTATACGGCGTTATCACTACATTATATACCTTAAGCTAGTGATATATTGTGTATTATTAGTGAAATAATGGTTATTTTACTATAATTTTTTTTAGAATCATTATTTTACTATTATGAACTAATTTTACTACTACCACACAATCTGATTGTTTTTATTATTCCGACATGATCATTATTTAACTACTATAACACAATTTGATCGTTTTTACTATTATAACATGATTGTAATTTTATTACGAAGACTATTTTTTTATAGTTATTTTACAAATAGATTGTTATTTAATTAATATGACCCGATAACTGTTATTTTACAAACAAATCGTTATTTTACTATATGACTAGTTTACAAACAAACCGTTATGTTAATATTTTGTTATTTTATTACTACTACATAATTTAATCGTTTTCACTAATATAACATGATTGTTATTTAACTACTATGACACAATCTGATCGTTGCTTTATTAATTAATATCAACTGAATTGCAACTTTTATTTCACTATTAATGGGATCCTTGATAACAACTATTGCCTTATTAGGAATATTGCTGGTATCACTATAATATAGAATAATGGTAAGTGGGAATCTCATATTCCTTGAAAAGGAAAGAAAGAAAAAAAGATGATAGATAAATTAAATAGAAGAGCTCAATTCAGAGCAATCTTAACATGATTATAAAGCTTTATTGACTACGTATTATCATCTTAATATATACCAAATAAAAATTAAAAAGTGAACATCATGAGCATTCATTCTCTAATTCTAAGTTCTTACATAAATAAGCATCTGCTGATCATGAAGAGAAGGCCTTCTTTGTCCTGATTTTTTGCTTTCATACCATCAAAAGAGTATCGGAACTCTCAACTTCTAATGAAAGATTTGCTGCATGCCGCCGCCGCCACAAAGCCTAAGAGCATGGTGGATTGTTGAGTGCTTTTGGATGTTGTAATCTGCTAGGGTTTTTCCTTCCTCTAATTGCTTTCCACAAAATATTAGACGTTGGTTCTCAGGAAGGATGCCTAATTCCTTCTCATGAAGCTTGGCTTTCAAGTTTTCGATTGTGTCGAAGCTTTCGACATCAAGAGTGATGGTTTTGCCTCTTAGGGTTCTTACGAATATCTGCATAGTTTTTTCAAGAAAAAAAGAAAAGAAAAGAAAGAGAGCTAGTTTTAGGTATTCTTATCAAGAAACAGAACATATATATATATATATATTGGTAGGGCAGATGGTTGATGAAGATAATTACAGTGAATTAATGTAGGAGTTAGCCGACTATAGGAAGTAGAGTTGCATCAGGAATCTGTATTGGAATGCTTTTCTTGATGGCTATAGGATTTATCACAATAATGGGAAAAAAAAAACTATATTGCTTATGTAAAATATATATTTAGTATTATTTTATAAATAATGAGGTATTTTCGAATCAATTTTCACAACAATATATCGAAATTAAATCTATTACGTTCTGGACTAGATTTGGTGATGCGCTAATCTAGAAAATATTGGACTTATTATGTTAAAAAAAGAAAAAAAAACCTGTAATTTTTTTGTAGAAATTTTTAAGGCTTTCACTTTCATTTCCTAAACTAATGCAAAACCATTTTTTTTTCCTGATTTTATAGACAAATACATCGATAATCCTATTTTTTTTGTAATTAAAGTTAACTAGTACTTATTTTGAAGTAAATTTATTATTATTTATTTTTTAGTGAAATATTTAGTTAATTGATCCCTTTAGTTTAAAAAACCTCTTACTGATCCTTGGCATTTTTCCCCCTCTTTTCATTCATGTCCTTTATTTCTAGTTGAATATCCAATCCTACATATACAACAAACAAAACCAAAATTCCATTTAACAACAACAATTTGGATATTTAAAAAATTTAAATTAACTTATAAACTAAAAAAATTAACTTATAAACTCATAAAAAAAACAAAAACCAGAGTATAATATTTTCTCTATCTATTTTATTAGAAAGTTGGCAAAAACCTACATCCTCCTAAAATTTGGAATATAGTTAATTAACACTTGTAATGGTTAAACTCAATGTTTTTTTGAAGAATATTCTCGAGTAAATTTACAAATTAATTAAAATTAAAATTTTTTGAATAATTATAAAAACATACTTTTTTTTTTTTAATTATCGGGCCAACTTTTTAAAATACTTCTAAAAATTAAACCCAATATTGGCATCGGTGTGGCCATTTATATCGTCCAATCCTGAGGTATATTTTTACCCTTTTATTTATATGGATATGACAAATCACTTATTTCTTAACGACATGTCGTTTCTAAACTAACAGAGCACAATCAAAATCCTAGACAACACTGCCACTCTGCTAAAACCCAAAAACCTCGTGGCAGCTTTACACAGAGAGATTCAAAGATGGCAATGGCATGGAGGCAACTAATCACAAACACAAAAACGGCAGTTTCAGTCCCAACACAACGAGCAATTTCTACACCTGGGTTCTCTAGATTCTTCTCCAAATCCTCCTCTCCTTACCTTGGTAACATTTTTTCTTTTTGGTGTAATCATTAGCTAAGTTCATGTTCTTGAGATGATTTTTGAATTGTTTTTTGGTTTTTTGGATTGGAAATGAGAATAGATTAGTGGGTTTTGCTTTAATTTTTTTATTTCTCTTTTGTTGCTCATAAAGTTTTGATTTTTTAGAGTGTGCGTTTTTAGAATGGAGGAAATTTGATTTTTATGTAAATAGTAACTGGCTAAATGACTTACAGGTGGAAATTGGGGAAAAGGTTAATATTATTTAGTTTTAGTAAGAGATTAAAATGGAATTGATTTTTGAAAGATTCAATCTTGGGTGGATGCGTCGTTTTTCATTGTTAGAACAATGACGTTTTTATAGATTTTCAGTTATATGTCTCTCTTCTTCTTCTTCTTCTTCTTTTTTTTTTTTTTTTTTTTGCAATGAATAAGAGGCTGAGCTTGGAGAGTGTTGTTGCTGTTATGTTGTTTTCATTGCAGTGAAAGTTGGAATTCCAGAGTTTCTAAATGGCATAGGGAAAGGAGTTGAAGCACATGTGGCCAAGCTTGAAACTGAAATTGGCGACTTTCACAAACTTCTTGTTACTCGGACTTTAAAGCTCAAGAAAATAGGCATCCCTTGTCAACAAGTAATTATTCTCAATCCCAAACTTGATTTATATTGGTGTTTTTTTTTTTTGTTTTTTGAAAAAAAACTGTGCATGTCTGTGTTTGTTTAGATTCTGACAATATCTTCTTGTAATTTGAGATTTTCGTGATGAAACTAGTTTTTGAGGATATCTATGTAAATGCTTTAAGTTGCAGTTTTAATGGAATTCGTACTAGGCCAAAGAATCATCGCATCATGCTATAGCTGATATATCTTTTCAGATTATTACTCTTGTAGCCTCTATTTTATGATGTTCTGTCACTCTTGGATTAATTTGAAAATATTCTTTCTACATAATATCAGATATGTAGTTTAACTAGCCACTCCTACCTTTTAATGGTTCTAGTTTGATAATGTTCTGCTTGGTATTCAATATGGTGCATTGACATTAGTAACTTGTTCAATTTTTTGCGAGAATTGGGTAAGGGATGCATATGATAATCTTTGCTATAAAGATGTAGGTTAGCAAAATATGATAATCTTTTCTATAAAGATGTAGGTTAGCTAAATGAGATGGATAACCATAGTGTTAATGTGTAGAAATTTGCTATCTCCTCCAAGGAAAGTTTACATTTATGGGACTTTAGATGAAGTGATCATACAGTGATGGTGGTTCCTTGTGAGGCAGTGAACTGGAATTTGGAATTAATTTTCCTTCATCTACCTTCTGTTTTATTATTATTGTCATTTTTTTTCGGTGGTGTCATGCATGGAATGGTTGCAAAATTGTGGTATGATGTAACTACTTGACCTTCCTCAAAACTTTATCATGTGGCATATACCTCTTCTACCATGCAAGTCTGTCAGTTAATTAACTGCTGTTTCTAATCCTAGTCAAACTGTGCTTAATTTGAGTCCACTGATCCACAAACTGAACTAGTAGCAAGACTTGGCTGTGTAAAGTGAAAAAACAGTAATATTCAACTCCACTAAGCCACAAACTGTAGTTAAGGTTGGCTGCTTGGATTCATTTTTGTCCAAAACTGTCAAACGGTAAAGAGAAAAACTCTTGTCTCTTCTGATAGATGTGGGGTTGCATACAGATCAAAAGTTTCTATTGTCAAGTTTTATCGTTGTATAATGAACTGCTTTGCTGTATAATGTCTGGTTCTGGCTACGGATTAGGTTGGCTGAGAACAAAATTTGGTTGGCAAGCTTCAGTTGTATTATCAAAGTTCTAAGCACATTTTCCTTCCTGGTTTCCTATGACAGCTCGTAGCTTTGATGTTTTCTTTCTGTTGTCTCCAAAGCTAAAAAAATTTTTTTGACTGGCTTGCCTGGTTTTCAAAGCATATACAATGGGACCTTGTTAAGATTTTCAAATGAAAGGTTGGAAAATAATTTGTATGGATTAGTTAGAATTGTTTAAATTTGATACTTTGTTTCCAAGATAATAGACAAACTATCATTCATAATTTGGAACACCGGGCATGCTCTTTGATAATCACCTGTCAAATTGAAATGCCCAGGGTCATGAATTCTAACTTCAGATTTTGGTTTTGCAGAGGAAGCTTATATTGAAATATGCCCACAAGTATAGGTTGGGACTGTGGAGGCCTAGAGCTGAACCAATGAAAGCCAAATAAATCTTCGAATCATCAAAAGGATTACAAGGTGTTTGTCCACCTCAAAGCAGGACTGATTAACATGGTTTCGAAGAGTTTTAGGTTTCATGATATGTGCAATCTTTTTTTGCTCCTGTCAAACATTTTTAGTGGTATAAAGTTTGTATTAGCCCAGGATGTGGTGAATTTGGTGATGCAAAACAGATTGTTTGATATTAGCCTGCACACTTGTACTTTCATATCTAGCATCCTAATTTTGTTTGGTATTAATTTTATTTAATGATACAAACAAAAACATATTTCCAAGGTCATGAAAATGAAATGAAGGGATATTCCTATTGTGGTTGAATGCATTTGATTAATTAGTAGACAAATAGGTTTGATTATTTGAATATCTGTAAATGCCAAGTACTCATTGTTAGGAAACAAATCAAACAAGAAAATAGAGTAGAAACACACGAATAATCACAAAATACAAAAATTTACTTGGTTCATCAATTTTGTCTATTCTATAGCTGTATTAAGATTTATTATTAGGGTTTTATCAAGTAACGGCTGTAAATATAAATAATGTTATTTTTATTTACAGTATGTATAACTAGAATTATAAATAAAAATGCCTAACGAACTATATGCGTAGCGTCTTATACTTCGGGTTTTCATCCACTTCAGCCTTTGCAACTTAAAACTCTTTGTATTGAAAAATTTAACTGTCACTATATGCTTTAACCTTGTACGGGATGCTCCTTAGCTAAAATCAAAATTTCTTGCCCAGATAATTAATGATAATGATCCCAATTTACCCCTGTTCCAATGCCAGTATTGGAGGCCTACGGCTAATTTCAAATTGATATGAAAATTAGAGAATTAAAAAAGTATTTTGGTTCCAATATTATGTTTGGATAGTAATAAAAAATCAAAATTAAATTAAAAATTTAAATTAGTTGCTATATATTGAGTCTTCAGTTAAGTTTTGGTTTTTATTTTTGCATAGATCGATATTTCCAGTCATCAATTCTATAAATTTTTTTATACCTAATTTATATAATGAATATGTTGTCTATGTTTATCGCTAAGGTCTGTTAAAAAAAGAAAAAACAAATTATATCTAGAAATTTGTCTATCTTTGCAACATTTACTTTCAGATTATATATATATAATATGAGAAATTTATTTTATATATCTGTCTTTGCAACATTTACTTTCAGATAGATTATATAGATTATATATTTTATGTCGCTTTTTTATAAGTATAAGAAAATTTAAAAGTTAAGATAAAAAAAAATAAAAAAAATTGTTGAAATTATGGCTATACAAATTATTTGGAAAAAATAATCATCCAACCACTTACAAACTTATTTAATTATATATATGGAGCACCAAACTGTGTGTGTGTGTATATATATATATATATATATATCTCAAGAAATAAAAAATATATAAAATTTTAAGGAATAAAACAAAATTTCAAAAGAAAAATGTAAAAACTACTATTTTGAAGGCAATTAACCATGCTAAACAAAAGAAATCACCTCACAAGACACTTGATTACTATTATTAATCGGAACTAATTAATTTAAAAAATAATAAATTTATTTTCGATTGATGTAAAGACTAATATAACCATGACCTAATTAAATCATCAAACAAAAATCAATAAGTTGTTGGTCAAGAAGTAAACAAGCCAGTCTTTAAACGAATTTCTTATCAATATGTAGGATTCGAATCTTGGAGTCATATTTGTTAAAAAAAGTTAAACTTTATTATTTTCACTTCAAACATGATTAGTCTTATTTTTGACGTGAAATAGAGATACGTAAAAAAACAAAAAAAATCACCAAAAAGAAAGAAGAACCATGGGTTGGTCAAAGGGGTGGAGACTGTCTGGTCACTGGTGAAGCCACCAAGATGGAGGGAGAGGTCCTTATCCCAGATTGCTACAATGGAGCCACGTGTGTGGAATAAGAATTGGGACACAAACCCCAAACCCAAGAATATTCTAATTTTTCAAAGATGTTGAGAGTCAACTTGATTCTTACAAAAATAAATAAATAAATAAATAAAGGAACCATTCATGAAGACATGTTTTGCTATTTTGTGGTACCTCTTTCTCTTGTGTCTTCTTCAATAAAAATTAAAAAACTTCCAAAAACGTTTGTTCTTTTTCACTGTTTAGGGCCCAACCCAACCCAACATACCCAGTGATGTTGGGGCCTCTCTTTGTCCTCAAGGTTGGACCTTTGCCAACTCCAAAGTGATTCTTTTGTTTTGTCGTTTGTTTGGGTAAATAAATGCCTTCATTTGTAAAGCCACGCTAAGAGTACGATTTATGCTTATCCACAAACATTTTGATTTTTGAGAGAGTAAATTATAAATTAGTCCCCCTAGTTTAAAAAAACTAATTATATTATTTAGTCATCTTTGCTATTTTTTAATTTATTTGATTTTTTTTGTTTTAAAAGATAGAAAAAATAAAAAAATATATGATAAATTGATGAGAAAAAAATAAAAATTAGTCGTGGTCAACACTTGTTTAAAAAATAGTCTAAATAATTTATTTTCAAAACCAGAGAGACTAATTAATTCGTTTATCAAACCGAGAGAGGCTAAATAATTAATTTGTTTAAGATGTGATGGAAGAAAAATTTATGAATAAAAATTATTTTTTTTGCTTTTAAGTTGGATTTTGTATTTTGCTATTTGATTCTTGTGCGTTATAATATTCAAGTTCCTTTCAATTCATGTTTTGGGATTTTATTATATTATTTATTAGGCTTATCCGTTCGTAGCTAAAAAAGGAAAGAAAAGATAGGTTATCCAATCCCATTTCATGATCGTGCTTTCTAATCAGAATTTTGATTGAATGTTCTACCAAATATATATATATATAGTTTGGACTTGTATGATTTTTGGATTAGATAGGTTATCCAATCCCATTCCATGTTAGTTTATTGTTTCCTCACTGTAGGATACAAAAATCATGGAAAAGACAAGAGAAATGAAAAACATAAGAAAAGGTTGTTTAAGCTAACTGACTGACTTTCGACAAAAACAGATACATAAACAAGAAACATCAAAAGTTTATGAAATTTTACTGGGAGGGGAAAAAAAACTTCCATATATATCTATTTATGAAAACCTGCTGTATCCTTCATTTCTTATCGTGTCATGTTGTTTTTTTTTTTAATTTCTATTCTAATTTGATGGAAATCGTTTTGTCATGTTTATGATTATTGGTTTTTAACAGTTTTGTATATCATTCATAAATATATCCAATATTTTGGACAAATAAATGTATTATAGTACGTAGTTATGACTCTTTATAAACTGTAAATTAAAATGTTGAAAACACTTGTAAATATATGAAATATATTTCATCATATTCTTCGTTTCTCTTCTAAAAAATATCTTTCTTTTTTTAAGTTTAAAAAGAAATATAAAAAATTGTTATTTTAAATTTTCTAATGGCTGTCTAGTCCTGGAGTTGCTTTTGAATCCTACATATAATATGCTACATTTGTAGTGGGGCAAATATCACTTCAAAGAAAAAAAGCATTTTTTTTAATTTAAAATCATTTATTCATCTCTAAATTTCCATATCCCAACAAACACTTCTTTGTATATTCTTGTGACCACCATAAAATTGAAGATATTTTTTATATATATATTTACAGATAGTAGGATATTTTCAAATCAATTTTTATATCATTTGAGATTAAGTCCATCATTTTTTAGATTAAACCAAGCACTAGAACCCGATTATTCTTTAATCGACCGCTAAACTCTCTCTTACATCAAATGAATTTAAGGCCTATATCAATGAAAAATAATTATGACTAATTATCTATGAATAGTGAAAATTAAATTTTGGTTTTGACTAAACTAAAATCCTCTTACCATTAGCTAGTGAAGGCATGTTTCTTGGTGAGGGAAATGTGAAAAGCTATACATAATACACTTTACGATTTAAAATCTAAGACGAGTTCCTTAATAATTATTTAGATTCAGACTAGTTTATTGGCTATTAAAAAAACATCAGCTTAAAACATGATGGAACAGAGATTTATGAATGAAAATTGGCTTGTAAATATCATAAAATGTAACTTAAAAAAAAAAAAAAACCTGTCCATCATAGCTAAAAGAAAAAAGATTGGTTATCCAATCCCATTTCATGATTTGTTGTCGTAACCTTAAACATTTCTTTTTGGATTAGATATTATGTCTATTTTTTCCTCACTACATCGCGTCAAAAGTTGGATTTAGCTTCTAACTATTGAGGCACATGCAATGTTGGCATGTTATAAAAAGTCATGTTCATGGCAACTATACCTAGAGATGTCAAAATTAATGTCTAAAATTTTTTTCCTCACAATAGGATACAAAAATTATTGAAAAGACAAGAGAAACGAAAAACAAAAGAGAAAGTTGTTCAAGTTAAATTGACATTTGACAAAAACAGATACATAAAGAGTAGACATCAAAAGCTCATGAAAAATTATTTTAACTCCCACTTGGGGAAAAAGAAGAAGAAAAACCTCATGTCATGCCCTTCTTTTTCCCTTAGTTCGGTGGAAAATTTTTGGTCATGCTCTTGATGATTTTGGAGAACCTACCATTCCTTATCATAATTCAAATCCCTACATACTGCACGCTACCTGAATTATAATCACTGAAGAACATTTGCATGGAGAAATTAAGATTTTTTCATGATCCAAGAGAATGATCTAGGTGCTACCTTGCTCGGACATGTTAGAATTTGATGCCACTAGGAAAACGACACGTAGCATGTCGAGCTGGTACATGTGTCGAAATTTAACAGGAGAAGGGAGCCTGAAAATGAAATCTTTCTGGCTGTTTAGAGCATCTTCTTCAAATTGAAGGACCTCTATCGAAAAAGATTGACATGCCTTTACAACAATTGAAAGGTTAAAATCTCCATTTCAAAGCTATGTGATTTCTACTTGTGTGATCTAGCCTACCCCAGTTGGCTTATAGCTAAAAGATTCATATGCCAGGGCCTAACCCTAGCTGCAAACTTTTTTTGAGACATTGCTTTGGATCACAATAGTGGCAATTGATTTTGCCACATGCACGTTGAAATTCATGATGGAATCCATCCACGATTTTAACCTATGAGAGGTCCTTTCTAGACCCCATAACCCTATCACTAAGCATTAATGGTTTTGCAGCCCACATAATGTCGCCTTGTATTGAATTTAAACAGTTCTTTGAAGTAGAGAAAACAAGAGGAAAATCAATCTTATTTTCAATGCATGAATTCAATGTGGAAGAGGCTATTTGGTGAAGGCCTTGAAGATAAAAGATCATCTCCTATCCAAAACAATTAATTAACTATGTGAATCTTCTTCTCTTCGATTTCCGACCTTGCCAAAGTTTGAGTGCAATTAAAAAGATATAAAATTTCTAGCAACCTGAACACCAAGAACAACATAAATGTGGGCTTTCTTTTTTCACCTAATTAACCAAGAATGAAGAAATTATAAGAGAACTATGAACATTCAAAACAATTTATTTGAAAAATCAATACTAATTGTTCTATGGTACTATATTAGTTATGACAATATTAATTATTCCTAAAAACTACTTGGCACCGACAGATTAACACCTCATATTGTGGGTAACAAGGCTTCTTTATGGCCACATTACATTCAAAAAATAAATTGCAAGTAGCAAAGATATATATAATGATTTTGTAGCATCTATTGGAATGCAGTAGTAACCCTACATATTAGGTTACAAAATTCATGCCACCATCCCTATCTTTGATCAAACAAAATTTAATCACCTCACATGAAGGCAGCAACAAGAATATTTTACTAGTTTTGTGTGGTTGAACATTTATTATATAGCTTTACTTAAAAGGGACATACTTGTTTTGGTGCACAAGATTTCTTTGTTTTTATTCATGGTGTCCGAAGGATGAATCACCTGAATTAAAAAATAAAAATAAAAATAAAATCCTTCTCCCTTTTTTTTTTTTAAAAAAAAATTAATAGCTAAATCTATGGTTATTTAATAAGGTAACTTTAAATTGAAATAAATCAATTTTATTATTAATATACATTTAAGTTCTCAATCTATTATTTTGTGAAAATTTTCAAGGCAAACTATTCAAATTATTCATTTGATTTATACATGATTAGTTTTTATTCCTAAAATACGTATCATTATAAGCCAATCAAATAAAAAAAATTATATGTAGGTCGCGTGATCAATTTTGATAGTTTAACTTAAAAATTTTATCATAATAATATATTAAATATTAAATGTATATTTAGCGATAAAATTAGTTCAATTAGCAACAAAATGTCTTCCCATCACTTAAATTTTTAGATGGGTGTCGTAAAATGTTTTTCTCGTTTCATGGCTTCAAAAGATTTCATCAAATACAAGAGTCGTAGACAAATCAAAACAAAGGTTGGTAGGCAATGTTTCTTGGTTCATAAAAGAGAACACACACACACACTATTTATTCTTGACCAATAATTTTCCTATTCATTTAAGTTTTCTAAATCACATTAAATGAATGATTCTCATGTATAATATTTTCTTGAATTTTGGCGTGTTGGAATTGGGATTAATTAAGTTTTCAAAAGCATGATTTTAATTATCTTAACGTTGGAAAATCATATATATTTCATTTAAAACACCAAAAACCCATTCCTCATTTCAAATCCAAACCTGCCCCAAAAAATCTCCTATTTTGCTGACAAAATTAACCACAAATTCAAACATTCACACACAAATAATCCTCAAATGATAGGGGTAGATTAATGAAGAAGCAAACCAAAGGGAAAAGAACAAGAACCTTCTTAAATGAAAGCACATGGATACATGTGAGGATTTGTGGGCATAATAACATAATTGAATAAAAACAGAGGTAATCTGCGATTTTGTTTCACAACGAGGCAGCCTACAAAAGAACAACAAATGTGGTCCTTTGGTCCATAATTCAATCTTCATCGTGACAATTTAGCACCTAAACCCCATTTTTTGATAGCTATATATGATGCCATTGGGACCTCTATCCACCTGTTCCATTAAAATTGACAACTGGGTTTTAGCCCTTGCACACGTGTTAGCACTTAAAAAAGAAAACGATATGCCCTAAGATGGCCCCAACAAAAGTAGGGTTTGGTCTATACTCTTAGACCACAATATTGTCTTTCTTCTTGGCACATGCAAAAAACTTTAGCATAGTCTGTGTTTTTATTCGCAACACCACAATTATTTTTCTTTTAGACGATAATTTACGTATTAATCAAAATTAAATTATTATTTTTATGTCGACTTGATTAGTTTAAAATCAAACTTAAAAAATCAAGTAAAAGAACAAACTTTGGTGATAAATTTAGGGTTAAAAAATATGGTAGAAATAGGTGTTTTTTGGGGTTCTGAAAATGGCATGTGAGGGAGGGTTTTCCATGGCAATAATAGTTCATATTTCACATGCAAGCCTAACCCATTCGTGGGTGTGGGGCTACGAGGGTCGGTGGCATGAAAATGTGTAGGACCATTAAGGCACATGAAATGAAGATTTTTTTTGTGTTGGTCATTAGCTAGAGAACATACACCTCTTTGGCCAATTCTACGAACTTTCTTGGTTTGTGGTGTTATTTATCATTTTATCTCCCACTCTTTCCTCGTTTCATGTGATTTCATATCTCTTCGTAAATATAATCAATCAAAGAAATTATAGTTTAATAGTAATAATTTCTTTGGATTAAAAATTACGAATTTAAATCCTAATAAATTTATTTTATTAAAAGCTTTGGATGCGTAACTTAAAAAAAAAAAAAAATCTCTTCACAATTATCCATTATTGTCATGCCATAAGGATTCATCTCTATCTCTACCACTATATGTTACAAATTATTATAATTTCTATTTATAATATAATGTTGTACCTCACTTTAGTTTTCATATATTAAAAAAATATATATTTTTTTCAAGTCTAATCCAAGTTGAATAGGGCATGTCAAAATAAAAGTTATGTTCTTAATATCGTTCAAAGATAAAACTTAATTTAATACCTAATCCAAAATGAATACACTAGATTAAAATAGAAATTGTTTTCTTAATATCGTTTAAAGAAAAAAACTTAATTCCATACCAAATTTGAATTGAACACAGCAAATCAAAATAAAAATTTTAATTAAATACAAAATCCACGAAAATACACAAATTAGTTGGAATAAAAAAAACATTGAATTTGTCAATTTCTTGTTAGGAGAAGCATATAAATATAAACAAAGGCTATTGTTCAAGATAGGGAAATTTCTTTTGGAAAAGGGTTTTTATTTTATGCAATTTCAATAGCATCTTTTTTACCTAAATTTAACATGATTGGAAATAACTTTTATTTCACTTGAAATACTGATTTACTTTTTCAAATTGAAATTCAAAATTTGAATTATCCAACGCTTTCCCTTTTGTTACAGAATATTACAATGTAATACCCCTCTAATTTGATTGCTTTTCTATTCAAATCTTGCCATGTGAAATTCTAAAAAAAAAAAAAAACAATTTGCCTAAAGAAATTGCCAAAAGCACAAAAAAATAATTGTTTCTTTTTAGTCTTCTTTATAATTTAAAAACCTAAAAAATTTAGCTGGCAATATTCCATTTTCTAAATAATTACTAATACTAATTAATAATTTATTTAAGTAAAAGAGAAAAAGAAAAAGTAATGCTAAAAAAAAGAAAAAAGAAAAAGAAAAAGAAAAAGAAAAAGGCATGTATACAATAACATCATGAATTAATATTAATAGACAAAAAAGAAAAAAGGAAAAAAGACATTAAAAATATTTTAATAAACAAAAAACCAAAAAATTAATTATAATTGACACCTGGCATAACTAACAAGCTCTAAGATATTTGACTTCTCTGCTCTCAACTTGACGAGCCGCCTCCAACTCCCGCGCCACCGCCTCCTCCGCCGCCAGCGGCATTGAGAATCTCACTGAGAGTGGCCATGACCTTAATCTGCATCTCCAAAGCCGCAATATAATCACTCGCTTCCTCTAAAAGATTTACAAACGAGACTTTCCTGCAACCAGGAACTAACCGGCTCAAAACCTTCACTTTCTTCTCGACAGCCGGAAACTTCCTCCTCTTCTCTCTCTCCGGTAACTTGCGATCTTTTGTCACCTTCGGTTTCTTCACTTTCTTTACTCTCAAAAACCTCGCGCGTTTCGCGAGAATCGCGCGGCTCCACCTGGTTTTCCCTCTCGCCGCCACCGCGAGGACTCTGTCAGCGGTTTCTCGAACTTCTCTAGTCTTCTCATTCCGAGGAGTTGTCCGGCGTGATCGACGCAGAGCTTCTAGAAGCTTCGACGAATAGATCCGCCTCGTCGAGTCAGTTCGCCACCTCACTGTAGGCTGGTTTTTGTTCTCGCCAGTGCCATCGTTTTGAATGCGACTCTCTGTCGTTTCATGTGTAAGTTTTCTGCGTTTCTTTCTTTGCTGGTTTGGTTCTTGTTGCTGTGATGACATGTCGGAATTTGATTGGTTGCTAGCCATTAATAATGCCATCCCTCTCTTTTTTCAGTGCCTGTAATGAAATAATATGGCAAAAGATAAGTAATTATTGTAAGCTAAGGATTTTTGTTTTTATTTTTTTGCTATACAAAGGTGGCCAAAATTCAAGAATTGGATACGCAAAAATAAAGAGTCTAATTGTGTAGTACCTTTCAGGAAAACGAAAACAAGAAAGATGATGGCCGCGACGGCGGAGGTGGTGGCGAGTTGGGGGAGGGGGGTGAAAGGAAATAGATGCCAATGAGTTGTGCTTGTAGCAAAAGAACATGAAGCAAGGCAAATAAGATTGTGAGAGTAGAGTTTTGGGTTCTTCGGAGGAGGAAGATAGACAACGGCGGCGGCGGTTGTGGAGAAGAGTGGTGGTGGAGGCGAGGGAGAGAGGTTGGGAGAGGAGGAATGAGAAGAAATGAAAGGGGGAAGCGGGATGGGAGAGGCTTATAAAAGCAAGTCACGGGAAACCACGCGGGTTACCTAAGTCACATTAATTGGATTACCTTTGCTTTGCTTGAGTGCTCCCAGGTTCTATCTAACTATCTTTCTCTAAATTTATTGTTTTTATTTTATATTCACGTTCATATTTCGCACTAGTAAATTATAAATTAGTCCCTATAGTTTTTTTTAAAAAATTGAATAGTCCCTTTACTCTTAATATATAATTAATTATATAGTTCTTATATTTTTAAATTTTTTTATAACTAAATATTTTTCATTATTTTTTTTTGTTTTAATAAATAGAAAAAATAGGCAAAAAATATGAAAAGATTGACTAAAAAAATTTAAAATAAAAAAATATTAAATTCGTTTTGCAAAATTAGAGGGATTGATTGATAATTTAATCTATTTCACTAACTCAGTTCTTTTATTATTTAAAAAGGGTTGTTTATTCTCTTAACTTCCTCACTTTTGAGTTAGAGCTTTAAAATTAGTGTTTATGAAAATTTATTTATTTAAATAAATTTAAATAATTTATCGATACATCAATTTAATTTTGATCGATGATAAATTGGTCCGAATATATATATATATATATATAATTGTCGAAAAAAAATTTGTTATTATTGATGGGTGTATTCATCAATCCACGCTATTATTATCAATTATTTTTCACTTAAAATTAAATATTTTTATTAAGTTTTCGTCAATTTTAACATATAAGTATAATTTTTCAGCAGTTAAAAAAATGTGAAAATTTATAAATACTTTGTTGTTTCCTCTATAACTCGTTTCTTTCTTTGTAAATGCTAAAATATTAGCAATTAAAAAAATATTTTAGAAATAAAAAAACAAAACATCCATAAGGTTGCATAATTTTAGCTAATGAAGAAGTCAAAAAGTCAATTACATGCACGTCACTTGTACATACATCGTTAGAATTTATGGAAAAAAAAATAATTAGAGAAAAGTGCAATTCAAATTAGAAATTAAAGGACTAGTTTTCAAATAATTTAAAGTTTAAGAGAGGTTTAGATCATTTAACTTTAATTTGAGTATGAATAAATAGGTAGAATCAGTTAATATTTACTTAAAATAATTAGGATAATAATCACAACTTTGTTGGTTGAATCCATCCAAACTTGTGAACGTGCCTATCGATTTAGCCTTTTGACTTCGAAGTTTAAGCTTCCTGTCTTTAGCTTGGCATAGCTTTCATTAAATGTTAGTTTTCACTTCCACTGGCCTTATACTACCAAAATGGTCAACAAAAATGTGAGATTAGCTCGGAATCCAAATAGAAGACGGCAAGTTGATTTGTATTGATCGCATATTTTTATATTTTTATATTTTTTTCTCTTTTTTAGCTTTTTTATTATTTTCTCTGTTTAAAAAAAAGTCTAAATTTTTTTATTTATATCTATCTGCGTAAAAAAGTATGAACAAAAAATATAAATACGAGATAACGAATGATAGTTTTATTAATCTACGTAAAAAAGTTAAAGAAAATATTTTTAGAAACGAAAAGAATATCTCGTATTTTTAGTGTTTTTATTATAGAATTAACGTAGCTAATTATTCATGACACAAAGAGTATTTGGAAATTGAAAATATTAAAATTATATTACCTCAATGTATAATCCACATAATCAAATAAGAATCCAATTGGATTAAAAATAAATTAACAAGGGATTAATGCATACAATTGGCTTCAAATTTTTGCAACAAGTTAAATTTGTCAGAAAGAACCAATGGCATTAATTCAAGCTTTGAATTTCTCTAGAAACAACAGAGAGTGAGACTTGGCTTGGGTTCAACTTTATTAAATTTTTTTTTTATGATTTCTATTTTTAATAATTAAAAAATGAAGAGAGACATCTCTTTATATCGATAGTGATTGGATCGTGCATGAGGACATTCAACTTTTGATTCATTAAATTATTTTGTCAGTGCGCAACTTGTATGTTTATTTGATCATAAAATCTAAAATCTATTCAAGAGTATGCTTGGCAGTATTATGGCAATTTTGTTAACTATATATTATTGTGGGACATAAATGGCTTTATAAATACCTTTTTTAAAACTATTTTATATGGTTTTGGTTATCACACAACATATGCATATAGTCCATGAACATGCAAAATAATAATAATAATAATAAAATTGTCTTGACTAATTTTTTTAATTTGTAATTATTTTTCAATAATTAATATATATATATATGAAGATAAGAAAGATTAAAGTTAATTCAAGGAAAAGAGTGATACTTTGCTTGTCAAAGCAATCAACATTATAAGGCATCTAAACATCATTTTAAACCACCAAAATCTTATTCTCATGTTTATTTATAGATCATAAAGGTCAATATTAATTAAACTTGCAGTGTGGTTTCAATCATCAAATTAACAAAAACTTGCTTACAAATTAAGACAAATTTTCTTTTGAAATATATATATTAGTGTAATTAGGTCAACTAAAATGGATAACCTTGTTTTGAGTGCGATGCATGTGATCATTTTTATCAAGCTACTTTCTGCAAATGTTTGGTGCTTGTAATGTTGATTTTGCACGTCAACCATGGTGTAGGTAGAACATCTTTTGCTAATTAATCAACATATACATGTTAATTTAATGTTTATTTAATTTTTTTTTTTTTTTTACAGAATATATGATCTCGTTTCAAACGTGCAAGTTGAGTTAAAAAATTTACTCATTGATCATAGCCTCCTAGCTTTTCACCACACATTATTAGCTTCTCAACAAATCATACTAAGTCATTATCATATTAATAATTATGTTTTTTTTCCCTTACATGATTGCTTTTTTCCTCAAAGAATAATAAAAACAATAAAGAGAGAGTCTAATTGTAAATAAGAAAACAAACCTACGCAAATATAAGTGTTAATATATATATTTTTTTTCATGACAAGTAACTTTAGTCTATACATTTAAAGCATAAATCAAATAAGTATCGAAAAGATACATAATTTATATATACAGAGGTATTAGAGTATTTTTGAATCAGTTTTTATATCAATCGAAACTAAGCCTATCATATTTTGAATTAAGCACACGTCATAACATGCCTAGTCAATTTCTAGAGTATTCATTTATGGATCAAATAAGTCTATATTTGATATTACTAAAAAATAATTATGACTAGTTATGGGTGGATAATGAGAATGAAATCTCGATCTTAATTAAAATAAGATAATTTTTAAATATACATGGTTAACTCTGATACAACTATTAATCGAAACAATATAAATAAAGGACATTTATAAAAGATTAGACTTGAACTGGAAATCTCATGAATTTTTATTCCACCTTCAATTAACGAACCATTTTATTTGGGTTATCACTGTTGATTGGGATTGAAGCTTGCCACTGATCATGGAACTTAAGAAAGATAGATTGATTTTCCACTCTACAACATTAATTTTTTTCATGAAACTTTCATATGTTTATTACACATTGATGCATGCATGGCATCTAACTTTATATATAAAAGAAAAAAATAGAAAAATATTGTAGCAGCATCTGCCGCCTCCCTTATCTTTCCTTGCAAGGCCGTTATACTGCAGAATAGATATATATTATTCTGATAATAGTTTTTCCTTTATGTGTTTTATTTATTTATTATTTGTTAAATTGATTGATGATGGGGAAATAGGTAATTGGAAAACAAAGCAAGGTGTTGGCTTCCACTTGTTGGTTATGTTGTGGGGCTGATGGAATTTTGTTTTTATGCTCAGCAATGATTAGTGGGTGATGCACACAAATAGAAAATGAAGATGGAGACAAGGTATGCATGTGGTTGTTTTCATGGCACTTTCTTCTATTTTATTGTCCTTTTTTTCTTCGACACAACTCTCACCTTCTTCCTCGAGTGCGCTGCGGACAAGTTTCGTCCACGTTGCCAGTTGCTTCCATTGTTCTTTGATCGTTTGCTTTCTTTCTTCTTCATGTTCATCAGCCCTAGATCCATCCGGTTCTTTTCAGTTTTTCTAATTGTAACGGATGATTGTCCCACTTTTTTGCTTTTCTGCTTTCATCATGCATAAAAAAACAAAGAAGTTTCTTTTCTTTTGATTTGATTGACATTAAAATCCCCCCTTTTTTTTAATTGAAATTTAAAAAAGTTTTTATATTTAAATCAGAAGCCAACCAAAAAATAGGAGAAAAATCCTCTATATATAAAAAAAAAATAAATAAAACAGACTTACGTACCACTATAAAGAAGTATGAAACATACAATGAAAACATTATATAGAAATTAAAATTCATAATTCAAATTGAAAAATTTAAAAACTATTGTATAAATGAAGGGACAGCTGGAATAGTTTTTGTCGACAATTCATCAATAGTTCTGCTATCATAATTTTTCAACTTGATACTCATTTTTTTTTTTTTACTTAAATAAGAAATACGAATACTAATTTATTAGCACTTTTTGTGAAATTTATATTACAACCAAAGAGCCAGGAAAGGACATGAAAAACAACCTGAATTTAAAAAAATATATATATCAAAAAAATTAGAAAAACATCAAATAAACTCTATAAATATACAAAATAATATCACATTTCTTTGAGTTTTACGTTTTGCGATCGAAATCACGATTTAAAACCATGAATTGGAGCAATAATTAAAATCCAATAAACATTACAAAAAACACAATAAACTTCTGAAACAGTTATTAATGTATTTCTGCCATAAAACATGAGGGCAGAAGAGATGGGGTGAGCGAATAGTATTTAATAATAATATTTTCATTTGAGCAATTTAAAACAAAATGATGATTAACATACCGTAGACATATTTGATTTTATGGATTATAAAATGAGAAAAATCTCAAAAGAGAATCAGACGAGCCCCATCACCCCATAACATGCCAGAGAGCTTGCCTCCTTCCATGAGACAGGCTTGAATGTCATCAAGGAAGAGTAAGGTTAAGCTCTCTCACCAAAATATTATAAAATGCAGAAACATTTAATCACTCTCAATCTGTCTGTCCACGTTCAGTTTCTTACCACAATCTATGGCCAGATGAAGGAAAAATTTTGGGTTCAGATAGTTAATTAGTATTCTCAAATCTTACTTTAATGCAGCCCAGAACTTTTTATTATTATTATTATGTGATTTTGATATGAATCTTCTGGTATTGGCCTTGACCACAGCAGAACAAAAATATTTTGTGGCCCAAATGCAGCAAGTCCTGAGAAATGTAGCAGTGCTGTTCTATTTTTTAAAGCTGTCTGGTGGACAGAAAGAAAATTTACTTTGAACACGTAATAGACAAAATTCAACAAGGTCAGTTTTGCTTTCTGCCAAGTAGATTTTCTGCACAGATCCATAGATTGACTTTTTATTTTTTATTTTTATGTTGTTTGAATAAAACATTAATTGGGGTAATTCTACAGGGGCAAGTACCGAAGTTATCTCAATCAGAAAGTAAACGTTATTTTATGGATAACGGAAAGTTAATAACTCAATCCATTTTTATATTGGGTTTTACACGAGATCTTATGCTATCCAGATTTTTTTTTAATTGAGATTTTAATTTTTTTATTTAATTTAAGAGTTTTATTTTTATTTTATTGTTATTTCAGATCCTAATCAATAACGAGTTTGATAACTTACCATATCATAAATTCAATCGTTTAATTTTGATTCATTATAACACATGACAAGTCGTTATTGATTAGAGCTTGTTACATGTATTTATATGACACATTAAGATCCGAAACAACTACAATATAAGAGTAGAACTCTTAAATTAGATAGAAAGAAAATTTAGGATCTCAATAAAAAAAATTTAAATTGTACGGAATCTTAATATGTGCAAAACCATTTTTATATAATAATGTAATTTTTTAATTTATTTTATATTTTAGTTGAATTATTTTTATTTTTAAATATATGTTAAATTTCAAATCTATTTTTTTATCAATATTTTCAAGTCAAATTATCATAATTATTCATATATTTTGCACATATTTAATTTTTATTTTTAAAATATTCTTACCAGACCTTTCAAGTAGAAGGTTTTATATGCAAATCGTGTGACTAATTATGATAGTTTAGTCTAAAAATTTTACAAGTATATATTATAAATCAAACAATTAATATACATTTTAATATAAAGACAAACAAAAAAATTATTATATTATCTTTATAAAGACAAACAAAAAAATTATTATATTACATAAAGATAAAGATAGAGGTATTAATCTATACAAAATTAATAAATATCGTAAGAATTGCCCTAATTAGATGCCCGCAAAGTTGTAATCTATTAGATTTGCCCTAATTGGATTGTCAAACTACTTTATCTTCTTACTTATCCATTTTTTAACCACTTCATTTGGATCAGCCAATTAGGATTTGGTTTAGTGCATTCAATAAGTTAAATTGTTTTTAATTCAAGTTTTAATAGCTGGATACAAGGGCCGTGGGGTTTTTTTTTTCAAGCCTGTGGCTATTAGTAGACAAACAACTTTGATTAGTTTTGGTTCATTGCTCCCTAACATGGGATTTTGAGTTAAATAATAATAAATGCTTGTCATTTGCTCTAAAATCATAGTTTCTTGTTTGCTTGTACATAGTTTATTAGTATATAGATTTGACAAGGCAACACACATCTCTTTTTTTGAATTAGTCACATAGCAGACTGTTAGGTTGACTCTCATGTCTGCTTTTGAGTTGTTGGCTCATGTTATTAATGAGTTTGTTTCCAAGTTATTGTTTAGGGTTTTTCTTTTGATTCTAGGTGTAAATGATCCGTTTAAGATCAAAGATACTTAATTCAGAATGTGAAATTAAACTGATCTTTAAGAAGCAAGAACAATTTGCGTTTAAAGCAAATGGAAAGAAGAAGAATTCTATCATGAACTTTACTTGTTAGATAAATTTCTAATTCACCAAATTGAAACGGTGGGCTTAATGTGTGTGGAAATTTGGTCAAAAACATGATTGCAAGGAAAAAAAGAAGAAGAAGAAGAAGAAGAAGAAGAAGAAGAAGGAAATTGGCCTTTAGATGTCAGAAATGGTCATGTATTAGTTTAATTCGTAAAACTAACTATCGGGTTTAGATCATATATGGTTTCTCTATTTTTTTAATTTATGTATTCTTTTTTGTTAATTGAGTTTTTTTTATTTTTTATTTTGTTTTGTTTCAGAAATAGATGCACCATATTAACTCTACATCAGCTAATAACTAAAGGTGTTATAACGAAAGGTCGAAAACAAAATAAAATAAGAATAAAAGAACTCAATCAATACAAAAAAAAAAAATATACAACCTCGGAACAATTCAAAGAACAGAAAAACTATATATAGAAAAAAAATCCTTAATTAAATTAGTCATTTTTAAAGAGAAGACCTTCAGCGAATGGTAATGATATAGTTGGCTTATCGAGTGAGTTATGAATTTAACATAGTCAAATCTTATGAGAAATTCTTCTGAATGCATCAAACCGACAAGCTTTGGAAGGAAAAAAAAAAAAAAACAAACTAGCGTTATTCATGTTGGTAAAGATTCATGTGCATTTCATTGACTAGATAGAAATAAAATACCTAACGTTATTATTCATCTTGGTAAAGACTCATGTGCATTTCATTGACTACATAAAAATAAAGTTTGTGCTAAGGATAAGTATGAGATTTGGTGGAACAAGGCAATTAACGCGTTTTAAGCAGCCAACTTGTAGTATAATAATGGATTTAGAACCTTCTTAGTTAAACAAATTGTGATCTTGTCACATGATCTTTGATTAAGAGGCTAACTAAAGATTATTTCTATGCATTAATAAATTTTTTTGCTAGGTATATAGGAGGCCCATCTTGTCCTCTGGCTGACAATAAAAATTTAAGAAAATAAAATATTATTTTGCTTCTAATAATTAGCTCCACCGGCATCATTTAGCCAATCAAATGTGCACGAGTGCTTGCCTTGATGGACAATCAATCTTCTAGTTTATGTCAAGCACAATAATTATGTTGATGATGATTAATTTAATTAGTCATGAGATTCATGACTTTGGCAAGGACATGAAAGTTAAGCAGCTAAAGTTTTGTGACCATCAAAAACACTAATTATCACAAACTGACCAATAATCATGTAATATATATATATATATATAAAAGGGTATTCTAGGACCAATTTTAGTATCAATTGAAATCGAGTTCTAAATTAAGCTAGCATCAAAGCATTTTTAGTTTTTAGTCGACCATATACATATATATTGAGATATTTTAAAACCAGCTTTCATATCAATCGAAACTGAATCAACTATTTTCTAAGTTAAGTTAGTGTCGGAATATATTTAATCGTTAGTCGAGTACTGGGCTCTCTTTTATAACAAATAAGCCTAAATTTAGTATCATTAAAAAATAATTATACCTAGTTATATATGAATAGTAGGAATTGAATTTTAATATTGAACAACTCAAGACAATTCTTTTACTGTTAGAATACATTCCTTGTTGGTTGGACTTCTATATCTAGCAAAATTACAATATCATATATTACTTTTAATTACAAGATCTAAATATCTAGACAAGATAAGGATTGGAGTTCCATCTAGCATTTCTTAAGTATTATCTCATTATCAAACGTTATTTTCAATATAGAGATATAAATATTCACTTTATTGAAAGATAATATTTAGTATTACGGTTTGATTACCATAAACCTCCTTCCTCTATCTATAGTAATCTTTATTTATAATGTTATAATAACGTAAAATAATGTAATATCCTATAAAAAAAATAGCCCTACTATTTTGACTTTTGAAGCATGAACTGAAAGAAATTGACACTAAACAAGTAATTATTTTTTTGAACATGTATCTTTCAAACAAATTGAAGATAAACTATTAATGTCAGCATATGATGCCTAAAAAACTTGACCTTTTCCTGTCTCCCTGAATCAATACATCAAATTCAACTTAAGCATTTCATTCAAGCAAACACAAATTCTTAGTGTAGGTCAACTTTTAAGATAAAGATTGAAGTTGGATAACCTAAGTTAAGATTATCCTAAAAATAGGTCTGTTGAATTTTGTTCTACAAGCAAGCTATGATCTTCTATTCCTATAATAAAGAAATGGCCAAATTGTAAAGAAAACCCTAAACAAGGTGCGAATTTTGGAGCTTTTTGTTGAGGGTTTTCTTCACAATTTAGCCTTTTCTTTTCCAGTTTTGTAAAGGAGTAAACAGCTGGTTTTCTTAAGATATAAGAAGGGAAATGATGTGAAACAAGAATTTCGTGTCAAAGAAATAGCACGAAATTCATACCAATCTAACCGCATGAATCCATGCCATATTCGAGTCATGAAATTCGAGCCGTGAAGCACTAAAACCATGCCAACCTTATGTTTTTTGAGGCAGTGTAAAATTATCTATCCTGAGTATAGAGATAAATTTAAATGCATAAGGAATATTTTAAATTAAAAAATATTTTTACCTTGACTTTTTTTCTTCATTTTTTTATAATTTCACCTAAAAAAGAGTAGATGGATTTAAGATTAAAAATAAAAAATAAAATAAAGTTAACATGTGTTGCGATTATGTAGGGTTAACGGTGCAATTTAATACCTTTGGTAAAAAAAGTTTAACAAAGAAACGAACTTAAAACATAAAATAAATGTAGAAAGACAAACTTATAACAAAAATCAATAAATAATAATAATAAATAGATAAACAATAAATACAAAAAAAAAAGAAAAGAAAAGAAAAGAAAAGATGAACACCTGCAACCATTAACCCATAAAAAGCATACATCCAATTTAGACTTTCTTACATGGATTTAAAAAACCAGGAAAAAAATTGAAAAGAGTTCTCACCTATCTATATATATATTGCCTTTCTTTTTAGAGGAATATGGAGGAAATTTATGGTTTTTTAAGAGATATTTCCTTTTTTTAGTTTCTTTTATTAGGTCGAAAGAATTATACATAGTTTTCTTTCTAGCATCACGAAAACAAATCTCACAAATTTTCCGCTATAACAATTGTGTGGGCTAGTCTATTTTTTTTATCATCTTGTGACATCAGTTCATTTGGGTTAACTACTTATTATCAATGGTGTCAAATGCTATACATCTTGCATGATTAATATTTAATAATATGAGTTTACAGAAAGCTAGTCTTTTGGAGTAAACTGTTGTTCTTATCTACTGATTTAATTTGTTTCTTCATAGAATATGGTGAGGACAGAGGTTATTGATTTTAAATGTAGCAAAAAAATTGTTAAATAAAAATCTTACAACTCATTTACATGGGAATGCTGTCAGCCAGTAATCGGTAGCTGCGAGTTGCTTGGTGAAGCTTTAGGCTTCACAAGATATGCAAGTGTGACTTCTGATGGGGTAGAGGCTTGAACTTCTTCTTGGAAGGGTACCTCAAAGAGAAGTGATTGGTATAAACAGACCTCATCTTCCTTGCAATAGTAAACCTGAAGAATGATGAACCAAACTGATTATTTCTTGCGGAGTAGCTAACAGGAAATTGTAAGCTTAGCATAGAGTTTTTCTCTTTGAATATTACTAACAGAAAAGCTGTAAATTCTACATCACAGTCCTGACTAAATGGAATTTCCTTAAAAAACTGCATCCTCAGAATGTAAAATGCTATAACCTTTGTCTTTGCTATCAAACTGGACCACAGAAGACAAATTAACGGCATACCTTGCAGTTTATTTTCCCTATTGAAGGTGAGGAAGTGGATCTTTTAAAATGAAGGCTTGCAGTTCCTTCTGAACCTAGATAACCTTCAGAGGGATCGATCAGCACTGCGTTTTCGGGCTCAGTTTCAACACTGAATTTATTGCGTGCTTCCTGCAGTTGAATTTACAAACGGGGAGGTTATGATATGCAACACAGTGGAAAAATAAAGGACAGAACTTGGTAAGAAACTATATTAATGAGGTTAGATCTTAGGAGACCTTTGAGAAATGGTATTCTTCAGGTACTGATATTTTGAGACGCAGGTTGCCTTCACTGGAAGAACCACCATCAACTTTAACTGTCACCGTGTCAGCTGATGATCGCTTCCGGAGACGCTTCAAAGATTTGGATTTTGGTGCTGGAGGCTGAACTCCTTTCAGCTCCAAAGTTTGAACTTCAGCTTCTTCCTTGTTCAAGTCTAGATACCTAATTACACTGTTGTTTGTATCAGCTATGATAAGTCTTCCTGCAAATAACCAAGGAAAGGTTTCAAATCAAGTTAATTGAAAGGAAGCTTCTAACTGTGATTCATAGAGAAGAAATTTCTCCATTTGATGGAAAACAATTTAAATGGGTCTACTTGATTCATAGGAAAGTACACCAAACTAAGTCAAACGTGTGATAAGAAAGGAAAGATGGGCACATCTCAAATCTTCACAAAATGGTGCCAACACTTAAAAACTGTGAATTAAGAAATTAGATGTTGCATATTGCACGAGAGTTATGGAAATCACCATTTTCAGCTTCAATGATTCCTGCTGGCTCTGAGAGCTGCAGAAATAAATGAAAGCATTAGAACTGATATTTCAGGCAGCCTGGTGAAGCAGGAGTGAACTGTAAACTGATAATATTCTGCAGCCTATAAAAACTCTAGAGACTTCATCAGATTAACATAGAGTTTGTTACTGGTTTAAAATGGAATGACCAAGATGAATAAGTTTCGTGGATAATGATTTCAACTCTGAAAAGCAGAACATCCCGAGACATGTCTGCTTTCTTTCTACTTGTTGCTCACTCGTTCTTGCACACTAGAAATATAAGTGGATGAGAAATGAAAAGTTCCAAATCATTACATTGGAATTTACTGAAATAAGTGGCACTTTATTTTGGCAACATTGTTTTTAGACAATCTCAGTCAAATGTGCTTTTAAGCCAGAAAATAGCGTTGTATTGAAGAACAGAAAACAGCATCAAGTATCAACATTTTGTGATATAAGAGGCACTTCAGGTTCCTGTATAAGGATATGAAGTACATTTTGCACCATTTTCTAACCTGGGCCATTAGTGCTTTTCCATCCTTGAAACCAGCTTTCCCTGTTCCTGCTATTGTAGTGACCCTTTTAGTAGCTGGATCTAGCTTCTTGATCTGAAGTTTAAAGGAAAAATTAAAGCAATTTAGCGATGCTTGATTGTTTATTAGGATCAATATGAACATTTTTAAGTGCAGACAAAAGTAGGAACTTTCACAGCCTTTCAATGGAAAAAGACTAAGCTACCGATAGATCCAGATGCAATAACTTGCTGCATGCCTTCGCAATTAAAATTTCCAGATGATTTCGCTCGTGATCAAATTACCTTGTGATTATAGCTATCTGCTATGTATATTAGGCCATCCTTTGAATGCAATACACCCAATGGATGCTGAAGAAGTACCTCAGACCCTATACCATCATGGTCTCCAAACTGCAAAATTAAATATTATACAGATAAGTCATAAATGGTGATCATGAAGCTCAAAAGATAACATTTACTGGACATGAACTTTAAAATATTCTTAATTAGAGGTTTATTATGGTGTATATCTGTGCTCAGAAATCGATATATTATTCCCAGGGACCATTTCATGCAAAAACGGTGAACTGAAGAAATGTCTACAATTTCTCCTTTCCAGGACATCACTTTCTGGATTCATACTTGGATAATGTCCTCTGAATATTTGTCCAAAAAGCAAGTGGTTTCTTAATCAGCAACAAAAGTACCTTAAACAAGTTGTCAGGGAAATTTGGATCACCACCAGCTAGCAACTTGGTTCCTCCTGTTCTTAGATCAAGCACTCGAATGGAGCTACTTTCACTATCAGCAACATATAGCTCGAAATCTGTGAATAGCATCAAAGTGTGTCCATCATAAGAATCAAAGCTTCATACCGGATTGTTTAATGGCAATTGAAAGTTATTAAAAGCTGTCAGAATATCCCTAGATTTTACCAGGAGACAATGAAACTCCGGATGGTTGGGCAAATGATGTGCTTGTAGGGCTATTTCCATAATTAAACACAAAAGTTATCAGTTTAGAATCTAGTATAGACCCTAGTATCGCAAAATAATATGTAAAAATTGCTGATGTAAGGAGCAACTGTAAAAGGCATGCACAGTGGGGAAAAAGAAGAATGCTGAATATAAAATGAATAAGAGAAACAGATTTAAGATAAACCCGTTCTGTCTTACCTTGATCCATTCAAGTTTCTTTCATAGCCATCACCGCTGAAGGCTCTAGTAACTCCATCTGATACGTTGTGCTGCCATATCTGATGCTGACCAGCCATCGCAATGTAAACTTTCCCATTAACCGGCTCAAAGGAGACATCCCATGGGGAGTTGAGAACCTGAAATAGGATGAGAATACTCTCCAAATTTAAATAACGAGGTTGATCTACAAAATTTTGAGGTCATTGTACATATATTAAGCACATAATAGGAGGGATTTTATTCATTTTTGTTTAAACAGCAAAATTGCTTTGTCAATAACCAAATTTTCAACAGGAAGCATTAAGGATGTCCTCTAGCTTTAAACTGTATCGAAAAGCCGTGTATTTGTGGTCTTGCCTGGTCTGTTCCTTTTCCTCCTCCTTGGTAATCAGAACCTTTGGTTCCATTTCCGGCAAGAGTTCGCACTTTCTCATTGACAAAATCAATCTCCCTACAGCGATAGAAATTGAATGGTTATAAACTCACTTATAACTAGCATGATGCTTTCAATGCAAGAACATAGAAGAACTATGGTTGATCAGACTCGTATTATAGGTTCAAATACATTGCTCGGCATATTTTTCTCATTTATCTTGAATTCTAGTTTCAAATTACCAAGCAGCTTCTAAGGAAAGGCTGATCCCAATGAAGATTTTGTAGTAAAAACTCTCTTTCATTCGTTACAAAAGTTGGGGGAGTCACCTAAGGCTTTCAAAAAAATGTCAGGTCCTAGGTGCACATACCTTAAAGCATGGTTTTCAGTATCTGCAACATAAAGGAGGTTTTTCTTTGTATTATAAGCCAGACCCTGAATAAGCATAAAACCATAATGTTACAGCTTGAATATCCAGCACAAAGCGGATACATGAGGTGATTGAACATAAAAAAAAAAAAATGCATAATAGGGAAATGCTTGATAAAATTTCTCCATAACAGATATCTGGAGAAACAACTCAGAGACTAAATCCTCACCTGAGGACGATTAAAGATGGCATCATCAAAAGAACCATCTCTCAAACCTTCCTCTCCACTGCTGCCAATTTGGACGATAAAATTCCCATCTAGATCGGTGACCATCTGAACTTGAAAAATTACAAAATATTTAAATGCCATTAAAAATATTTATGATCAAGATCATAGTAAACTTTATATTACTGGGCCATTTTATGGTGTTTTTATAGAAGCTCATGATAGTAATCCATGATTATGTGTTTATTGATACTACTAGCTTGGCAATAAGTACCAACCACACTTTGATTTCTGCAGTCACAGCCACGCAGAATGTGCAAACCTGAATTGTATTGCTGTGTGTGCATGGGTGTGTGTGTGCGTGAGAGAGAGAAAGAGAGAGGATCTACTATGCGGTTGTGGTTGCTATCGGAAATGAACAGTCGGCTGTTTAGTACATCGATAGCCAACTTTCCAGGAAACTTCAAAGGAGAGCTAAGTAAACGAGGATCATTATTTTTCTCCAAACTCAAAGGAATTGGTCTGCTGTTCAGGATCTTCTTTTCACCATAATACAAAAGTGCTGCCTCTATTAAATCATCAAGATCCTAAAAAGAAAAGGACAGAAGAATTTCTTATTACTGAACTTTTATGAGTTTAAGCAAGTATAACATACTATACATGTATGCGTTGTACCTTTCGGCGGCCTTCTCCTGATAATTGTGCAATAAGCTTACCATTTGGTCCAACAATGACAAATGTGGGCCATGAATTGACACCTAGCTCACGCCACAGAATCATATCTCCATCATTGACAACCTATACTGAGAGGAAAGATTTATTAAGATGAACCTATATTTTAATAAAACTGAAGAGACAAGTTAACAAGTCATAAGTGCTCATGGGATATGAAATATCAAAAAATTTGGTTTCCTCGATATGTTAATTGTTAGTGGCAAAAATGGCCTTTATAACCATGTGGTTCCTGAAAGCTCAAGAAGTTCATCACAGGAATAAATGCTTTCTGAAATTCAAACTTATAACTGTTTATATATGGTTTCTCATTGCAGCACTACCCAGATCGTGTTAGCTAAAGAAAGGAAGAAATTAAAAACACTACAAGCAGAAGTACACATCTACAACGTAACCTAACGCCAAAGCTAGTGAATGCATTATTTATTGTTACGATATTACATATATTAGTGCAGACTTTCAAAGCTAAATTCTATGGCCCAAATGATAATTTCCGGAGTGCTGGCACTTTCACCTCTGGTTCTTCATACATGGAACTATTGAAATACTGCTCTTGTTTTATGAAACGATACTAAATTTGCAGTATATCATGTTTTGAAAGATATCCAAAATGTTTGAGAAAGAGTGAAATTCTGCTTATACGAGTTCCAAAATTTGACTCACTGGGTGAGAGATGTTGTAACGCAAGACTGCATTGTGGATGGCTTCTAAATCTTTCTCATTGTCGAATTTAGCTGAATGTACCCCCACAACAGTGACCTGTGAAAATATAAGTACATAAAAGACATTTGTATGTGTTAGTAAACAATGGAGCCAATGAAATCCTGAATTAGTAAAATAGATGACCAAAACAAGGAAAAAGTATCAACCAGATTTCATACAAGACATGCATCACCAAGAAAGAAAAGGCGAGAGTGTTACCGGTGAATATTTGTATTTCTTCTCCAGGTACTCTAGATCTGGCAAGACATGCATACAGTTTATGCAACAGTATGTCCAAAAATCTAGCAGAACCACTTTTCCTTTCAGATCCTACTCGAAGAGATTGAAATAGTCAGTATCGATTCACCTAAAAAAAGAAAAAAAAGAAAAAGAAATAGCAAGGATCAAATGCATTTGCCAAAAAGATTCATTAAAAGAGGAAAGTTTTCTGTTACTTAGAAATTTGTCAGGATTCAAAAAGACCAAGACGTAGTTCAAAGAAGACAGAAATACCACAATGAAATGTGTGTTGAATGAAACTTACCCTCCGAAACTGAAGCGGAGCTGAATTCAGCCAATCAAGTTTACCTGGAAATTCTGGCACAACGGTGGCATTTCCCCTGACACAATAGAAGATAATAAGCTCAAAACAGATTAAACAGAAATTTGGTAAACAGATATTACGATGAAAATGTAAACAGGTCATAAGCCTCCTGACTTGTTACTTACTTGGTTTCTAGATCAGATATATACTTTACAAACTGTTTGACTCTTGAGGATTTTGAGTTGCCTAAAACAAACAAAGTTCAATGAGTTCATATTTCTTACCTTGACTATAATTATATAAAAAAAAATGACTTGAAACAACCGTGTATGTTATAAGGCATGTCTCATGATTTGACATAGTGCATCTTGAGAAGATCAGAACACAAATTCATATTGCATAACTATACCTGTACTTTCATTCTGTTCAAAGGATGGCGTCTTAACTCCAAACAACAAGTTCCATACAGCTTTAGGTGAAGCATATTGCATTGCCTGAAAAGGTTCTGATATAGATGTATGAGAAGAAGTAAAGTAAAATGACAAGAATAATAATTTAATAAGCTCTTCTATGTAGAATTCAAAGCTACTTTTTCCTGGTAACTCAAATGATCACTATAGCGATGACAGGATTGAAGTGATGGATACAACTTCTGTTATGGTCTTCTCTGTTAAATCAAATACCTTCCAGTTTGTGACGGTGAAGTACAGACAAGAAAGAGCAACTCCCAAACTGCCATATCTCACTATATCACGACGAGAACCCTGCAACCTGTCCACAAATTATTTCTGCAACCTCAAGCTGAAGTTGTTATAAAATGTCCCTTTTGTTGCTGGAAATAAATCATTCCGAGACACCTTGACACCAAGAATTTCACACTCAAAAGCTACGGATAAAAGAAATTTAATGAGATAAATGGAAGAAAGCTTTATAGATAATTGCATCCTACAACTGTGAACCAAACCTTTTTTTTTTTTTTTTTTTACCATTATGGACACCTGTTTAAGTTTTCTGCCATGAAACTACAGTATGTGAAAGTTTTCCTATTAAGTTATGAATCAAACAGACTCCAAATAATCTAAAACACATTGCAAGGGAACCATAGGACTAGCTAAATGTTTAGCATTCTGCGGTTTTGTATTTCAGATCCACTTCTTGTCATTAAGATGAAGAAGGCCATACAGTGTTCTTTTTTTCCCTTGAAATTTGGCGAAACAGGGATCAATCAACATGGGTCCAAGATTTCAAAGAAATAGAACCTCTCTTACCCCTTAATTGAGGAAACATTGTCATAGGTAGCAACTTGGTTAAGAATTGACCCATTTTCAGCACTTTCTTCGAGCATTGCAGCTGAAGTTTGTGAAGAAGTGTGCAGAACCTGTGGTCCCTGCATCTTCTCATCTGCAATTGTATGTCTTTATCAGATCTTATTGCCCAAAATATAAATGGCTAACTACTATCCATAACAGAAATTGCTAGGAGAACAACAAGGAAAAAGTTCTTGTCTGCAATCTAAAGATAAATCCAAAATCACCAATTATAGAACCGAATTCATTGTGCTCATTAAAGCACTTTATCTTCGATGAAAACAGTATTCCAATAATTACAAAGAAATTTGTTATAGTCACGGTTCTTAAAATACGGAAAGCAGATTGAAAATTCTACATTATTGATGGTTACAAAATGACATTTTTGGCATATTCTTAGGACTACATACTATAGCCACCAGATCCACCACTGAGAATATCATCAAGCGAGATATTCGCTATCTCCTTCCTGATAAGAGACGGACTGGCATCATTTAGAATCTCTTCCGACAATGTAGTGGTCACAGCAATGCATCTGCAAGAAGCAAATAATGCTATCGTTTGAATAAGAAAAAGGAGCAATTTAATGATCAGAGCTCTTTAAGGACAGCAAATACACAAATTTTATCTTTTTCACCTCATCTGTGCAGCTTTTGCGGCCTGTACTCCAGCTAGTGCATCTTCAATAACAATACACTAGGAAAAGGTAGGCAAACACTTATCCATTAATATGACCAAGGTAGACATGAGAAAATATGCGAACCACCAAAATAAGTGTTGAAATAAGAAAAGAAGTTGATATAATGATCATAAACTAAACAAGAAAAGTAGTATATGGTGACAGGGGATGGTTTAAGAGTAATTCAAAAACCTGTCTGGTGTTGGAATCCTCTACAAAATATGATGGGTATCAATAAGAATCACACCCACCCTAACCTATAACTCATTTTTGTTCTCTTCCAGCAATTTGCTTAGTTGTTTTAGTTCAACGAGGATATCTTATCCTCCGTTTTGGACTCCTTTTTTCCTTCTTAATGAAATTCAATTTCTAGGAGAAAAAAATGTTCTGTGATGCTAATTATATGCAATGACTTATCTGAGTTGATAATCTTTTCAACTTAGTAGGGAAAATAACATCCAGGATCAGCTAGTATACCTCACCAGTGGGCACATCCAAGATTTTTGATGCTGCCAAGAAAATGTCAGGAGCTGGTTTCAAATTCTCAAAAGCATCTGCCGACACAATAGCATCAAACCTGAGAAAAAAAGGTTAACAAAATAATCAGAACAGAAATCCTCCGATTCTTGACTCATAACAGATACAATCATCTCTCAAATATTTTTTCAAAATTAGAAGTAGACATATGGAGTAACTGCTCTATCGCCCAATTATGCCATTTTGAAAATTTCAATTTTACTTTAGAAAACAAAATTTAACTAGAGAGAGGAATTAATCTGAGGTTACTGCATCTGTTACTTAGCATTACATATTCCATGGTAATACAACTAACTTGTAGAGTACTAGGCATTTCAGTGATTATCAGAAAAATGTAAAAAATGAAATTGTATAACTATTCGAAGAAATAGAGAAATGGGACAAACAACAGGTAATCTTACATTGATACTGGTAAGCCAGCTGCCGCTAAATTAGCATCAACTTTGATACGATCAGCACTAGATGCAACAGCAACTTTCAGGCCTTTGTTTTTACACTGTTATACAGCAGCCACTATAATTAATGTAGCTTCAATACAATCTCATCATGTGAATTCTCAGTCATGGGGTTACAAACCTGCGTAATAAGTTCAAGGGCACCTGGGAATCCTATTCCAGAATTTGGTTTTGCATACTGCAAAAAGTGAAAATACTTTAGGCATCATATAACAAACTCACCTTGCATTACAACTTAGATAGCATTTCACATTAATCACCTTATCTAGATATATCTCAAAGAACCTTTTTTTCGCAGCCTCGGGATCGAATCCCTTAACTCCCTTTACATTAGCAACACCTCCTAAGAAGTTTGCTTCACCTAATAGATTGAAGAAACTCAGCAGTTAAAAAGACAGCTACTTCCATCAAACTTACATCTCAAATAATCAAATTTCTGTCCCTAAACATCAAATTCCAGAAAATAACAGGAGAATCATTGACAACATGAAAAATGACAAAGTCGTTTGGATTCTTTCAAGAAACAAAAAGGAATTGCTGAAATTGAATCCTCATTGATTGAAAACAAATATCCAAACACATTATTTTTACTTATTATCTAATAAGAAATTATAACTGTATTAAAGCCAAAATTTTTAAATTGAAGAACTATATATATATATATATATATATTACCTGTGCCCATGAATGGCACAAAATCCTCCACTGTAACTTCAACTCCCATCTCAGCAAAAACATCAACAGCCGCCATTCTTGAAGGCTCTTCACTATCGCACAGCACTCCATCCATATCAAAAAGCACAGCAGATACCTTGCCCCACTCATTTCCAGCTACTTCAGTTTCCCTATTTTGCTCTACCTTCACACATGCCTTCAGTACCATTTTTCTATGAAAGACTAAATTTTTTGACCTCCATTGACAAAGTTGGACTGAACTCGAGATGGGTTTCGACCCTTTTGGATTGGAAGCGAAAAAGAAGAGAGACTTAGCCCATTTGGGGTTTGATAGAGAAGATGGAGAGGATAGTAGTTTCATGGCCATGGCTTGGCCTTTCATTTCTGTTTTTTGGTAGTTAAACCGATTCAGTTTTGAGTGGCAAGTACTAAGTGGTCTGTTTTGGTTATAAGGATACTGTTAGGACAAAATTGGTCCTTGATGTTTTATATAATGACAAATTGGTCTCCTTTGGAGGTAGTTTTCGTGAAGGGAGAGCAATTATGAGAGGGGGATGAGGTTGGTTTTCAGACATTTTAGTGGTGGAGAAATGGCCTTTGGTTTTGTTTTGTGTATTTGTAGGGCAATGAATGATTCGGTACTTTATCCATTTGGTGACCACTCTTTTTTATGGGTCAAAGGGTAAGGATTAAGCTGATCAAGTGTATGAACTCATGCTAGGGTTAGCCCATTACTTAGATAGCCCAATCCAATTCAGTTTGAGAACCTGATTTTCTTTTCGCTACATTTACAGAAGAAAAAGGTCAATGTTTAGCTCCATGTTTGTCCATTAGATTACTTCTCATAGCAATCATATCAACTTTATGATCCCATAATTACAATTTACCTAGATTATATGCAGGATGCTTGCTTGCCATTTTCAAATTTTTAATGATCTTATTGTTATGTCACCAACCAATAAACATGCTATTTCTAGCAAGTAGATACATAGTGCAGTAAACTGTATATTTTGGTGCTGCACTTACTTGCTGAGCCCGACAATGCTAGCGTGATTAGTCCTCAATTTAAACAAAATCAAGTGAAAATCTTAACCAATTATCCAGATTATTTCATCTATATTTCACCCTTATTCATAATTACTAACGTATTTGGTGGCCTCTTTCAAGCACGCCTGTGTGTAGCCTCCCCAATAAGGCCAGAAAATTGTGAGTGTGTAATCACTCCACTACTTCGTTATATTTATAGTGCTCACATTTTGATCTTAGTTTCCACTAATCATGATTATGCAAAACATGTTTCTTGAAGCAAGGTTAATCAACCAATGATCATTCTAGAGAAGGAATATAAAGTACGACGAGTCAACGAAAAGACCCTTTTTAGTTAATTGCAGTTTAAAGAAAATTACTTCTTTAATCTTAATACTCTGCATACTCAGATATTCTTCTGTTGATTGAAAATTACAGGTTAATGATGAAGACTGCCGTTGCAATACTATTTGTGCTAGGGCTGGCGTTCTTGCATCTTCAAGTTGATGCTAAGAGGCTTTTCTTGAAGGAGATGAAGGCAGATGATCAACCTGGAAAAGTGGGCACGTACGGTAATCCAGTGACAGGCTCAGTGCCAGCAGTTGATACCAAGAACGATAATGCATCTAGCAACAGTTCTATTAGCAACAACGATGGCAGCACTGATGATGAGACAAACAGCAGTTACGGAAACTATGGCAATTCTGCTGGATCATCAACCGAAACTCACCATTCTTTTACCAATGATTGCAACCCTAAGAAAGGTTGTTGATCAATTATGAATCAAAGAAATGCAATTATAGCATATAGTGTGGTCCAAACTGCAAAGTATTTTTATGGTATTGAACTGCAAAGTACTCGTGTTACTCATGTAATGTATATATATGTCACGGTTGCCTTGCCTAGGCCTGCTGCTCTTAACAGTATGTTTGAATAAAAGCCATGACTAGTGTGCTTGTGTGTGCTATAGTTCTAGTTTTCAAGGATCGATAGCTCAGAGAGCAACTTGAAATATGCAATCCATCTAAGCACTTGAGTCAAGCTTGTAAGTTCAGTTGGTCTCCTGCAATTACCTCCATAATAACTGGTATGCTGGACCTTAAGTTGATGCAGCAGTAACATCCATTCTCCTATTCTTGGTGACAAATTGGAAATAAACAGGGTTGAATTCAAGTTTCTTTCTATTTTAAGTTCTGCTACTTAAGTAACATCTAGTTTGAACTTCTTTCCACTGTTAAGCATGAACAATTCGAGCCGAAAATTATTCGTCAGTTGCAATAATTATAATGATAACAACTACTATAATGGTTAAAGATGCAATCATCATACGCAAGTCTGCTACTCAATATGTGAAAATTTGGTGGGCTTGATTGAAAAAACTTCAGGATTATGGAACTGCTACCTTCATTTACAACTATAACAACTAACTCCCCTCTTTGGATCACAACTTGATTGCTTCAGCTGTTTCCATAACTCACCAAAAATCCTTGCATGAACATGTTCCAGTCCTGAAATGATGGTAACGTGCACGGTCCCTCACGATAATCTCTCGATTATAGACTTGAGAGATTAGCCTGAAGGCAGAATGACAGTCCTCGCACATCCTTAAATTCTTCACAACACGGATTGTTTTTCCGGGTTTCGTGTTAATCAATCCGAAAGCAATTGCTAGTTTTTCACTATGGTACTGCAGTTCAGCTTCCTTGTCTTCCTCTTCAATATCAAATAAAACTTGAGAAGTATTTGGGGAATAACCTTCCATCTTTAGCCTCTTAAGCATATTTTTCAATGTTAGGTAGATGTTTTTCATTTGTTGATGGGATCCATCTCCCATTTTGAATTCATGGACAACACCATCAAAATCAATCATGCTAATTCCAGTAGTGGTCTTAACTCCTCTCTCCTTCATTAGTTTCCTCACGTTTGCAACATCATCCCATCTCCCAGCCCTAGCATAGATGTTAGATAACAAAGCATATCTACCACTATTTTGAGGTTCCAATTCTAGCAAAATCTTCCCTGCTCTCTCACCTAATTCTACATCTCCATGTTTCCTACAAGCACCTAAAAGTGCTCCCCAAACAGCAGCACTTGGTTCTATCGGCATCGAATAGATAAGCTCCTCTGCCTCTCCTAAGAGCCCTGCTCTTCCTAGGAGATCAACTACACATCCATAATGCTCCATCTCAGGTTCAATACCATACAATTCCTTCATAGAATTCAAAATCTCTATACCCTCATCCACCATTCCCGAATGAGCACAAGCACTTAAGACACCCACAAGGGTGATCCCATTAGGCCTAAAATTCTGCCTTCGCATCTTAGAGAAAAGCTCAATTGCATCCTCTGCTCTACCATGCATAGCTAGTCCACAAATCATAGCATTCCAAGTGAACACCTCTTTCTTTTCCATCTTCTCAAAAACATCCCATGCCATATCCAGCCGCCCGCATTTCGCATACATATCCACCAAAGCAGTGCCTAAAACTGCATCAAAGAAGATTGAATTCTTCTTCACATAAGCATGAATCCATCTTCCCTGATCAAGAGCCCCCACATTAGCACAAGCAGCTACCGCACTAGACAAAACAAAATTCCTAGGCCTAATTTCCTCTCTTTGCATCAAATTAAAAACTTCCAGGGCTTCCTTATAATACGCTCCTTTGATATAACCATCAATCATAGCACTCCAAGAAATCTCATTCTTTTCTTTCATTTCATCAAACAACTCTCTTGCTTCTTCAATCAAGCCACACTTTGCCAAACCACTAACCATCACATTCCAAGAACCAACATTCTTATCCTTCATGCTCCCAAACAATTCCTTAGCTGCTTCCACCTCGCCACACTTCAAGTACCCGTCAATCATTGCATTAAAGCAAATAACATCAGAACTTCCATCCTCATCTAGCAATTTCCTTGCCCCCTCTACTTCACCAAATCTTCCATACATCTGAATCCCAGCACTTCTTATATGCACATCTCCACTCAGCCCTTGTTTAACCACATGAGCATGCACTTGCCCCCTTCTTCAGCTGCTTCTGCAGCACCACACGCCTTGAACAATGTAGGATAAGTAAACTTATTAGGCCTTGCATTTGCAACCATCATCTTGTAATAACACCATATGGCCTTGCATGGCTCATTGTTCTCTAAACAACCTTTGATGACAATGTTAAACACAAAAACATTAGGTTTCGGGACATTGTCAAAGACCTCTAAGGCAAAATCCAAGTTACTGAAATGAGGATTTGCATAACATTTCACTAAGTTGCCAGATACATAATGATCTTGAAAATGGCCTGTCCTTAATGCCACAGCATGGACTTGCTTGAGATATTGAAGCGAAGTACTGCATTTGGCGTTTAAGAGGTCTAAGATTGTTTTCTGGGAAAACTGAGATGAGGGTTTGTTTTCTGTTGAGAGGTCTTTTGGTGCTAGATGATAAGGAAGATTTGAGGTTGTGGACATTGTTTCTCTCCTATCTAGAACTGGCCAGTGGCACGAAATATAATATTGTAAAATGGCTGGGCACCATAATTCAGTAATTTTAGCCCAAGCCCTAGAAATCCAGCACAAAAGCCCAGGCCACAGAAATGTTAGCAAAAATAATACTTTAAATTCAGCCTTTTTACTAAATCCCAATTTGGGCCAACATTGAATATTGTTCAAAGCAAAACCCAATATATAAAAATCTGAAATTGAGTCTTTTAACTAAATTCCAATTTGGACCAACATTGCTACAGAGCTGGACTGAAATGGGCCAAGATACCAAATTTGGATAATGTAGAGATAATGGAGGTATGAAACTACTGTTTCTGATGACATACATCTAGAAAATATTCAATAATATGAAAGAAACTTTAAAGTTTAATAATGTTGCAGCTTATATATGTTAGCTAATCTCGTCATGAAAGTACTATCCTAGTTTCCAATTTTTTTAAAACTTGTATGCTTAGACGTTGCAGTAACTGAAATTAACATTCAATTTTTATTATCTATAAATAACTAGTTATAAATATTTTTTAATAATATCGGGTATATATTGATTTAGCTTAAGAGGTAGTTCAGTAGTTCCTCGAAAACTAAATATACTCCGACGCTGGCTTAACTAAAAAAATAATGAATTTAGTTTTAATTGATGCAAAATTGTATATATATATATAGAGTAGCGTTTCCATCTTATTATACCAATTATATATTCCCTCGTTATGATTCAAACATCAATATTACTGTCCCACTTGATCACTAATACTGAAATCACAATCACACTTGCATTAAAATAACATAAAATTAAAATCGAGTGTAAGTCTCGAAAACTAGGACTTCTCTGTGATTTTTAAGGAGACATAAAATTAAAATTTAAAATTTTTTAATTATAATTTTGTATTTAAATAATTTTTTATAATTTTTTGCTTAAAAAACATAAATAATTAATATTAATCAAGAATTTAAAAAAATTAAAAATATAATTTTCATAATATTGTATTAAAAAATAAAGTTATAATTAATAAATAGACTTTTATAAAAACTAATAAATGAAAAAATTTATTATTTAATGCTGATGAGGATATTAATTTTGAAATTATCTACGCAACGTAATAGGTAGATAGAACAAAATTATTTCAAAATTTTATAATTTTTTATTAATTTTTATTTTTTTATATAATATCTTCTTAAAAAAATATAATTTATTTTTCATTATTTAGGGATTCCTAAATAAAAACTTATGATATATAATTTAAAGCTAAAATATTAATTAAGAAATTATAATAAATACTTTAAAAATGTATTTTTTTTATAAGAATATATCCAAAAAATAAAGTTACAATTAATGTATAGACTTGCATAAAAACTAACCAATAAAAAATAAAATTTATTCTTATTTAATGTTGATAAGAAGATTATTTTTTTAAAGCACATATATTTGATCTATACATATTATATAATCGTCTATTTGTGTGGAAAAAAATAACGATTAATTTTTAAAAATTTTAACACCCAATTAAATAAATAAAAAAGCACATAAATTGATACAAAATCAAAGAAAAAAAAACACATATAGTACATCAGCTACGGATTAAAATTTTTATTTTAAATTTTCAAGGATCAAAACGAAATAATTTGAAAATTACAAAAAAAAAAAAGAAAAGAAAAAACCTAAGAGTGAATCATACATTGTGAGGGTAAAAAAAAAAAAAAAAAGTGAATAGTACATTGTGAGGGGGAGAACAATATTGCCATAAAAACAAAAACTTTAAAAATATATTATTTTATAAGAATATATCGAAAAAATTAAAGTTATAATCAATGTATAGACTTACATAAAAATTAACCAATGAAAAAATAAAATTTTATTCTTATTTAATGTTCATGAGAAGAATTTTTTTTTAAAGTATATGCATATGATCTATATATATATTATATAATCGTCGGTTTGTGTGAAAAAAAGTAATGATTGATTTTTAATAAATTTAACATCCTATTAAATAAAAAATATATAATTGATGGAAAAAAGTAAAAAAAAAAAAAAAGACATGTAGAGCATCAATTAGGAATTAAAATTGTTATTTTAAAATTTTAGGGATTAAGACAAAATAATTTGAAAATCACGAGAAAAAAACATAAGGAAAAAAAAAGGTGAAAATTACAAAAAAATTAAAAATTAAAAAATAATTTGGAAATTAAAAAAAGCTAAGAAAAAAAAAACTAAGAGTGAAAATTAAAAAAAAAAAAAAAAGCAAGAGTGAATAGCACATTGTGAGGGTAAAAAAAAAAAAAAAAGAGTGAACAATATATTGTGAGGGGATGATTTTTAAAATATATGCATTTGATCTATACATATTATATAATCATTAGCTTGTGTGAAAAAAATAACGATCGATTTTTAAAAACTTTAACACTCAATTAAATAAAAAAACATAAAGTGATGAAAAAAAAAACACATATAATGTATCGATTACGTATTAAAATTTTTATTTTAAAATTTTAGGGGCCAAAATAAAATAATTTAAAAATAAAAAAATAAACCTAAGAGAAAAAGTAAGTGTGAAATTTAAAAAACAATAAACGAAATAATATAAAAAAAAACTAAGATTAAAAAAAAAAAAAAAAAAAAAAAAAAAAACCAACCTATTCAAACGAACAGTACAAAAGGGGAGTTCACTGTTCATTTGAACAGTGAACTCCCCATGCCTTTTAGATATATAAAGAATAATGCTACGGGTACTATTTTTTTTAATTATTTTTTAATTAAGTTTTCCTCGTTACATTTTATAGGATAATTATAATTATCAAATTGTCATCCAGTCATTCCAGTGCCAACCTGTCATCCTTCCAGCTCAGCTTGCCAACTATAGCTCATCCACCTTAGCATTCTAGAAGGATGTGGTTTTGATTTAGGATTTTGTGGTTTCCTCCCGAATGGTCTTCCATTCTAGAACTACGATTGGTAGCCGATCTATTATAAATAAGAAAAAGGCAGGGGAGGCTGAGAGAGAGAAGGCAGCGGATGGCGAAGGCATTGATAGGGAAGCTTCGAGCTGCGAGAAAGAGCTTAAACTTGAGGATGATGAAGAGGGGAGATAGGGAATTTGAAAAGGAAGATTCAAGAAGCAGAGAAAGGAGGAGAGGATGGAAGGTATAAGATTTGATATTATGTTAAATTGGAGTCGGCTTAAGAACGGACGGTAAAATCTAGCTTGAAAAAATGGAAAACGGGCTGGACAAGCCCAGCCCGCATGGCCAAAGCTTGGGCTGGTTTTAGCCCAGCCCAAGCCAACAAAAAACTGGGAAAGGCAGGCCTGCCCAGCAGCCTTGGCCCAGTGGGCCAAGGGCCCACTGACCCAAAAAGGGCCCCAGTGCTTAAATTTCTTTTTCTAGACAAACTGACCTGAATCTTTTTTTATACATTTTTATTTCCAACTTAATTTAGATTTAATATTTTGGATTCTCTTGAATTTATTTAGTAAAATGTTTAATTTTAGATTTTACTTCAATCATTAGATTAAGTAGTTAATACGTGAACGAATTGTCGAGTCTCTTAATTTTTAGGACCCGATGACAATTCTACTTCGAACAAAAAAATATAATTAAAAAAAGGAGAAAAAAACTTTAACAAAATCTCTTATCCAATAGGGATTATTGTTAGGCAAAAATTATTTTAATAATTAAGACGTTCTTTGATACACCAATTGTATCGAGACTTAAAGTGGATCCGATGTTTAAATTAATGTGTCTCTCAACGAAGAGGTTCGACGATTGGTTCAATACGATGCTTCATACAAAAACAAAAAATTAATTTAGTTTAGATAATAAACTTAGAAATTGACTAAGAAATATTTTGACAAAAAATAAAACTTTTAGAAGATAAATTTTATGACTAAATTAGGCGTGATACCTTTTTTTTTAAAAGAAGCTTTTGGGTGATTAATATATTTTCAAAAGTATAACCAACTCTTTATCGTAAAATATTTAGATTAATGTTATTTTTAGGTTTTTACTTTCTATAAGACTAGGTGGCAACGCCCAAAACCAATAATGATTCTCATCCACATAATAAACCTAGAAATTTTAAACCTTATTTTTCCATGGTCCCGTCATATGTCTGGCAGCTATAATTAGTAACAATTAAGAAGAAAAATAATTACTTTGTACATTACAAGTTAAAAAAAAAAAGAATATCAAAGTTTTTAGGTTGAGTGGACAGAAGTGAGAGGATGTGTTAGATGTGTTAGCTTCAGACTAGCTAAGTAAGAGGTTTGATTCTCAATTTTTTTAAAACTCCTATCCCTTCTTCGTGTCACATTTGGTATGCATAGATTAGGTGTGATATGATACTAACCGATTCTAAAAAATTGTAAACTTAATCTTGATTAATATGAATACTGATTTGAAAATATCTCATTGTGAGAGAGTAGTATACAACTATTTTTGAAACCTCATTTAAAAGCTTAAGTTTCATATGACAGTCTCGTCATTCTTTTTTTTTTTAATTAAAATTAAATAATTAAGAACATTATAATAGTAGATTTGTGCAAATTTCAAGATTGAAAGCTTTCATTTACGGAAGAGTATTAGAGAGTGATATATAATTATTTTTGGACCTCATTTAACAACTTAAATTTTTGAATAAAAATCGTTCTTTTACACTCACTATCTGTAATTTTTTTTAAAAAAAAGGAAAAAGAAGAAATATAAAATGAAACATTATTAAAGAAGAAATAAAAGTTATGTGAGATAATATAGATATTAGGAATTTAATAAATGCAAACTTATACACCAGTAAGTGGATTCCTTTATATAGATGCATGGCATTTTCCTTATAAGAAATGTTAATGAGGGGCACATTCATTCAACTTTTTATTGATGAAACATAATTGATGTTTTCTTCTATAGGGCCATAAATTTTCATAAATTTTAATCAAACACAGAAGATATCCGCAGATTTCCTATGCTTTCTAAACATTTTTCCAAACCAATCTGTTTCATTATTTAAAGCGCCACAAATTCAAAAGAAAAGGTTATCTCCACAAAATAATTTAGATTTTTTTTTCTTTCAAAATGCAATGTCTTCACAAAATTCCCCACTTTTTAATGGTTCTGTTCCTCTTTTTCAATCCATTCAAAGCACAAGATGGTCAAATCATAGATGACGTAAAATATGGAGCATTAAAAACCATTGTAGTTGATAAAAATGGTCAAGGAAATTTCACGAGTGTGCAAAAAGCCATAGATTCTATCCCATCAAATAACAATTTCTGGACTCTTATCAGTGTTAAAGCTGGTATCTACAAGTAAGCAACTATATATATATATATATATATATATATATATATATATATATATATATATATATATATATATATGTGTGTGTGTGTGTGTCATTAATTTATTTTAGAATTTTATGTATATTGAGACCTCATACAATTTAAATTTTTTGATTGAGAATCTAAATTTTTTTCTATCAAATTTAAAAATTCTATTCTTATGTATCACGTAAGTGCATATAGCAAATTTTAGCAAATGATAGCTGTCATGTGTCATGGTAGACCAAATTGATTGATAGAATTGGTGACATGATAAGTTGTCATTGGCTAGAAGCTTACTATATGCACTTACGTGATAAGCTGTCATTAGTTAGGATCTAAAATAAACAACAAAATAAGAGTGGAATTCTTAAATTAAATTGAAAAAAGATTTAAGGTCTTAATTAAAAAAAAACTGAATTATATAGTATCTCAATATGTGTAAAATCCATTTATTTTATTAGCTGTTTTCTTCTCAAGTGTTTTTGTATGTAGCAAAAACAAAACCTTTTTTCTTTGAAATCGATTCAACTCAATTAAACAGGATGTTTCGAACATCTGATTCTGTCGAAACTCGTTAAATCAAGTTTTTGAAATATACATTTCAAGGCAAAAGGTAAACTGCCAATCTATTTGATCTTGTTGCCTTCATGTGTGTATATATAGTGAAAAGGTCAAAGTTCCTCGAGACAAGCCTTTTATTGTTCTTCAAGGAGAAAGCAGATGGAACACTGTGATTCAGTGGGAAGAAGCCGGTAGTTCCACCTCGAGTGCTGCATTTAGCTTGGAGGCCGACCATTTCATCGCGGCAAAAATACTATTCAAGGTTGATTAGGCTTAATTAATTTTTTTCTTTTTATATATTTCAAATGTTAGAGATGATATAGAATTTATCATTAAGTTGAGGTTTTAAACTGAACCATAAATTTTCATGACAGAATACATATAACCTTGTTCTACCGATTCCTGACGACGGACACCGGATTCTTTGGGCACCCGCTGCTGTAATATATGGAGACAAGGCAAGTTTTTACGAGTGTGGTTTCGCTGGTTTGCAAGACACTTTGACAGACGCAGGTGGGCGTCACTATTTCAAATCCTGCTACATTCAAGGCGCAATAGATTTCATCTGGGGCAAAGGACGGTCATTTTACGAGGTAAGGAATATGGTCTGGAAACGTTTTTAAATATTGGTGTGTATGCCCAAAATTTCTTTAAATCTTTGCTAACGAAGCTCTAAACACACTGATCATGTTCTTGCCCAAAATTTTGGTGCAGCGATGCATTCTAAATGCCACAGCAGTTCCGGGTAGAACAACCTCTGGTCATATTACAGCTCAAGCTCGAGATGGCCCCAACGATCCCAGTGGTTTTGTGTTCAATTTGTGTAGTATACAAGGAAATGGAGCTGTGTATTTAGGAAGAGCATATAGACCGTATTCAAGAGTAGTGTTTAAGGGTACATTCATGTCCAATATTGTTCAACCTGAGGGTTGGGATGCATGGAACGAGAAGGGCAAAGAGTAAGTCTTTTCTTTCTTCTTCCACCATGCATATTTATTATTACGCAAACATTTTTGCCATGATTGAGAACTGGAAAACTAATTCTGAAAAAATTTATTGATGCAGAGATTTAATTACTTTTTCGGAGGTGGATTGCACAGGACCTGGAGCAAACACGTCCAAACGAGTGAAATGGTTGAAGAATTTACCACCCAACGATTTGCATTCATTGATAGATATTAACGCATTCATAAACAGAGATGGTTGGCTTGAAAAACAACCTTATAAGCTCTGATCCTGATCTTCCTCCTGCAAAGTTCTATACAATGTCTTAAGATTTGTTTCGATTTCTATTTCATGAAATAAGCACTAAGTATAATTTTTGAGTTTCATTAGATTAATATAGCATATGAGATACAAACTTTAATGTGATTGGTGCAAAAACATCCTTAAATATTGTTAGAGAATGTATCTTATCATCGAATAAATAATATATAAAATTAACAATGAGTCATCTATTTTAAAATTTAAATATTTTAACTGAAATCAATTTTTAACTATCTAATTTAATATAATATAATACTTTTAAAGAGGTTCGACGATAACAATCAAATAAAAATCTTGAGTACAAACTATCCGACAGACTTAAAAAAATAAAAATAAAGTTTAAATATTTTGGACTCTTGAACTCTAAAAGTGGGTTAAACACATCTATAACAGATTAAAGTATATATAAAAGTTAGGTTTAAAAAGGCAGGTAGACTGGAATCCATCCAAATATGTCATGATATCAAAAGCACGATATTTCCTACCAAATATGTAGTCATCCTACCTTTACACCGATTTTAGGTACCAAAAATTATATGTTTCCAAAAAAAAATTGAATCTCTAGAACTCTTCTCTCTCTCTCTCTCTCTTTTTTTTTTTTGTTCAAATTAACTGCGAATTTTGACAAAATATCACTGTTTTGCACTCTATTTTCAAACCATGGTCAAATCAACTGCTTTACAGCTCAAATTAACCTATCTACCGCTAATTTCGAGAGATTTTAAACCCTTTGTCCAACTACATCATAGAGATCGATAAAAAGGATAAATTTAAAATGAATTAAAATTAAAGAAATTTGTTACTTATTTTTTGGAAACAATTGTATATTATAAATCAATTTAAACATATATAAAAATATAACATCCACCATTATTACGTAAACTATAGAAAATAATAAAACAAATTATATCTCCAAAGTTTTCAAATTGAAAATGTTTTTTTTTTAAAAAAAAAATGTTAAAGCAACAAGCGAATTAATCTCACTCATTAGGGAGACCGAGGTCTAATTTTCTTTTATTTCTCCAAAATATTTATCTAGTTTATATTATTAAAAAATAATTATTGTTTATTAATTTTCAATTTTCAAATTGTTTGATATTTTTATCAAGAATTCAATTTTTTTTTGTTTGTTTGTTGTTACTCTTACACCATTATTCGAATATGAGATAACCCAAAGATATTGGATCGGATCTACTCGACATGTAGATAACCCCTAAGTCAACCACGATATTAATCTTTTAGTTTATAAAACTCAAGGTTTTCTTATGTAGTAAAAAAAATATATATATATATATATATATATATATCATTCTATGTGTTTTAATTTTTCTTCACTTTGTAATTCTTACTAGTAAAAACACATAAAAATAAAAATAAAAATAAACAATCCTTTCTTTTCTTTTTAATTCTTACTGATAGGGCTGATTGGAGCTTTGAAAGGGTGCTGGTTCGGTTTTCTCTAGAGAGGGGCTGATAGGATTCTTGTTTGGTGAGAGACATCTGGTTGAAGCTTTTTTTAGAGAGAAAGTGGCTGAAAATTTTGGAGAAAAGTGGGTTTTTATATTGGTTTATTAGGTTTTTTTGGACTAAGTTTGGTTTGATTCCTCATCTTACAAACTCATTTTATTTTGATCATTTTTTTTCTTATTTTTCAATCACATCCCTCGATTATATTTTTTTCAATCCCTTTTCTTTTTTATTTTATTTTTTGAAAAATTTTTGGGTGCTAACATAATGTGCAGAGAACAAGTGACCATTCCACTTGAGAAGCCATGTTTTTTTTTTCTTGAAGGATAAACTCACATAAAATCTTAAGTTTTTTTTTTTTTGAGATAGATCCAATCTCAACTATCTAATTTTATATGATATCAAAATCTCAAAAAAGGTCTAACAAGTATAATAAAAATTCGAAGCCCAAATCACTCGACAGATTTCAAAAAATAGTCTCGCTAATGAAAAAAACGTTAAACAACATATTTCATATTGAATAATTAAAAAAAAAATACTAATAGATAAAATTGAAAATGAGTCGTCTATTGTAAAACTTGAGTCTTATGAATAAAATGTAATTTTAACTATCTAACTTTATAAGGTGGGATGCCCGAGTTTATTTAGGACACAAGTAAGTTTATTTTGAATGTATATAATACTTAGGTTTGAACTCAAGGCGTATTATTTTGTGTTTTTCAACATTTTCATTGTTTTTTTTATTTGGTGTTGTTACTTTTTTAGGGGTGATTTCACCTTTGCACAAGTTGATTGTAAAGGACCAGGATCAGATACTTCAAAGCGTGTGCCATGGGAAAAGAAACTTGATGCAAGCCAGCTCGAGAAATTTTCAAAATCATCTTTCATAGACCAAGATAGATGGCTTGAGAAACTACGTTTATGATCATGAATAGGAATTGGTCGCAATTGTTAAGGTTGGATTGTTTATTATGTCTATGGTCACAGTTTCACTACCTTTCAATTTAAATGGTTTCTTTGTACAACAAGCCTATCTAACTAAGTATATATTTATAGAGTTAGACAATTGATATTGAGTTACATTTAATAGACTTAAACTTTTGTGGTGGGTGATCTTTTCTCAACATGAAATTTATTCTCCGACACTTTTTTTCACTTAAATACGGACGTTTTTTTTGAGATTTATCAAGTGGATTGGATTCGAAGATCTTTATTGGAGTATTGAACCTCTTTAAGGTTCTAATACCATATAAAGTTAGATGATTGAGATTGAGTTTTATCCCATAAAACACTTAAACTTTTGTGGTTGGTGGTCCTTTTTTAATATAGAATATGTTTTCTAACATTGTTTAATGTTATCAAATTTTCGGTGGAACTTAAAGTTAGTAGTTTAAGAAATTTTTGGTGCAACTTAAAGTTAGTTGTTTAAGAATTTTATAATACCTAAATAATAACTAATGTACATATATAATAATTATTTCACGGATCCACTTTTGAGAAAAGAGATAAACACATAAAAGAGAGAATCACATCTAGACCCATTAAAAATGATAAAAAGATTTTTATATTAGCTTTTTAAAAAAAAAATTCTCTCTCTTATTTCTCTTTTCTTTTTGTGCCTATCTCTCTCTATACAACAATTTATATTAATTAATTCTTGAGTATTATAAAGTTTCTTCATTTAAGAAATACATTCGTTTAGAATCTTAAAATTTAACACATTAAAAGCGAATTAAATTGTCAGAAAACACAATGCTTGACAGGAGCCATCTTTAAATGGCAAGAAAAGGCAAGAATGTCAATCTATATGCCCAAGAATGCAGCAGATACAAATATTTATTCACAATCTAAAGATTTTAGAGCTTTTCCATTCACCATATTTCACAAAAATGCAGCAGCCACAACTTATTTTCTTTGTCATCTTTTTTATCATCATTTCCTTGGGGAACTCTCAATCTATTGATTGTAAACCGGGAAGAGGAGGTTCAAAAGTTGCAAACACCATAGTTGTTGATCAATCCGGCAAAGGGCAATTCAACAAAATCCAAGATGCCATTGATTCCATTCCAAAAAATAACAATCAATGGATCAAAATTCGAATCAATCCCGGCACCTACAAGTAATATATATATATAGTTTCTCTCTACACCCATTACTTATTTTAGCATATGCTCTACTTATACCTTGTTTTTTATTTATTTATTTACTCTCTGTCTCTTTTTAAAGTGCCAGTTTTCATTTTCTATGGTGTATCCATAGAGACACTGGCCAACTGATCAAATTGCCTGATTTTAATTCATTTTCTACTCTATTTTCTTTTTCTATCTTTTTTCTTGTATGTGTCAACTATGTATTTTTGTGCTGATTTATTTTTAATTAATTTAATTTCGATTTTCATAAAAAAAAATACAGAGAACAAGTGACTATACCGTATGACAAGCCATGTATTTTTCTCGAAGGAAAGGATCGTAAGCTAACAACGATTACTTATAATGCACATGAAGATACTGATATTAGTGCTACTTTTACCTCATCACCAAGCAATATTGTTGCAAAAGACATAACCTTCAAGGTAAAAGCTTTTGCTTGGTATAAATTTTTTTTTATATAGTACATACAATTCCTTTATATATATATATATATATATATATATATATATATATATATATATATATATATATATATTTCTTGTTTGCTGTTAAGAACCCAAGAAAACATTGATAAAGATAAATGATATACACAGCATCATCATGTTCTTGAAAAGCTGAAATTTTCCTGCTTGTTGATCAATGATATGCAGAATTCATATAACCTTCCATTCAACCAAAAATTTTACAACAAAAATATCTACTATGGAATCAAGATACCTGGAGTAATACCGGCACTTTCTGCACGAATTTATGGCGATAAATCAGCTTTCTATGATTGTGCTTTCGTGGGAGTTCAAGATACATTGTGGGATGTCCAAGGCCGACATCACTTTTCTAATTGCTACATTGAAGGGGCAGTAGATTTTATATTTGGTGCTGGCCAATCTTTCTATGAGGTAAGATTTTGCGTGGAATAATCTTTCTACACTACTTATGGCTGGAAAAAAAATCATTTTTTTTCCCTTGGTGAGAAACTCTAATAGGTCAACTTAGAAGTTTCATTTTGTAGATACCACTCTGATTTCAAAAGACAACAATAGAGTATATACTAAAATTATTACCAATGCAATGCAAACATGAAATTAATTAATAGAAATTTGGCATAAATTACAAAAAATCAGGCAATTAACGACAGCTAGTTATTGCACTAATAATGCAGGTTTGATTAATTATTAGGAAAATTATTAATCCAAAATGTATATCTCATGATTCGTGCAGGGTTGCTCGATAAATGTTACTAGTGCAGGTTTCATAACAGCCCAGGGTCGAGAGTTTCCTAATGAAACAAATGGTTTCATATTTAGTCGTTGCACTATTTCTGGAATTAGAGGTGTTCGAGCTTTACTTGGAAGAGCCTTTAGACCATACTCGAAAGTAATATTTCAAGAATCATTTTTATCTGAAGTGGTTGATCCTCTTGGATGGAATGCTTGGCATTACGCAGGGCATGAGTAAGTTTATTTCGTACCTATATTATATTTAGTTAGGATTCGAACTTGAAACCGGTCAGTTTTTTTATATATATTTCAATATCCTCATGATTTTCACTTGATTTTGTGGTTTTAAGGGATAAATTCACTTATGCGGAGATTAATTGTAAAGGACCAGGGTCTAATAAATCAAAGCGTGTTCCATGGGAAAAGAAGCTATCAGCAAATCAACTCAAAGAGTTTTCAAAGTCATCTTTCATTGATCAAGATGGTTGGCTTGCCAAACTACCTCTTTGATCATTACTTATAGTTCTTGGAATTTTTTTTGGCTAGGGCTCACTCCGTATAACGATAACAAAAGGCTATTGTAATTAATATTCAATTCCCTTTTATTATGGTTATCACATTTTGGCTATATATAGTCATCATGACTATAGAATATTTCTTTCAGAATAAAATTTTCGGCATACCATGTTGAGCAACAATTTCCCATTCAACTACAGCCTTTTATATAATACATCAATTTAATTTGGCATCCAAGATGACGATTAATTTTGTCAGGTTAGATGTATTTTAGTCTAGCCTATCCTCTATTGCCATCTAAGATATTGTCAGCTTAGATTATGCTAGTTCAGGGAAACCTGACGATTTTTCATACCTAATTAAGGTGAATAAATATTTCGTCTGATTAGATGCATTTTATTCTAATTAATATAATTAAGACGATTTTTAAAAAAATTTACGTTTACTAAACTGAGAAACTTGGATCGGTTAGAAATATGGTGTCTGTTACGCCCGTGATTTTATGATCTACTTTGAAATGGAAATGGAAATCTCATTCATCATCCTTAAAACGGCAAGATAAGCAAGAATTAATGTAATTATATGTTATAACACAAATTTTGGATTGTATTTATTTTATTCCTTTTAGGTTCTATTTACCATGTTTTATTGTGTTTTTTTTTATTGTTGTTTAATGTTTAATTTCAGTATTTATTATTACCAAAAAAATGAAAAGAAAAATACCAAAAAATATAAAAATAGCATGACATGATTAATTAGAGGCGCGATTAAATAAAAACAATTAAAGATACAATTGAAAACCCTAGAACTAAAATTAAAGGACCCATGGATCCAATTGAAAAAATTGAAAGAATCAAAGACTAAAATTACATGCCTAAAGGACCTAATTGGAAAACATCTAAATGTAGAGGGACTAGATTGAAAATTAAGAGCGAATGATTGGACCAAGTTTTGCGGAACAAGAAAGAAATATTATTTTTTGATTTATATCTCTGCAATAATGGAAGACCATAATTTAAGCTTCCTTTTCTACATTAGTAGAAACTAATGTTTAGGAATATTATGCTCCTCTGGCCTCCATCTCACCAATTAGAAGGCTGTGCCTGTATATTTTTTCTGTTTAAAAAAATTGTTCTTTTTTATTTTTTATTTGAGAATGGCCCAGGTGAAAGAGCAAAAACAGCCCAGCCAACTACAGCACTGTATATAATCTAAATCAATTTCGGCAGTCTCTAAGGCCCACTATCCGGTCACACGCATTGCTCGGATTGGAAATTCTATATCTGATCAGTATGTATCCGATATATATATACATGTTTTGTCAAATTTTCATTCGTTTTTTTTCCATCTAATTAGCTAGGGTGCTTGTCTATGTTTATATCCAAGTGTTTAATATCAAACACGGATAATCTAAAATAAAACGGAAGAACTTAACACTCCTAACAAATACCAAATTAACCATTTAATGAAAAACAAATAAATATTTGAAGAATTAATTTCATTACCCTCAAAGAACGTTGATTGTCATTCTGAAGACTAATTACCCCAACAATTAATTGATTACAATTGCTTGCTCTCTCTAGCTAGCTAGGCAACTGTGCAAAGAATTTAATTAGCACGTAGGTCCGAAAATCATAATCATAAAGGTAGTTTCTGAAGCCACCCATCTTGGTCTATGAAGGATGATTTCGAAAATTTCTCGAGCGGGCGTGCATCAAGTTTCTTTTCCCATGGCACCCTCTTTGAAGTATCTGATCCTGGTCCTTTACAATCAACCTCTGCAAACGTGAAATTACCCCTGAAAAAGTAACGTCGACACCAAATCAGAAAATAATGAAATTGCTGAAAAATACAAAATCAAAAGTTATCGAGTTCGAATCTCACTATATGTATGCGAGATAAACTTACTCGTGTCCCTTATAAATCCAAGCATCCCACCCAAAGGGCTCAACCACATCTGATAAAATTGTTTCTCGAAATATCACTGTTGCGTATGGTCTATAGGCTCTCCCAAGGTAAGCTCGAAAACCTTGAAGTCCAGAAACAATGCAACGACTAAAAACGAACCCACTATTCTCGTAAGGAAATTCTCGACCTTGAGCTGTTATAAAACCATCACCGGTAACATTTATCTCACAACCCTGCATGAAATCATCCCTAAGATACATTATTTTATTTTATATATAATTAAATTTTCTTCAATAAGTAATCAAGTCTACCTCTAGAAGTACGTATCTGATCAATTTCTTTAATTTGCATTATATCACCAATAAGATTTTACCTCGTAAAAAGATTGGCCAAAACCAAAAATAAAATCTACTGCTCCTTCAATGTAGCAATTAGAGAAGTGATGCCTGCCTACGGCATCCCACAAGGTGTCTTGGAACCCAAGGAAAGCACAATCATAAAAAGCAGACTTATCACCATAAATTGCTGCTGATATTGCTGGAACTACACCAGGCAATGTGTCTCCCTTGTAGTTTTTTTGCATCAATTGACGGTTGTAAGAATTCTGCATTGTTAATTTTCAACAAGCATGAAATTAATTATTTAAATAACAGAATCTTCGTTTGTATTTAATTCACGTTTATTGTCTTAACTAGATAGAAAGTAGTCAAGATATATTTCTTAATTTCCCTTGCTTTACTATATATCTGTGGAGGCACACAGAAAAGCTTAGCCTCATATTGATCTACCCCATAACTTTCTTCGAGGAAATAAGGTTCGACCTTCAATAACTATAGTTTCTTCTGTTATAATAGTCTATTATGGAGGGTAAAAATAAAAATACTCTTCCAAATAGGTATCATTATACAAATTGTATTACTTTTTTTTCGATTCAAAATTGGAATTATTAGAATTTGAATTCACTAAAGAAAATATCTAGACATACAACCGTTAAATTAAGTTTATTTGTGTTAAAATTGTCTTACTTTAATGTGTAATATTTGATTTAAACAAAATTATCATATCAAAATTGAATATAATAACACAAAATAGTTTGTTTAAATAATGATTTTATATACGCTATTCTGAAAAAAAAAATTCTTTTATAGATACGTTATGGAGTAATATGCAACCTTTAAAAAATATATAATAAATATTTAGAAAAAAAGGGGGGCGGTCAAATGTCTAAAAAAGAGGGGACGAATTCAAATATTTACCTTGAAGGTAATACCCTTTGCTACAATATTGCTTGGTCTTGAGGTAAAGGTAGGACTAAGATCAGTTCTTTCATGTGCACTATAAGTAATCGTTGCGAGGCTGCGACTTTGTCCTTCTAGAAAAATACATGGCTTCTCAACTGGAATGGTCACTTGTTCGCTGCACATTATTAGATCATATACAATCCATGACATATTAATTTTTCAATGAAAATGGATGAAGAGCATATGTTAAGAAATAAGTGTAGAGAAACAATAAATTACGTGTAGGTGCCAGGATTGATATAAACTTTGATCCACTGATAGTTATTTGTTGGGATGGAATCAATGGCTGCTTGAATTGTTCTGAAGTTTCCTTTTCCGGATTGATCAACAACTATGGTACTTGCAACTTTTGACCCTCCATATCCAGGTTTACAATCAATAACTTGGGAGACCCCAAGAGAAGTGACAATGAACAAGGTGACAAAGAAAATAAATGGTGAATGCTGCATTTCTTTTTTTCTGTATATATTCTTCGGGGAATGGTTAAAATTGATAAGCAAGTGACCATCATGGGCATATATATATATAGAGAGAGAGAGAGGGAGAGTTTCGTTCTTGCCCATTAATTGGAATATAATGAATGAGATTTGCATTGCCATTTCATAGAAAATATCACCCGATTAATTTGTTGCTTAATTAGTACTAAAAATTGAAATTCTTCATTAACTAGTTGAAGAAACAAGCACACTATCCACTTATTCTCAATTAAATCTGACAAAACAAGAGAAAATTAAAAAAAAAAAAACCAAATATTTATAATTCAACATTAACCCTAGGGTGTTGTTTGGTGTTACGGAAAAATATAAAATCATTTTTGGAGTTTCCCCTAACAACTTAAATATTTGGATTGAGATGATTTTTTAATTTGATATGGTATAAGAGTTTTAATAACCAAACAATTGTAAATTCGTATCTCATCATTATTATTTTTCTTCTAATTAATTAAATACAAGATAGTGTAGGTTTTTCTAAGTTCAAAATCAAAAGGCTTTTACTTAAGAGAATGTATTAGAGAGTAATATAAAATTATTCTTAGAGCTTCACCTAACAATTTAAATTTTTGAGTTGAGATTCTTTTTTGACATTTGATAACAAAGAATGAAATTGTGGAAATGAAAGTAAAAATTTTATTCTCATTTTATAGGTGTTGAGTTAAAAAAAATTTCTTTATTTTTTATCCTTTTGAATTCTAATACATCAAAAAGATATAAAACAATGCACTCTTAAAATCTCTTAAAAAAATATTTAATTTTGAAAAAACTTGAACACCTGTAATTTGAAATTGTGCAATGACTAAATATTAAACCATTTGTCGAGCAACTTTGCACTATCATGAGATACACATTTTGAATTAATAATTTTCCTAATAATTAATCAAGTCTAATATTTAATTATGCCAAATTTCTTTTAATTAATTTCATTTTTGCATTGAACATGGTAATATTAGTGCAAAGTCAATTGTAGCCTTTTGAAATCAGAGTAGCATTATAATATTTCTAACAAAATGAAACTTCTAAGATGACCTATTAGAGTTCTTCATCAAGGAAAAAAAATGATTTTTTTCAGCCATAACTAGTGTAGAAAGAGTCTTCCATGCAAAATCTTATCTTATTGAAAGATTGGCCAATACCAAATATTAGAGAATATATCTTACATTGAATAATTAAACAAAAAATGATTAATATATAAAGTTGAGAAATAATAACCCACCAAGTCACTACCGTTGCGGGACTTCCAAAAATTCTTTTAAGATTTATTTTGGTTGAAAATATTATTTGTTTGGGGATAAGAGTTATTATTAATTTCGAAGTCATTATTTAGTATTAAAGAAACTATGAACTTAAAATGGGCATTGATTCAAAGATTCTTAGATAAGAAATTGGTTCTACTTTTGGAAAGATATCAATCATCAAAAAGCATCATTTCTTAAAAAATGTATCATGTTTAGTTTAATCTTAAAATTTACCTCTTGAAAGTTTTATTCTTACCAAAATATTTCTAAGTCAATTTTCAAGTTTTATTTCCTATGTCAAATTAATTTTTTATTTTTTATCCGTGGCAATCATATTGAATCGATCATTGGACCCTTTCGTCGGACATCACGTCAATTCAACATCGGATGCGGTTTAAGTCTCGATATAACCGGTATGTCGGAGAACAACCTAATTACTAAAGTGATTTATCTCAATTAACAACGAGTTCCTACTAGATATAAGACTTTGTTAAATTTTCCTAATATTTTCTATTTTTTCCAACTTATATTTCTCATTATTTTTTTTATCTAGGATTTTCCTTCTCCTTTTTTGTCATTTTTCCTTATATATAGGATTTTCCTTCTCTCTCTCTCTTTTTTTTTTTTTTTTTTTTTTGTAATTTCTCATTATTTTTCCTTATATATATATATATATATTCCTTTTTCTTTTATATATTTTTTTAACTAATTTTTTTTCCTTATGATTTTTTTTACTTTTTTCTTTTTATCTTTGTTGTTTTTTTATTGGTGAAGAATTATCATCAGTCCTCGAAAATTAGGAGACTCGATAATTCATCCACCGATTAATTATCTATTCTAATTTTTGAAAGAAAACCTAAACAATTTAAACATTTCAATTAAATAAATAAATCAACAATTCAAAAGTATTAATCTTAAACTAGGCATAATAATAATAATAATAATAATAATAATAATAAAGCATATATTAAAACATTCAGGCATGTTTTCTTAGGGAAAATGTTTTTTTTAAAAAGGGGCCATTGGGCCCATTGGGCTTTCGACCCATGGGCCTGGGCTCGGTTGATGGCAACCCCTTCTTCTCTTTCTTCTTCCTTTTTCGGCTGAGCTAGTACCAACTCAGTCTATATATATTTTTTTCGAGCTGGGCTAGACCCAGGCTATTTTTTTTTTTTTTTGGGCCAGGCCTAGTCCAGCCCTCTCTCCTCTTTCTCTTTTCCTTTCTTTCTTTTGTCCTTTTCGTCTTCCTTTTCTTTGTTTCTTTCTTCATTTCGGACCAAATGTCCAGCTTATCACTGCCTCGTGAGTTTAATCCATTGGTTATTGGTTCCCCTTACAGTTCCCTTTTCTTGGACGATTTGATGAACTTGAGTCCTTGGACTCAATCAATGACAATGACAATGTCACTGTCATCTTCCTTTATTCAAACAAACTGGAGTCAAACTGCTTAATTATAGACAAAGGTAGAGATTCGGATTACCTGAGGAAAGTCTAAATGACTGGGATAAGTTTGAAAGACAGAGTGGGATTACCTTGATTTTACTCTGCTTACGGGTGATGGAGGATGACTGGTGGATTGATTTGGTGAGGATCATGCAATCAGGAGCTTGTTGTTGAAAGACAGAGTGGGATTGCCTTGATTTTACTCTGCTTACGGGTGATGGAGGATGACTGGTGGATTGATTTGGTGAGGATCATGCAATCAGGAGCTTGTTGTTGTGATGATCGAGAATTTACAAATGCTTGAAGGGAATGATTTCTTGTGTTTTTTCGAAACTCAGAATACCAAAGCAAACCCAAAAAATTCTAGCGCTTGCAGGTGATTGAGGATGACTCAATCTGGATCTTGTTGTTTTGATGATTAAGGACTCACAAACTCTTGAAGGAAATTATTTCTGGTGGTTTTCGAAACCCAGAATACCAAAGCAAACTCAGAACGAAGAACAGAAACCCAGATATTTAAAAGAAAACCCAAAAAATTCAAGCAAAACCCAGAACTTCAAGAACACCAACCCAAAACCTCAACCAAACTCAGAAAATTCAAGTGCCCATATTTCCCTCTTTACACTCTCTGCTCTGGTTTTCCCTTTTCTCTATCGATCCTCTTGTCTCTGAACTCTAACCTACTCCTATTTATACCCAACTTCTCCCAACAAAACCAATTTTTCATTCCCTTCCTTTACTGCCAATCGTTCGATCAAAATTTCTCTCTCCCCTTTCTGTTATTTCCTAACGTTCTAATCCTTTCCATTTGCTGCAGCTCGGCTTGCATCCAAGCAAGAGAGATGGATCGATGAGCTGACTGAGGGAATCAAAACAGTTAGAAAACCAGGAATGATCGAAACCATTACTCGTTTTCCAACGCAGTGAACGAACGTTCACTGTCTCAAATGCAAGTTGCCAAATCAGTCCCACAACTTCCGAAATTTTTTTCAATCGCATCCTCCGATTCCTTTCAACCATGCTCTTAAGTCGTCCTAATTTTTGTATTTAATTTGGCCCCTATTAGCTTCTAATTTCAAGTTGATTTAACGCAATTATACCCCTCGATTAAATCTATCCTTCAGTTTTATATTTTATGTATTTATATATTTATTTTGATATATTTTGCTTTTTTGATTTTTGTTCTTTTAATAATAAGTACTAAAATAAAATAGATAAAGATAGAATAAATATTAAAAAAAATGAAAATGAAATAAAATAAGGTATAAACTAAAATAATAAATAAAAGAGGATAAACTAAAATAATAAATAAAAGAGAAATAAATGGGATAAAATTAAGGAAAACAATATAACTTAAAATTTAGGATATGACATACCACAAGGTTAAGTTTCTTAGATGAAATTCATTTCAACTATCTAACTCTATATGATATAGAACCTTACGAAACCTAAAAGTCCAACAAAGATCGTAAAACTAAAACTATTTGACAGATCCCAGAAGATGGACTACAAGTGAGAGCCCAAACCACTTAAAAATCTTTAAAGAAGGATTGCAAGTGAAGGAGAATATTAGAAAACATATCCTTCAATGGTTAAACAAAAAATAATTAAGATATAAAGTTGTGAATGATTCCCTAATATAAACCTTAAATATTTTGGACGAAACTCAATCTCAATAATTTAATTCCATACAATTTTAAACTATTAAGATAATTGAAAATTGTACAAATAAAACAACCAGTTTTGCTTCAGAATATTACAGGCTTAGATACATTAAGCAACAGTGTACTTAAACGACAAAGTAAAACGTGCATAAAAGGTAAAATAACTATGAAATCATTTGCTTGAATTTTCTTCTCCAGATAAACAAGCCACAGACGAACCCAGTAGCCTTACCTATATTGTTGAAGACACGAACATTTATAGATAACCAGATTGACCATAAAACTGCAAACAAACATCAAGAACCAAAACTTTTTCTTCATATATGGATCCTTTGATAAGGAAGTTCACTGCTGGAACAAGTCATGTACTGAGTTAGGAATTGCCCACAAGTAATTAATTTTTTTTTTCCATTAAAGGGCTATGCCAGCTACATTTACTTAAACATTGTTCTCAAATAATAAGTTTTTTTTCTTTTTTGATTCGACGGTTTTTTAATCAGTTTTTATGTCAATCGTCAATCGAGACTGAGTTTCATTCCTTAATATATTTGCTCAAGTGAGAATATCGTGCTTCTTATCCCAGTTTCCCATTTTATTTTTCTTTTACGAAAAAAAATATGAAGCATCGAACATCCATTTCCATTATTATCACCTTGTTTATCATCACTTCTCTTAGTGTTTCCCAAGCTATTGACTGTAAACCTGGAAATGGTGGGTCAAAAGTTGCATACACCATAGTTGTTGATCAGTCTGAGAAAGCAAACTTCAAAACAATTCAAGCAGCTATTGATTCCATCCCAACAAATAACGATCAATGGATCAAAGTTCAAATCAATCCTGGCATCTACACGTAATATATTCTTTCTCTACGCTCATTTCTTAACTTAACATATGCTCTTCTTGTACCATTCTTTTTCATCCATGTTCATTGAAAAAATAAATGTCTTGGATTATGATCTAATAACGTGCAGAGAACAAGTGACCATTCCACCTGAGAAGCCATGTATTTTTCTTGAAGGACAAAGTAGCAGACTCACAACCATTACTTATAATGCACATGAAAGAACTGATATTAGTGCTACTTTTACCTCAAGACCAAGCAATATTGTAGCAAAGGGTATAACCTTCAAGGTAAAAGGTTGAGTTTTTGTGTTTTCTTTCCGGTTCATTTACAATTTTGTTTCTTGTTCTCAAAACAATCAGAATTAAATATCCATAAATTAAATAACTATTGATTTTTTCAATAGGCATATATTATGTATATATTGATAGATATTTACTCTAAAACAAATTCATTAAGGGCTCTATTGTATAATTAAGACTTAATTATTAATCAAAAAGATTTTATTGCAAACAAATTTTAATGATATATTGAATGGGATGGCGAAACGAATCAAGAGACAATCTGTTTGTTCCGAGAGGTTGTGAGTTAATCCTACAAATGAAGTAAATATTCGTCCGAAATTTCTTTTATATTATTGGATTTCTAAATTTCAAGCGATTTCTTTGTAATTATAATGTATGATTTATAGTTTTGGAAGTGTTTGTAGTAAGGATAATTTGTACAATTACTCATCATATTCAGTATGTATACAACAAGTTGATTTCGATAATAAGCAATGATCACTTTAGTACCATGATTTTCAATTTTTACTTGGTTGTTGATTATTTCAGAATTCATTCAACCGTCAATTGATGCAAAAGATCTACAAGGAAAAAGAGTTACGTCATACAGTTCCAGCAGTTTCAGCTCTAATTTATGGTGATAAATCTGCTTTCTATGACTGTGCTTTCCTTGGGTTTCAAGATACATTGTGTGATGCCCTAGGCCGGCATCACTTGTATAATTGTTACATTGAAGGAGCAGTAGATTTTATATTCGGTTCTGGCCAATCTTTTTACGAGGTAATATTTGTCTTTGAATAATCTAATTTAATTTAATTTAATTTATACAATAAGTGAATCTCGAAAACCAAATTTATATACTCTATAACATATTTCAAAGATACAATCTTTTTTCACTAGATATACTGGTGTACTGGACTATATATGCACTAAAATCTTACTGTTATAATTGAAAAAAAAATTCACTTCAAAAGGTAGACTTGGTTAGTTGTTGATGGAAATTTTAGCTATAAATATAATTGGATAATTTTTAAATTTATCTCTTTATTCTTAATTGAGTCAATTTTATTTTTAAATATAAGTTAAATTTTTAATTAAGATTTTCAAATCAAAATACCAGAATGATTTACTTTCTTTGCACATAATCAATTTTTATTTCTAAAACAGCTTTACGACTCAGTTAAATAAAATATTTTTATGTACAAATTATGTGACTAACTTTGCTAATTTAGCCTAAAAATCTAGTCATAATGATATATTAGATGTTTATTGTATTTTGAAATATAAAATTAATTCAATTAAGGATGTAAAAACAAAATGAAAAATTATTCTATTATATAAAAATATATTCAACTATTAATCCATAAAATTATGGACGATATTCTCATGGATGATTTATGCAGAGTTGTTCGATCAATGTTACGGGTGGAGGTTATATAACAGCTCAAGGTAGAGAATTTCCTCAAGACGCTAATGGTTTTGTATTTAGTGGTTGCAATGTTTATGGGCTTAAAGGTGTTCGAGCTTATCTTGGGAGAGCCTACAGGGCATACTCAACAGTAATCTTCAAGGACACATTTTTATCCGAAGTGGTTGAGCCTCTTGGATGGGATTCTTGGACTTACGTAGGGCATGAGTAAGTTCTATGTATATATAATTTCATTAAGACTCGAATTCGAGACTAATAAATTGTTTCTTGATTTTCAACATTTTTTGATTTAATGTTGTTACTTTTTTAGGGGCAATTTCACCTATGCAGAGGTTAATTGTAAAGGATTGGGATCAGACACTTCAAAGCGTGCGTCATGGGTGAAGAAGCTTGATGAAACACAACTCAATAAGTTTTCAAAATCATCCTTCATCGATCAAGATGGCTGGCTTGCCAAGCTACCTCTTTGATCACTGCCTTAGATAGACCGGGCAATCAAATCTTCTGATATTTATTTCCCTTTGGAAATTGAAACTTCGATCTTCTTAATAATTACCTTCCGCATTGTCATAGATTTACCTAAATCCGTAAGTATAAGAATTCATTGCACAAAATAATAATAATAATAATAATAATAATCTATTTTTTCACATTACACAATAAAATTAAATTTATTGTGTAATTATTTAACAAAAACTTATTTTTTAAGAGCCCATCTCCCAAAGAAAAAACAGAAAAACCATAAACATAAACATGCTGACACACAAGTTATATATATATATAAAAGTTGGCACTTCTAACCCAACAAAATTTATCCAAAAAGATCTTCAGTTTTTTAGTTTCTTGGACGATGCCATGAGGATGCAAGATTCATATAGCAATTGATCATGGTGGTTTAAGTTGAATTAAGTCTTTATTATGGCTACGGTCTCATTTTCACACACATTCAATTTTAATGCTTCTTAAGCTTATTTAACCAGGATTTATGTGCTTATTAGTATATTATCTACAAATTAATTCAGAATCTTAAAATTTAGCACAAAATAAGAAGAAAATCACATTGCGAGAAAACATATATAATACTCGACATGATTTAATTCGAAGAATATAATGACCTTCTTAAATGGCAATAAAAGCAATAATATATATATATATATATATATATATATATATATATATATATATATATATATATATATATATATATATATATATATATAATTCCATTTATATTAATCAACGGGTGCTCTCATAAAAACCTTCTTAAAATATTGGCAATATATAAGCAAGAATGTCATCATGTATATATGTATGTGTGTGTGCGTGAAACTAAGAATGCAGAAGCAATAAATTTATTCACCATTCTAAGATTTTAGAACTTCCCCAATATTGATTCAACTTCACCATTTTTCTCACAAAAATGCAGCAGCCACAATTTATTTTCATTTTCACCTTGTTCATCACCATGTGTTTGGGGAATTCTCAACCAATAGTTGATTGTAAACCGGGAATAGGTCGATCAAAAGTTGCCAAGACCATAATTGTTGATCAATACGGCAAAGGGCAGTTCCAAAAAATTCAAGATGCCATTGATTCCATTCCAAAAAATAATGATCATTGGATCCAAGTTCAAATCAATCCTGGCACCTACATGTAATATATTCTCTGCTCTACCTACATCTTGTTTTTATTTATTTATTATTATTATTTTGAAAATGCAGCTTTTAATTTATCATATATTTATCGTTAATTATATGTTGATTTTCCACTAAAAACTTGTCCTCTTGGATTATAATAATGTGCAGAGAACAAGTGACTATTCCAATTGAGAAACCATGTATTTTTCTCAAAGGACAAGATCGTATTCGAACAGTGATTACTTATAATGCACATCAAAATACCGATAGTAGTGCTACTTTTACTTCTTCACCAAGCAATATTGTAGCACAGGGCATAACCTTCCAGGTGAAATGATTTTGCGTTTTTTTTTTTTTTTGGTAGTTAAATGTTAATTTGTACTTTCTAAGGAAACATGACTTATTATGTTTTAAATATCATCATTAATTTGAATTAGGCGAGAAAAAATTTCTCATAATAATTAGGTAAGTTTTTGTCATTTTTATCATACATTAAATCATGTCTAATCAATTTCAATTTAATAGTGTAGATTCAGTAGTCATTACCAAACATGACATAAAAGAATATGAGAGGATCTCAATCTCTCATTTTCTTTTTTTAACTCTTCTTCTTCTTCTTCTTTTCCCATATATAGTCAATGTACTCTTTAAATTGTTTTTATTGAGACTTTGTATACTTTTTCATATTGATTTAGTCTTGTATCCTTTTTTTTTTTTTTTAAACCATTCTTCTGTTATAACGTCATTAGTTTATGAGCTGATGTAGCACACTATGCTTTGAACGTGTGACACGTATCATACAAGAGATCCTAATATTGAGTCTCAATCAAAACAATTTCAAGAATATAATAACCAAATTATTTTTTTATGTTATTATTTTAATATAAAAAAAAACTCATCCTAAATGCACAAAATGTCTCACTAGTGAGATCTCGTCACATGAAAATTATGATGTATTTTTTTTATAATAAGTTAAAAATGATATATTATAAAATAAAAATAAAAACGAACTTAACATGCAATTATTAAAACAAAAATATAACAATGTACAATATCAACCGGTCACGAGATCTTAGTTAATGGGTCTAATCCTCCACAAAAAAATAAGAATATGAGGGGATCTTGGTCTCTTATTTTATTGTTTTTTACTCTCTTTTTGTGGATTTTTTTTTCTATATATGATCTTTTTATTTTTTGAATTAAATAATGTCTAATCAATTTGAATTTAATAGTGTAGATTCAGTAGACATTACTAAACATGGCAAAAAAGAATATGAGAGGATCTCGATCTCTTATTTTATTTTTTTAACTCTTTTTTGTGTGTGGATTTTTTTTTATATGGTCCTTATATTCTTTGAATTATTGTGATTGAAACCTTATACTCTTTTTTTGTATTGATTTAGTCTTTTACTCTTTATTTTATTTACACTCGTTAGTGTCTCTCTCGTTATAACGCACTTAATTTGTGAGTTGACATGATATATTAAATTTCTGAATGTGTGACACGTTTTATACATGGGATTTTAATACAAGAGTTCAATTAAAACAATTAAAAGTATAAGGATCAAAAAATAATACATTACAAAATAAAAAAAAACCTAATGTGTAATTATTAAAATAAAAATGTGGCAATGTGCAATATCAATTAGTCATAAATTCTTAGTTAATGAGTCTATTCCTCCACAAAAAGTAAGAAATATTGAATATTTGACTTATTTAAAGTGAAAAATGGGGTTGCTCTCTCAAAAAAATTAAGGACTCGCTCAATATATTTTTTTTATATAGATAATTATCTACTAGTTAGCTTCATTTTAATTTTAATGAATATATTTGTAATCTATTTTTTTTAATTAATGTTAGGTTCTTTTGTATGTATTTTATTATTTTAAAATTATTATAATAATTTTAAAATATTTATACTCCTTGTATTTTTATTCGATGAGGTCTCACATATGACATATTTTACCGCATTCAAGATGAGGTCTTAAAAAATAATAAAATTAAAATTAAAAAAAAAAACTGATCTATGTACTCTGTGAATTGTTTTGATTGAAGCCTCATATTCTTTGAATTATTTGATTAAATTTTTTTATTAGGATCTCACATATAATACATGTCATGAATTCAGGAAGGTAATGTACCACATATGTTAACAAACTAACAACATTTTAAAAAACTAATAAAAAAAAAAATACAAGATCTCAATCACAACAGTTCAAAAAAATATAGAGATCATATATTATTAGAGCACATATCCCATAGTTTGTGGGATATGTATGGGATATGTGCTATAATAATATATGATCAAAACCCTTTCTTTTTTAGTTCATTTATTTCTTTTCTTTTCTTGTAATAATATATATATATATATATATTTATTTTTTTGTTTTTTTTTTCTTTTGCCCTTTAAACATTTTGAGGTTTTTTCCCCCTTCATACAACTGTCCTTTAGAATTATTCATTTAAAAAATATATAAAAAAAATGTAAAAAGGGTCCTTTACCGTTAACTCTAAGCTAAAATTACTCTTTTATTTCTTTGGCCCTTTTAAGAACCCAAGCAAACAGGAAGAATTATACCCACATATAACATCATAATCCTCTTTAAATAACTAAAAATTTCGTGCTTGTTTATCAATAATGCAGAATTCATTTAACCTTCCATTGAAGAAAAAATTTTACAACAAAAATAAGGGAATCAAGATACCAGGAGTATTACCTGCACTTTCAGCACGGATTTATGGTGATAAGTCAGCTTTCTATGATTGTGCTTTCTTGGGGGTTCAAGATACTTTGTGGGATGCCCAAGGCCGACATCACTTCTCTCGTTGCTACATTGAAGGTGCAGTAGATTTTATTTTTGGTGCTGGCCAATCTTTCTATGAGGTAAGTTTTATATATCTAGACTTTCTACAATAAGTTTATATATCTAGACTTTCTACAATAAGTTTATATATGCCTGAAAATCATTTTTTCTCTTAGATATAGTACTATAATTATTCACCAATATTGCTGTTTTTAACATTTTTACTTACCATAATGACATGATACGATGATTTTATTATACTACTGTAATACAATCATGCAATAATTATTCTTTAGTGGCATTAGACTTAGGGTTAATTTGGCTTAAAAATAGCTAGCCTAGTGATCGATCAAAGATTAAACGGGTATTTTAACGTTGACTTAATTTTAAAAAAATGATAAATTTAATTTCGATTGATGTGAAAGCTAATTCGAAGATATCTTATTATCTATTAAAAAAAATTAAAAAAGACCTTGCAATAAAAACTTTTCCATGATAATGCAAAGAAAAATAGAAATCTGGCATGCTTGAGGATCTAGATTTGAATTATAAAATAAATAATTTTAACCATAAAATGTGTATCTCATGTGGTTCATGCAGCTTTGCTCAATAAATGTCACTATTGGAGGTTTCATAACAGCCCAAGCTCGAGAGTACCCTAATGATACAAATGGTTTCGTATTTAGTCGTTGCACTATTTCTGGAGTTAAAGGTGTTCAAGCCCTACTCGGAAGAGCTTTTAGACCATACTCGACAGTAATATTTCGAGAATCATTTCTATCTGAAGTAGTTGATCCTCGAGGGTGGGATGCTTGGCATTCCGTAGGGCATGAGTAAGTTTATTTAGCATCTTTTTAACGTTTCGTCAAGATAGATCTATTGATTAATGTTTCTTATTTCTCGATATCTTCATGACTTACCTTGATTTTCTTGTTTCAAGGACTAATTTAACGTACGCCGAAGTTGGTTGTAAAGGACCAGGGGCTAACACATCAAAGCGTGTTCAATGGGAAAAGAAGCTATCAGCAGAGCAGCTCCAGAAGTTTTCGAAGTCTTCCTTTATTGACCAAGATGGTTGGCTTGCCAAACTACCTCTTTGATTATTATTGCCTATATATTGTTCTTGGAAATTTATTTTTTCCAAGTGCCAACACCAGTACTTCATATATGCAACTAGAGACAACAAGCAACTGCAATCAATCTTCATTTCCCTTTAATTGTGGTTTACCAAATGTTGGCATTAGACTTTAGGAATTCAGCATATTAATTCTTCAAGAATATTGAAATCATTTTTTTAAGGGCTCGGTATGCTATGGAATGTGATGTTACCTAATCTCTTATGTGAGCCAAACCTTAACATATAACATGGTTAATGTTCAAGTCCAACCACATACAAGGAAGTTTAATCTCACAGTTATGTATTCGGTTGTTTTTTTTAGTGAAATAAAATTCAAATATTAATAGCTCCAAGCTATTTAATGATTGTATAATGAAAAAATAAAAACTTTATATTACTTCAAGAGTAACTATCAATATTTACTTTATAAGAGAGAGATCGATACAAAAATAGAGATATAATTAAAAAAAAACAGACACAAAAAAAAGAAAAAAAAATTGAACCTAGGTGGAAATATTTTTATCACTTTTAGTGGATCCGAATGTGTTTTTTTTTTATCTATTTATCTTCTAAAAATAGGCTCATGGAATAATTATAGTAAGTATACAATAATTATTAGTGGAGTATTTTAAAATTTCTGATGAAAAAAGACTACTCTTCATTGTATATTTGAACGTCCGTAGCCCACCCAATGAACTTAAAAAATGTACAAGTCTAATCCATTTGGGCAATTCACATTTTGATAAGATGGCTTGCCTAAAATAGCCCATCCAACCACAGCTTTGTATCTAATCTAGGTCCATTATCTTTTCCTTTGACTAGATTACAAGCCTGCTTACATAACATAAGCCAGTTCAAGCAACATCATGAATAGGCAAAAACATCGTATTAAAGTTCTTCTACTTTTCTATTTTTTTACCCAAATAAATTATCCGAGAGCCCATCAAATAATTTAGAGTAAATTATAAATTAATCTTTCTAGTTTCTAGTTTTAAAAAATGAATTGATCAGTCTTTTTTGTTTCAAAAAAACTAATTATTTAATTTTTTTTTATTAATTTTATGTTTTTTTATAATTTAGTTTTTAAATAGAAAAGTAAAAAAATAGATATTATGCAAGATTGATTAGAAAAGAAGACATTTTTTAAAAGAAAATAATATTAGATTAAATTTGGTCAACATTAGTTAAAGAACTAAACCATTAGATTTTAAACCAAGGAGGGCTAATTCATTCATTTCTCAAAACCACAGGGACTAATTTGTAATTTACTCATTAAATTTGAGATTTTTTGTAGGAAAGAAAAAGAAAAAGGTTGTCCCAAATGAAGTTCCCGAATTTTCGTACACATTGAAACTGCAGAAACCTGATTCAATCCTAAAGATGCGAAGCCTATGCCACATTGAAATTGTAATCGAACCATTAAAGTCATTGATGCAATCAAACCAGATTGATTTATTTAACATTCAATCAATTCGATCAGTTCAGTAGATTTAATTATTCATCTAGTTCAAACCCGATCAAATAAAAAAAATGAGTTTCTTTTTATTTACAAATGATAAAAAATGAATCTATAAATCAATCCAATGACTCATAAATTTATCCAATAACTTAATAACCGAAAAAAATTAATTGAATTTTGGTTCGGATCGGATTTAACCATAGCGGTTGCCACGTTTTTAGTTTTCTGTTCCTTCTCTTCTCTCTCTCTCTTTTTTTTTTTTTCCCCCTCTTGGTTAATGTTGCCACTTGGTTTTTATTCTCTACATCCAAATTTTTGTGGAACTTCATATTGCAGCATGGCGAAATCTAGTTGGTAAGCTAAAGCCCCCACAAAAGGCCACCAAACCCACAAAAACTGCTAAAAGGAACAAAAAACAAAAATCAATAGAGTGAGTCATCAAAACTAATAGCCACACAAGCAAGCAAGGAAACTCCCACTTGAAGTCGGACAGTCCGCCTGCAGGGGCGGACTCTGACAAAACAAAAATCAGACACAACCCAAAGCCACCATAGATAAGGTTTTTCTTTCACTTAACCTCGTCAAAAAACCTTCCTTTCTTGAAAGCCCCATATCGAAAAAATCAAAATTTTACACTCAAATTATGAAAAAGCTGGCTTCTTTATTTCTCTAATGAAATCAAACCCAATAAAATTTAGCCAAAAGGGTCCTTAAAGTTTGAATTTCTTGAAGGCTGCATGAGTATTCAAGAATTTTACAGTACTAAGTGGTTTTTCTTCAAGTTTGGTTACTTGAAGTTGTTAAAGTTGAAGTCTTTGTTATGGCTATGGTCACAGTTTCACAGTCTTTCAATTCCAGTGGCTTCTTTATTAGACAAGCCTCTTTATTGCCATCATCTGCTTCGAGAGTTCGCTATAGCATCAATGCTTGCAGGAGATTGAGTTTGGATTCACCTTCAAAATCATGCAGGTAAATTTTGTTTATTAGTATTTGTTTTTTTGGGATTTGTATGGTGTGTTTGGATGATTTATTGATTTTTGGGAGTTATGCTCGTCTGGGTTTTGGATACTAAGTTGGTTTGGGTTGAAATTTGTCCTGGAAATGATGAGATGAGAAAGTTGTGTAGTGTTTGGTTGCTGAGAAAATGCAAATGAGGAAAGGGAATTATTGGATGTCAGTGTGCATATTGTTGTGCTTAATGCTGTTAGTGAGCTAAGTTGAATTGAATTGTTATATTTTGAAACAGGAAGAACTAAAAAGGGAGCTGCTTTAATTTTTTTTATTTTTTATTTTTTAAATGAGTTGTATCAGCTGGAAAATCAAAATTTTAATGAATGTACCAATAAGAAAATTAAATTTGACAAATAATTTTGCAGATTCCGGAATTTAAATTCAAGGTGCTCAATTACGAATACTGACTTACACTTGAGCAATGTTGTCACTGAGGATGAGGCACCACAAGATTTATCAGCTGCTGCATGTGATTGTTCAACCCCTATTGTTCATCTCAATACGGATATTCTTGAATCTGAATCTCTGAGTTTACTAGCTGAGACAACTTATATAGATAGTGTTTTGACAGCATTGCCTGTAAGTCTATTGTCGGTTAATCCTCTTAAGTTGCCTCTCAATATTAGGGTTCTCAATTATCAGCATATTATTCTCTCATCAATCTGTTGTTTTTGTTTTAGGTTTTATCAGAGGAGGAGCAGAATGCCCTTGCAGCAACTCCAGCCCATCCGGTTGGATTGTATGGTAAGTTTAATGCTCCTGCCTATATATATAACTACACAGTGGTGTTAGCTTGAAAGATATGAACATTGTTAAAGAGTCAAAAGATGTTATGATGCTTTATGTGCTCCCTAACCATATTTGTGCCAGCAAGTTTTTGGGTAATGTCCCACTGGTGCTTTTATAACTGCTGTTGAAGTCATTCCTGTGTCTTGCAGATTGGAGATCCCAGTCTTTTAGATGGAATCAGATGTTGATTTTATAATTTTTTGTTTCGGAAGGATATTGGATTCCTATGAGTGTCTATCTGATTTTTATAGTGGGGCATAATGGTGGCAGACCATTAATTTGCATGATATTGCAGCTTTTCTTCCAGAAAGTGTTTGGTTTCTCATGCCCTTACAATAGTTCTCCACCTTTTATCAAAATCATCGGCTGTTGCTTGCATGATGATGCTTTTATGTCCTATTAAAATAGAAAAACATCCAGTTGATGTCAGATCATCATAACATGAAGGAATTGTGTGATGCAGCACTTTATGCTAGTAGTCTGGCTGGAAATTTAGTGGAACAGCTGTGGAATTTTGCTTGGCCTTCAGCTATTGCATTGCTTCATCCTAGCCTTTTACCAGTGGCAGTCATGGGTTTCTTCAGCAAGGTTGTAATTTTGGCAATACATTAAACCAGACTCGTTTATTTATAGTCGAGAGGATACTTTCTGACAAGCACTGCGTTAAACAGCTTGCAATAATTGTTGGCGGCCCTTTGGTTGGCAAACTCATGGACTATTCTCCCAGAGTACCTGCATATATCAGTTTAAATGCTGTCCAGGTAATTTCTATAACATCATACATCCTAGCTGGATGTGGACTATCTCTTGCAGTTCTGTTCTTTATTCTTCTGTTTTTTTGTCAGGCAGCTGCACAGTTGTTATCTGCTACAATGATAATTCATGCACATACTGTTTCTCCTACTTCTGCATCATCTGTTCTTCTTCGTCCATGGTTTATGGTACTTGTGTTAGCGGGGGCTATCGAGAGGCTATGTGGAGTAGCCACAGGGGTTGCTATGGAACGTGATTGGGTCATACTGGTATTGCCTTTATGTGCTTTCATTTTGGCCATATTCTTTGGTGGTTATTGTTTCCTTCTCTTGGAAAGTTTAGCAATCTCTAATGCACTGTGCCTGTGTGTACAGTTAGCAGGAATGAATAGGCCTATTGCACTTGCAAAAGCAAACGCTGTTCTTAATCGAATTGATCTTCTCTGTGAGGTGTGCATGGACTTGTATAAGTATGACAATAGTATATTTTCTTATTGCATAATCCAAGAAGTACATATAACCTTAGATCAGTTCACTTCCACTTTCAGAAACGTAACATAAAGTGTAATTGGACTATCATAATAGGCATCATTTATGGAAATTTACTGCTAGTAGACCTCTAATTGCACATGATTGCAGATAGCTGGAGCATCAATATTTGGGATTCTTCTTTCCAAGTATGAGCCAGTAACTTGCTTGAAGTTTGCTGCCGCTTCAATGATCTGGTCGTTACCAGTTATGGTAATCAGTTTTCTGCTATCCTCCTTGTTTAAATATTCTTCTGCTGTCATTTCTGACTCTTAATGCCATTTCTCAGGTTGGTCTCACATGGTTAACCAACAAGCTTGCTGCTGGGGTTCTTGACCGTCCAAGATCTTGTCAAACCTGTTGCAGAGAGTCTACTGAAGAAGCTGTGGTTGATTCCGGCAGTATAGGTGAAGAAGTTAATGTCATTGATATTCTTGATTGAGGGCACTATTCTAGCTAAACTCATGGATTTGTTTTCTGGATAAACAGTGGATAGAGGTCTGGAAACTATCAAGCTTGGTTGGAAGGAATACATGCAGCAGCCAGTTCTTCCTGCAAGCCTTGCCTATGTGCTCCTCTACTTCAATGTTGTTCTTGCTCCAAGCAGTTTGATGACAGCATTTTTGACACAGCATGGTACTTTTCAAACCCATTGCCCCATTATCATGTAATGATCTTGATTATGAAAAGAAATTTTAGCCAAGTTGTATGTCAGAGTTGAAGCAGTGTCAACCCACATTCAGTTGGCACATTTTAAAGGGCTTGTTACAATTAGCATCACTGAGATCGTATTGCTCTACATTTGATTTCTTAATCACCACGAGCATTCATCTTCATTGTTCAAATATACACATTTATACATCGATTAGAAACTATAGTCATTGCATTGGATGGTTGCTTTATTGAATGAAGTTAGTCATTGCAAACTTTGCTGTATGTGAGCAGAAAGCATAAGAAGTGATTTTCATGCACTGGTACAAGATCCTTCTTCTTTTGGTTTTGAAGTGCTAATATTGGGGGATTCACTTCAAATAGTCTATGAGCTTTGCTGTATTAAACTATTCTCTGGTTTCTTTCAATTCCATGCTAACTCCAAGAAATCATACTCTTTAACAGGAGTTAATCCGTCTATAATTGGGGGCTTCAGTGGATTATGTTCTTTCATGGGTGTTGCAGCAACGTTTCTGTCGGCCACCTTGGTCAAGCTACTCGGCATTTTAAAGGTTACATCCTATGCTTGTTGTACTTGTTACAAGTCAGCTAGAATTTACCTCTCAACTCTGCTCTTATAATTTTTTCTCTTCAACCAGGCTGGAGCAGTAGGACTAGTATTTCAGGCTTCTCTTCTCTCCTTAGCTGTTGCTGTGTATTGGAGTGGGTCCCTTTCTCAGCAGAGCCCTGTACTCTTCTTCTTGGGATTGATTGTAAGCAATTTTTGAAAAAATATTGTGCTTGTTTCCAACACTGGCTTCAAAATTAATTTCATAGGGTAATTTTTAAAAACTTGTCAAACTGGCTAACTTTTTAGGAACTTAACAAGTAAATATGACTCTCGGTTGTGCTTGGTAATTGAGTTGATTGTAACCAGAGGTAGCATCACTTCAAATCTAATCTTTTATATTTCCTAATCAGACACATGCTGTCGGTGTTGATATGATGCTTGTGTCCCAGCCCATTTCGTTAATACTATCCATCACTATCATGCTGTTAGTTCAGATATCAGGAGAAAATTTGATCAACCTTTATGTCCAGGTATTATCAAGGCTGGGACACATGTCATATGATGTTGTGGGGGCCCAGATTCTTCAAACTGGGATCCCATCTTCGAAAGCAAATCTTATAGCTACAACAGAAGTTTCTGTTGCAAGTTTGGCAGAGTCTGTAATGTTGGGAGTTGCAATAATAGCAAATGATGCTTCACATTTTGGATTTTTGGCGATGCTATCTCTTTTATCAGTGGTTGGGGCAGCGTGGATGTTCTGCCATTGGTTGTTGAATCCAACAGATGAACAGCGAACTCTTTTTGCTGTTAAATCTAACACATGAACAAACGTATTTTCTCCTTCGGGCCTCAGTTTATTCTTAGTGTGTAAGTATTTACTTTTCCACACTGAAATTATTAACTGGATGGCATAATTCTTACTTAACCTTGCATCATGTGCACTTTGTCTATATCATCTTTTGACCATCTCCACTCCAAAAATTGGTGCCTCATGAGTGTTAGGGAACGTCTTCTAAACTCTACATATTACTCCCATCTAGCTTCCAATATTTGGTATCTAGAGTATTTTTTTTTAATTATTAATATTATTGGCCAGTTCACATGAAATAAAAAGTGCCTGTTTATTTTAATCATCATTTGTTGTGCTTGGGTCTAGAGACTTTTGTCCAGTCCTGAAGGATTCACACCTTTGTCTAGATGTTCTTCTTATAAGCTGTTGAGACATGGCTCTCCCATATATACCGGTCCATAAACTGGAATGTCTTAGTTCCAGACGAGTAAGTGGGATTAAGATTAAACCAAATTGCCCTAATAGATGAGTGCATAAACATTAGCTTTCCTTTCAAAAACAATGGTTTCCAGCTAGTTGACAGTGTGCTGCGCAGAGATATAAAGGACTGGCTGGAAAAAGAAGGAAAAAAAAAAAAAACTATTCCTGCTTAGGTTTTCTGTTGTTTTGCTGGACTTATACAATGACGTTATCTAACATCTCTATTTTTTGCGTTGTCAACAGCTGCTGCCAGTTGAGTTACGGAATGCAAGGCCTTTTGACTTTAACAAGAGCTAGGACATAGCTGTAATACCCTTTAGAGTTACCATGAAAATTTGCCCAGAAGTAAAGCTTGAGATATGTCTGCTGTAGTCCCTTCCGGCTTCCGATCACGGTAATGGTAATGCTTATTGTATAGTCTATAACATGCCTTTGTATACCATTCGATCATGTACATGACAAACTTGAAAGAAAGTTCTTTTCTCACTGAATGCTGGGCATCCTACTTCACACTTAAAAATATCTGAACCAAATTGTAAATCATTGATCAATTCAATTCTTTTATGTGACAATTATATTCTGGTTTTCTTTAGTCTATAATTATCCTTCGCAGAAGGAACATGCTTGATTAGCCTAAAATATACAAGGCAGCCTAAGAACTTTCCCTCAACTATTAGGTTAGCATATATCTATTTTGCTCCCAAAAGAAAAGGTAAGGTACAGTTTAAATGGAGTAGATGGAGTTCATGCTCAAATTTGATAGAACTTTTTTTCTGAATATTGATACAAAGAATTGTTTGGTGGTAAATTTAGACTATGTATAGTTGGGGGGTTATTTTTAGGTTTTCCTTGTAAAAAACAAACAAAAAAAGGTAGGGTTTGATGGGACTAGATTGGACAGGAAGGATATCACGTGTTTTGTTATGTTCAGTGAACATAGGGAACACTCCATTTAGTCTAATCCTATCTACTCATGCAACGTTTTTATTATCTTTGAGTCTTTTCCAGTTCGGTCTAATCACTCATTAGCTAATGGGACGAGCTTCTAAGAAAAGACTTTCTTGCGTCTTTGGGAACTTTTGCTTTTGAGATAGTGCTTTTTTTTAAAGGCAGCATGATGGAGTAAATTATAAATTAATTTCTTTAGTTTTAAGGGCCAAATTAATTAATTTTTTATTTTAAAAATTAATTATTTAGTTTTTTTTTGTCTATTTTATGTTTTTTTAATAGAAAAGAGAGAAAATAAATAGATATTATGAAAAAATTGATGAGAATAAACAATTTTTTTAATAAAATAATAGTAAATTAAACGTGATTAATATTGGTAAAGAAACTAAATATTTTTTATAAAAAAAATTATTTATTTATTTTTTGAAACGAAAGGACTAATTTATAATTTATTCCACCATCATGAGAGGTGGATGGTTGGTGTAATTTGGTTCACTGTTTAAAATATTTCTTGAAACTATTGAAACCGATTAAGGTTCATTTGATTACAAGTGAGACCAACAAGCAGACAACCTTTGATGGTGGGCAAAAATGGTGTTCATTACTTAATAATAATTCATCTTTGATGGTCGCAATTTCTTTGCTTTTCTTTTTTTTTAATCCTAATGTGAGGCCTTAACTTTGGAGAGATTGTTGCTTGTGAAGACATTTGTGCAGAAAAGATGATAGATCATAACGAGAGTCAAATGATTAAACTGTAAACTAGCCCTTCTACTTAAAAAAAAAAAAAAAAAAAGTTAATAATGAGTTTTCTTGTTTCAAAAACTAAGTCTTTATATTTTTAATTTTTTTTGGTAACTTAATTATTTTTTGTTTTTCTAATCTATTTTAGAAAATAGAAAAAATAAAAAATAAACAAAAAATGTGAAAAAAGTAATGAGAAAAAAATAATATTTTTAAAATAAAATAATAATAAATTAACTTTAATCGATATCGATTAAGGAACTAAATAATTATTTTTAAAACAAAGAAGATTAATTAGTTTGTTTCTTAAAAATAGAGGGACTAATTTGTTATATATTTGAGTCCAATAGACGGTATGTTATTGGTTATTGTAGCAGTCAACTGCACACAACCTTCACGCTGGAGCATTCATATTCCTAGGAAACACTCCCACTCCCACACGCATTCGCATTTTGTTGATTCCAACGCTGATTTTTATTTATTTTTAATTTTACTTATTAAAATATTCTTATGTCAATTTTAGTATATCGAAACATAATTATATGCCGAGGTTTTAGATAAATCATCCATGTGTAAAATATTATATTTATTCATAAGATATATTTTTTTAGTATATCAAAACTTATTAACCTTTTGACTGAATTCTTCGAAACTTGTAATAATTAGGGTTTTCATGCATTAAAATGAGATAATATGAAGATATTGTATATTTATATTGATGAATTTTATTTATCGAGATATTTTAACCATTGAAATATTTTCAGATTAATTTTAATACATCAAAACATAATTCAACGTATATGTTTCGGATAAATCATCCGTGTGTAAAATATTATACTTATTCATAAGATTTTTTTTATGAATTTATTAACGTCTTGACCCAATGCTTCAAAACTTATTATAATCAATGTTTTTACGTATTAAAATGAGATAATTTGAAAAGATTATATATCTATGTTTGTGATTCTTATTTATAGAGATATTTTAAGCTAGGATTCCAACATAAGCCTTGGGGGATACCTCTTCATGTGTAAGGGTATAAAAAGCCTAATGTTTCCTCTTCAATGCATAATAAGTACATTAAATATAATTTCATCCTTATAGTTTATCAGAACTAATTAATTAGTCCCTATAGTATAAAAATAATTAAATTAATCCTTTAACTAATGTTGATTATCCTAATTTTTGTTTTATTTTTCGAAAATCTTTTCCTTCTCAATCGAATTTTCTCATCTTACCAACTTCTCTTTATTTTTCTTTTCTTTTTATAAATAAATTGAAAAAAAAACGTGAAATTAATTAGCAAGAGTCTCCAATAATTTCCATGTCATTCTTTGACTTGACAGTAGGGAAAAACATGAGACACCTCTGCCTCGATTAGATGGATGTCTTTCTTTTCTTTTCTTATCACATCAAAGTCCATTTCTTTTTATCTTTCAAGAAAGTGAGAAGAGAAAAGAGGTTTGGTTTCAAGTTACAAAGCTTATAGGGCTAAGACATACATGCACGAGAATCAAGACATGGCCAAGACAAAGGAAGAGAGAGGAGAGTCAGTTACCGCCAAATCTCAAGCTGAAGCTCTCCCGTGTTTATCGCGTGCGTCCTACGCCTTCCATGTCATTTCTTTCTTTCTTTATTACAACAACATCACTGCCTGTCATTTGTCAACTCAACATGCATGTAATTGTGTCTCTGTTCCTCCTTAATTTCTTCTCACGATATGTGACCATACAAGGATATTTTCATGATCTCCAAACAGTAGAAACTTTTTTTTTTTTTTCAATTTTAAATGATTATAGAATCATCAACTTTCAATGTCGAATGAGATGTCTTTCTAATTATTTTTTATTTCAAGTTAGGTCATTGGTTAGATTGTTATTTATTCTAGTTTGTAAATACAGTTCTTTAACTATTAAAAATATATCAAAATTTACGAGTATCTTATTTTTTCTTACAAAACTTATTTTTCTACTCTTAAATACTGAAAAATTAGAAATTAAAAAAATATTTTAGAATGAAAGTCATATGTTTTGAAGAAATAAAATATCTATAAATTGTATATTTTTAATTGTAAAAAAAATTAAAAAATCCATTATGTGTAAATTATTTATACTTCTATCATTAGAATGGACAAACAATTAAGAGAAATATCGAATTTTAAATAAAAAATAATTAGAATAAAGTTTATTTCGAAATTAGAAATTAAAATATTGATTTTTGGATAATTTAAAAACCAAGAAAGGTTTGTACCATTTAACCTTTCATATGATATAAATAGTTTTTTTTTTCAAGTTACCATGATTTTGTTCTAATTTAATATGTTGTCTATAAGTATAATAACAATAAAAAAAAAAAAAAAAAAACTTAGTATAGAATTTGAAGTTATGCGCCAGTCACTAAAAAGTGATGGAGAGTAAAATATTTCGAAATACTCTTGATTTATTGATCCTTCACCATCGTCACAGGCTGTAAATAAGTTTGTCGATTTGACATGTCTATACGTGATTGATCTGTTTAATTTTCGATAGAAAAAAAAAACAATTAATCTTAAAATGTATGAAAGTTAATATATATATATATATATATATATTAAAAAAATTAAATTTGAATTTAAAAAATATTACAAAGAAATATCGTGAATCTATTGATTCATGCACGAACAATCTATTTAAGAGTTTATTGAAAAAAAAAATCGAATTCACTAAACCTTGATTCGTTCGTTGTAGAGACAGATTATTATTAAATTATTTTATGTCAATTTCCTTTATCATTATTTATATCGAATGGTGAGTATGATTGGCAAAGAAAGTTGTCAATCATGAGTAGCATTATCTTTGATTAAAAAGAAAAAATAAAATAAAATAAAGAAAGAAAAAGGTAGACAGCGATGGCCTATGAATTACATACATCAATGGTTTCTAATTATTAAAGTCACAACTTCTGATGTTGAAATGAAATACTGTTCAAGATATATATATATATATATATATGCATCGTTAGTAAATTATAAATTACTCCATTCAGTTTTAAGAAATAAATTAATTGATCCTTTTTATTTTAAAAAATAGTTATTTAATCTCTATATTTTTAAATTTTTTTATAATTTAATTATTTTTGTTCTTTTTTAATATATTTTGTTTCTTTGAGAAATATAAAAAAGGAAAAATATGAAAGAATTAGTTAAAAAAAAGATATTTTTTAAAATATGATAATATTAAATTAAATATGATTAATACTGATAAAAAAATCAAGTAATTAGTTTTTTAAAGTAAGAAAAACTAATTAATTCATTTCTGACTAATTTATAATTTACTATATATTATGCATAGAATAGTCATCGATGCACAACCTTCATCATGTTTTTTGAGTCTTTGATAATTACATATCAATGTGCAAGTACTAGAAGGACATTGATCTAGTTTTTTCAACAACACAAGGGCATTGATTGATGTCTTCAATTTGATAAAGACATTTCAAATTTAGGGCACAGGGATCAAAAGCAAAATGTGACTGCTCACAAAGTATACAAATAAGTAAATAAAACGCAGAGGACTAATTTGGCCTTTATCCTTGTCCTCGATACCAATTAATATGTCACAGTCATGGTCCTACACCACTATATATATAGATAGGATAAACACACCCTCCAACTATTATCCCATTTTCGATTCAGTTTTTTCAAAGAATATTTTCCAATTAAATCCTACATTTGATGAGACGTTATTCGATTATCTGAATTCAAACTACGTTGCAGAGAAGAATTAATTGGATGGGGCTTTTGAATTCGGCACCGTTTGATTAGATGAAGGACTCAATTGGAAAAATCATTTGTTGAGAGACTTAATCTAGAATATTTGGATAATAGTCGGAGGGTAAAATTGTCGTATGAAAATAGTTTCAGCCTTGAAAACCAAAGGCATTAAAACAAATATAGAAAGGAATCAAAGCAATAATATTTCACCTTTGGTGAAGTGAATGACTTCCATGTGCATGACCTAATAGACTTGTCATGTCATTTTAAAGCACAAGTTCCATGGTATATATTCATCCTATAGATCTAGGTTAAATTTATTCTTCCTAGTAAAATAACAAAAACCTCAAATTAACCCCTAGTATATTATTTTTTATCAATTTTTTTTCCCAAAATGACATGATTTTATAGGTTTAAACATGCAATTTTGGGGGAAAATATTTATAAACATTGATAAAGTATCCAATTGAGGAAAGTCTTAAGCATTTGGGACTTAATTGAAAAACATATTGTGTTTTGGAACTCATCTGGGAATGTACATATATATTAGGGATTAAATTGAGGCTCCCCAAAAATATTTCAGTTTCTCAGTAGAGGGTAAATTGCATGAATTTAGTATTTCAAAAACCTCAAACCTTTTTGAAAGAAACAACACCATTCTCATTTCCCAAAACTACAAAAGAATTTGCACAACACAAAGCCCCCACACTTCTCCCAAAGATCCTTGAGAATAGACATTTCTTGATCCACATCAAGAACCTACCTTGAAAATTGAATGAGGAAGAGAGCGACACAGTGAAAACTTCACTTCCATCAATCCCAACATCACACTCACAAAGAAAGAAACACCATGTGAGTTTAGCAGAAAGGAAAAACAAGAAAGAAAGAAAGAAAAGAAATGCTCCCTTCTCTCTCTCTCAACCTCTCCTGTCGTATCCTCAGACCTCTCAACACTTTCTCCATCATTTCCCAACCCCAATGACCCCAACTCCATCATTTTCAGTTAGGCAAGGGTGAAAAGTAAACAAACCATAATAATAATAATTTCATTAACAATTTATAAAAATACACACAATAGTCATGTTCGCAGTGATGGATTTTTTCTACGTTTGAATTCTTTATTCTTTCAATTTTTTAAATTTGATTAATATTTTTTATTTTTTGAAAATTTTTAGTGATTGTTATAACATTACTAATCAATTTTCGTCACACTTAAATAAAATAATATATTTTAAAATTTATAACGTCATGTATTAATTATTAATTTGTAACTTTATAACAAATAAAAATTTAAATAAAAAATATAAAAAATTACAGTATCCAACGTTGGAAAACCCTTTCCATAATAATGCATCACTCTTATAGTGTTGTTAGATTATGTTATGTATATTGTCTGAAGCTTATACAGCCTTGTTATTTGATGTTTTACTTTATAACAATGAGCAACAGCAAAGTGGACTGCTGTAATATTTTTCTTTTAAGGAAAAACTTCTTTAAAGTGACAGACGATTTATATGGCAAAAAAATTGTTCCTTTCACCACTACCTTCTGCTGATGTTGGTTGCCACAGTGATTGAGACTTGAAAGCGCCCATCTTTTCATGTCTGTTGACACTGATAGTTGATATGTCACTTGGCTTGTTCGTGTCCACTTTTGACCCTCTCTATATTTCCCTCTTCAACTTTCTTTATCATCACCGAGCCCTGTGTTGAACTAGAAATTAATAAACTCATTCAGCTCAGGCGAAAGAAAAAGAGTGGTAGACTAAAAATGGGGTCTTTGGGAGTTGAAACTGGAAAGAAGAAGGCAATGTGGCTCTATCCTAAGGTTTTAGGATTTAATCCTTCTGAAAGATGGGGTCATTCTGCCTGTTACTCTCATGGGGTTGTTTATGTCTTTGGGGTATGTATAAATATCCTTCAGCAGCATGAACTACTACTCTTTTTTCTTTTTTTTCCAAATATCCTTTGTATTGTCTATTTCATGAAGCTGGTTCTGACAGATATGTGTTTGGTTTTGTTGGTATGTTACTTGCCTTTCCTTTCTGTTGATTCATGTCCATAATGCAAAGAGAAAGTTCCTTTTGTTTTCTTTTGTTCTTCTATATAGTATATAGAAGAACATATACTTTCTTCATGTGTTTTAGTTCTTTCCTATATTTTGTTCTTCTGCTCATTGTCGGAAATGTTGTCTGAAGTTTTGTCTCGGTTATTTTTTTTCTATATTTAGTGTGGCTATTGCTGGTAGGAAGAGGATTACCATCCTGCTTTCTTGATATAGAAATGTTTGTTAATAGCTGTGGTTGTTACTTTCTTGCTAAACTATGGCATGTAGTCTAAATTCTATTGCTTAATTTCAACTCCAATTTCTTCACTGCATTGTGATATTTGTTTAATCGTTTCAGGGATGTTGTGGGGGTCTGGATTTCAGTGATGTTCTCCTGCTAAATCTTGATACGATGGTTTGGAACTCTCTGGCAACCACAGGTCAAGGGCCTGGTCCAAGAGACAGCCACAGTGCTGTTCTCGTTGGCCGACAGATGATTGTTTTTGGGGGCACAAATGGCTCTAAGAAGGTGAATGATCTTCATGTTTTGGATCTTGGGACCAAGGAGTGGATTAGCCCTGAATGTAAAGGGACTCCTCCTTCGCCTCGCGAAAGTCACACTGCAACCCTCATTGGTGACGATAAAATCATGGTGTTTGGGGGAAGTGGAGAAGGTGAAGCAAATTATTTGAATGATTTGCATGTTTTAGACCTCAGGTCTATGAGATGGACTTCTCCAGAGGTGAAGGGTGATATTCCTGCTCCTAGGGATAGTCACAGTGCTGTTGCAATTGGCAGTAAGCTTTTTGTGTATGGTGGTGATCGTGGTGATAGGTATCATGGTGATGTGGATGTTCTTGATACAGACACAATGACTTGGAGAAAGGTATTAGCTTCACCTTACTCTATTTAACAGTTATGGGGTCGCAATTCGAAGGAGTTCATGAAGAAAATCTTGTGTAAATGAAGAGTACTGATGATGGTTTTGATTTTCTAACAGCTTGCTGTTCAAGGATCTTCGCCAGGCGTTAGAGCAGGCCATACTGCTGTGAATATTGGGACAAAGGCAAGTCTTGTCGTTAAAGTAATTTCGGAAATTAGACTAGTTTTTCTTCAGGATGTTGTATCTATTGTCTGCTCTGCTCTATTGATGCTCACCTGTTTTTGCTGAAAGTCTTTGATTCTTCATGGTCCTGCAGGTTTATGTCATTGGAGGTGTTGGGGACAAGCATTACTACAATGATGTTTGGGTGCTTGATGTGAGTACTTGTTCATGGACTCAACTTGATATATCCGGGCAGCAACCTCAAGGGAGGTTTTCTCACACTGCGGTTGTTACAGACTCGGATATTGCCATCTATGGCGGGTAACTAAAAGTTTTAGTTTCGCGTCGCATCTGCAGCTTTTGTTCTCAACAATGCTTCCCACATAATTTTCATTTGTATCTTAATTTAATTCTGTGTGTTTATATGCATATATATGCAGGTGTAGAGAGGATGAGCGTCCTCTCAATCAGTTGCTGGTCTTGCAACTTGGAGCCGAACACCCCAATGGTCGATACAACATATCCATGTGCAAGATCTTTGGAAGCCATTGGAATCAAGAAAAGAGAAGATTTCTACACGGAGCAGAGGACAATTCGGTAATGAAACTAATTACTATCAAAATGCAAACACTTGACTTCCTGTTAAAATATGCCTGTTCAAGTTGAGAGGATTATTAATTTTTGCTGTGAAGCAGACAATGTTTCTAGGGAACAACGACATAGTCCGAAAGGGCTCTCAAGAATCAGAAGAATCAAAACAACCTTTTCAGTTCAGTTCAGGTACTTTTGATAACAAAACCCTTGTCCGAGTAGCACGGATGAGTGATGACAGACTTCGAACATGATTAACTCGAATGTTTCCTTTCAGATACTCTGCATCCCAAGAAGAAAAGAACTGCAAATTCGAAAGCATGGGAGATTGATTCAGAACAAGAAGAGCATTCTCTTTCGCTCTCTCAACATTCATCTCCATCACAATCTGATCAAGAACAGATCCCAGTTCAGAAATCTGTTGATTCCCTCACATCCGGCCAAGGCCTTAATTTGTTTAGGCAGTTAAACAAAATCCCCAGAAATTGCCGGGCTGATGATGCTGCCAGTAGCCATAAACAACCTAGAGCTACGGTGCAAAGAACCCCATACAACCTCCAAATTTCTAGGGAGCATAAAAGAGCAGAACAATATTTTCATGCTGGCAGACAGGAAACACCGTTCCCAGCGACGGATTATGCACCCATGGAGTCAGCATGTATTCAGAACCTGGTAAATCATAATCTTCATATTCTGCATCTATTTAATTTGCCAAGCATCCTCAATTACAATTTTCCTCTCTGTTCTGCTAACGAGTGCTTTTGACATCTTTTACTCCATAGGTTGGTGCTGAAGTCCGAGGTAAAGTCGATGGAGCCTTCGACTCAGGCCTTCTAATGACTGCAACTGTTAATGGGAAGATTTTTAGAGGGGTCTTGTTTGCACCTGTAAGCTCTCACCTGCATACCTTATTTTGCAGTACATTCAAGTATGTTTTGAATTCTTATCGAAACTCAATTTTATCTATCAGGCACCAGGTGGATTACCGCGAGGGGCCGTTCTAGCTCAAAATCATGCACCTCCAGCAACTCAAATTCCGATCATTCAAAAATTTCCAAACACAAATCATATCGATTCGTTAAAGCCTTCTCACCATCCGGGAACTTTCTCCATGCCAGAATCTGGTCAGAGTTTTCGACAAGCTCAAATGACAAGAACATATCCAGTAATTAGAGCTGCTCCATCAGTAGCCAAAGAACAAAAGCCAAGAAGTGATCTTCAAGGTGTGGTGCTAACGCTAGGAGGACCTGCTAGTGGTCATGTTGGACAAATCTAAGTTTAAAATGCGTAGTATTTAGTGTCCTTTAGCCTTGTATATCTAAAGTAGCTTTCAGTTTTCCTTTTTTTATGATGGTTCTAACAATTCAGGCTTCAAGTTGAGCAATTTAGCTGGTCCGAAGCCGGTCTTTTGTGCTAACCATCGGCACGATTGTAAGTTTAATGTAGTATTAAGAGCTTAAGCGACACATTTTGATCTGGATCTGCTTAGTGTTAATTAATGAGTGAATGAAATTTGCAAGTGTTGGAATAGTTTTAAATAACTCGCGTTACGTTATATAACGGTCGTTAAATAATGGTTTCGAAACATCCCGTTATCGTTATTTTAGTATTATAATAAACTGCGATGAACGATAATGACCGTGATCGTTTTTTCATCCTTCCATTATTTAAAACTATAGTTTGCAAATGAAAGAAGCAGAACAACATCACAAAAGGTTGAACTTAATTAAGAAAAAATGTTGTTCTTTTTTTGCTTATTCTTGATTGACCTAGACTAAAGGCATGAAGGATGGCAAATGCAAGTTGAGTCACTAACAGGCCACTGATATCATGGTAACTCAAGCATGTTGTTACTGTTATAAGCCATTATAGAAAGCACAACGCCATTTTACATAAATAACATCAGCATTATATGATGTCGATATTGTCATTATTTGGCTAAAAAAACTGCCATTATATATATAAAAAAATTTAATTATTTGTATTTATTATTGTTTATGTGATATTAAATTATTACGGGTATTGTTAATTTTTTTCTTTTAAAAAATCAATTATTTTGTATGAAATTAAACCATTAGAAATGTTATTATTATATTGAATTAAAAAATATTAAAAATTTTGTAAACCATAATAAATTTATTCACGAGTTGTTAATTTGTTATTGTATTACCGATATCGATTGTTACAATCGTTATTTTACTAATCTAATAAACCATGATTGTGTTTTTTTTAAATGTATTTGTAATTTAAAACTACGATTAAATGTCTCAATCCTAACACAAAACCAGGGTATTATATGTATATTTAAAAAAAAAAAAGAACAAAAAAATTGCATATTGAGTTATTAAGTGAATTGTGCTCAAATGGATCAATTAATTGAACGGACCATTACCAACCAGACTAGACCCTGCATGGTTGTTAGGTGGCTCTTGCCTGTCATTTTTGTCTCATGCTATTTCCAAATTTATATTGCCTCAAAAATGAATTATTTGTCATTTCATGGTGAAAGGTAGAAAATCACTTTTCCAAACTGTTCATTCCCTTTTCCTTTTTTTTTTTTTTTTTGGTTCAGGAAATGGCAATCTTTTTTTCAAATTTTGGATTGAGCTCCCTGTAAAATTTATTTAGAGAAGGTAATAAAATCACATATGGGTTGGCTTTCAAAATAAAGAAAATCATGGATCAAATTGCACTAGACGAGAGGGTTTTAACCAATTAATGCTAGAGAAAACAAAAGTCTCTCTATAAATTAATTATACAATCAATACTAAAATACTAATATATATATATATATATGTTGCTAAAACTATATGGAGTAACCTTTCTTTATTATTCTTTTGTTGGAATGAGAAAGCATACCAAGCTTAATTTTTTTTTACTGCAAATATATATCACTTCCTTTTTCTTTTTCTTTTTCTTTTTATCCTAAAAGAAAAATAAAATAATTCGAAATACGATATTTCATGCAAAGATTCGATTTTAATAAAATGTTAGATTATTCTTAGTACTTTAGTTATTTCAGAATAAAAATGAATCTATCTTATAAGATCATTTCAAAATTCATTTTTAATCGGATCTTAGACAAATTAATCATGCTTGAATTTGTATATTAATTTTTTTTTCCTAATTGTAAGAATATAAAGAAGGTAGACAAAAAGAGAAAGGTCAAAAGATGGAATGCAAAATAATCGAATAATTGTAGATTAAATTATACATTAATCTTTTTTGTTTCGAGAAAATAATTAATTAGTCTCTTTTTAAAAAAAAATTAATTCCTATATTTTAAAATTTACTTATAATTCAATTTTTTTTGCTCTTTTTTAATTTATTTTTATTTTTTATTTTAGTAAATAAAAAAATATGAAAAGATTGATTAGGAAATAAGAAATTTTGTATAATAAAAATAATAGTACATTAAGTATTATCAACACTTATTAAAGGACTAAATAATATTTTTTAAAATAAAAAATTAAATAATTTATTTTTTGAAAATAGAGAGATTAATTTATAATTTACTCAATAACTTTATAGGATTGTATTAAAAAATAAAAAAGGTCAAAAAAGAAAGAAAGAATTGCATGCATATGTAATTAAGTGGGTCCCAAGAAGTAGTAAGATTTTGGTGCTGGTGGGTCTTGACTGACATGGGACCCACAATACAGCTTGGAAATGTTAAAAGAAAGCACCCGCGCATCTCGCGCGATACTGTCTTGAGAACCCAAAGGGTAAAAGGAGTCTCTATCAACCGTCTGATCTGTCCCCACGTCATGATGTGTTTGATTGATGATTTGATAATTTAAGAAATTTTTCTACGGTCACCACCTGTCTTATCACACTTGTCGTTTCAGAAATCACCTCTTTCCTCACTTTGCGTGCGTCATCCATGGAAATTTAAAGGGGTAAACTGCAATTTTCAGTCCTTCATATTTATCATTATTCCACTTCCGTCCTTGTATTTTTTTATTTCCCAATTTCACCTCTTATGTTTTTAAAAAGTTCCATTATGGTCCTTACCCCTTAAATGTCCAAGGGAGCTCTCAACGAATGACTCGTTTCTTCCATCATTCTATTTGGCTTGTTTCACGTTTCCCTTTAACTTTCTTTCAAATCCTCGGGATAATTACCAATAAAAAACTTTAAAAATTAAAGAAATAATTTAAAATATGAGCCCACTATTACATTCTATTTGAAACTAACAATGTATCTAGGACCATCCAAAATTGTAAATAAAATGATAAAAAAAGTGTTTTTGACTTATCAAATCATAAGATGGATTTTTTTTTGAAAAAAAGTTCATCCATCTCCTTTGTACTGCGCTAAACATAGGTTGTTGATGGGTTCAAAAATCCAAGCTTTAAAAATGACTAAAGATTATACATGATTTGATTCTTAATTAGTTTAAAAAACAATAAATTTAGTTGTGAAGGCTGATTTAAAAAATCTTATTATCTGAAATTTTTTTAAAGAGAATGTAAAAAGGAGTGAAAACTAGTCTCTACAAAACTAAGAGAAAGTTGAGAGACAACTACGAGTGAAATAAAATGATAGATGATATTAATGTTATCATTTACTTTTTCTTCTTTTTCTTTTTTCAATAATCTTTATAATCCAATAGGGATCTTTTCTTCCACTCAAATTAGGATACCAGTACCATAATATTCATTCCAATTCAAGTCATATTTGTTTGGCCATGTTAGAGAATATATCTTATATTGGATAGTTAAAAAAATAAAAAATAACACATAAAGTTGAGAAATACCCATCCATCACAAGACTTAAGTCTTTTGAATGGATCTCAATCTTAAGTATCTAACTCTATATGGTATCGAGTATGAAAGAGATCCAACGGTCCAGCAAAAATCTCAAAACGCAAGTTACTCGACGAGACTTTAAAAGATAGGCTATAAATAAAGGAAAGTGTTAGAGAATTTATCACATATTGAATAGTACAAAAAAAAAAGAAAAAGTAACATATAAAGTTGAGAAAAATGAGTCACCTACCATAAAGTTTGAGTCTTTTTTATTGACCCAATCTTCTATATTCAACTCTATATGCCCAAAGAATTTTGTTGAAAAAACCCCTTTATATGAGAATTTTATAATCTTAATTATAAATAAATATAAGAGTAAGTATATACATCTGTTTTTATATAATATTCAAAGTTTTTTATCTCGTCTTTTAAATTTTCATTTGCATGTCATATGTCTCTAACAAATTTTGAAATGTTCAATTTGTTCTTCCCGATCAAATATTTCGACCACGAACAAATTTTTTTTATCAAAATGCCACTTACTAAAAAAAATTTAAAGTCACGTGACCTATATGTTTTATTTTATTAAGTCTTTATAATTTTATTTATTTTTGCATTTCAATTAAGGACATTTTGCTCAAAAAATTTTCATATGATAAAATTGATTGAAAAGACAGATTGAACATTTCAAATACTTTTACGGACAAATGAGATGCAATTAGAAACCTAAAATCACATTATAGATTTTTAACTATTATATGGTTTAATGACACATTTTACTCTCATTCTATTACGATTTGAAAATTTCATGTCCTTGATATCAAATTGCATAATTTGAATCTTAAATTATTGATTTTTAGGAAAAGCTGATGTAATTTTCTAATTGTTATTATATGTAATGGTCAATTGGGTTGACCAGTTACTTAGAATGCCAAAATGATGTTATTTTGATAATTCTGTTTTTTTTTAATATTTTAAAAATATCTTTAACCCCTCTCGATCTTGATTTTAAAAAAAATTCTTATAAAATATTATAAATATTTTTAACCCCTCTTAGTTGAAATTTTTTAAAACTTTTTTTATAAAATATTATAAATATTTTATACATAATTTTTTTTACATGATTTATAACTTATAAAATTAGGGGGTCAACCCTTAATCATGATCATTTTAATTTATAAAATATTATAATTTATATTATTAACATTTTAATGCTCATTGGATATTATAAATATTTTATAAAAAAATTGTAAAAAAAAATTATTAATAACACAAAATTTCACGCCTTAAAAGATCATTTTTATAAATTAAAATGAGCATAATTAGGCATTGACCCCCTCTAATTTTATAAATTATAAATTATAAAAAGCATTTTTTATAAAATATTTATAATATTTTATTAAAAATTTTTTAAAAAAATTCAAAATTAGTCTGGTTAAAATATTTATAAGAAAAAAACGAGTTTAAGATTATAAGGGTTAAAAATATTTTTAAAATATATTTTTTTAAAAAAAAACTTAATTAACAACGGAATGCCAAAGTAACGTTGTTTTGGGATTCCAAATAATGGTCAACCCAAATGACCTTTACATATAATAAAAATTAGAAAATTTTGATCAATTTTTTCAAAAATCAATAGTTTGGAGTTGAATTTACGAAATTTGGTACTAAAGACCCGAAATTGCCAAATTGCGATAGAATGAGAGCAAAATTTACCATTAAACAAGTATTATATAAAAATAAATGGGTTTATTTATCCTAAATATTGTTGCTACCGACACTTAGAAAACTTTCAAAAATTCATCCGTGAAGAGGGAAAAGGAATTAAGAAAAATTTTTGGAGTCGTCACCTATTGTTTAAGGTAACTAGGAACAAAAAAAAGATATTGATTTTAGAGATTTTGAGATAAGGAGTTAGTTATGTTTTTAGAAAGACAACTATCATTCAAAGACATCCTTTTTTAGAAAAGGTATCATGTTTGATATAATACTACAAATCTCCTAAGAATTATATTTACTGAATTATTTTCGAAGTTTATTTTCTAGTTTATTTGTCATTTAAGTCGGATTGATTTTTTATTTTTGTCCGTGGCGTTATGGTAAATTGATGTTAGGCCTCAATATAGAGAGTCATGTCAATTTAGCATCGGATCTAATTACGTCTTGATATGATTGGCATAAAGAGGACCGACCTAATTAGCTAAAGGTTGTTTAAATTGATTTTTCATTTTTCCTAGCTAATTCTCTTTCTTTTATTTTTTTAATTAATTTTTGATTTTAAGGGTCGAGATTAACATCAGTCCCTATTTAAACATGAGACTCATGAGCTTAATTTAGTTTTTTTTTTCTATTTGCCTTGAGGAGAAGTTTTTTTTTTTTTTTTTGTTTTGCAAAAAATAACTAAGCTTGGTATGAAATCATTATCGTTCCCTAGAACTTATGAGACTTGACTCTCATGTCTAGCAAGATTAATCTCAATTCAACAATTAAAATATAAAATAACTATGAGCACCACGTAAAAAAAATACCAAAATAAAAACTAAACATAATTCAAATTTAACAAAATTTTTATAGAAAACTCATTAAGACGCATCAATACATGTTCTTAAAATTTCATGCCAAAATTGAATAAGGAATGAGCCCAATTAATTAATTTCTGAGACAGCCCTCATCAATAATTAAAAATGACAATAGAAATTCAATAAATAAACTGCAAATGAATATCAAATGGTATCTAAACATTAAGAAATTTAAAACGCAAGCTGAAGACATATATATGTACAACTCATAAGAATATAAAACTAAAATTGAATCGGGAACAGGCCCAATTAATTAAATCTCGAGACAGCCCTTGCCATTAATTAAAAATGACAGCAGAATAATGGTTAAATTACAAATAAATATCAAATGATCTCCAAAAGTTTCGATATTTAAAACGTAAGCTGAAGACATGTACATGTATAACTCACAAAAATTTCAAACCAAAATTGAATCCGGAACAGGCCCAATTAATTAGATCCCGAGACAGCATTCACCATTAATTAAAAATGGCAGCAGAATAATGAATAATTTGCAAAAATAATAGTGAATGAACTCACTCTAGAATAACTATTGCAGATTTAAATAATTGAAGTAGACCTATAGAAATGAATAAAAACCAAAACTCACTCTAGAATTAAAACTCTATCAATTTTACTCCCCAATTCCTACACATTAGGGACCTGATTGCGAAATATGCTATTATTAATTATCAAAATAAAGATACCATACAACTACCGGGACAAAACTTTAAACACATTCACTCTTCCCTCCCGTTTGAAATGAAGAACCAGAAACAAACCATTAACGGCCGAAAGTTGCATGAAAAATGTTCCCCTATTTTATTTATTTGCGTGTTTTTAACCCCTAAAAACTTACCCCCGCCTCCCTCATAGACCTATGGAATTTATGCTCAAATTGTTTTTCACCCATTATTTTCAAACTAGGAGGAGCTTTTTAGAGAGAGAAAGTGAAGCCATTGATGAGAAGTTTTACCTTTTGAAGTTTTTACTGGCCGAAATGGAAAGAGAGATGCTCAAGGTTAACTCCAACTCCCTTCTCGTATCGAAGAAGAGAAAATGGCACAAGCTTTTCGGAGAACAAAGACCCCTTTTTTTTTTTTTTCAACTCTACTGTCCCTTTTTTTCTTCTTCCTCCTCCTCCTCCCCCTCTTGTTCCTTTCAGCCTCTCTTCTTTTAAAATCATCCCCCTTTCAATATTAATCCTTTGATCTTCTATCCTGGATCATGGTCCTTCCTTTCCCATCCCTAAAAATCCTCCTACTGTTATTACCATTTTTTCCTTCTTTGCCACCGAGAGTTATTTTGAGGGTTACTCTCTGTTTTCTTCTGCAGATCGGCGCTACACCAGGGGGAGGGAGTGCAATTTTGGCCAGGCGGACGACAGGCGTTCGGCCGAACATTCATGTTCGTCCTGTCGTCCTCGCGCTTATCCTAATTTCGCCCTTTCTTGTTTTGATTTCCTTTCAATTGAGTCCCTGGAGTGGAGTATTTTGATCCTTCTTGTCTCAATGTTTACTGATTAGCCCCCATATTATTTATAAATTGACCCACAAAAGTTTTAAATTAATTACAATTAAAATCCCAAAATCTGAAATTAAAGCTCTTTCTTTTTTTATTTTTATTTCTTGGTATTTATGATAAAATGATGAATGAGAATCTAAACTAAAAATTCAAATATGAAATGAAAACGAAATTTAATAATAAAAGCAATAACAGCAACAGTAATATCAAACAACAAAATAATAATAATAATAATAATCATGAGAAATCTATATATATATATAAAAAAAACTCTAAATCATCATGGGGTCAAAATTGGTGTTATAGCAAATATAAAGAGAGTAACCTCACATATTCCTTCCACTGTTTTTTTTTTCTTTACTAGACAGTCAAGTAATTCTTAAATTCTACCGACTTTAATTACATTCATCAACAACACTATTATTTTCCCATTTTTTAATACCACAAACAAATGAGAATCATTATTGAAAAGAATCTTTCTCTCTTCTAATTTTTACAGTTAAACCTTCACTATTCTGATCCATTTATCTTGATTCACATGCTATCATGTCTCTTTCTTTCTCCGATAATTAATATTGTCAACGGGGCCACCTTCAATTTGATTACTAGAGTTTGAATCTTTTGTAAAACTGACAATCCAAGAAATATTGAATTTGTCACGTCCTGAAACTACTCTTCTAGCCATATAGGATTTCAAACTTTTTTTTTTCCTTTCATAATTGTTGTTCATGATTTGATATTAGATTTTAGTGAAGAATTGCAAATAACGTGTAGATATAATATGTTGGTGAGAGCATGCAGGAGAGGCAACTATAGCAGTGATCGATGGTATTGATAATTTTTTTTCTAATGACATTTGTTTTTAGCTTAATCTTATTATTGTGTTGTAAAAGGTAGATAGGGTTTATTGGCACCAAAAAAAAAAAAAAAAAAAAAACCCTCCTTTTTAATCATATTTGTTTTATTAAAAAATATATCTCTTGAATGATTTTTTTATTTTCAATTTAAATTTATTTATTGTTATTTTTTGGATAACATTGAGATATCTCATAGATTAAAAAAAATAATAATTAAAATTCACGCATATTTATTATTATAGAAGGAAATTGACAGAGGGGGAAATTGAAGCTACAAGTAAAGTTGCGAGGGCTAATTATGCAAACCAAAATTTTAAGATGTAAATTGAAACACCTTGTAAACATCAATAGAACAAACTAAAACTAACCCCTGATGAAACCACTATAACCCAAGACAACTCAATCCAATAATGCTAATCCAATCCAATTGCCAAAATAATATCAAGATAAATATAAGTAAATAAATCCAACTTTTTGGGTAAGAATCAATCCAGCAATTAATTTTATAATCTAGGGAAAAAAAGGTATGTAATCCCCTCAGATATTCCCTTCCGTGAACAGGTCACATAGCCTTGCCTATATAACATTACATTGGGAGAGCCTGTCCATTCAGTGCATGAAAAAAAAAGCAATCGACATTTACATATCGCTTAAGCATTTTCAAAGCTAAGAAACGACATGGCAAAGTCTTCCTGCGTGCTAACTTGCTTAGTCGTACTCTTGCTCGTTGCTTCTTGTTACTCTCTCTCTCTCTCTCTCTCTTATATTTCATTCTAATACTCAAACACAAACACACACACACACACACGTATTATTTGTAGAAAGGGTTTTCTCCATATTTAGATCATGTGTTCTTTAATTTTTTATTAATTGGCACCCTTTTTTTTTAGTTTGATTAAAATTTTTTATTATTTAGAATTTTTTTGCATGAAACCATCTATTATAATGTTATCGATTAATAATCGACACGCTATATTGTAACGTAAGAAATTTCTAAGAGTAAAAATGATGTGTCTATCACTAATTAATGAAGTTATAATAAAAAATATGAGGTAAAAAAATCTCATAAAGTTGAGAGTTTTAATTAAAAAAATTCGAAAAGTATAAGGTTCAAATGCGTGGAAAAAACTCTTTGCAGAAAAATAGCATATTGAATATATTATTGTGTACCTTTCATTAACAAATAGAAAAAATTGTGTACCTGTGATTGTCAGGTTCACATACAGGAGAAGCAAGAGGCCCTGTGATTACATTCCGTTGCAAGCAAGATGCAGACTGTGTAGGCGAAAAATGTTTGTGTGATACTTGCTACTGTCAAATACCAAACGGTAGATGTGCTTGCAAGCTTCAATCCTGCTTAAGCGATGCCACCATTGGAGCTCAAGCAGAAAAACCGGGACATTGATTAAGAGGAAAACTAGATATGTAGATGTAATAAGAAAATAAAGTAGTGTTCCTTCTTTCAGAAATAAATTAAATCACCGGCTGGTTGTTTTGAAGATTTTAAGAGAAAATTAGTTAAATTGATTTTGGCTCCTTAAGCAAACCATAATTGACTGAACATAAGCACTATTATACTCCACAAATGCAGCCTTGTGGACCTGTGGTCTTTTTCAGATAAATTGGTTGCTTGCAAATAACAAATAGAGTACGCAGCACAGATTATTTAACGCTTCAGTTAATGCTTTAATTAATATTATAGTCGGAAAAGATTGTAGTGACCAAACCGAAGAGCAGTGCACGTATAATATTCCAGTGGTTCAAGTTTATGTAGATTGAAAATGTCTGATTGATTGGCGTTGTGAATCAAGGATTATAATAAGAACTAGGAGTATGTCCCTGTGTTACGAGAGTGATACAATTTTAATCCTTTGATCATTCATAAATATTCAATTATTTAGTGATTTAACTATATTATCATAATTTTATTTGTGTGTTGTCATAGTCATTATATATAATTATGTCTCCTTGTATCGTTCACGTTGTATTTTGTTAGAGAATAGTATAAAACTAGTTTAAAGATTTTATCCAAAAACTTAAGTTTTTTTACTGAGATGATTTTTTAAAATAATATCATAACCTTAATGGCCAAATAGTCACGACTTTAAATTTTATTACTTTTATTTTTTTCACCCAACAACTTAAAATTTTGAATTGAGATGGTTTTTTGACATATTTTTAAACATGATTAGTAATAAATTCCATATAGATAAAAATATTGAACCCAAATTTTTGTATAATTTTTATAGCATTTTTTTTCCAACTTGGTATCAATTTTTATATTTTTTTAATCGATTGAAATTAAATTAAGAAAATTTCTATCCTAAAACTAAAATAAAAAAGTAATACAAATTTTAAAAATATAGAGTATATTTTATTTTCTCAATGTATATCAAATTTAAATTATTAATCGCTGTCGACTTTTGAAAGAAATACAATTGTATCACTTGATTTCGTAATTTTATTAAGAAAAAAGGGGTTGATTGAAAAGTAATAAGGGTTCAACTAATACACAATTCAACTTGTATAGTATCATAAACTTTTGAACAACTTCTATGACATTAATGTGAGTTGATTTGGTATAAGAGATGATTTTATTGATTTTTTTTTTTTTTTTTTTTTTTTTTGCATCTTATCAAAAATATTCAATATGCACTATAAACTAAATCTGATGATATAAGCTTTCAATTGATTTAAGTAAAAATAATTTACGATAAACATGTAATAAGAAATTGTTATTCAAAGTTTTTAGTTTATTTTTTTCTCATATTTCTCTTCTTTTAACTTGGTATCGATCCATGATTTATTTATTTATTTATTATCTGCATATGTGGCCAGAGAGACCTAATTTATATGTTAATTTTTAAATAGATGACAAAGGATTATTAATTAAAGTTTTAGTGTATTGACATCATGCTTTGAATTTCATCTATTTTAGCATTATATGTTGACTTAATATATTAATATTGATGATTGATTGATTAATATTGATGAACACGAGTTGTTGATAATTGTGGTCATTTTGTTACCTATTAGCTTGCAATTTAGATACCATCCAACAATGAAACCGGTTGATTGAAGAGGGGGAAAAAAAAAAAAAGAAGAAGAAGAAGAAAAAGAGAATTGTTAGGTGTCAAGAATCATCTTAATTCAAAAATTTAAGAAATTAGGTGAGGTCCGCATTATATGATTTATATTAGTTTTTAAAACATTTCTTGAGGTGAATATTTTTTTGAGTTAAAGCAAGGAGTTTAGGATCAAAATGTAGGATTTTACAAAATACATAATAATGGAAATCATCTGGATCATTAAAAAGTCATTTTGCCATATATTCGTTCATAGAGTAATGAACACACTGAAAAGCATGGATCATCACAACATAACGCAGGCATTGTAGAATTTTCCATTATCAATATCAGGCTGGGCAATGCATTTTGTAGTCCATTTTCATGAGCCTTTCCACGCATGGTGACTTTGTATCATTTGTCATTGCAGCCTATGACACCGATAGTGTGGTAAGACTACACTTATCTAAATCTCTCAAAGAATTTTCCTTTTCTTCCTTGCTTTCCTCTCGGCTAAGGCTGCTCAAATCTCCTTCTGTCTCGGCCATACTCCTTCTCACTCTTTCTCATGGCCAAGCTTTGCTTTTCCTTGGCCATTTCGGTTTTCCTCCCTCATTTCTTCTCTTAATGTTTCTGTGCTTTCTATTGCCAACAACCTAACACTTCCCCCTTTTTATATAGGCTCTCTTAGCCAACCTAAATGATCTAGAATTCTCTCTCTCTCTTTCTCCTCTCCTTTTCTCTTTGATGATTTCTCTTCTTTCTTCTTCTTTTTTGGCTCACTTAACTTGCTCTATCCTTCTCTCAATTTTCAGGTTAAATCCGGTTGGAGAGGAACAATGTCAGTCGAATTAATTGGTCCCTCAATTTAATAAAATCCTACATTTTGATCCTAAACTCCATAAATTGGTTCAATCAGATCCTTCAATTTTAGCCCCTAAATTTTCAATTTTCCAACCTAAGCCCTTATTCTAGGCTTTTCAGGTTTTATAGTGGTCACTTGAATTTCTAATTACTTTAATCAAGTAACCAATATTTTAATTGCTGCAATTAAACTTTTAAAGTCTTGCAATTACACCCTTAAATTATTACAATCACAACAATTAATATTATAAACTCACTAATTCAAACTTTAAATGATTTATTAACCTCTCATAATATTTATGCATGAATCAATTTTATTTTCTATGCAAGCGTAAAATATTAATTCATACCTTAAATAAATATTCATATATTAAATAATAAATTAATTATTCATACAACATGTTTATACTTATGAGGTTTTTAGATAGAGAATATTACAATTTAACGTTTCAGTAATGTTTTAATTAATATTACTAATCACAAACTCGTAATAGTTAACACAAATATTTTTTTTTATACGGAAATGAGAAGTTAAAATATGTTTCCAAAACCAAGCTTTCTGGTTCTTTATCCTCTTGCTCCGGCGATTTAACTTTCAAGGCAGCTAATGAAAAAGAATAGGCTGGCCGGTTGTTTTTGCAATATCTATTCTTTGACAAGTCATATTCTGTATCCATGGGTTCACTAAATCTAGGTGACTATAATGGTGAAAATGAGAATCCTATCATGTCATCAGTGCCAATGCAGTAGTATAGTTCACGGCAAATAGACATTCCCACAATTACAAGGATGATATTCTTAATTTCATGTTCGGAACATATCTTTCTTGAAACAAATTCATCTTTCTTGAAACAAATTCAGTGGAGACATCCTATCAGAATTGGAAAAACTAGATGGGTTACATGTACTAAATCTATCATACAATAATTTCATTGGATCTCTCTCTTCAACAATCTCAAAACTGAACTAAATTGAGAGATTGGATCTTTCTCATAATAGCTTGACTGGAATCATCCCTCCACAATTTATTGTAATCATCACTCTACCAGTTTTCAGTATGCTATACAATAACTTGTCGGGCACAACTCCAAAGAGGAAAAATCAATTTTGGACTTTTGATGAAAGCAACTATGAAGGAAATCCTCTTCTATGTGGACCTCCATTGCAAACCAATTTGGTAGTCCATTTTATTTTTTTGTTTTGCTTTCAGAATTGGCAAGTGAGCAACTAGCTTTGTGGCCTATCCAATTATTGGCTTCTTGTAATCTCTCTATGAGTCTATGCTTAATAGTAACGTGAACTTCATTTATAAAAAAAAACTTCAGGCGTTCCTTTTTCCTCTATACAGTCTTGTGTACAAATCCAATTCTTTTCCTCCGAAAGATTTTCAGTGCAGAATTCTTAGAGGAAATTCATCTTATTGAAAAATATTCATTCCATTTCTTGGGAAATTAAAACACCTTTCTTTACTCAGTTAACCTTAACAGACATGTAAGGAGAGACAAGCAAAAACAGAGTACATGTAGAAACAGAGGATCATTGCGATCAAAATGATCACAGCCCCATCAGAATCAATTTTGGACAGCCATTTTGTTTCTGATTCTCACTCTCTCAGCTTTAATAGTTTACCTTGACATGGAAAATGTGTCTTGATTTTGGACTATGCTCAAATGGATCTAGTAATTAAAGTTACTTTCAGTTGCGGTCATCATTTGTTTCAAATACTAAAACAGAATATTGGACAATAAACTGGAAAGTTAAATTGTTGAAATCTTCTATCAGTTATTCCTGAGAAATTCTCTTTGAAGGCTCCTTAATTTCCCTCTCTTGTTTATTTTCTTGATGGATCCATAAAGCAAGTTTTGGATTGAAGATAAAAGTTAAACTCTTTTTGTTACTTTAGGCCATCATAATTCATTTTGGGTTGCGAGAAAGAATGCCAATTGGGCCTCTTTTGTCTTAGGCTTGGAATCCTAACTTCTTTAGGCCTATTGAGATAAAAGAAGAATAATTTGGCGATGAAAGAGTAGGGCAATTAAGGCAAAAGGAAATTAACTACAAATCTATTGATTGGTGAATCATATGAATGTATCCTGCAGCTGTCCATATCAAGTAACAATCCTTCGTTTCACTCAGTATATTCTCCTACCGCGACATATTCCATGTTCGTAAAATAAGTATCTTGAATTTCTGAAAATCAATTGAATAGAAGCATTGCAGAAACGTAAGGGTTTATTTGTTCAACTAAAATTATGGAAAACAAGAAAAGAAAAGAAGAGCACTTATCAGCCCTATGGCCTTCTGAAGTTGAATAGCTTATGAAAACTATCCGACACATAATACAAGCAGGTGTCTGAAAAAACAATCCCATTTCAATCTTGAATCAAGAATTTGCTTTAGGTACCCATAAAAAGAAAAATTAAGAGAATGAGAAGTTGTGATGAACATACTTTCGATTTCAGTTCCTACGTAGCAAACTAAAGTAAACAAAAGTGGAGAAGGGTCAAGAAGCTCTCTAGACCAAACTAATGATCCCCTTAGTCCCCTCATCTGTATCTTTGTATATTTTTATTGCTTCTTTGGTGATTGATCTGTTTTTGTGGGTAGATTTTCATCATCAAAGAGTATATATACGTCTTCCTTCCGATAGATCATACGAGTCGTTCTAATAATAATGAATTTTTTCTACTCGGTAAGCCCATCTTCTTAACCAGCTTTTTTGTTTCGTAAAAGTTGTTTGTCATACGGTTATCGGGCGACATTAACTCCTTGATCAACTTACATAATTGGTCAAAACACTTTTTAGAAAAATGATATTCAGCTTTTAGATTCACTATTTGAGCAACCATTGATAATTGCGAGTGCTCATCACAACCGAGGCCAAATCTTTCTACGGTATGCATTCGGCATATCATAAAAGTGTTGGATGTCGGAATTTAGAACCTCCTTTGCGCTGGACGGATCGAAGGATGGATCACTGCATCCATTACCGTAGTTTAATATGGGTGTTTGGGTTCACTAGAGCTACTTTTGTCTACATAATAATTTTCAAAAACATAATGCCTCCTAGAATCAATAGATGTCATGTAGGACTCAAATTCTCCATGATGTATCCAATCATAATATCTTGACACAAAATCCTTGCGACACAAATGATATTTTCCCCTTTCAACCTCCTTATAATTTCAATTCTCACACTTACCGTAATTATAAGGACACCTAATTTTGGTTTTGTCCATATATTTAGGATGCTCAACAGACAAAAGTTACAAATTGTTCAACCCTTTTGACAAAATCATCATTTAACAATCGATCAACTAACCTAACATTTATCCATTGCCGATCATTATCTCATTTTTGTAATTATTACAAAAATTATACAACACATGCAAACAATTATTGATCAACATTCTTTTGAATTTTAAATAAAAATTAAGCATATATATTGATTATATAATGATACTTTTTAGGAATTTTGTTTTAAGAATTTGACTTTATATTTAATTAATTGTTTAAAGAATGATTGCATCTTCTTTCTCTTGCTTTTTATTCTTAAACATTGAACTTTAAAATATTGAATGATTGATTGTGTAAATTTATTTTTTTATTTTATTTTTCTTACATATGGTACCCTAACTTGCTAATAGTGCACCTATTTTCACTTTATTTATTAAATTTTATTTCTATAATAAAAGAACCCTCCAAAAAATAATATTATATTTAATAATTGAAAATATTTTAAATTAAAAAAAGTATATTTAAAAAATTCTTTTAATTAATGAAAAGTTATCCACATCGAAGCTAAAAACATTTATGTTTATTAAATTTTTCCAATTAATTTAATAATAAATTAAGCTAAACATAATTAAATTAATCCTAAATCAAACATTTATTAAATTTTAACTTTATTTCAATCGGGTTAATATTTGTATATCAAAAATAGGTTTTTTTTCCAATTAAATCTTTAATTATAACATTCTGATCAAAGAACGATTTCAATTTTTTATTTTTCAAAAAATGTGAATGAACAATTCAATGTTAATTGACAGAAAAAATTGAAAGAAAGAAAAATGAAGGATTGTATATGTTTGTTTGATTTTTTCACATGCTTATATAATGTTGGTTTATACTTTATTTTGTTAAGAAAAATATTTTTTTCATATTTATTTCTTAAAAATTAAACAAATTGAAAGAAAGATTTTTGATTGAATGTTGATCATTATGTTGTCTTCCTTCATTTTTAATAATAAAGCTATAGTAATTACTTCTGACATTTATATTCGAACTAACCATAAATCAAATTAATTTAATTAAATTAATCCTAACTAATTACATTAATCTGAATTTAAATATTATTTAAATTTAAAAATAAAAAAAATTAAAAATATTAACCTAACAACTAATAAAAAAATTAACAATACATTAAAAAATTTTAACTAACCAATTAATAAAAAATAACTTAACAATTAATCAACCAATTTATTCAAATTATCTAAAAAATTACAAAATTACATAATTACATATTAACAAAACAATAGATCCATCGCTAATTTGCATTTCAAATCCATCGACATTTTGATTTAGTTAATTGCCCATTACTTTCCATTTAATCTAGCGACGGACAAGTGACGGGTAGCGACGGAGTGCCGACGTAGTTTTTTCAATGATGAATATAACGACGGAATTTGGTGGCCCTTGCTAAATCAATGATGAAATTCCATTGCAATTCTATCATTGATTGTGGCACGTTTTTTTACTGCAATATTTAGCAATGAAAGTAATTCCGTTGCTACATTGTTATTGCTAGTTCGTCACCGTTACGTTGCTAATTATTGCATTGTCGCTTTCCTTGTTAATCCATCATTATTTAGTAGCTATTTAATTACTGAATGAAATCCATCCCTAAAATCAGTCGTGAATTGCCCATTTTCTTTTAGTGTTCGAAATTAATAATAGCTTACATCCCCAAATAAACAAAAAATTTCAACAAAATAAATCATAAATAAATTTCGAGAGTCCTTCGAATGGTCAAATAGTGACACCTAACATTGCTTTTGGTCCATTTATTATAGATTTTTTTTTCTAACTTGTAGAATGGGGTATTACTTTTAACTATTTTGTTTTTTCTTCGTAGGCTTAGTAAGTCAAGTTTTCAAACAATCCTTGATTGAAACAATAGATTTGATTAATTTGAGGATGATATGGAAGGAGACTGCTGTTATCAATAATTTCTTCTTATTTTATAATCCTTTTCATAAATCTACAATATATATTCAAAACTTTTCCAATAGTATATATATATATATACACACACACACATTAGAGATACTTAAGCTTTTTTTAATTTTTTTTAATGAATCACGTGGCAACTTATGATTGAATTTTTTTATTAGTTCTTTCATTCTATAATTCTTATCATGTCATATTTTAAATGCCACATCATTTAATAATGATAGTTTTGTAAAAAGTTTTAGTTTCGGTAGCATTACATACCTTTTTTTCACAGATTATAACATTAAATTCTGGATTGATTCTTACCAAAAAAAAAAAAAAATTGATGGATTGATTTACTTATATTTATCTTGTGGTTATCTTAACAATTGGATTGGATTAGTCATTATTGGGATTGAGTTTTCTTGGGTTAATTTTATTGAGACTTACAAGGTGTTTCAATTTCATTTTAAAAGTTCAATTTCTTGAAAATATCATACAAACATATTTTGCACTAAAAACCATTAGGCCCAATAATATCCTATAATTAGTACGTATTCTAAATAATTAAAATATATAATTAACCTGTGGACTAATATTTTCACTAGCAACAAAACATGAAAAATCACATAAACCAATAACTTTCGATGACTACTTTTATTCTTAATAGTTTCCTTTTTTCTTGCTTGTGGAATGGGGTGTTCCTCTCGGTGGTTGTTTTCCTACTAGACTTGAGAAGTAAGTTTCCAAGCAACCCATAAGCATGCTCAATCACACCCACAACTATGACCACAAGTCTATAATATAAAGTCACTTATTATTTGGCTCAACCGCACCCATAATCATACTCAACCTATAGTCTATTAGTTTGCTATGTATTGTTTCTTTTTCTTGTAACTTGTGGAATAGGGCGTTCTTCTAATTTGGCTAGTCAAATTCCAAACAATTCATGTTTATATCAATAGATTTGATTTATTTGTGGAAAATATAGCAGAAGTAGTAATGAGAAAATGACTGGTATCAATAGTGACAATTGTCTCTGTCATTGAATTTACTTGCTGAATTTTCTAAGGGAGATTTGGCCAAATTACAAATCTGGAATTATTTGAGAAGACAAAGACTTTTTGACACTACCTCTGTCTTCTATAATCTAAAGCCACTTATGATTCGGTTAAGAAAGTTATATTCATTAGCCTATTAATTTGTGGATTTTATAGCAGGAGTAGTGATGAGAAAATAAACAAAAAATTTCAACAAAATAAATTGTAAATAAATTTTGCAAGTCCTACGAACGTCAGACAGTGACACCTAACATTACTTTTAGTCTATTTATTATAGATTGTTTTTCTTCTAACTTATAGAACAAGGCTATTACTTTTAACTATTTTATTTTTTCTTTATAGACTTGGTAAGTCACGTTTCCAAATAATTCTTGATTGAACCAGTAGATTTGATTAATTTGAGGATGATATGGAAGGAGACTACTGTTATCAATAATTTCTTCTTATTTTATAATCTTTTTCATAAATCTATAATATATATTCAAAAATTTTCTAATAGTACACACACACACACTGTTATCAAAATTTTTATTAGTTCTTTCATTCTATAATTGTGATTATGTCATATGTTAAATGCCACATTATTTAATAATGATAATTTTGTAAAAAGTTTTAGTTTTGGGAGCACTAGTTTTTTTGCTCGTCCTACGTTGCAGGTTCGTAAAAATATATAAAATTGTTTAGAAAAATTATTTTAGTTTGAGAGTCTGTTTTATGGTGTGAATTTATAAAAATATGTGAAATCAAAGGTGTAAAAAATTATTTAACCAAAAATTTTGTATTTAACTATTTCTTATTTGTGTTTTTCATAATTTTTCTTTATAAAAAAGATTCATCCTTGTTAATCTATGGATTATTAACTAAAAAGAAAATTAAATAATTTTTTTTTAAAAAAGCTTGAGTATTTCATAAGATTGTGTCAAAAAACATAAATAAAAATTATTAAAAGCTTACATAGAATTGAACAAATAATTTTTTTTATTTAATGTTGATGAGAATATTGGTTTTTGAAAAAAATATTAATTTATTTTTTATATATTTATTTACAAAAGAATGAATAATATTAAAATAAAAAACTATATTAATTTGAATTATTAGTGGTTCAGCCTAAAATACTATTTTAATTATTTAATTTAAAATAAGTTAATTTTAAAATATTCAAAAACAAATAAATAAATAGTAAATGCTCAATGTAATAGTAGTTGCATAATTAATTATTTTTTTAAATAATGATTCAATATTTGTTTATACATCATAACTATACTAAGTGAGTTCGAGTTTTCATTTAAAACAAAAATATTATAAAAAAGTTAACTTGCAAGGAATCTATTGATTAAATTTGAAGTTAATAGACTAAAGTAAAAATTATTACAAATTTAATTTCGATTAATTTTGATTATATAAAGAAGAAGACAAATTAATAAAACATGTGAATTCTTTTTATTTTCTTTTTTCCTCCATAAATATTTTTTTTATTTCTATGTTATGCATAGTTAGTCCTTGAATACAAGCCTCATGCGCGGATCAACCATCTTCTTTTTATTTTTCACATTTGACTTTCAACTATTAATTAATTAATTTGAGTTTTTTTTTTTTTTTTCGTAAAAAAACCAACAAAAAAATATTTGAATTACACTTTTAATCTAAAAATATATTTTAGACAAATTATATATATATTAATCATGCCATTATAATTTAAGAGTTATCTAAATCTATTTTTCAAAAGAAAAAATAATCATGTTCTAAAAATTTATTCCAAATCCATACATATAGAAAAATAAATCAAAATTTTTAGTAAATATAATTTTAAATTAATTGGATGAGAATTTTAAAAAAAACAAATTAAAGTAGTAAATTTTAAATAATAAAAATAATTAACAAAAAGCACTAAAACAAAATAAGACCAAATCACAATATAATCAAAGTTCGAAATTGAAAAAGAAGAAGAAGAGAGTTTTAAAAAATGACAAATTAATGTAATAAATTTTAAATAATAAAAAAATCGATGAAAAAATTATTTAAAAAACACATTTAATCTAAAAATGTATTTCGGACAAATTATATATATTAATCATACCACTATAATTTAAAAAATATATAAATCTATTTTTCTTAAAAAAATAATAATCATGTTCTAAAAATTTATTTCAAAATCTATACATATAGAAAAATAAATCAAAACTATCATTAAATATAATTTTAAATTAGTTGGATCGGAATTTTAAAAAAAATGACAAATTAAAATAGTAAATTTTAAATAATAAAAATAATTAACAAAAAACACTAAAACAAAATGGGACAAAATCACAATATGATCAAAGTTTGAAATTGAATTTTGTTTTTTAAATGGCAAATTAATCTAGTAAATTTTAAATAATATAAAAAACTAAGAAAAATTATTTGAAATACACTTTTAATCTAAAAATGTATTTTAGACAAATTATATATATTAATCATGCCACTATAATTTAAAAATGATCTAAATCAATTTTTCAAAAAAAAAAAATCTAAAAATTTATTCCAAAATCCATACATATAGAAAAATAAATCAAAACTCGCAAGTAAATATAATTTTAAATTAACTCGGATGAGAATTTTAAAAAAATGACAAATATAAGTAGTAAATTTTAGATAATAATAAAAAAAAAACAAAATGGGACCAAATCACAATATAATTAAAGTTTGAAATTGAAAAAAAAAAAAAGAAGAAGAGAATTTAAACAAATAAAAAATTAAAGTAGTAAATTTTAAACAACAAAAATAATTAACAAATTAAAGTTTTTAATTGAAAAAAAAGAGTTTAAAAAAATGATAAATTAACGTAGTAAATTTTAAATAATAAAAATAATTAACAGAAAACACTAAAACAAAATGAGATTAAATCACAATACAATTAAAGTTTGAAATTAAAAAAAAATGCAAAAAAATTGAGAACTAAAGTGTTAAAAAAATGATATAAATAGTGAAAGGAATAGTGATTTGTGAGTGTGTGAATAATGTTTCAAATTATTAAATGAATAGTAAAACTATGTTTTACTTTAGTTTGTTTCATAATTACTCTTGGTCTTGATCTATTTGTTATAAATTTTTTTTCTTGTAACAAATAGAATGGGGTATTACTTTAACTATTTTGCTTTTTCTTCAAAGATTTGGCAAGTCAAGTTTTCAAAAAATCCTTAATTGAACTAGTGGATTTCATTAATTTGTGGATGATATGAAATAAGAGACCGAAAAATGACTGCTATTGTAAACAATTTCTTCTTATTTTAATCCTTTTCATAAGCTAATTCATAATCTACAAGGAACTATCATGCACGCTAATTGTTTTCCATTAAAAATCCCATTAGGTCTTTTTTATTATTATTTATTTAAAACCAGGAGGTTCAAATAATTTAATTTGTGCTATATAATGAGATTATATTCCGAATCAGTAGTTACAAATAAACTGTTAGAGGACGAACCTAGTTCTAAAATTATCTTCTTTTTTTCTTCTTCTTTATATTTGCTATAATTGTTTCATATCTTTTAATTAATATACTTATAAAAATAATACTAATATTAATTTTGGATCAAGATAAGCACACATTTGATTTATTCAGATTATAATCAGATATATGTGATGAATATTGTCTACTAAATTTATTGGATTGTATTGGAATTAGATTATATTCTTATCAAAATCTGGTTTATTGATAGTCCTACAAACAGATTATTGTTACAATTACGTATCTTATAGTTTTATTTATTGGTGTTTCGAATCCAAATATGTAACATAAAATCACATAAATAATCCTAACTGAAGCATTAAATAATACACTGATTTTCTTTGCAGACTTGAAGAAGTCAAGGTTCCAAGCAACCAATTTATTTGAACACAACCACCGGTCCACAAGGCTAGCTGCATTTGTGTAGGAAAACCTAGAAAATGACTGCCATTGATATTTATGTCATTTGTCGTTTAAATGAGAGATCATAGTGCTTGACATCAGTCAATTTTTCTTTCGCATAATTAACCAAAGTTTGGTTTGCATAATTTGTGGAAGTATATGGAAAGATAATTTATAGGTTTCTAAAAAAAAAAAAAAAAAGGATATTGGTCTATTCCGTTTTAATTGGATCTATGCAACAACGCATACTCATGCCTCCTTTTAAAAAAGAAAGACAACTAACTTGTAATTCATAATTTTTTATGCACTGAATGGACAGGCTATTCGACTCCTTATGAAAAAGAATATCTGAGTAGATTACATACCTTTTTTCCACAGATTATAAAATTAAATGCTGGATTGATTCTTACCAAAAAAATGATGGATTGATTTACTTATATTTATCTTGTGGTTATCTTGACAATTGGATTGGATTAGTCATTATTGGGATTGAGTTGTCTTGGGTTAATTTTATTGAGACTTACAAGGTGTTTCAATTTCATTTTAAAAGTTCAATTTCTTGACAATATCATACAAACATGTTATTTTGCACTAAAAACCATTAGGCCCAATAATATCCCATAATTAGTACGTATTCTAAATAATTAAAATATATAATTAACCTGTGGACTAATATTTTCACTCAGCAACAAGACATCGAAAAATCACATAAACCAATAACTTTCGATGACTACTTTTATTCTAAATAGTTTCCTTTTTTCTTGCTTGTGGAATGGGGTGTTCCTCTCGGTGGTTGTTTTCCTACTAGACTTGAGAAGTAAGTTTCCAAGCAACCCATAAGCATGCTCAATCACACCCACAACTATGACCACAAGTCTATAATATAAAGTCACTTATTATTTGGCCAAGAAAATTATATTCATTAGTCTATTAGTTTGCTATGTTTTGTTTCTTTTTCTTGTAACTTGTGGAATAGGGCGTTCTTCTAATTTGGCTAGTCAAATTCCAAACAATTCATGTTTATATCAATAGATTTGATTTATTTGTGGAAAATATAGCAGAAGTAGTAATGAGAAAATGACTGGTATCAATAGTGACAATTGTCTATGTTATTGAATTTTCTAAGGGAGATTTGGCCAAATTACAAATCTGGAATTATTTGAGAAGACAAAGACTTTTTGGCACTACCTCTGTCTTTATAATCTAAAGCCACTTATGATTCGGTTAAGAAAGTTATATTCATTAGCCTATTAATTTGTGGATTTTATAGCAGGGGTAGTGATGAGAAAATAAACAAAAAATTTCAACAAAATAAATTGTAAATAAATTTTGCAAGTCCTGCGAACGTCAGACAGTGACACCTAACATTACTTTTAGTCTATTTATTATAGATTGTTTTTCTTCTAACTTATAGAACAGGCTATTACTTTTAACTATTTTATTTTTTCTTTATAGACTTGGTAAGTCACGTTTCCAAATAATTCTTGATTGAACCAGTAGATTTGATTAATTTGAGGATGATATGGAAGGAGACTACTGTTATCAATAATTTCTTCTTATTTTATAATCTTTTTCAAAAATCTATAATATATATTCAAAAATTTTCTAATAGTACACACACACACACTGTTATCAAAATTTTTATTAGTTCTTTCATTCTATAATTGTGATTATGTCATATGTTAAATGCCACATTATTTAATAATGATAATTTTGTAAAAAGTTTTAGTTTTGGGAGCACTAGTTTTTTTGCTCGTCCTACGTTGCGAGTTCGTAAAAATATATAAAATTGTTTAGAAAAATTATTTTAGTTTGAGAGTCTGTTTTATGGTGTGAATTTATAAAAATATGTGAAATCAAAGGTGTAAAAAATTATTTAACCAAAAATTTTGTATTTAACTATTTCTTATTTGTGTTTTTCATAATTTTTCTTTATAAAAAAGATTCATCCTTGTTAATCTATGGATTATTAACTAAAAAGAAAATTAAATAATTTTTTTTAAAAAAAGCTTGAGTATTTCATAAGATTGTGTCAAAAAACATAAATAAAAATTATTAAAAGCTTACATAGAATTGAACAAATAATTTTTTTTATTTAATGTTGATGAGAATATTGGTTTTTGAAAAAAATATTAATTTATTTTTTATATATTTATTTACAAAAGAATGAATAATATTAAAATAAAAAACTATATTAATTTGAATTATTAGTGGTTCAGCCAAAATTATTTTAATTATTTAATTTAAAATAAGTTAATTTTAAAATATTCAAAAACAAATAAATAAATAGTAAATGCTCAATGTAATAGTAGTTGCACAGCTTAATTATTTTTTTAAAAATGATTCAATATTTTTTTATACATCATAACTATACTAAGTGAGTTCGTAGTTTTCAGTCTAAAACAAAAAATATTATAAAAAAAGTTAACTTGCAAGGAATCTATTGATTAAATTTGAAGTTAATAGACTAAAGTAAAAATTATTACAAATTTAATTTCGATTAATTTTGATTATATAAAGAAGAAGAAAATTAATAAAACATGTGAATTCTTTTTATTTTCTTTTTTCCTCTATAAATATTTTTTTTATTTCTATGTTATGCATAGTTAGTCCTTGAATACAAGCCTCATGCGCGGATCAACCATCTTCTTTTTATTTTTCACATTTGACTTTCAGCTATTAATTAATTAATTTGAGTTTTTTTTTTTTTTTTTGTAAAAAAACCAACAAAAAAATATTTGAATTACACTTTTAATCTAAAAATATATTTTAGACAAATTATATATATTAATCATGCCATTATAATTTAAGAGTTATCTAAATCTATTTTTCAAAAGAAAAAATAATCATGTTCTAAAAATTTATTCCAAATCCATACATATAGAAAAATAAATCAAAATTTTTAGTAAATATAATTTTAAATTAATTGGATGAGAATTTAAAAAAAACAAATTAAAGTAGTAAATTTTAAATAATAAAAATAATTAACAAAAAACACTAAAACAAAATAAGACCAAATCACAATATAATCAAAGTTCGAAATTGAAAAAGAAGAAGAAGAGAGTTTTAAAAAATGACAAATTAATGTAATAAATTTTAAATAATAAAAAAATCGAGAAAAAATTATTTAAAAAACACATTTAATCTAAAAATGTATTTCGGACAAATTATATATATTAATCATGCCACAATAATTTAAAAAATATATAAATCTATTTTTTTTAAAAAAATAATAATCATGTTCTAAAAATTTATTCCAAAATCTATACATATAGAAAAATAAATCAAAACTGTCATTAAATATAATTTTAAATTAGTTGGATCGGAATTTTAAAAAAAATGACAAATTAAAATAGTAAATTTTAAATAATAAAAATAATTAACAAAAAACACTAAAACAAAATGGGACAAAATCATAATATGATTAAAGTTTGAAATTGAAAAAAAAATTTTTAAAATGAAAAATTAATATAGTAAATTTTAAATATTATAAAAAAACCGAGAAAAAATTATTTGAAATACACTTTTAATCTAGAAACTTATTTTAGATAATATATATATATTAATCATGTCACTATAATTTAAAAATAATCTAAATCTATTTTTTTAAAAAAATATATATATACTAAAAATTTATTCCATAATCTATGTATATATAAAAATAAATTAAAACTATCAATAATCATGCCTCCGCCATTACGTAATAACTGGAAAGACAGATGATTGATACGGGACAAAGGTGGGGGGACACAAAGTAAAAAATCCGAAATTTTGGGAACGAGCGCCATAAATTTTCAACTAAAATGAAATACAACCAAATTAGGATTAGTATATATATCCTATTAAAAACATATATATATATATATCCTATTAAAAGACATATTCTGTAATGAAACTAATAACATAAATTCTGACTGCCTATCTGTACTTTGATATGACATGGGTTGAAAAAGAAAATTTGTGTAGCTCATTTGTCAGGAGTCTGCGTGGGTACCATCTAGTGATGACTAATAAATGAAAAGACAGAGATGATTGATACAAGACAAAGGCTCTGTTTGTATTCCTGAAAAGGAAATTTTAATGAAAACTGATTTTAACAAACGAGTTACTTTACTCTGTTTGACAATACCATAATCACGCATAATAGAAAAGTTGTCTGAAAATTAATAAAAAATTTTAATGAAGACAGAGATGATTGATTTTTTTGTTTATTTTTTATTTTCATTTCTCTCAATTTCATAATTATTATTTTTATTTTATAATTAATAAAAATTTGATTGTAAAATCAAGGAACGACAAAATTGACAGGATTTACTTTTTTTATTTTATTTATTTAGTTTTCTTATTTCTATATTTGGTGTTTAATTTTTTTTTATTTTACTAAAAAAAACATATACTAATAATATTCTATAATTAACGGTCAAATAACACTATTAGCGACGAATATATGATAGGTGCCGACACTGTCCAAAATTAACGTCATTGCAAACATGAAACGAGGAAGAATGCTACAGAGGTAGCGATCGATAAACTGATCCCATCTCATCAGAGTAATTGAGCATAGAAAAGTGATGGAAGAGCCACCAATACGACAACAACAGCTTTATTTATTTTAATGCTACTCCCTGTTCCAGTACTACTAATTCTCTACCTAACAGGAACAGCAAAATTAAATAAAGCAGCATCTTCTTTATTCGCAATATTCTTGTTTCCAATATCATCAATGGACGGGAGGAGTTCTGTAGTAAGCTAGCATGGTTACTGGGAAGAATGTTGCTCTAATTCCTTCTGCTTTGATTATAGGGAGGAAGATCCCTAATGCTACCTGAAAGACGAAAAAGATAAAATTATTATTATTATTTTTTTTTTTGTCAAGCTATATGCATGAATAGACAAATAATTAGCCGAACAATTTATTCCGCAACTATTATTAGCTAAAAGGAACGGTAAGTTTAAACTGAAAGTAATAGAAAACAGAGATACTGACCAAAATTAGTTTTGTTCCAATCCAAATGCGTTTTGGTGTAGGAAATGGAAGCAGTAAGCGACCAACAGTATAGACAGCCAAGGCAAGGCAGTGGAAAACCAAGCTCAATGGGTCAGGGTTCATCCCAGAGAGAAGAGACATCAATCCATTTGAAAACACACCTCCCAGGCAAAAATAGTCGAAACATGCTTGTCTCATTTCCTTCCTTAATGGATCCTCCGACGGAGAGAATACTGTGTGTAGAGCACCTGCCACCGTGTTTATTGTAGTTGCCATTGGCTGCAACAAAAAATTAACCAAGCTAAGTTTTGGTGAACTATTAGCAGATGCCATTTCTGAATGGAGGTTTTTATTTCTTTTCTTTTTTTTTTCACCTCAAAAAGCATGAACATGAATTAAAGTTTCCTTTGGCAATTTCTATTCGATGATTGTCTGGCTCATACCTTACGCAGAATGGAAAAAGATTCGAGATATTTACAAAGTGCAGCTGCATCACTAAGATGATTCAGAGGTCTAAGAAGATCTCGCAGCAGAACAACATCAGAAAGCGCCACTGTCATTCCTCCTCCTGTTAAAGGATGTCGCATATTCAACGCATCCCCCATCATAAATGCACCAGGGATTGGATAGTGAGACATAGGCATGATTCTGTTTGGCATTGTTCTTATGTTGCCCTTATCAATTGCACAGATGAATGCATCGAATAACTCGGCTGGCATCTGAAGTATGCAAATCTCGCTGTTAGTCATCAGTCGAGGAATATATTATTGAATAGAAAGGAACTTTAAGAGAACATATTAATGATAAAATAAGACACGGAAATAAATTTTCCTCGCGATCAAACACCCTGTTTTCAAAAAAAACTTAAAAATTTGTAGATTATGTGAAGAACCATATACATACCTGAGGTGCCACCACTGTTTTCAAATAGTCAGCCATTTCACCGTTTGAGATGGAAGGTGCTTTTTGGCCAGGAAAATCAACTAAACAGCGAAGCTCGTTAGTACCAATAGGAAAAGCTACGACGGTCGTGTCCTTCAAGATAAAATACCCACGATTTACATGAGGAAGATGAGAGTTCTCTAGGACCAAACCAATGAAGTAGGAGGGAATTTCAATCTGCAAAAATTAATTATAATGATCCAACCTTAATCTGACTGCAAATGAAGGAACTGACCGGTCTCTATTTTTATCAGCAAAATCTAAGATTAACGCAAATCCATTTGCAGCTAATTATGGTGATGCAAGATTTCACCTTTGGATTGCTGAGAAAGCGCCGCAAATTTGAAAAACAACCATCACAGACTATTGTAAGAGGAGCAGAAGCTGCCAACTCTTGACCAGTCTTGGTTTTATATTGCACCCCTTTGATAGTCCCCTTTTCTTCTATTAGAGCTGTTACCGTTCCTTGTTCAAGTTCAACACTGCAATTAAAAAGATATATGAGAAATAAAAATCTTCATATGATGAAAAGATCAATAGTCCAAAGCTGCATTGATTTTACAAATATGTAAAATTTTGTTCCTATATGTTCCAGGGGAAAGGAAGAAAACACACTTGCGAAGAGATGCAGCTTTTCCGCGCAGTTTCTGAATGAAGCGGCCATTGTGAAAGCCTCTAGCACTCACATCTGAGGGATATGGAACTATAGCTTTCTTCCCATCTTTGTAAATGGCAGCCAAACTGAGCACTCTCTTAGCATCAATCCCCTCTACACAATCTACAGGAAAGAAAATATATAGAATAAATGTGATTATTTCAATAAAATGAGGGAAAAAAAAAAGTTCAAGCAAATTAACTGATTTCTGCAACAAGCTATTTTTCACCTTCAAGTCCTAACTCGATCAATTTATCGTAGCCCCCAGGCTGCAGGATCTCGCCAGCAATTCTGTTAGGCTCAGTCAAGTCTCTTTCAATAACATGTACATTCCATCCATCCTGCAATTAGCATGAGCATCCAAGGTTTCTATTAAAAAAAAAAAAACAGAACAACAAATTAACAATAGAAGATCTCTTTGTTCTAGTCTTTGAACTAGAAACTTATGCTTCTCGTTTAAGGGTTACTCTTAATTAAACATTACCTTGCCAAGAGCGTAAGCTAGTGCTGAACCAGCGACACCAGCACCTACAACTACCACATCAGTAGTACTTCCAAGAAGATCAGATCTCCGCACACCGTCCTTTCTTGGAACTTCCATTGAAGATAATTTGCTTAGTTAAGTTGTCGGTTCTTCTCTCAAGGCATTGAAGCACCTTAGATTACATAGCATTTAAAATATATAGTTTTTATGTCTTGACACGATATTATTATAAAATCTTTTTTGACATTTTAATGAATTAAATATATACTAGTTCGTCTGCTTTTGAAAAACTAATTATTTGATTGTGAGTCTGTGACTCTTCCGAGATTTGGTTGAATGATTTTGCTTATAATATTACCATATGTTTGGTTTTGAAAGCAGAGCTTTGAGAAATTTTAATTAGTTTTAAACTTATTTGGTATAAAGAAATTAGAAAAATACAATTTGAAGTTGATTTTAAACTGACTATGAATCTCTTAATCAATTATGATCGGTTGTCATCCTTCCATACCCAATTAGTTAACTCTATGTTCTTATTGCAATAGTATCTTTAAAACGTGACGAGAGGAATAACTGTGCAAATTAACTAGTTAGTTATGCTGATTTTATAGAGGTTCCAATCCAGTATTTACTAACAACTCATTTTGGCTCCTTGAGGTTTTTATTAAATGATATTTAGTGGGATTGCATTCTATCAATTTGTAAGTTCTAGGATTTCGCCTTTTTTCTAGTAAAAACAACAATAATAACAAGTAATTAACTTTGTTATAAAAATTAATTCTTTGATTTTATATTTTTAAATTTTCTTAGAGCTTAATTATTGTTTTTTCAATTTATTTTGATTTTTTTGTTTAAAAAATTTAAAAAATAAAAAAATTAAGAAAAAAAGATCACTTTTAAAAATAACGTAATATTAAATTAAACATGATTCATAATAATCAAAAAATTAAATAAATAAATTTTTGAATAGCCTTCGACTAATTGCTAATATATTCAGAGAATCAGAAAATTGTCTATGGTTTCAATAATTGATTGCAGAGCTTTAAAATTATCTTTGATTGAGAGAGCAACAACAAAACTAACTTTGGGCAAACAAAAGTTAGTTCTGAACTAAAAGATTTTATAAAACACTTATCTCAAATTTTCATAATTTATTTCGGTTAATCAAATCTATCTTAAAACCAAAATATGAGGAAAGAAAGAGGGTAGAAACAAGTATAAAAAAATGGTTGGTTCTTTATTTTCTACCTCGATCTTTCTCAACTCTCCTTTTCATCTAACCTTTTATTTTTTTTTCAAAAAGATTTCTGGTTTCTCAAATTATTATATAGATGAAAAAAGACCACTCAGTACCCCAAGCTCAATCTATTTCCATCATATGAATATTGAATTAGACTTTCGATGGATTTGTGCCAAATCTAAACAAAACGAAGAGGAACAAATGTAAGGCCAAGTTTTTTCTATATAAGGAGGATGAAAGATTCAATTTCAGGCACTAATAGAAAAGGTAATCTCTTCGTCTCTCTCTTCTTTGTGGTTGCCAAGAAAATACAGGAAAAAGCTAGCAACCTTTTGTTCTTTTTAAGAATCCAATTTCAGCCACTATATAACACATAGCTCAATTATCTTGTAAATTTTTTCTATGTTGAAATTATTAAAATCTTAAAATATGATTTATATTATTTTTTAACATATGACATGCATAAATATAAAGTCCAAGTCCAGAGATAGACTTATATGAAAAGTATAGAAAATTTAATTTCAAGATCTCAATACAATGTAGAGTTTAAAGACAAAAAAAAAAAAAAAAAAGAACTAAAATGGTTTTATTTTAAAGATGAGGGAGTGAAAGATAGTTTTGTCCTATGAACCAACAAAATATGTAAGAAAAAGCATACAGCAGGAATTAACACAGTCCACGACTGAAAATAATATAGGCAACTAATGAGCAATTAAATATGTGAATCAACTGGACCGTCGGCCAAGCAAGAAATGAATATTAATCAAGCAGCTGGCCGGCATGGATTTTTGTGGTATAATTTCACTTTGAGGGGCCATGATTTTGTTGCTCCCAAATGCAGACAGAGCATGAGTCAAGGTCTCCTCAGACAATATTTAAGAAAAGAAAGCTCACTGAAGAAGGCCTCGTTACCATCCAAGACCATAAGGACAAGATGTCCAAATTAATGCATTATAACAGGTTAAGTAAAAGACAAGAAGGAAATCCAGGTTAAGCGAAAGACAATAGGCTATTTTTCTTGACCTACTGCTTGCTTGAACGATGGATTGTTTGGAAACTTGACTTGTCAATTCTACGAAGAAAAGACGGGGCGGGAAATTAATAACAAGTGATAGCTAAAAAAATGACTGTTGTTATCACGGAGCCCTGATTTCGAAGAGAAGATTCAATAGAGTTTTTTGGCTTTAATTAATATGAAAAGAATCAAAAGTTTTATCAATAATTAATATTCTAAAAGTTACTTCTTTCGTCTCAAAGTGATAGTTTTAATTTTTACATAGTTTTTTAAAAAATTATTAATTATAATGACATATCAACGTTTTCTAACAATGTTTTTTTTTTCCTAAAAACATGGACAAAATATAAGAGACAATTGATTTTCTTTATCAATTAAGAATATTTTAGAAAAACAATTATTTTAGAATATATATAAATAAAAAAATGATCTTTTTAAGACAAAGAGTATCAAGTATATCAAAAACTGTATTTTTTTTCTTATAAAACATAAAATCTATCATAATTTAAAGAGGAAATAGTATAAATGCAGCTTTAGACATTTTAAAACATTGTTCTAGTAAGAATATATTCCTCTCAAATAATAAACTTACTGGCCCAATTCCAAATTCGATCGGCAATCTTTCTACATTGAGTGTTCTTGTTCTAAAAGCTAATGCTTTTGATGGTGAATTACCTATTCAGGTATGAATGTTAGAAAAATTGAGCATTTTGGATGTTTCAAAAAATAAACTTTCTGGTTCCTTACCCTCTTGTTTCGGCAATTTGACTTTCAAGGTAGCCAGTGAAAAAGAATATGTTGGCCTCGGATATTTTATATATCGATCCTTTGACAAGTCATATTTTGTATCCATGGGTTTACCAAATCTAGATTCCTATGTTGATAAAAATAAGAACAATAGAAATGAGAATCCCGTAATCAGTGTCGATGAAGTTATAAAGTTCACAACAAAGAGACATTCCTATAATTACAAAGGTGACATCCTTAATTTCATGTCTGGAATGGATCTTTCTTGCAATATATTTAGTGGAGACATCCCATCAGAATTGGGAAAATTAGATGGGTTACATGTACTAAATCTATCGTATAATAATTTCACTGGATTTCTCCCTGCAACATTCTCAAAACTAAATCAAATTGAGAGCTTGGATGTTTCTCATAACAGCTTGACTGGAATCATCCCTCCACAACTTACTGCAATCACCACTCTAGCTGTTTTCAGTTTAGCATACAATAACTTGTCAGGCACAACTCCAGAGATGAAAAATCAGTTTGGTACTTTTGATGAAAGCAACTATGAAGGAAATCCTCTTCTCTGTGGACCTCCATTGCAAACCAATTGCACTAGAAAAGAATCACCATCAAAGTCAATGCCCAATGAAGAAGAAGAAGAAGACAACTTCATAGACATGGATGTTTTCTATGTGAGCTTCGTGGTATGTTACATAATTATGGTGTTGACAATTGCATTGGTTCTATACATCAATCCATATTGGAGACGCAGGTGGTTTTACTTCATTGAAGAGTGCATACACACTTGTTACTACTTTGTGGTGGATAGTTTTCATAAATTGTCCTAAATCTACTGTGATTGTTGCTGGCATTGTATTGGGTGCTTTGTATATTGTACTGTACTTGTCTCATATCTTAGACTTTGTATTTTCTGTTTTGCTTTCAGAATTGGCGGGTGGGCAACTGGCTTTGTGGTCTATCCATTTCTTGGTTTCTTGTAATCACTCTATGAGTCTATGCTTAATAACAACGTGAATTTTATTCAAAAAAAAAAAAAAACTTTAGGCATTCCTTCTTCCTTTATATCTTCTTATGTATAAATCCAATTCTTTTTCTTTTTTTTGAATGAAATATATACCTTCAAATATAAACTTTAGGCATTCTTTATGTTTTTCACAAGATTCTATAATTTGACCAGCCTTGAAGAACTTTTACTAGATGGTTCTTCTCTCCCAACAAACTTTCTTCTAAACGTGGGAGCATTGTCTTCTCTTAAAGTTTTATCTCTGAAATGATGTGACCTCAATGGCACCCTTCCTGCTCAAGGTACGTAGTTACAATCTGATCTTTCTACATTTCCTTAGATGAACAACTATTGGATAATAGTGCTTCATAACATGAATATCTATTATACAGGCTGGTGTGAGCTGAAGAACCTCCAACAACTACATCTGTCTTCTAACAAACTAGAAGGCTTGCTCCCATCTTGTTTGAGAAACTTGTCATCTCTACAACTGTTGGATGTTTCTTACAATCAATTGGTCGGTAATATTGACTCTAGTGCTCTTGCCAATCTCACTTCCCTTAAATACCTTGACCTTTCAAGAAACGACTTTGAAGTCCCGATCCCATTTAAGTCATTTGTGAATCATTCCAATCGCAGTTTCCTTTCATGTGCTGACAACAAAATAATAGCCGAACTTTACTTTCAGAGTATTATTCCAAAGTTCCAACTCAAGTTCTTCAGTTTCTCGAACTGTACGTCAAAATTAACATAAATTCCTTACTCCCTTCATAACCAATATGACTTAAGAGTTCTTGATCTCTCCCACAACAACTTCAGAGGAATTTTCCCATCTTGGTTTTTTGAGAATGATACATGATTAGAAACACTATTACTGAGAGACAATTTCTTTACAGGCCCTTTACAGTTTCAACACCATCCAAATCCTCGCCTTTTGACCATAGATATAACAAACAACATCATACATGGTCAAATTCCTAGAAATATGTGTTTGACATTTCCAAATTTGGGCGTGTTAAAGATGGCTAAGAATGGACTTGAAGGGCACATATCTCCGACGATGCATTGCCTATAATAAATCTGGAGCAGTTGACCTCATTATCCTTTTTGAAACTATCAAACAACAACTTGGAAGGGCACATATCTCCCTCAATTTTCAACTCATCTAGTTTGCAAGAACTCTACCTAAATGGAAACAATCTTAGCGGACAGGTATGGGATATTTCATCTATCAATGGGTTATCTTTGGAAGCATTGGATATCAGTAACAATAATTTTTCAAGTATGCTCTCGAAATGGATAGGCAATATGTCAAATCTCTTGGCAATTGATTTATCCAAAAATCATTTTAAGGGTCCAATTCCAAGAGATTTTTGCAAGCTCAACATACTTGAGTATTTTGACCTGTCTGAGAATAATCTTTCAGGTTCTATTCCATCTTGTTTCAACCCATATCCATCTATCTAAAAACCAATTGCGTGGTCCTTTAACCTCTTCATTTTTTAACATCTCCACCTTGGTGACATTAGATCTCTCAAATAATAACTTTACTAGCCCAATTCCAAATTTGATCTGTAATCTTTCCAGATTGAGTGTTCTTGTTCTAAAAGCTAATGCTTTTGGTGGTGAATTGCCTACTCAGTTATGCATGTTAGAACAATTGAGCATTTTGGATGTTTCAGAAAATAAACTTTCTGGTTCTCTACCCTCTTGTTTCGGCAATTTAACCTTCAAGGCAGCCAATGAAAAACAATATAATGGCAACTTATATTTTGGATATCCATTCTTTGACAAGTCAAATTTGGTATCCATGGGTTTACCAAATCTACCGAACTATGCTGTTATGAATGAGAATTATGGAATTGAGAATCGCATAATCAGTGTCGATGAAGTTCTAGAGTTCACAACAAAGAGACATTCCTACAATTACAAAGGTGATATCCTTAATTTTATGTCGGGAATGGATCTTTCTTGCAATTCATTTAGTGGAGACATCCCATCAGAATTGGGAAAATTAGATGGGTTACGTGCACTAAATTTGTCACACAATAACTTCACTGGATTTCTCCCTACTACATTCTCAACTGAATCAAATTGAGAGCTTGGATCTTTCTCACAATAGCTTGAGTGGAATCATCCTTCCGCAGCTTACAGTAATCACCACTCTAGCAGTTTTCAGCGTGGCATACAATAACTTGTCAGGCACAACTTCAGAGAGGAAAAATCAGTTTCCAACTTTTGATGAAAGCAGTTACGAAGGAAATCCTTCTCTATGGACCTCCATTGCAAACCAATTGCTCTAGAGAAGAATCACGATTAAAGTTCGAGCCTAATGATGATGAAGAAGATGATGATGATTTCATAGACATGGATGTTTTCTATGTGAGGTTCGTGGTATGTTACATAATTGTGGTGTTGACAATTGCAATGGTTCTATACATCAATCCATGTTGGCGACGTTGGTAGTTTTACTTCATTGAAAAGTGCATATACATTTGCTACTACTTTGTTGTGGATAGTTTTCGTAAACTATCTAACTTCAAAAGGCCTTAACATAGTGTTGTGGGTTTGTTTCTGAATTTGCTATGAATGTTGGGTTAGAAATTGTGGTTTACCTATTTGGTTGCTGGCACAAACTTCAGTTTGCCCACTACCTGTTCGATAATTTGCTTGTGAGAAGTATTGCTCAAGATCCTTGGTGTTGGGTGCTTTGTATTTTGTATTGTACTGATCTCGTAGCTTAGACTTTCTATTGAGTCAGATGTGAGGTGTGAGTTGCTTAGGATCTTTAGAAGTCCATTTTATTTTCTGTTTTGCTTACAGAATTGGCAAGTGGGCAACTAGCTTTGTAGCCTATCCAATTATTGGCTTCTTGTAATCAATCTATATGTGAGAACTATGCTTAACAACAATGTGATCTTTATTCAAAACCCAAAAAAAAACTTTAGGCATTCCTTCTTCCTCTATGTCTTCTTGTGTACAAATCCAACTCTTTTCCTCTGGATGATTTTCCGGTGCAGTATTCTAAGTTGAAATTTATATTATTGAAGAAATGAAAGAGATTAAGATAAGTTTTCATTACATCAAAGTAGGAAAAAGAAAAAAATTCATTCCATTTCTTAGAAAATTAAATCACCTCTCTTTACTCAGTTAACCTTGATAGACATGTAAGGAGAGGTTGATTCAACAAAGATAGACCAAGGTCAATATTGTTCAAAGCTGGATTACCCAATATTATGTTGACTTACTTGCATATATATTGTCATATACCAAATTTTTTTCATTTTTAATTTATTTTTCATTTTCCTTTATTTATTTTAATTCATGTTGTTTTATTTCAAAAAAAAAAATTAACTAAGAAATTAAAAAAAATGTTTTTTAATTGATACTAGGAGTTTGATACAAAAAAAAAAAAAAAAAAAAAAGAAAGGAGGGGACCTGTACGATTTTCTTCTGCATCTTTGTGCAGTTACTTGCCATCTTCCCAAACCAAATTGCAGCTTGCCGTACCCTCCTTTTGCCCTGCAACCTGCAGCCTCTCTCCCCAAGTCAAACTCAGCAGCCCCTAACTTGCCCCCTTTGCTACTGCCTCTAGCCCACAACCAGCAGCAACTTGAAACCCACAATCAACCCTCCACAGTCAACCTCTAGCAGCCCCTGTTCCTGCAAACTCCATCCCCGCAAGTCAAACTCTACCACCCTACTGCCTTTAGCCAACATCTACATTACAGCAACTTGCAGTCCTTCCTGAAGCAACTTGCAAGCTATGCTGCAGTGCATCATGCCATGCTACCAGCCTCCATTGCAACCTACTGCCACAGCCCCATTCCAGCAGCCTCCCCCTACTGCAGTCACCTCCTGGACAAACTCCTGTCCAATCTTCACCAACCAGCAACCTCCAATTATCCAGCAGTCCCAACCCTTCCTGCTGCCACTACCTTCCTGCACAGCCACCCTACGGCCATTCACCTACTGCCAGCCCCCACTGCATTAAGCTGCAGTCCACCCATCACCCTAAAACTGCCAGCCTCAACCCTACAACCTGACAACATACCTGCAATAATCCCTCATGGTGTGAAACAACACAATCACGGATAGAAGAGGCAGCAGCAAGAGAGAAATCAGTTCAAAAAAATTGAAAAGAAAAAAAAAAGAAAAAGAACAGTAGCACTTCAGGATGAGCTTTTCTGAAATTAAAACAAACTCAGAAAAATCAAACAAAACTAATTGAAAGAAAAAACAGAGACGGCAAACAAAAATTGAAAAAAAAAAAAAAGGCAAAGGAACGAAACAGAAAAGGGAAGAGATTTTACCGAATTTTTGTTGGAGCAGTAGCAAATCTGATCACCATCACTCACTCCGAATTCCTTGAGGTAATCCCCTTTTCCTTTTCAATGTAATTTTCGTTTTTCTATGTTGATGGAAGTGATATTCATCACTGCCATCCCCGAATTTTTTTTGTGATACTCAAATGAAAGAATGAATTGAAATTCATACTCAGATCAATTCAGGTTTGAAATTCAAAAATTGAAATTTTTTTGCGAATTTACGTAGTTAGGGCTTTCGAATTTGGGGATTTTGATGTTTGGGTTGAAATTGAGGTTGAAAAATGAAAAGGAAGGCTAATTGAACTTAATTGGAAGGGCTATAAACCCAGAATTGAAGTGAATTGGACTAGAACAAACATAGGGTTTCTAAATTAACAAAAATAACTGGGGGATTTTTGAAGAAAAAGACTTAATTGGTTTGGAATTGGCTTGATCTCAAGAGAAATCAAGCCAATTAAGGCTAATTTAATGAAAATTGAAAACAAAAAAAAAACTTACAGTTTCGGCCAAATTTGGGGAAGAATTTCGGGTAAAATTGAAATCCGGGGTTTCTATTTAGAGAGGGAGAGAAGCTTGAGAGTGAGAAGGAAAGAAGATTGAAGAGGAGAAGGAGAGCCATAACAGATTCAAAAAAAAAAAAAAAAAAAAAGAGGAGGAGGAAGAAGAAGGATTATGAAAAGGAGGACGGGAAGAAAAGAAGAAAAGAAAAAAAAAGGAAGAGGAGAGGAGTGGTTCGTCCCTGGAGAGGGGGAGAAAGAGCGAGGAAGAAGAAGAAGAAGAGAGAAAGAGGGGGAGAGGGAGAGAGAGAGAGAGACAGAGAACGGGTGAAGGAGAATGGAAAAAAAGATAAAAAGTGTTTTGATCCCGAAAAGAACAAGAAGATAGAACGGGTCCAACCGAAATGGTGTGGGTTGGGTATTTTCCAGCCCGAAAGAAAATAAAAGAAGAAAAATTTGGACTGGACAGATTCTAGTCCAGTCAAGTGGGCCAAGCCCAATGGGTCGACAGCCCACTGACAAAAAAGGGCCCCAGATGGTGTAATTTCATTTTTTTAGATAAATTTATTCTGAATGTTTTTATTTTTGTATGTTTATTTCTTGTTTAATTTAGATTTTAATATTCTAGATCTCTTGAAATTTAATTTAATTTAATTTTAATTTTAGAATTTTTTTCAAAAATCAGTTTAAATAATTAATAGATAGACGAATTGTCGAATCTCTTAATTTTTAACGATTGATGACGATCTCCCACTATATATAAAGAAGGGGAATACTAAGAAAATAAAAAGAGAAAAAGCTAAGAAAAATTGACAAAGTCTTTTATGTGATAAGAAGTGTTGTTAGCAAACTTATTTTAATAATCAAGACATTCTTCGACACATCGGTTGTGTCGAAACTTAAAGAATCGATATTTAAACGGATGTGTCTTCTAACAAAAAGATTCGATGATTGATTCAATATGATACTATAATCGAAAATAAAAAACTTGATTTGGCTTTAAAAATTAAAATTGAAAATAGTTTGACACAATTAAAACACTTTAGGAAATGAATTTTATGAATAAATTAGACGTGATATCTTTCTTAGGAAATAACGTTTTTGGATTATTAAAAGCTTATAAAAAACGTAATCAATTTCTTATCCTATAATCTTTGGACTAATGTAATTTTTAAGTTTCTAACTCTTACAATACTATGTGACGACTCTCAAATCTAATAATAACTTACGTTCTTCAAATAAATAAATAAAATTTTCAAATACATATTAAATTTTTTAAAAGTCTTGTTTGACATAGGATAGCTATATATAGGAATGAAAGAAGGTTTTACTTGTACAACAAAGTTTTCATATATACATGAAAATTGGCTGCATCAATTCCGTGGTTTCTTCTACAAATGATAGCTTCTTTGTATGGACGATGTAGTAGAAAAACGTAAGAAATTGAAGTCCGTAACATTTCAGCATATGAAAAGAGAGCTAGATGAGTAGCTGATCGTTTGGCTAAAAAAGAAGTAGATAGGATTTCTGAATTCATATCTTGCCTGTAATCTTTGCTTCTGTTTTTTATATGTAACTCTTTGCCATGGTATATTGATCGATCTTTTATATATATATATATTATTACCAATTTCACTTATCACACTCCCACTATAATTCCACCTTCATTTATTTATAATATCGTTTTCTTTTTTTCAGATATAAAGTAATTATTAACATTAAGAAATTCATAAATTAGGTTATTATTATTTTAGTTTTTGTTATATATATGGTGTTATGCTTAAACTATTCCTAATTTTTGGAAGCGACATAAATATAAATGAACATTACATGCAGTCCTTTTCTAGGAGGACAGCAATCACAGGAGGAACACCCCATTCCAAAAGCTATTAAGATAAAAAAAATAAAAAAGAATTCCAAGTGGGGTAGTGCATAATAAGAGTATTTTATAAATTAATTTTTTTAAATTAATTAATTAATTAATCATTTGATCAATATTGACTATAATTTATTATTTTTTTTTAAAGAAAAAAATGTGTTTTTTTTTCTGATCAACAGTTTCATATTTTTTTTTACTTTTTTTATTTATCAAAACAAAATAAAATGAATTAAAAAAGTAAAAATAATTAAATTATAAATAGATTTAAAAATATAAAAACTAATTAATTAATAATTGAAACTTGAAAGACTATTTCATTTTTTTTTCTTTTTTTGGGAAAAGTAAATATATAAAATTTGTAGTAATTTACTGATCTGCATAAGAAAATCGTTTTGTAGATCTTGAAATATGATATTTAAGCCAACTCACTGATCTAAACCACAATTCAATACAAACCAAATAGAATCATACTTAACATATAATTAAGTTACAAATAGATTTAAAAATATATAAACTAATTAATTACTGATCGCTTTTGCTCATTTTTCAAGTAATCAAGACTAGATTGAACTATTTGAGAAGACCTTGACTTGGATAGCGTCTATTTTATTTATTGTTTAATAGCACTGGCAATGGATTAAAGCATGAGATATTGTCATGTAAACTAATAATTGATTTGAATGATTAATTACAATGATCGATAGTACGTCTCTATTTATAAAGAATACTAAACTTAATAATTAAGTAATTTTGAAAATTAAGCTAGCCTAAATAGAAATATAATTTTTTCTAGAATAATATTTCTTTTCTAAATAGTAAAAGAAAATAAAACAAAACCCAATTTTTAGGACAGTCCAAATTGATGTTGTTGCTGCTGAAGAATTCTGCCCATCATCACATGCTATTCTTCTTTAATTGTTTAACAAAATTTGCTCATCTTTATCTTATTCGGTCCTTGTTGTCCTTTTAAGTGTTGAATTTTGTCCTTAATCAATAATTGTCTTGCAATTTAATCCAATAACTGTTTATCAACAACTAGAAAAATATTTATTTTGAATAACAACACATGCATTCTTAATTACTGAGTTGGAATTGATTTTAGTGACCTCATTCTAATCGATTGGATGACTAATCACTTGGCAAATAAGCTCAAATGCTTTTCTTCTTATAGCCAACAATCACGAGATTCTTAGTTGACAAAAAAATGCACTACTTTTTATTATATTTATTTCTAATTGATAGAGAGAATTCAAACAATAAAAATATTATGAATCAACTCTAATTTTTAAAGATAATTCAAATAATAAAAATTTATGAATCAACTTATGGAGAGCTTGAAAATAAGAAGAAATTGTTGATAATTAATAGCAATCATTTTATCATCACTACATCTTCCATATCATCCACAAGTTAATCAAATCTATTGGTTCAAACATGAATTTTGAAATTCTACTAGCCAACTTAGAGGAACACCCCATTCCACAAGTTTTTTTTTTAAAAAAATTCAAACAAATAGACTAATCAATGAATGTAAATGTTTTCTTGTCCCTCATTCTACAAGCAAAGGCAAAAGGAAACAGATTAGCTGAACCAATAATATTTTATTGTTCTTTTATTTTTTTAAAAAAAAAAGAAAGAAAAACCCAAAGTTGAGCAATAATTTATTAAAATGAACTATTACATATAGAATTGCAAATTAATAATAATAATAATAATAATTCAATGACTAAAATGCATATACTGAAGAATTAGAGGAGCAAAAAAATGTCATTAAGGACTAAAATGTCATGAAAATAAAATACAAGGGTTAAAATAAATTATTGCTCCTCGTTTTGGCCAATCTTGCTTCTTTCCATCAATTTCAGCTTCTTCCTTTGTTAAATTTTGGTTCTCTCTAGCTCTCTACCTTGTGATTTAGTCCCTCTTATTCTTTTTTTTTTTCTCTCAAAGATGGTGGAGGAAGAAGACTAAGCTTAAATGCAATGTTCCCCCTCTTATTTCCTTCTCCCATCCGAATTTTTTGGTCCAAAATGATGTTAATGAGATACATGTCCTAAAGTGATTATTTTACACTTAGACATTAATTTAGGTGGAATATGTATGCACGACATTTTTTTTAGATTAATTCATATTTAGGACATTAATTAAATTTTAGATTTTAAGTTATATATGCATAAAAATATTTAATTAAATTACATTTTCTAAGTTCTTTACTTGTTAATTAATTTACTATTCACACATAACATTTAGCAACTAATAATTTTGCAAATAAAACATTTATCATCCATAAAACAAGAATGCCATAAATATATTTAACAAAATAAATATTCATATAAAGCATAAAAAATAAATTCCGATATTACAAAAGATGATAGTTTCATATCATTTTACCAGTATGACACCCAACTCATGTTCCTATAAAATTTTCAGATCATTCAAAACCACCACGGCACACAAGAAAACTTGGTCCTGGTCGTGTGTTTCATAGAATGCCATTTTGATTCTTGCACGCACAAATTTTGGATTGGAATGCCTTAAAGAGGAAGTCTAATTCGAATCCCTTCTAGAGAAAAAAAGAAAAAGTTGCTATTAAATTATTTAAAAAAGGAAATTCAAAATATTGTACCCAAATATCTGACAAATAATTATGAAGTCAGTCTATTTCTTTTCTTTGATTCTTCAATTGCTCCATCGATCTCATGCTTATTCAGACCTCAACAAATATCTGTCCTGTTTTCTGATTGGCGAAAGCTCCCACTAGAGTCAATCATGCGATACTGTATTTTCATCCTCAAGTAGTCATATTTTCGAAGTCAATGAACGCTGCTCTCACTGGAGAGTGGATATCTGCACCGCAGTGCCCTGTGATTATTGTCACGCTGAAGTATGGAAGACTTCAAATTTTAGCAAATCTTAACAATTAAAGTAAGAATAAAAACTTTCTATTGCCCAAAACAGCAGAAGTTCCTCCAATACAGCGTAAAAAATGTTAATTGTTAAGCAAATAAATAAAGTTATTAAATATTTTCCCCAAGCTGTAGGAAATCCTCATGCCCCATGCACGGCAATCTCTATTTGCCGGACCTATTGGTGGTTTTTTTTTTTAAGGAAAAAAAAATGGAAAACTAAGCTTAGCCTTGGAAAACTAAGCAAATAAATAACATTAGTCATCAAAAGTTACTGGTATATCTGACATTAACAATTCATTGATATAAAAATTATTAGATTACTTTCCCTTTCCCATTCAGTGGATTGCTTTTGCTCAATTTTCCAACTAACTGTCACTTGACTCAGAGTCTATCACCTTGTCTTTGTTGTCCTTTCACCAATAATTCTCTTGCAAGTTGATGGTTGTAATCGTAGCCGTGGTTGAGCTCGGAGACTTTACTTCCCTAAGTCTGGGGGAAAACAAACGTCAAGAATAATATTTTATTGGTCTTATGTTTTTGTCGTACATTCTTCTGGTTGTATCCATGTTATTGTGCTTTTACTTCTAGTAAATTTAACATTACAACTCTCGTCTTGTTACTGTCCAATTGGCCTTTCGTCACTTGACAATGTCATTTACAACTGCATTAGAATTGTGATAGCTCAAATCTACTAATTCAAACAAGTTAAGGGAACACCCTGTTCCATACGTTACAAGAAAAAAACAATACATAGCAAAATAATAGACAAATGTGGTTAGCTTGGAGACTTATAATTCCCAGGTCTACGGGGAAAACAACGGTCAGCAAGAACACCCCATTTCACATGCAAGGAAAAGGAAACAGATTAGTTAGTCCACCTTTATCAGCTAGACCGATAATATTCTATTGGTCTGTTTTTCTTTTTCTTACGTTTTTGTCGTACATTCTTCTTGTTGTATCCATGTTATTGTGATTTTACTTGTAATAAATTGAACATTACAATTCTCATCTTGTGACCGTTCAGTTGGCCTTTCGTCAATTGTTGTCGTCGGAGACCCGACCCAAAACTCTTTTTCTAACAAAACTGCTAACACAAATAAAAATTACTTTCTTTTCTCCTTCTTGCATGGTCAGGAATATTCATTTTGTTTTTTAAAACTCATCTTGTTATTTATTCATTCTTTTTTATCTTTAATCAACATATGGACTTATAATGATTTAAAATAATTAAGTTTCAAATATTTTTTAAATTTTGGATTTAGTATCAATCGTAGTGAAGAATATGTAACAAAAGAATTTTTATTAGTTTCATCCTTAAGGTTATATTCACTGGTTCAAGAGATTTGTCTTTTGGATGTTATTTATGTGGTACTAATTGGAGGGAGTTTTACAGTTTGATACACATGCACCAGTTGTTTCTTAACTTTCAAAGAAAGAGAGAAAGCAAAAAAATCAGATTTCAATAATCTCTACCATCATCCGTGAACAAGTTTTCTGAACAAACAAGTAATTGCTTATCTGGAGATGGGTTGCTTTCGTGTTATCTTATCCTGATGTTTAATCTTATGGATTTAAAGTTGATTTAGTATACTGCTAGAAGCCAAGTCCATCATTTTCAAGCCGTCTGGATTTTTCTTGAAGAATCATCCTAGCTAGTTGATAGTTAATACGACTACTTCTCGCATTTGAGCTTTTGACCGGTTGGAAACTGTTGCATTCGCCATGACGGTGACTGAGTGGGATATCAAAATACCTACCAGCAGGCAGCAGCCATCCTTGATTTGCTAACGACTAAATTCAAATTTGCCTTTCGAGATTTAAGGAATTTCTCAGTTTCTCTCCTAAATTTTTGTTTGTATTCGTTTTTATATTATTTTTATATTTTTATCTATTAAACTAACACAACTAATAATATGATTTTTTTTTATATATATATTTCAATTGACTTATCCACGTATTTAAAAATCATAATCAAATATTATCTTTCAATCATATTAAAATTAGTAAAATTCGTCTTATTAAATTTTAAAGAAAAAAATATTATTTCAATTATAAAATGTTATATAATTGGTTATTAGTTTGTGTTTATGGTTTGAATATGATTTGAATAATTAATTTTAAAAGTTCGTTATCTATATATATATATATATATATATATATATATATATATATATATATATTTTGTTATATTAAACTTTATGTTTCACGCAATTAACGTATTTTGTTGAAAACAGGAATATATATCAAACTATGTTAATATTTTTTTCTATATATATATTAAAAGTTTATAATTTTAAAGAATATGAGATAAAAAAATATAACCTTAATAAAAAAATAATTAATATAATTGAAGAATACGTGCTTAATTAAGATTTTTTTAAAAAGTTTTACGAAGTCAATTCAAATATAAAAACAATGTCACACCATTATTTATATTATTGTAATAGAAAAGAGGAAATAATTAAAATTTTAATCGAAATGGAATTCCAATTAACTTTGACCGGTTTCTGCGAAGCAGCAACATCGAAGTTGCTGTGGGGGCGATCGCAGGAATCGAAAGCGGATTTAATGAAGAAAGCAACAAGAGTGGAGAGGGAAAGCATGATTAAGAGTGTTAAGAGCCATCTTTTTTGTAATGACGTGGGAGCCCACCCAGCTAGATTATTGTGGTGGTGGTGGTGGTGCTGTTGTTTTGCCATTTTTTCAAGGATTTGAGAGTTTCGGTATTTTCCAGAGGTGGGGATGGTGGTGGTTTATTGATTGGCATACTATTTTAGCAGTGCTAGGGTTTTGAGTATTGATTTTGTTCAGGAAAGATAATTCTGGTCAGAAAAAATCAATGATACAGACAGCTGTCGCTATCCAGATTGTAGTATAAATAGGTAGTAAGGTTGCTGTGGAAATGCACATAAGCAACTTACAGCTTGCGTTGTATTTGGTTAAGTAAGAGAGTGTTATTAAGATGAGGCAAATATTATGGGTGTGGATGCTGGTCATTTTGACATTAGCTTTGCTAAATATTGAGCGGTATCATTGTTGTTCGGAGGAAGAAAGGAGTGGTCTCTTGGAGATCAAAGCTTGGATCAATCACCCCAATGGCACTTCCATGCCAGACTGGATGGAAAATACTGATTGCTGCAAGTGGTCTGGGGTTGAGTGCGACAACACTACAAACCAAGTGACCAAACTCAATCTTTCTTTTGAAAGGGAGTTTTGGAGGTTAGGGGATTTGTATCTCAATGCATCTTTGTTTCTGCCTTTCAAGGAATTAAAGAGTCTTGGATTAGTCTGGAACGGATTAGTTGGTTTCTTAGAGAATCAAGGTCTTTTCTCTTCTATTCTTTTAGTAAAAACATAAATTTATATTGAATTTACACTGTTGGAATGGATGACATCTATGTCTGGAATTAGATTTCTTCTAAGAACCTACTTTTCTTTCAGGTTTTGAAGTCCTGGCATCAGGGTTGAGGAAACTGAAGGAACTTGACTTAAGTGGGAATTCATTTGACGACAGCATTTTATCATCTCTACCTGCGGTTTCATCTCTCCAGAATCTAGACCTATCATTTAATATGTTGACTACAATATCGAATAGTATCAATGGTAAAGTTGTCAATCCTATCATATAATAAGTTCTCAATACATGAAGTTGTCAATCCTACAATATCTACCTTAGTTGGCTTCTTTAACTTCTTCTGTTGTTTTAATCAAATCATAAGTTATTGATTGTATTCTCTCTTCTCACTTCACGTGTACTCACAGGTTTGGAGAAACTGGAGATTCTTGACTTAAGCGGAAATCAATTTAATGACAGCAGTTTATCACCTTTGAGTGGGCTTTCATCTCTCCAGACTCTGCACCTATCCCATAATAGGAACTTGACAGGATCAACTAGTATTGCAGGTAAAGTTGTAGACCATGCTCACCGCAAGATAGAAATTGATCGAAAATACATTAATTATTGATTGTGCTCTATATGATCTCCACATATCACAGGTTTGAAGAATTTAGATACCCTGTATCTCGATGGAATTGACTTCAAGGGAAGCATTTTGATCGAGTCCTTGGCAGAATTGCCATCCCTTAAGACCTTTTATGCTAGGCGGAGTAATTTAAGCAGAGCGCTAGTTGGTAAAGGTTAGTGACAGATTTGGTGCCTAAAACATGATATTTCGGTGTTCTTGACATTTTCATTATTTGATTTATCTTATCTTTTTTAAAACGGTTCTTTTTTTGTGAAATTTTCACAGGGTTCTATAATTTGACCATCCTTGAGGAGTTGTTCTTGGATTATTCTTCTCTCCCAACGAACTTTCTTCTGAACATTGGAGCATTGTCTACTCTTAAAGTTTTATCTTTGAAGGAATGTGACTTCAAAGGCCCCCTACCAGCTCAAGGTAATAATGATGTAATCTTTGTGCAAGCAGTTCCAACAACTATACCATTCTTTTACTGAATCAGAAGGGTTCCTCCCAGCTTGTTTGAGAAACTTGTTGTCACTACAACTGTTGGATGTCTCTACAATCAATTCGTTGCTAATATTGGCTCTGGTTCTCTTACCAATCTCGCATTCCTAACGCTGTTCGGTAACTTCATTGTCTGATTATAGGACTGCATAATATGACCAAACTTCAAGTGCTGTTACTGGATACTAATTCTCTCCCCACAAGTTTTCTTCGAGATATCGGAGCACTGTCTGCTCTTAGAATTTTGTCTATGCAAGAATGCGAGCTTAATGGCACCTTGCCGGACCAAGGTAAATTTCATCACTATTGAAAATTGGATATAGTAAATCATTGATTGCTTTATTACTATTCCCTAATTTCAATGTATGGAAATGTTGTACAGGTTTGTGTGAACTGAAGAGTCTTGAACAACTCTCTCTCTCTCAAAACAAACTACAGGGTTCACTACCTCCTTGTTTGGGAAACCTATCATTTCTACAATTCTTGGATGTATCTTACAACCAGTTTGTGGGAAATATTGCCTTTAGTCCTCTTTCGCATCTTAACCGACTTGAATTTCTTTCACTTTCAAATAACAATTTTCAAGTTCCAGTATCATTTGGTTCATTTATGAACCACTCACAGCTCAAGTTGATTGCATGCGATAGCAATAAGCTAATAGCTGCGTCCAGTTCTCAGCCCTTAGCTCCAAAGTTCCAGCTTCAGTTCTTTAGTGCTTCAAACTGTACCTCAGAACCACTCCAGGCTGAATTTCCTAACTTCCTTTATAGCCAGTATGATTTGAGGGTTCTTGATCTATCCCACAGTTTCTTTGGAGGACAGTTTCCGTCTTGGCTGATAGAGAACAATACGAGGTTAAATGGACTATATTTGAGAAACAACTCACTTATAGGTCCTTTGCGGTTGCCGCCTCATCCAGCAGCAAACCTTTGGACATTAGATATCTCCAACAACAACATGCAAGATCAAATTCCCAGAAACACATGTTTGATCCATCCAAATATGCAGAACTTGATGATGGCCAACAACAATTTCACAGGTTGTATTCCTCCTTGTTTTGAGAATATGAGCACTCTTATGCATTTAGATCTGGCCAACAATAATTTGTCTTGTGAAAAGCTTGAGCACTTGCCTGCATTTGGCTCCTCGTTGACGTTTTTGAAGCTGTCCAATAATGGTTTCAAAGGGCCAATACCCTCTTCAGTCTTCCAAATTATTACTCTTCGTTACCTCTATCTAGATGGAAACAACTTTGGAGGACACTTATCTTATAATTTTTCCATCGGATTGTTGGTTGTGACGTTGGATATCAGTAACAATCTTTTGTCAGGCATGCTTCCGAAGGGGATCGGGAACTTATCACATTTGGTGGCAATTGATTTGTCCAACAATCATTTTGAAGGTACTATTCCAGTAGAATTTTTCAAATCTCCGAGGCTTGAATTTATTGATCTTTCTGAAAACAACCTGTCCGGGTCAATACCATCTGGCTTCAATGCACCACGCTTACGCTATGTTAACCTCTACGGAAATCAATTGAGTGGTCCATGGACAGATGCATTTTACAATAGCTCTTCTTTGGTGACATTAAATATGGGAGATAACAACTTCACTGGCTCCATTCCGAATTGGATTGATAGGCTTTTAGAATTGAGCATTCTTCTTCTAAGAGGTAATCATTTCGAAGGTGAACTTCCTGTTCAGTTATGCTGGTTAAAGAAATTAAGCATGTTGGATCTATCAAAAAATAACTTTTCTGGTCCGCTACCACCATGTTTGAGCTATTTAAATTTCACGGCATCTTCTGAGAAAACTTTTATCCTCTTTACTTTTGTGAGTTCGTACATTAATATCTTCGAAATAATGAGATCAAGAGGAGGAGAAGATTTGAAATACATAAGTTTTGATCCTTTGAACCACACTACGGAGTCAAGAGTCAATTTTGAAACAGTTGTAGAGTTTACAACGAAGAGGAATTACCTAACTTACAAGGGCAATATCCTTCATTACATGTCTGGTATGGATCTTTCTGATAACAGATTTACAGGAGAAATTCCGACAGCATGGGGAGACTTACTGGGAATATATGCTCTAAATCTATCTCACAATAACCTCACCGGACTCATCCCTTCATCCTTCTCCAACCTGAAGCAGATAGAGAGTTTGGATCTTTCCTACAACAATTTGACCGGCGTCATCCCTATGCAGCTTACAGAATTGACCACTCTAGAAGTTTTCAATGTGTCATACAATAATTTGTCCGGCAAAACACCAGAGTTTAAAAATCAATTCGGGACCTTTGATGAGAGCAGTTATTTAGGGAATCCTCGTCTTTGTGGACCTCCATTGCAGAACAGTTGCAGCAAAACAGAATCACCACCAAAGAGAGTGCCCAATGATTCAGATGAAGGTGATAGCTTCATAGACATGGACAGTTTCTATGTGAGCTTTGGTGTGAATTACATAATTGTCGTGTTGACCATTGCAACAGTACTTTACATAAATCCACATTGGCGACGCTCGTGGTTTTACTTCGTTGAAAACTGCATGGACACTTGCAACTGTTTTCGGGCTGTTAAGTTACGCAAGTCGTCCAAATTCCGAAGGTGATATGGTCTTGTCATGGGCGTGTGGCTGCTTTCTGAATTTGTTGTGATTGGTTGCATGCCAGTTCGACAATTTACAGTATTTGTTGTAAGAAGCATTATGTTGCAGTGTGTTGTGATTTCTTCTTGTGAGCTGCTTATTTTCTCTTGTTATACTTTGTATTTTATGGCTTGCTCTTCGAATTGTGCCTTTGTATTTTATAGCTTAGCCTTGTGGCCAGTTGGCTTTTGTAATACCTCTATGAGTCTATGCTTAATAATAACGTGAACTTTATTCACAATATATATATATAGGCATTCCTTCTTCCTCTGTATCTTCTTGTGTACAAATCCAGTTTTTTTCTTCTGTATGATTTTTCAGAGTAGTATTCTTAGTGGAAATTGATTTTATTGAGAAATACAAAGCAAGAATGATTAAGATTAGTTTTCATTACATCAAAGAAGGAAAAATGAAAATTTTCATTCCATTTCTTAGGAAATTAATTCACCTTTCTTTACTCCGTCAGCCTTAATAGACATGTAAGGAGAGAGAAGAAAAAACAGAGTACATGTAGAAACAGAGGATTGTTCAAAGTTAGCCCTTCTTGACAAAGTTAGCTCTCTAGGCCAAACTAATGATCCTCTTAGCCCCTCTCTATCTCTGTTCTAAGGATTCTCTTTGACAGGATTGGTATTGGTAGGTGAAAAACATGAGTGCATGAGCTAGTTTTATTAGTTGGGTTAAGACATAATTGATAAGGTATGGCCACATCTAGCAATCATCTCCAATCCCATATGTAAACTTTGAAGTCCAAAAGACATAGTTGTGATTGTAAGCTTATATAGTCAAAATTATTCAACCCAGCCAAAAACAGGGACAAGAACAAGTGCTAGTGCTTATCATGGAGGCCATGTATGGATTTTTTTCCCCTTCTTTTTTCTCTTTTTCCTACAACTACGTTTGACTGGTAGTCTGGCAAGCTTGTCTGCGAATGCCAATAAAAAATTGCAGGATATAAAACTAGTTCTCATACGGCTTGGCAGCAGCATCATTTTCTCCAATGAATTGAGAGATCCTTTCAGTAAAGGGAAGGGTGAGATGGTGAAGGGAGAGGCAAGGAAAGTTGGAAACAGCAATGATATCGTGTTCCTTCGACCTACTCTCCTGGCCTCAACAACAAAAAAATTAATAATAACAATCCCACTAATTTCAATAAATAATTAATTATTTTGATATTTGTCATAACCCAAATCTTGGGTTATATATTTTTTAAATTTAATTGTCTAGTTTAATTAATTTTTATTTTTAGTTATCTTAGTTTGTCCATTATTCCTTCATTTCATCCTTTATTTATTTTTATTCATTTTATTTTAGTATTCATTATTAAATGTTTTTTAAAAAAGAAAATTTTCATAAAGGGAAAATCAAAGCAGAAATAAAATAAAACATAAAAAAAAATACATAAATTGTAAAAAAATAAAAATAAAAAATTGGATGGATAAATCTGGTCAAGGAGCACAATTGCATTAAATCAATTCTAAATTGGAAGTTAATAGGGGCTAAATCGAACAAAAAATAAAGAAGAAATTAAGGGCCTAATTGAAAGGAAATTAAGGATAAAATTGAAATTCGGAAAGTGGGAGGATTGTTTCAGACTTTGACATTCACAGTTTCATTCAACAAATTCTGCAAATCGAAGACCAGAAATGGTTTTCTGCGGGCTTTTCTGCAACAATTAGCAAAGAGAAGATCTTTAGAATAACAGGAGGGAGAGAGAAACTGGAAAAATGAGTTTTAAACGCAAACAGATTTGGTGAGAATTGAGTATAAATAGGGAGTAGGGAGGAACAGAAGGGAGGTTATTTTGGATTCTGGGTTGAGAGAAAGGAAAAATCAAGAGCAAAGGGTGAAATATCGAGAGATTTTGGGATTTTGGTTTCTGGGTTTTCCTGGGTTTTCTGGGCAGTGTTATTGAGTTTTTCGGCAGTGTTCTTCGTTTTCTGGGTTGCGATCTTTCTTTCCTGGGCAGTGTTATTATGATTTATATTATTTTTTAACATATGACATGCATAAATATAAAGTCCAAGTCCAGAGATAGACTTATATGAAAAGTATAGAAAATTTAATTTCAAGATCTCAATACAATGTAGAGTTTAAAGACAAAAAAAAAAAAAAGAACTAAAATGGTTTTATTTTAAAGATGAGGGAGTGAAAGATAGTTTTGTCCTATGAACCAACAAAATATGTAAGAAAAAGCATACAGCAGGAATTAACACAGTCCACGACTGAAAATAATATAGGCAACTAATGAGCAATTAAATATGTGAATCAACTGGACCGTCGGCCAAGCAAGAAATGAATATTAATCAAGCAGCTGGCCGGCATGGATTTTTGTGGTATAATGTCACTTTGAGGGGCCATGATTTTGTTGCTCCCAAATGCAGACAGAGCATGAGTTGCCAAGTAACTTGGGTCTGAGTCAAGGTCTCCTCAGACAATATTTAAGAAAAGAAAGCTCACTGAAGAAGACCTCGTTACCATCCAAGACCATAAGGACAAGATGTCCAAATTAATGCATTATAACAGGTTAAGTAAAAGACAAGAAGGAAACCCAGGTTAAGCGAAAGACAATAGGCTATTTTTCTTGACCTACTGCTTGCTTGAATGATGGATTGTTTGGAAACTTTTTCACAAGTGACATAAATATCCATAAACATTAGATGCAGTCACTTTCAGGGCCCTCTTCAGTTATGCTAAATATCCATAAACGTTAGGCTTGATTAATTTTTTTGTTGCATGGGGCTTTAGTAGTTTGGTTTAGTTTTCTGATTTGTTTTGTGTCTTAGAGCATCTTCAATATCTCTCTACTTTTAGTTAGTATTTTTAATGTAAATAGAGAGCATCATTAATTATATAGATCGAAGATTAATATTCTCTCCAATGGTACTCTCTACTTTAACTCTTTATTTTGACAAAATACATAAAACCTAAGGAGATTATTGGTGAAGAGGCTGAGTAGCATAGAAAATAATAACTTTCATTAATGAAATATAAGATAAAGAGTCATTTAGTAGTTTGGTTTAGTTTTCTGATATGTCATGATGTCTTACTGGAAACTAGACTTACTGGCTTACTGGAGATCACTAGGAAATTACTGGCTTACTGGAAACTAGACTTACTAGAACATTCCCCAAAACCAGTAGCTTTTTATTTCTTCTCTTTGACCAAAACCAACCATTGATCTTGGAAACCATACTTACTAGAAACTCTAACATGGAACTGGTCTATTAAAACAAATGTAATCATTTATTTCGATTATTGTAACCTCTGAGCTGTCATGGTTGTTAAGAAGAAAAAAAATAGAGCATTCCCCTGTTTCAGACTGTGTTCTTGATGTTTTTGGTTCCTTTGTCCTCGTATTAACCTCTTACTTGTGTTTTTCTTTTTTTTTCAAGTTAAATTGGAGGTCTTGGATTTGCTAGGATTACTTCCATGTAAAACATTGGTGATGGCAGTGATTTTCCGACATGTCTTAATATTTTCCAATAATCCAAGCTTAAGCATGCTCTAAAAGGGTTATTAGGAACAGAGTGAGAAGAGCAGCGGAGTCCGTAAGGAAATCATTAGGAAATTACTGGGTGGTGCTAAGCAACCGGGTTAGCTATTTTACATATCAAAAGTTCTGTTTTCTTCTTCTCATCATGACTTAATTGATTTTCAGAAATGACAACCATGAATAGAGATGACAATTGAACCCGATCAGACTCAGCCCCGCCCCCTAACCCGGTCAACGTGGGGATTTTCCACACTGATTGGGGAACGGGGCGCTTTTTTTTGGTCGGGGATGGGATTTGGCCGCCCCGTTTTTCCCTGTGTACAGTGATTTAGTCACTTTTGTCCCATGTGATTGTTTGCTTTTTTCTTTGATATCATCTTCTTTTTTTCATCCATTCAGGCTATGTCTTGACAACTTCTCTTTATATTTATTGACTATATTTTAGGTAAGAAGTTTATAATTCTTTAAGCAAAATAATTAATTTCTGAGGTGATATGATTATAATTCTTTGCTAAGAAAAAATCAATGATACAGACAGCTGTCGCTATCCAAATTGCAGTATAAATAGGTAGTAAGGTTGCTGTGGAAATGCACATAAGCAACTTACAGCTTGCGTTGTAATTGGTTAAGTAAGAGAGTGTTATTAAGATGAGGCAAATATTATGGGTGCGGCTGCTGGTCACGATCATGTTGGCTTTGCTAAATATGGAGCAGTATCATTGTTGTTTGGAGGAAGAGAGGAGTGGTCTCATGGAGATCAAAGCTTGGATCAATCACCCCGATGGCAATTCCTTGCGAGACTGGGTGGAAAATACAGAGGACACTGATTGTTGCAAGTGGTCAAGGGTTGAGTGCGACAACACTACAAATCGAGTGACCGAACTCGATCTTTCTCTTGAAAGAGATCGTTGGATGTTAGGGGATTTGTATCTCAATGTATCTTTGTTTCTGCCTTTCAAAGAATTAAAGAGTCTTGAATTAACCGGGAACGGATTAGTTGGTTGCTTAGAGAATCAAGGTTTTTTTGCCTTCCGTTCTTTTACTTAAAACATAAATTTATATTTTTTGTAATTTTACATTGAATTTATATTGATGGAAAATATATGTCTGTGATTATTTTGCTTTCGAGAACTTTTGTTTCAGGTTTTGAAGTTCTAGCATCAGGGTTGAGGAAACTGGAGGAACTTGACTTACATTATAATAGATTTAACGACAGCATTTTATCATCTCTGCGTGCGCTTTCATATCTCCGGATTCTAGATCTATCAGATAATATGCTGACTAAATTATCAACTGATATCAATGGTAAAGCTATGAATTTATTCAAGTTTTAATAGCTAGATTAGTTGGTTCTTTAACTTCTTCTATTCTTTTATTTTTCTTTCCACATATGACACAGGTTTGAGGAAACTGGAGGATCTTGACCTAAGTTGGAATCAATTAAATGATGGCAGTTTATCATCTTTGAGTGAGCTTTCATCTCTCCGGACTCTAGATCTATCGCATAACAAGAACTTGACTGGATCGACTAGTATCACTGGTAAAATTGTTTTAGACTTACAATACATGTGAACTTATTGTGAACAATTTGATGTACTTTTTATGATGGGCGTGAATCACTGGGTTTTAAGCTGTACTTTTGAAAATGCATCTTTGAGTGGAAATCTGCTAAAGTTTGATCTCATGGAAAAATAACCTTCTTAAGTGTTCCTAACAACTCCAACAGATTTTGATCCAATATATTATTGATTGTGCTCTCTATCTTTTCAAATCACAGGTTTGAGGAATTTAAAAACCCTGAATCTCGATGGAGATGACATGAAGGAAAGCATTTTGATTGAGTCCTTGGCAGCTTTGCCATCCCTTAAGACCTTTTATGCTACTGATAGTAATCTAAACAGAACACTGGTTGGCAAAGGTTAGTGGCAGGTTAGGTGTCTAAAACATGATATTTCAGTGTTGTTAACATTTTCGTTATTTTGATTTATCTTATCTTTTTTCGTAGGGTTCCACAATTTGACCAACCTTGAAGAATTGTTCTTGGATTATTCTTCTCTCCCAACGAACTTTTTTCTGAACATCGGATCATTGTCTACTCTGAAAGTTTTATCGTTGAAGCATTGTTACGTCAATGACCCCCTATCTGTTCAAGGTAATTACAGTAAGGGATTTCGATCAACTTTTTTTTTTTTTTTGCTCCTTATATAAGTTAAATATGGAAGTATGTCCAACAAACAATGAGCTAGTTAGAGTTATAAATTCAAATCCATCATATACTTTAAGAGGAAACTGATTGTTGCAAGTGGTTGAGTGCGACATATCTTATAAATAACGTGATATTAACAAAAAGACACCCAAATCCTAAAAATAACATAGAGCAACTAGGTGGCAAGGGTGACATCTTTTGACAATGTTATTTACAATTGCATTAGGACAATGCTACTGACAGTCATTTAAACAGAACACTGATTGGTAAAGGTTAGGTATCTAAAACATGATAATTCAGTGTTCTTGACATTTTCATTATTTGATTTATCTTACCTTTTTAACATGATATTTTATTTTATTTATTTATTTATTTTTTTTTTTATGAAATTTTTACAGGGTTATATAATTTGACCAACCTTGAAGAATTGTTCTTGTTAGATTCTTCTCTCCCAACGAACTTTCTTCAGAACATCGGAGCATTGTCTACTCTTAAAGTTTTATCTATGACGCAATGTTACCTCCATGACCCCCTATCGGATCAAGGTAAATTACAGCAAAGGATTTCAATCAATTTTTTTCCTTATATAAGTTAAATATATATGGAAGTACGTCCAACAAACAATGAGCTAATTAGAGTTATAAATTCAAATCCATCATAAACTTTCATGTTGTTATGTAAAATTATATATAAAAAAAAATTCTTGTTTAATCTCTGATTCTAAGAGTGTTATTGTTACATAACAATTTTAGACTTAAAATTTTAAATTTATGAATTAAAAGGAAAAATTGACATGAAGGAAAGCATTTTGATTACACTAAAGGATTTCAATCAACCTTTTTTTAATGAAATATATACGTTCAAATATACAGTAATAAGAATATTAAACCAGTACATGTTAAAAAAAATAATAATAATGATTAATAAAATCCTACATTAATTTTCAATATCTTTCGAATATGTGGAGCTTTTTTTTTTTTTTAAAGAAAGATTGTATAAACAAACTGTCTCCAAAAAGATTTAAGATTTACTTCTTATTGATTGTAATTTAAATTAGGTATAGTAGTTTATTTATTTACTTATTTATCATGGAATTAGTAGCATCATTAATATTTGATCCTATAGAATTATAAACATAATTAAATAACAAAATTTATTTTTGGTTCCAAGGAAGAAAATTTCGATTATAAGGAAAGGAAAATTGATTGATTAAACGGATTACGGAAAACCTCTAAATTTTCCCACCGTCCCTTTATAATTTTGTTATAAATATAAATTTAAAACGGAAAAAATTTTAATTTTTCAATAACCATTCAAATAAATTTGCCTTATGTTTCGTGTAACCTTATTCTCTGATTCTAATTCTCTCCCCAAAATGTTTCTTCGAGGACTGCTTGCTCTTAGCTAGAATGTTGTTTGTGCATGGATGTGAGCTTAAATGGCATACTGCCTGAACAAATTAGATTTCATCATTATTGAAAATTTTAATTTTTAAATAACCATTCAAACAAAAGTCCCTTTATGTTTCATCTAACTTTATTATCAGTGAGAGTTGTTATTGCAATAAAACAATGATGTTTCAACGTTATTATCATCTTCATTATTGGATTTTCTTTATCTTTTTCACAGGGTTTTATAATTTGACCAGCCTAGAAGAACTTTTACTCGATGATTCTCCTCTCCCAACAAACTTTCTTCTAAACATGGGAGCATTGTCTGCTCTTAAAGTTTTATCTCTAGAAACATGTGACCTCAATGGCACCCTTCCTGCTCAAGGTACGTAGTTACAATATGATCTTTCTACATTTCCTTAGATGAACAACTATTGGATAACAGTGCTTCATAACATGAATATCTATTATACAGGCTGGTGTGAGCTGAAGAACCTCCAACAACTACATATGTCTTCTAACAAACTAGAAGGCTTACTCCCATCTTGTTTGAGAAACTTGTCATCTCTACAACTGTTGGATGTTTCTTACAATCAATTGGTTGGTAATATTGGCTCTAGTGCTCTTACAAATCTCCCTTTCCTTAAATACCTTGACATTTCAGGTAACCGCTTTGAAGTTCCCATCTCCTTTAAGTCATTTGTGAACCATTCCAACCTCAAGTTCCTTTCATGTGATCACAACGAAGCAATTGTTGAACCTTTCTTTCAGAGTATTATTCCAAAGTTCCAACTCAAGTTCTTCAGTTTCTCAAATTGTACATCAAAATCAGCAGAAATTCCCAACTTCCTCCATAACCAATATGACTTAAGAGTTCTTGATCTCTCCCACAACAACTTCAGAGGAATGTTCCCATCTTGGTTGTTTGAGAACAATATAAGATTAGAACAACTATTTATGAGAGACAATTTCTTTGGAGGTACTTTACAGTTTCGATACCATCCAAATCCCCATCTTTCAGTCATAGATATAGTAAACAACGACATATATGGTCAAATTCCGACAAATATATGTTCGACATTTCCAAATTTGAGGGTTTTAACCATGGCTAAAAATAGATTTGAAGGAAGTACTCCTACTTGTTTTGCAAATATGAGCACTCTAGATTCTTTAGACTTATCCAACAATTCATTGTCTACAGTAAAACTAGAGCAATTGACCTCATTATCCTTTCTGAAACTTTCAAACAACAACTTGGAAGGGCACATACCTCCCTCAATTTTCAACTCATCTATTTTGCAAGAACTCTACCTAAATGGAAACAATCTTAGCGGAGAGGTATGGGATATTTCATCTGTCAATGGGTTATCTTTGGAAGCATTGGATATCAGTGACAATAGTTTTTCAGGCATACTTCCGAAATGGATAGGCAATATGTCAAATCTCCGAGCAATTGATTTATCCAAAAATCATTTTATGGGTCCAATTCCAAGAGATTTTTGCAAGCTCAACTGGGTTGAGTATTTTGACCTGTCTGACAATAATCTCTCTGGCTCTATACCATCTTGTTTCAACCTACCTCACATATCCCATATCCATCTATCTAAAAACCAATTGAGTGGTCCCTTAACCTTTTCATTTTCTAATATCTCCACCTTGGTGACATTAGATCTCTCAAATAATAAATTTACTGGCCCAATTCCAAATTCGATCGGCAATCTTTCTACATTGAGTGTTCTTGTTCTAAAAGCTAATGCTTTTGATGGTGAATTACCTATTCAGGTATGCATGTTAGAAAAATTGAGCATTTTGGATGTTTCAAAAAATAAACTTTCTGGTTCTTTACCCTCTTGTTTCGGCAATTTGACTTTCAAGGTAGCCAGTGAAAAAGAATATGTTGGCCACGGATATTTTATATATCGATCCTTTGACAAGTCATATTTTGTGTCCATGGGTTTACCAAATCTAGATTTCTATGTTGATAAAAATGAGAATAATAGAAATGAGAATCCCATAATCAGTATCGATGAAGTTATAGAGTTCACAACAAAGAGACATTCCTACAATTACAAAGGTGACATCCTTAATTTCATGTCTGGAATGGATCTTTCTTGCAATATATTCAGCGGAGACATCCCATCAGATTTGGGAAAATTAGATGGGTTACATGCACTAAATATGTCGTACAATAATTTCACTGGATTTCTACCTGCAACATTCTCAAAACTAAATCAAATTGAGAGCTTGGATCTTTCTCATAACAGCTTGACTGGAATCATCCCTCCACAACTTATTGCAATCACCACTCTAGCAGTTTTTAGCGTAGCATACAATAACTTGTCAGGCACAACTCCAGAGATGAAAAATCAGTTTGGTACTTTTGATGAAAGCAGCTATGAAGGAAATCCTCTTCTCTGTGGACCTCCATTGCAAACCAATTGCATTAGAAAAGAATCACCATCAAAGTCAATGCCCGATGAAGAAGAAGAAGAAGACGATTTCATAGACATGGATGTTTTCTATGTGAGCTTCGTGGTATGTTACATAATTATAGTGTTGACAATTGCATTGGTTCTATACATCAATCCATATTGGAGACGCAGGTGGTTTTACTTCATTGAAGAGTGCATACACACTTGTTACTACTTTGTGGTGGATAGTTTTCATAAATTGTCCTAAATCTACTGTGATTGTTGTTGGCATTGTATTGGGTGCTTTGTATATTGTATTGTACTTGTCTCATATCTTAGACTTCGTATTAAGTGAGATGTGAGGTGTCAGCTGCTCAGAATCCTTAGCGGTCCATTTTATTTTCTGTTTTGCTTTCAGAATTGGCGGGTGGGCAACTGGCTTTGTGGTCTATCCATTTCTTGGTTTCTTGTAATCACTCTATGAGTCTATGCTTAATAACAACGTGAATTTTATTCAAAAAAAAAAACTTTAGGTTTATCTTTTTCCATTTTATTGAAATCTTAGAATTTTGAAACTACTGATTAATATAATCCTACTTTAATTTTCAAAATGTTTCGAATATGTGGAACTTTTAGGTTTTTTTTTAAGAAAGATCATATAAACAAACTGTCTCCAAAACGATTTAAGATTTACTTCTTATTGATTGTAATTTAAATTAGGTATAGTAGTTTATTTATTTATTTACCATGAAATTAGTAGAATCATTAATACTTGATCCTATATAATTTTAAATATAATTAAATAAAAACACAACGTAAGGTTAGTTTGACAAATTTTAGTTTTTGTTCTAAGAAAGAAAATTGATTACGAAAAAACTCTAAATTTCCCCACCGTCCTTTAATAATTTTGTTATAAATATAAATTTAAAACGAAAATAATTTTAATTTTTTCAATAACCAGTCAAACAAATTTTCCTTATGTTTCGTGTAACCTTATTGTCTAACTCTAATTCTCTCCCCACAAGTTTTCTTCGAGATATGGCATGGATGTAAGCTTAATGGCATCCTGCCTAAACAAAGTAGATTTCATCGTTATGGAAAATTCATTATGGAATAGGTCACTCAAGATCAGTACAAATTCATTATTGAAAATTTTAATTTTCAAATAACCAATCAAACAAAATTCCCTATGTGTTTCATCTAACTTTATTATTGTCAGTGAGAGTGTTTATTGCAATAAAACAATGTTTCAACGTTATTATCATTTTCATTATTGGATTTTTATTTATGTTTTTCACAAGATTCTATAATTTGACCAGCCTTGAAGAACTTTTACTAGATGGTTCTTCTCTCCCAACAAACTTTCTTCTAAACGTGGGAGCATTGTCTTCTCTTAAAGTTTTATCTCTGAAATGATGTGACCTCAATGGCACCCTTCCTGCTCAAGGTACGTAGTTACAATCTGATCTTTCTACATTTCCTTAGATGAACAACTATTGGATAATAGTGCTTCATAACATGAATATCTATTATACAGGCTGGTGTGAGCTGAAGAACCTCCAACAACTACATCTGTCTTCTAACAAACTAGAAGGCTTACTCCCATCTTGTTTGAGAAACTTGTCATCTCTACAACTGTTGGATGTTTCTTACAATCAATTGGTCGGTAATATTGACTCTAGTGCTCTTGCCAATCTCACTTCCCTTAAATACCTTGACCTTTCAAGAAACGGATTTGAAGTTCATTTGTGAATCATTCTAATCGCAGTTTCCTTTCATGTGCTGACAATAAAATAATAGCCGAACTTTACTTTCAGAGTATTATTCCAAAGTTCCAACTCAAGTTCTTCAGTTTCTCGAACTGTACGTCAAAATTAACATAAATTCCTTACTCCCTTCATAACCAATATGACTTAAGAGTTCTTATCTCTCCCACAACAACTTCAGAGGAATTTTCCCATCTTGGTTGTTTGAGAATAATACGTGATTAGAAACACTATTACTGAGAGACAATTTCTTTACAGGCCCTTTACAATTTCAACACCATCCAAATCCTCACCTTTTGACCATAGATATAACAAACAACATCATACATGGTCAAATTCCTAGAAATATGTGTTTGACATTTCCAAATTTGGGCGTGTTAAAGATGGCTAAGAATGGACTTGAAGGAGGTACCCCTACTTGTTTTGGGAATATGAGCTCTCTAGATTCTCTAGACTTATCCAACGATGCATTGCCTATAATAAATCTGGAGCAGTTGACCTCATTATCCTTTTTGAAACTATCAAACAACAACTAGGAAGGGCACATATCTCCCTCAATTTTCAACTCATCTAGTTTGCAAGAACTCTACCTAAATGGAAACAATCTTAACAGACAGGTATGGGATATTTCATGTATCAATGGGTTATCTTTGGAAGCATTGGATATCAGTAACAATCATTTTTCAGGTATGCTCCCGAAATGGATAGGCAATATGTCAAATCTCGTGGCAATTGATTTATCCAAAAATCATTTTAAGGGTCCAATTCCAAGAGATTTTTGCAAGCTCAACATACTTGAGTATTTTGACCTGTCTGAGAATAATCTTTCAGGTTCTATTCCATCTTGTTTCAACCCATATCAAATAACCCCTATCCATCTATCTAAAAACCAATTGCGTGGTCCCTTAACCTCTTCATTTTTTAACATCTCCACCTTGGTGACATTAGATCTCTCAAATAATAACTTTACTAGCCCAATTCCAAATTTGATCTGGAATCTTTCCAGATTGAGTGTTCTTGTTCTAAAAGCTAATGCTTTTGGTGGTGAATTGCCTACTCAGTTATACATGTTAGAACAATTGAGCATTTTGGATGTTTCAGAAACTAAACTTTCTGGTTCTCTACCCTCTTGTTTCGGCAATTTAACCTTCAAGGCAACCAATGAAAAACAATATAATGGCAACTTATATTTTGGATATCCATTCTTTGACAAGTCAAATTTGGTATCCATGGGTTTACCAAATCTACCAAACTATGCTGTTATGAATGAGAATTATGGAATTGAGAATCGCATAATCAGTGTCGATGAAGTTTTAGAGTTCACAATAAAGAGACATTCCTACAATTACAAAGGTGATATCCTTAATTTTTTGTCAGGAATGGATCTTTCTTGCAATTCATTTAGTGGAGACATCCCATCAGAATTGGAAAAATTAGATGGTTACATGCACTAAATTTTTCACACAATAACTTCACTGGATTTCTCCCTACTACATTCTCAACTGAATCAAATTGAGAGCTTGGATCTTTCTCACAATAGCTTGAGTGGAATCATCCTTCCACAGCTTACAGCAATCACCACTCCAGTAGCTTTCAGCGTGGCATACAATAACTTATCGGGCACAACTCCAGAGAGGAAAAATCAGTTTGCAACTTTTGATGAAAGCAGTTACGAAGGAAATCCTTCTCTATGGACCTCCATTGCAAACCAATCGCACTAGAGAAGAATCACGATTAAAGTTCGAGCCTAATGATGATGAAGAAGATGGTGATGATTTCATAGACATGGATGTTTTCTATGTGAGTTTCGTGGTATGTTACATAATTGTGGTGTTGACAATTGCAATGGTTCTATACATCAATCCATGTTGGCGACGTTGGTAGTTTTACTTCATTGAAAAGTGCATATACATTTGCTACGACTTTGTTGTGGATAGTTTTCGTAAACTATCCAACTTCAAAAGGCCTTAACATAGTGTTGTGGGTTTGTTTCTGAATTTGCTGTGAATGTTGCGTTAGAAATTGTGGTTTACCTATTTGGTTGCTGGCACAAACTTCAGTTTGCCCACTACCTGTTCGATAATTTGCTTGTGAGAAGTATTGCTCAAGATCCTTGGTGTTGGGTGCTTTGTATTTTGTATTGTACTGATGTCGTAGCTTAGACTTTCTATTGAGTGAGATGTGAGGTCTGAGTTGCTTAGGATCTTTAGAAGTCCATTTTATTTTCTGTTTTGCGTACAGAATTGGCAAGTGGGCAGCTAGCTTTGTAGCCTATCCAATTATTGGCTTCTTGTAATCAATCTATATGTGAGCTATGCTTTAACAACAATGTGAACTTTATTCAAAAAAAAAAAAAAAAAACTTTAGGCATTCCTTCTTCCTCTATGTCTTCTTGTGTACAAATCCAACTCTTTTCCTCTGGATGATTTTCCGGTGCAGTATTCTAAGTTGAAATTTATATTATTGAAGAAATGAAAGAGATTAAGATAAGTTTTCATTACATCAAAGTAGGAAAAAGAAAAAAATTCATTCCATTTCTTAGAAAATTATATCACCTTTCTTTACTCAGTTAACCTTGATAGACATGTAAGGAGCGAGAAGAAAAAACAGAGTACATGTACAAAACTGATAAGAACAGAGAGATCCTAGAACACAATCTAAGACAAACTACAAGCGTCTGAAAAACAATGGGGACTACGTTTGGCCCAACACTCTTTTTCTATGTAAAAGGTATGCCCACTGGCCAATCAAATTCCAAAACAGAATGAGAACAATTAAGAGAATGAGAAGCGTGATAAACATACTTTCAATTTCAGTTCCTGCTTGTCAAACTAAGTGGTTGTCTCAAAATAAACAAAAGCGGAGAAGGTTCGAGAAGGTTCTCTAGCTCTAGCTCTTCAGGCTCTTTATTGTTCTTTGGTGATTGATTTTTTTTTTTTTTTTTTTTTTTAGACTTTTATCTTTCTCCATTTTGACAGTTTCTTTCCATTAACTGACAAAAGAGGGAGTCATTAACTTTCTGAAAAACTGGTAGTCTATCATTCAACGATTTCCCTTGCGACTCTTGACTTCTCTTCCATCAGAACAAAAAAAAAAAGAAAAAAAGAAAAAAGAAAAGTAACAAAAAACAGAACAGAATGTAATTAACAAAAGCTGAACAGACATTTACCAAGGAGAGAAATCTATATAAGTTGAACATGGAAATGTGTTGGGATAATTATTAAACTTATTTAACTACGGTTATGTGAGAAGATAATATTCAAGAAGTAACAGAAGGACTTATTATGGATACCATGTATGCAATTTTTTACCCTTCTCTTTTCCTGTATCCTAATCCGACGTTTAACGGGTTGTCTGGCAAGCTTGCCTGCTAATGTCAATGAAAAATTGTTCTGGTGTTGGAGAATATATCAGACCACTTGCAGTCCTTCCTGAACCAAACATCTACCGCAGCCAACATCTACAGCAACGTGCAGTCCTTCATGCCCTGCTACCAGTCTCCATTGCAACCTACTGCCACCATTCCAGCAGCCTCCCCCAACTGCAGTCACCTCCTGGACAAACTCCTGTCCAATCTTCACCAACCAGCAACCTCCAATTATCCAGCAGTCCCAACCCATCCTGCTGCCACTTCCTTCCTGCACAGCCACCCTACGGCCATTCACACCTCAACCTACTGCCAGCCCCCATTGCATTAAGCTGCAGTCCACCCATCACCCTAAAACTGCCAGCCTCAACCCTACAACCTGAGACCATACCTGCAATAATCCCTCATGGTGTGAAATAACACAATCACGGATACAAGAGGCAGCAGCAACACAAGCAGTAAGAGAGAAATCAGTTCAAAAAAATTGAAAAGAAAAGGAAAAAAAAAAGAAGAAGAAGAAACAGTAGCACTTCAGAATGAGCTTTTCTGAAATTAAAACAAACTCAGAAACCCTGCGTCTCGATGGAATTGACATGAAGGAAAGCATTTTGATTGAGTCCTTGGCAGCATTGCCATCCCTTAAGACCTTTTCTGCTACTAACAGTAATTTAAACAGAACACTGGTTGGCAAAGGTCAGTGACAGGTTAGGTGTCTAAAACATGATATTTCAGTGTTGTTAACATTTTCGTTATTTTGATTTATCTTATCCTTTTTCGTAGGGTTCCACAATTTGACCAACCTTGAAGAATTGTTCTTGGATTATTCTTCTCTCCCAACGAACTTTTTCTAAACATCGGAGCATTGTCTACTCTAAAAGTTTTATCTTTGCAGCAATGTTACCTCAATGACCCCCTATCGGTTCAAGGTAATTGCAGTAAAGGATTTCAATCAACTTTCTTTTTTTTCCCTTAATGTGAGTTAAATATGGAAGTACGTCCAACAAACAATTAGCTAATTAGAGTTATAAATTCAAATTCATCATAAACTTTCATGTTGTTATGTAAAATTATATATAAAAAAATTCTTTCTTAATCTCTGATTCTAAGGAGTGTTATTGTTATATAACAATTTTAGACAAAAAAATTTTAAATTTATGAATTAAAAAGACAGAAATAGCAAAAATTTTGGACATAAATTTTAAATTTAAAAACCCTACATGTCGATGGAATTGACATGAAGGAAAGCATTTTTATTACAGTAAAGGATTTCAATCAACCTTTTTTTTTTTAATGAAATATATACCTTCAAACATACAGTAATAAGAATATTAAAAAAGTATATGTTAAAAAAAATAATAATAATAACGACCGTTTTTAAATATGTTTTTATTTTTTCACATTTTATTGACATCTTAGAATTTTGAAACTATTGATTAATATAATCCTACTTTAATTTTCAATATCTTTCGAATATGTGGTACTTTTCTTTTCTTTTTTTAAGAAAGATTATATAAACAAAATGTCTCCAAAAAGATTTAAGATTTACTTCTTATTAATTGTAATTTAAATTATGTAGTAGTTTATTTATTTATCATGGAATTAGTAGCATCATTAATACTTGATCCTATAGAATTTTAAATATAATTAAATAAAAGCACAATGAAAGGTTAGTTTGATCTCTAAAAGGATTTTCAAGTTGTTAGTGACAACATTTAGTTTTTGTTCTAAGGAAGAAAATTTCGATTATAAGAAAAAGAAAATTGATCCATTAAAAGGATTACCGAAAACCTCTAAATTTAGTTTTTGTCCGTTTATAATTTTGTTATAAATATAAATTTAAAACAGTAAAAATTTTAATTTTTTGTGTAATTTTACTGTCTGATTCTAATTCTCTCCCCACAAGTTTATGCATGGATGTGAGCTTGATGGCATCATTAGTGAAAATTCATTCTGGAATAGGTCACTCAAGATCAGTACAAAGTCATTATTGAAAATTTTAATTTTCAAATAACCAATCAAACAAAATTCCCTTTATGTTTCATCTAACTTTATTGTCAGTGAGAGTTTTTATTGCAATATAACAATGATGTTTCAACGTTATTATCATTTTCATTATTGGAATTATCTTTATCTTTTTCATAGGGTTCTTTAATTTGACCAGCCTTGAAGAACTTTCACTGGATGGTTCTTTTCTCCCACCAAACTTTCTTCTGAACATGAGAGCATCGTCTGCCCTTAAAGTTTTATCTCTGGAAGCATGTGACCTCAATGGCACCATTCCTGCTCAAGGTAGTTACAATCTGATCTTTCTACATTTCCTTAGATGAACAACTATTGGATGATAGTGCTGCATAACATGAATATCTATTATACAGGCTGGTGTGAGATGAAGAACCTCCAACAACTACATCTGTCTTCTAACAAACTAGAAGGCTTACTCCCATCTTGTTTGAGAAACTTGTCATCTCTACAACTATTGGATGTTTCTTACAATCAATTGGTTGGTAATATTGGCTCTAGTGCTCTTAACACTCTCACTTCCCTTAAATACCTTGACCTTTCAAGCAATCGCTTCGAAGTACCCATCTCATTTAAGTCATTTGTGAACCATTCCAACCTCAAGTTCCGTTCATGTGATCACAACAAACCAATAGTTGAACCTTCCTTTCAGAGTATTATTCCAAAGTTACAACTAAAGTTCTTCAGTTTCTCGAATTGCACGTCAAAATTAGCAAAAATTCCTAACTTCCTCCATAACCAGTATGACTTAAGAGTTCTTGATTTCTCCCACAACAACCTCAAAGGAATGTCCCCATCTTGGTTGTTTAAGAACAATACAAGATTAGAAACACTATTATTGAGAGACAATTTATTTACGTGTCCTTTACGGTTTTAATGTAAGAAATATGGCTCGATGTTATGGCTCATATTTTATATGTAAGCCCATATTAAGTTGGTTTAGGGTTTTCTTAATTTAATAATATGTTAAATCTGAACCGTTAATTTAGTACTTGATGGACGTACAAGATTTAATATTAACAGGTATATAAACTAGTCCTCTTTCTACCCTAAAGCGAGTATGCGGACAAAAACATAAAAATACAAAACGTACGTATTTTGGCTATCCATCAAGCCACCTGCTACGTAAAAGAGGGTCAAGGGAGAGAAACTAATTTATAAAGTTCGTGATTGTTGAAAGCTCTCTCTACATCATGATGAATTCCGCTCAAGGTAAGTAATTTATTCACTTTACTCGTGTGATTATTATTTTATTCAAGATCCCGAATGGGCATGAATGATTTATGTCTTGATCATTGCATAGAATGATTTATGTTTTGATCTTTAAGCAAGAAAGTTAGTTTTACATGTGGTATCGAGCCTAGGTTTTGAATAGATAATAATCCTTAGATTATTGATTTGATGATTAAATAAAAAAAAAGGGATTAAGCTACTGCCACTGCCAACAATTGGCAATAGCAAATCATTGACAGTGATATCGCACCGTCAATGTTTAAAAAAAAAAATCAGTCGCGCCTTACACGATTAGTCGTTCGCGCAAGAGGCTCGCGCAGACGAGGCCACGCGATCGGCTTTGCGCACGACAACGAGGCCATGCAGCAAGCCTTGCGCACAGCAAGCGCGACCGGCCGCTCGGACAAAAGGCTCGCTGCGCGCAATGCGCGACCGGCTTGCGCACGACAGCAGGCCATACGACCGACCAGAGAGAAAATATATATATATGTGTGTATGTATGAATTATGTATGCATTTTTTCTTTATATATATATATAATAGTATGATTAAATTGATTTGTTAGTCACCAAAGTGGCCAAATTAATTTTGAATATGTGATCATATAATTTATGTGTTTTTTATGAAATGCTATTGAGAATAAAAATTATTTTTATTTTATATATATATATATATATATATGACGATATGATTAAATTGATTTGTTAGTCACCAAAGTGGCCAAATTAATTTTGAATGTGTGGTCATATAATTTATGTATTTTTATAAAATGCTATTAAAAATTATAAATTTATTAGTTGATAGAAATTAAGGACTTTACCCAAAGGTAAATCAATGTTCTATAACTAATAAATATAAAGGAAGAAATTGATATACTCTTGTTACATATATATAGTTATCCAAAGATGCTATATGTATTTGAAAAATGTTTATTTAATTTCTTATAAAGTCTAAATGGCATCCGAATGATAGTGATGATATGTATTGTTGTATTTACCCAAAGGAAACTCGCAATATATTTAATGTATATGCTTTACGTCCGAATCGTTAATAAGTAAGTGTTTATATGTTTGCAGCTATTAGCCTTCATTCTCAAGCATCTTCTCGTTACCTTGTTTATTGGTGTGAATTTCTCCGAATGGAGCGAACAAGTCACTTTTCATTTAGGTGCTTTGGATCTTGACTTAGCGTTGTTAGAGGATAAGCCTACCGACCTTAATGCTATTAGTACGAGAGGCTGAAAAAGCACACCATAAGGCGTGGGTAAGGTCTAACAGATTATGTTTGAATTTTATGTGAATGTCGATTGCCAACAACATTAAGTCTACTCTTCCTAGCACTCGAAAATCGAATGCTAAAGATTTTCTTAAGCTTGTGGAAGAGAAGTTCCGTTCTGCCGATAAGGCACTTGCGGGGACACTTATGGCCGAACTCACGACCATGAAGTTTGATGGGTCAAAGAGTATGCAAGCAACATGTCCTTGATATGACTAACATTGTAGCAAGACTTAAGACATCGGACATGACTCGTGGAAGACTCCTTCTTAGTGCAAGTTTATCATGAACTCACTTCCTACCGACTATGGACCGTTCCACATCAATTATAACACATTAAAGGATAAGTGGAATATCGATGAACTATCCAAGTAAGCTTATTCAGGAGGAAGCGAGATTAAAGAAACAAGGAGTTCATTCTATTAGCCTAGTGGGTCAAGGAGCTGGAAAAACATTCAAACCAAAGTCCAAGAATTTCAAAAGGAAAGAACCTCGCTAAAGTTTTACAGAGTTGTCGATGATGGAAGGAAGGGACAAAAGTTAGATAAATGTCATTTCGCAAGAAAGAAGGACATTATCAAAAGGATTGCCCAAAACATAAGGCTTGGTTCGAAAAGAAAGGTATGCATTATGTTTCGTATGCTTTGAATCAAACTTATCTAAAGTTCCTTCTAATACTTGGTGGTTTGATTCCGGTGCCACTACTCATGTTTCCAATATTATGCAGGAATTTCTTACAATCCAAACCATAAGCCTAACTAGCAATTTTCTCGTTTATGGGGAACCGAATGAAGGCCCCAATTGAAGGTGTGGGGACCTACAGTCGACATTAGATACCGAACATCACTTGGATCTAATGAACACTCTCTATGTACCTTCAATTTCTAGAAATTTAGTTTATGTTTCTAGACTTGATGCTAGTGGTTATACTTTTGAGGTTGGACGTGGTTGTTTCAATTTGTATAAGAATAATTGCTTTATCGGTTATGCAATGCTTATGGATGGTCTATATAAATTGAAACTTGATGTTGGTTTTTCCGAATCCCTATTTATTGTTAATCATAATGTTGGAATGAAATGGAGTTTGGCGAATGAACATTCTCGCTTACTTGTGGCATAAACGTTTGGGTCATATATCCAAAGAAAGGTTAGAAAGATTGGTAAAGAATGAGATTCTACCGAATCTAGATTTTATCGATCTTGGCTTATGTGTGGAATGCATTAAGGGCAAGCAAACCAAACATAATAAGAAAGGAGCCACAAGAAGCGATCGACTTCGGAAATAATACACACCGATATTTGTGAACCATTTAACACTCCATCCTTTAATGGAGAAAAATACTTCATCACCTTTATAGATGACTTTTCACGGTATGGATATATCTATTTGCTCGCATGAAAAATCTCAAGCTATAAATGCCCTCGAGGTGTTTGTAAAAGAGATTGAGAGGCAATTAGATAGAAAGGTGAAAATTATAAGATCCGATAGAGGTGGTGAGTATTATGGAAAATATGATGAATCCGGACAATGTCCCGGTCCATTTGCTAAGTTCCTCGAAAGTCATGGCATATGTGCACGATATACTATACTCGGCACACCACAACGTAATGGTGTGGCGGAAAGATGAAATAGAACATTAATGGATATGGTTAGGAGTATGATGAGTAATTCCTCATTAGCCAAAAGTTTATGGACGTATGCACTTAGAACTCGCTATGTATCCGTTAAACAGTGGTTCCTAGCAAGGCAGCTTCCTAAAACTTCTTTCGAGTTATGAACCGGAAGGAAACCTAGTTTAAGACACTCGCATGTTTAGGGTTGTCCATCGAAGCACGAATTTATAATCCACATGAAAGAAAACTGAATTCTCGAACAGCTAGTGGTTACTTTATAGGTTACCTAGAGAAATCCAAAGGGTATAGGTTTTACTGTCCGAACCACGGTTCTAGAATTGTTGAAACGACCAATGCCAAATTTTTAGAGAATGGTGAGGTTAGTGGGAGTGCTGAAAAACAGAGTTGTGGATATTAATGAAATAAAGGTTAATATTCCATTACCCATAAATGTTCTTAAATACACAATCACAACAAATGTTGTTCCCGTTTTGGAAGATCAAAATAATCAAGAACAACATTTGGATAATGAAGAAACACCCCATGAAGAACCTAACTTACCATTAGCTCATGCAAATGAACCAATTGGTATAGCTTTAAATAGACCTATAAGGGTTAGAAGGTCGGCTATTTCTAATGATTGTGTGGTTTATTTACAAGAGTCGGATTTTGATCGTGGCATTGATAATGATCCCGTTTCGTTTTCACAAGCTATAGGTAGTGATAAGTCCGAAAGATGGATTGATGCTATGAAAGAAGAGTTGAAATCAATGGCTCAAAACAATGTTTGGGATCTTGTAGACTTACCGAAGGTTCTAAACGAGTTGGTCGCAAATGGGTTTTTAAGACCAAATGCGACTCGAATGGTAATGTTGAAAGATATAAAGCTAGACTTGTTGCCAAAGGCTACGCTCGTAAAGATGGCATTGATTATAAGGAGACCTTTTCACTTGTCTCAAAGAAAGATTCATTGAGAATAATTTTAGCATTAGCGGCTCAATTTGATTTAGAGCTACATCGGATGGATGTGAAAACGGCCTTTCCGAATGGGAATCTTGAGGAGGAAGTTTATATGGATCAACCTCGAAGGTTTTTCCATCGAAGGTAAAGAAAGTATGGTGTGTAAATTGAAGAAGTTAATATATGGACTTAAACAAGCTTCCGTGCAATGGTATATTAAGTTCAATAATACCATTACCTCTTTCGGTTTTGAGAAAATCACTCGTTGATCGGTGTATTTATCGAAAGATTAGTGGGAATAAGTTTATATTTCTAGTTCGTATGTTGATGACATTTTGCTTGCTCGCTAATGACTTGGGTTTGTTGCATAAGACTAAAGAATTTCTTTCTAAGAGTTTTGAAATGAAAGATATGGGAGAGGCATCCTATGTGATTGGAATTTCAATATTCCGTAAGAGATCGAAGGTTTATTAGGATTGTCTCAAAAAGCCTATATTGAGAAAATTCTTGAGAAATTTAACATGAGCAAGTGCTCAGCAGTGTAATCCCTATTCAAAAGGGAGATAAATTTAGTCTTATGCAATGTCCAAAGAATGATGTGGAACGTAAGGAAATGGAAACAATTCCATATGCTTCGTTGTGGGCAGTTTGATGTACCTACAAACTCGTACTAAACCCGACATCGGCTTTACAAGTAGGGATGCCGGGTAGATATCAAAGTAATCCCGGTATTGATCATTGGAAAGCCGCAAAGAAAGTGTTGAGATACCTTCGTGGAACAAAGGATTATATGCTCACTTACAAGAGGTCCGATCACTTAGAAGTGATTGGATATTCGCATTCGATTTTGCTGGATGTGTTGATAGTAGAAAATCAACGTTTGGCTATTTATTCCTATTAGCGAAGGAGCAATCTCATGGAAAAGTGCCAAACAATCTATCATTGCTTCATCCACTATGGAAGCGGACTTTGTAGCTTGTTATGAGGCTACAATTCATGCATTATGGCCGTGAAACTTTATTTCGGGGCTTGGGGTTGTCAACACAAGTAAGCAAGCCGCCGAGAATTTATTGTGATAATTCTGCAGCAGTTTTCTTCTCTAAAAATGACAAATACTCTGGAGGTGCAAAACACATGGAATTAAAGTATTTTGTTGTTAAAGAGGAGATTCGAAACAAAGAGTGTGTATAGTAACATATTAGGACGGATCTCATGGTTGCAGATCCTTTAACTAAGGGTTTACAACCAAAGACTTTCAAAGAACATGTGCTTAGGATGGGTCTTGGTTGTATCGATGATTGATGATGATGTTTTAACACTCTCGAGCTCAATAATGATATGTTTCTGAATTTTATATTTCTTATTCATTATGTTTATGTATACATGATTGTTTGAATAAGAAATTTATATGTATTTTCATAACAAGTATGTGGACCGTATGTTGTTTATATGCAACTTATGAACCTAACATAATAAGTTCTTAATGTAGTGGTATATGGAAGGGAGTATACGACTATACCGTATATGACCGCCATAACCCACATTATGTGATTTGTTGTGTTGAGGTACTTATGATGTTAACGGTTTATAAGATTTAATTTTGCTAGCCCTATGTTATACTATTAAATGTAATGATGAAACATCCGGCCAAGTGGGAGAATGTAAGAAATATGGCTCGATGTTATGGCCCATATTTTATCCGTAAGCCCATATTAAGTTGGTTTAGGGTTTTCTTAATTTAATAATATGTTAAATCTGGACCGTTAATTTAGTACTTAATGGACGTACAAGATTTAATATTAACGAGTATATAAACTAGTCCTCTCTCTACCCTAAAGCGAGTATGCGGACAAAAACATAAAAATACAAAACGTACGTATTTTGGCTATCCATCAAGCCACCTGCTACAAAAAAGAGGATCAAGGGAGAGAAACTAATTTATAAAGTTCGTGATTGTTGAAAGCTCTCTCTACATCATGATGAATTCCGCTCAAGGTAAGTAATTTATTCGCTTTACTCGTGTGATTATTATTTTATTCAAGATCCTGAATGGGCATGAATGATTTATGTCTTGATCATTGCATAGAATGATTTATGTTTTGATCTTTAAGCAAGAAAGTTAGTTTTACATTCAATACCATCCAAATCCTCATCTTTCAGTCATAGATATAGAAAACAACAACATATATGGTCAAATTCCGAGAAATATATGTTTAACGTTTCCAAATTTGGGGTATTTAATCATGCCTAGAAATAGACTTGAAAGAGGTACTCCTACTTGTTTCGGAAATATGAGCAATTTATTTACTTTAGACTTATCCAGTAATTCATTGTCTATATTAAAACTTGAGCAGTTGACCTCATTATCCTTTCTCAAACTATCAAACAACAACTTGGAAGGGCACATATCTCCCTCAATTTTCAACGCATCTAGTTTGTGAGAACTCTACCTAAATGGCAACAATTCTAGAGGACAGATATGGGATATTTCATCTATCAATAGGTTATCTTTGGAAGCATTGGATATCAGTAACAATCACTTTTTAGGCATGGTTCTGAAATGGATAGGCAATATGTCAAATCTCCAGGTAATTGATTTATCCAAAAACCATTTTAAGGGTCCAATTCCAATAGATTTTTGCAAGCTCAACATGCTTGAGTATTTTGACCTGTCTGAAAATAATCTCTCTGGTTCTATACCATCTTTTTTCAACCCATCACGAATAACCCATATCCATCTATCCAAAAACCAATTGAGTGGTTCCTTAACCTCATTTTTTAACATCTCCACCTTGGTGACATTAGATCTCTCAATAATAACTTTACTAGCCCAATTCCAAATTCGATCGGCAATCTTTCTAGATTGAGTGTTCTTGTTCTAAAAGCTAATGCTTTTGGTGGTGAATTACCTACTCAGTTATGCATGTTAGAAAAATTGAGCATTTTGGATGTTTCAGAAAATAAACTTTCTGGTTCTCTACCCTCTTGTTTCGGCAATTTAACTTTCAAGGCAGCTAGTGAAAAAGAATATTATAGTGAGTCATATTTTGTATATAAGTTCTTTGACAAGTCATATTTCATTTCCATGGGTTTACCAAATCTAGATTCCTATATTGATACAAATGAGAATCGTGAGAATCGTAAACATGAGAATCTCGTAATCAGTGTTGATGAAGTTGTAGAGTTCACAACAAAAAGACATTCCTACAATTACAAAGGTGATATCCTTAATTTCATGTCCGGAATGGATCTTTCTTCCAATACATTTAGCAGAGACATCCCATCAGAATTGGGAAAGTTAGATGGGTTACGTGCCCTAAATCTGTCACACAATAATTTCATTAGATCTCTGCCTGTAACATTCTCAAAACTGAATCAAATTGAGAGCTTGGATCTTTCTCACAACAGCTTGACTGGAATCATCCCTCCGCAGCTTACTGTAATCACCACTCTAGCAGTTTTCAGCGTGACTTACAATAACTTGTTAGGCACAACTCCAGAGAGGAAAAATCAGTTTGGGACTTTTGAAGAAAGTAGTTATGAAGGAAATCCTTTTCTCTGTGGACCTCCATTGCAAACCAATTGCACTAAAAAAGAATCACCATCAAAGTCCTTGCCTAATGATGAAGAAGAAGACGATGATTTCATAGACATGAATATTTTCTATGCGAGCTTCGTCGTATGTTACATAATTGTGATATTGGCAATTGCAATGGTTTTTTTTGTTTGTTTTTTTTTTTTTTTTTGCTCAAAGACAATCCCTATTATATAGGAAATCTTGTTGAGAATTTTCATTATTTTTCGTTTGTTGATAAAAAATTTATCATCGGTTCCTAAAAATTTAAGAGACTCGACAATTCTTTTATCAAATAATTATCTAACATAATAATCAACGTAAATTTTAACATTTTAGGGTTAAATAAATAAATAGAAAAAAAATAACATGTAAAAATTGAATCTAGACTTAAAATATATATATATATATATATATATATATATATAAAGGAAAACTAAAATATTTAGACAAGTAAAATGGAATCAAAGCATTAGAAGTAAAAATAAGTTTTTTTCTCTTTTTCTTTTTTATTTTTTTATTTTTTTTATTATTTTTTTTGTTGGAAGCCGGACAAATTCCAGCTTCTCAGTCATTCCCCGTATAAGTTTTTTAGTTTTCTTTCTTTTTTTCTTTTTCTTTTTCTTTTTTTTTTTTTTTTTTTGGGGAAAGGGCATTGGCAGAAGCTGGATTAAAACCAACTTCTGCCTATTAGCTAGAACCCAGGCATCGTGTGGGTGGGCTTGGCCCAAACCCATTCTTTCTTCCTTTAAACTTTCCAGGCTGGACCTTAAATCCACAAACAGACCCACCCGTCTTTCATTTTGTTTCTTCGATCAAACGACCTCTAGCGCCCCTCTCTCTCTCTCTCTTTCGTCCATCCCCTCCGTTCTTTCTGGATCTAACGTCCAATTCTGTTTTCTTTTTTTTTCTTATTCCGAATTCACACTCTACTGCGAACAACTTAAGAATTAGTATACCAAAAATGGAATGATTTTGGCACTAGGATTACCTGAGCAACACCAAAGGAATGAACGATAATTTTGGGACCTGTCGTTGTGATTGATGTTGATTTTGCTGGTTGGAATGATCTCCTCGCACTGGATTTGATGAAGACTATTCGCTTGGAAATTTGTGGATGATTGCAAAAAAACAAACGAAAGACTCTGCCCAGAAATCTCTAATGGAAAAGAAAAAAAATTGAACAAAACTCGGAGCTTGAAGAGCAAACCCAGAAAATTGAAGAACATAAAACCCAAAAAAACCAACTCTGCCCAGAAACGTGAAGAACAAAAAATGAAAATGGAAGAACTGAACCCCGAATTTCAGACAAGGAGAATGAGAAAAATGTGAAGGTGGAAATTTAGCCCAGAGAAACACAAAAAAAAGAACTAAAAGGGACTGGCAGATTATGAACCAAAACCTAGAACCCCAAGAACACAAAACCAGAAAAACCCAGCAGCTAAACGCCCAAATTTTCGAATTTTCAACTCTCTTTTGCTTTTCTTTTCACTCTCTCTCAACCCAGAATTCCTCTTCTTTTTTTCTTTTTTTGATCCTTCCTCCTCTTTTCCTCCTTGTTCTTCCCTCTCACTGACCATAATCAAACCCTTTTTATAGGCCAAAATGGTTCGAATCCCTCTCACAATCCATTCATTCAAACTTCAAATTTCAATTTCATATTTAGAACTCAAATTTTAACTGTTTAAATTTCGAACTTGATTAGCTAAACACAACAGAATGGATCGGTGATGAGTTCAAAATTAAAAAACAACCCAGCTAGCTGAGGATTCGGACAGATTTTCGAACGGTTCGAGTGGGAAATCTGTCGTTCACTCCATTTCACTCCTGTCGTTGGTTCCAACATTATACCTTGGTCCCTGAACATTTCAATTATTTGTAGACATGCCCCTATTCGTGTAATTTCAGTTATGCAAAGAACAATGGTTCTCAATTGGGTCCCTATAAAAAGCAATTCACGTACTGAATTTCTCAATTGACTCAATTATGCCCCTAAATGCTTCAATTATATTTTTTTATGCAATTGTGTCCCTTGATAAAAAAACATTTTGTATTTTCTATATATTTTCCTTTTTTTGTATTTTTTTTTTTTACTCTTTTTTCTTTTAAAATAATTCAAATAAAATAAATAATAAAAATAGAAGTGATTTATTTATTTTTTATTTAACTTTTTTTTACACAGGGTCGCATTGCTTGGATGTGCTAAAAGACGATCCTGAGGGGTTGATTCAACAAAGATAGACATAGGTCAATATCATTCAAAGCTGCAGTACCCAATATTACGTCCATTTACTTGCATATATATCGTCCCTTTCTTTATTTTATTTCATTTTTTCCATTGATATTCTGGTTTCTTTTATTTTAATTTAGTTTATTTATTTTAATTCATGTTGTTTTATTTCAAAAAAAAAAAACTAAGAAATTAAAAAATTAAAAAATGTTTTTTATTGATATTAGGAGTTTGATAAAAAATACAAAAAAAATTAAAAAAAAATATTTTCATGCCATTTCTTGATCAATTTTTTTGCCACACGATGTGCACAAATTAGTTGATCGGTTTCATATGTATGTAATTTCCCCCGTTGGATTGGTCTGCTTCCAATTTAACCTGTTCTAATTCATTGATAGTTGGACAGTCAAACAATGTTTTGCCTTCTCTTCTTGTTGACATTTCAGAATCTATAGACTTCTGTTGCGTCATAGAGCTAGCAGATTTAAAAATTGAGAACATGACCACTATTGCAGCATTATTTCAGAATTGAAGTGAATTGAACTAGAACAAACCTAGGGTTTCTGGGTTTCTAAATTAACAAAAAAAAATTGGGGGTTTTTGAAGAAAAGGACTTAATTGGTTTGGAATTTGGCTTGATCTCTCTCAAGAGAAATCAAGCCAATTAAGACTAATTGAATGAAAATTGAAAAAAATTAAAACTTATGGTTTCGGCCAAATTTGGGGAAGAATTTCGGGTAAAATTGAAATCGGGGGAAAGAAGCTTGAGAGTGAGAACGGAAGAAGATTGAAGAGGAGAAGGAGAGAACGAACCAGAAACAGATTCAACAAAAAAGAAGAGGAGGAGGAAGAAGAAGGATTCGGAAAAGGAGAAAGGGAAGAAAAGAAGAAAAGGAAAGAAAAAGGAAGAGGAGAGGAGAGAAAGAGGAAGAAAGAGCGAGGAAGAAGAAGAAGAGAAGAAGAGGCGAGAGAGAGAGAGAGAGAGAGAGGAGCGGGTGAAGGAGAAGGGGGGAAAAAGAAAAGATGAGTTTTGATCCAAAAAGAAAAAGAAAAGAAAGTGTTCAGTTACTGTTTTTGGGCTTGGGTCCAACTGAAATGGTGTGGGTTGGGCTTAGCCCAACCCATGTAGAGCTCCAAAAAATAAAAGAAGAAACATTTGGACTGGACAGATTCTAGTCCAGTCCAGTGGGCCAAGCCCAATGGGACGCAGCCCATTAACAGAAAAAGGCCCCAACTGCTTTAATTTCATATTTTCTAGATAAATTTATTTTGGATGTTTTTATTTTTGTATGTTTATTTATTGTTTAATTTAGATTTTAATGTTCTAGATCTCTTGAAATTTATTTTTATTTTAGTTAATTTTAATTTTAGAATTTTTTTAATAGTTAATAGGTGGACAAATTGTCGAGACTCTTTATTTTTAGAGACCGATGATGATCCCCCACTAGCAATATATATATAACAAAAAAAAATGAATGAGAATAATAAAAAAGAAGGGGAATATTAAGAAAATAAAAAGAGAAAAGCTAAGAAAAATTAACAAAGTCTCTTATATGATAGGAATTATTGTTAGCAAAAAATATTTTAATAATTAAGGCATTTTTCGACACACTCGGTTATAGTGTGTCGAGACTTAAAGTGGATTTGATGTTTAAATAGACGTATCTTCCGACAAAAGGATGATGATTGGCTTAAAAATTGGAGTTTAAATCAAAAATAATTTAGCACAATTAAAATACTTTAGGAGATGAATTTTAGGATTAAACTAGACATGATATCTTTCTTCGAAAATAACTTTTTTGGGTGATTGATACTTTTCCAAAAACATAATCAAGTCTTTATTCTATAATCTTTTTACTAATGCAATTTTTAGGTTTTTAATTCTTCTAATATTAAGTGACGACTCCCAAATCTAATAATAACTTACATCTTTAAAATAAATAAATAAATAAATTTTAAATACTTATTAAATTTTTTAGAAGTCCCATATGATGTCGGGTAGCAACATATATAGAAATGAAAAAAGCTTTTAGTTGTACATCAAAGTTTTCATATATACATGAAAACTAGCTGCATCAATTCCGTAGTTTCTTCTACAAATAATAGCTCCTTTGTATGGACGATGTAGCAGAAAAACGTAAGAAATTGAGGTCAGTAACATTTCAGCATATGAAAAGAGAGCGAGACGAATAGCTGATCGTTTGGCTAAAAAAGGAGTAGATAGGATTTCTGAATTCATATCTTGCCTGTAATATATATATATATATATATTACCAATTTCACTTTTCACACTCCCAATATATATATATATATGGTTCCACCTTCATTTATTTATAATATCATTTTCTTTTTCAGATATAAAGTAATTATTAACATCAAGAAATTCATATATTAGGTTATTATTATTTTAGTTTTGTTATGCTTAAACTATTCGTAATTTTTGGAAGTGACATGGATATCAATGAAAATTACATGCAGTGCTTTTCTAGGAGGACAGCAATCACAAGAGGAACACCCCATTCCACAAGCATGGAAAAGGAGTTAGTTAGCTGGACCAACAATATTTTATTGGTCTTTTTTTTTTGGAAAAAAAAAAAGGAAAACTAAGATTAGCTAGCTTTGGTATTAATGGAGGCTAATAGCATTAGTTATCAAAAGTTACTGAGATAAAATAAAAAATAAAAAAGAATTCCAAGCGGAGTTGTGCATAATAAGAGTATTTTACAAATTAATTTAAAAAAAAAACTAATTAATTAATCATCTGATCAATATTGACTATAATTAATATTATTTTTTAGAAAATGTGTTTTTTTCTAATCAACAGTTTCATTTTTTTTTTTACTTTGTTTATTTATCAAAACAAAATAAAATAGATTAAAAAAGTAAAAATAATTAAGTTACAATTAGATTTAAAAATATAAAAACGAATTAATTAATAATTGAAACTTGAAAGACTATTTCATTTTTTTTCTTTTTTCTTTTTTTTGAAAAAGGTAAATAGATTAATTTTGTAATAATTTATTTATCTGCATAAGAAAATCGCTTTGCAGGTCTCGAAGTATGATATTTTAGCCAACTCACCGATCTAAACCACAATTCAATACAAATCAAATAAAACCATGCTTAAATAGAATTAAGTTACAAATAGATTAAAAAATATACAAACTAATTAATTACTGATCGCTTTTGCCCATTTTTCAAGTAATTAAGACTAGATTGAACTATTTGAGAAGACCTTGACTTGGAGGGAGTCTATTTTATTGACTGTTTAATACCACTGGCAATGGATTAAAGCATGAAATATTGTCATGTAACCTGATAATTGGTTTGAATGATTAATTACAATGATCGATAGTATACTCTATTTATAAAGAATACTAAACTTAATAATTAAGTAATTTTGAAAATTAAGCTAGACTAATTAGAAATATATTTTTTTCTAAATAGTAAAAGAAAATAAAACAAAACCCAATTTTTAGGAGAGTCCAAATTGATGTTGTTGTTGCTGCCGCGGCATGAAGAATTCTGCCCATCATCACATGCTATTCTTCTTTAATTGTTTAACAGAATTTGCTCATCTTTATCTTATTCGGTCCTTGTTGTCCTTTTAAGTGTTCAATTTTGTCTTTAATCAATAATTTTCTTGCAATTTAATCCAATGACTGTTTATCAACAATTAGAAAAATATTTATTTTGAATATCAACACATGCATTCTTAATTGCTGAGTTGGAATTGATTGGATGACTAATCACCTGGCAAATGAGCTCAAATGCTTTTTTTCTTATAGCCAACAATCACGAGTTTCTTAGTTGACAAAAAAATGCACTACTTTTTATTATATTTATTTCTAATTGATAGAGAGAATTCAAACAATAAAAATATTATGAATCAACTCTAATTTTTAAAGATAATTCAAATAATAAAAATTTATGAATCAACTTATGGAGAGCTTGAAAATAAGAAGAAATTGTTGATAATTAATAGCAATCATTTTATCATCACTACTTCTTCCATATCATCCACAAGTTAATCAAATCTATTGGTTCAAACATGAATTTTGAAATTCTACTAGCCAACTTAGAGGAACACCCCATTCCACAAGTTTTTTTTAAAAAAAAATTCAAACAAATAGACTAATCAATGAATGTAAATGTTTTCTTGTCCCAATAATAAATTAATTCAAATTATAGACTTATAGTTGTAGTTGTGAATGTGGTTGAGCATTCTTATGAGTTGCTTGGAAACTTTACTTCCCAAGTCTAGGAGGAAAACAACCGATAAGAGAAACACCCCATTCCACAAGCAAAGAAAAGGAAATAGATTAGCTGAACCGATAATATTTTATTGTTTTTTTTTTTTGAAAAAAAAAAGAAAAAACCAAAGGTTCGTAATAATTTATTAAAATGAACTATTAAATATAGAATTGCAAATATATATAATTACTAAAATGCATATACTGAAAAATTAGAGGAGCAAAAAATTTCATTGAGGACTAAAATGTCATGCAAATAAAATACAAGGGTTAAAATAATTATTGCTCCTCATTTTGGCCAATCTTGCTTCCTTCGATCAATTTCAGCTTCTTCCCAAGTTAAATTTTGGTTCTCTCTAGCTGTCTTCCTTGTGATTCGGTCTATCCGACTCTTTTTTCTCAAAGATGGTGAAGGAAGAAGACTAAGCTCAAATGCAAGGTTCCCCCCCCCCCCTTTTATTTCCTTCTCCCATCCAAATTTTTTGATCCAAAATGCCATTAATGATATATGTCCTAAAGTGGATATTTACACTTAGACATTAATTTAGGTGGAATACCTATGTATGATATTATTTTCTAGATTAATTCATGTTTAGGACACTAATTAAATTTTAAATTCGAAGTTATACATGTATAAGAATATTTAATTAAATTATATTTTTTTAATTTCTTCACTTGCCAATTAATTTACTATTCACACATAACATTTAGCAACTACTACTTTTGGGGTTTACCCCATAATTGGTCCCTGCACGGTTTCAATTTTTTTTATTGAGACCCTCTAATACTTTTCAGCTTGATTGAAACCTTATGCTCTTATAAATTTGTTGATCAAGACCATCCGTTATGACGCCGTTAATTGTTCATCCTGCGTGACAAGTTAAAGTTAACAATGACTAATTACACAACGACACATGGCAATGTGGCCTCTTATCATGTCGGTATAAATCAAAATGAAAATGAAAAAAGTTTTTAAATGATTTTGTAAATAAAAAAAGAGTGAAATAAAAAAAAGTAAAAAGACCTAATTAACCCAACCCATTTAATCCCAAAGTAAATGAATAAAGCAAACGAACATACATTAGAGTTATTAACACACACCATTGTTTGTAATTCTTTTTCTTTTCATCTTCTTTACTAATAAGATTGTTTGAAATTCCTTCATTTGAAATTCTTCTCCTCTTCGTCGTCCCTCCCGACAAGATTTCTTTCATCTTCTCTCGTTTCATCTTGTCTTCGTCTGTTTCATCTTTTTCTTTCTCAACCTTAAGAAAAACCTTATTTCTTTATCTTGATCAATCGAGTGAAGGATGACATTTGTAGTGTATTAGACTAGACATCATCTTCCGGTATTTTTATCCGTTTGTACGGGGTTAATCGGGTAAACAATCTCTTCTCTTTGTCCGTCCGATCTTCTTATTTCTCAATTATAAGAAGAACACTAATTGTTCATCATGATTTATCGGTGAAGGAGGATATTGGTAATGTATTCGATTGGGCATCTTTTTCCGGCATCTTCATCGGTTCGTACGGGGTTAATAAGGTAAACAATTACGTTTTGAATGGGTTTTTATGAATATTATTGTTTTGAATTGAATAGCTTATGAAAAACATGCTTTATCTTAGTTTTATCAGTTATGGGTATTAGGTTTTGCATTGAGTGGCTTATAAAAAACACTCGTCTTATCTTGGTTTTGTAGTCATGGGTTTTGGTTTTGTTAGTTATGGGTTATAAATTTTTTATTGAATGGCTTATGGAAAACACTACCCTATCTTGGTTTTGTATGTTATGGGTTTTAGCTTTTAAATTGAATGGCTTATGCAAAGTATTGTCTAACCTTGGTTTTGTCGGTTATAATTTTATCAATATTGTTGTTTATTGAATTCAATGAATTTTGTGTATCTGTTTATGTTTTGTCTATCCGAATACTTTATAATTTTTGCTTTGTTTGCCTTTATGTCTCCTCGGTAATAGTATTAGGTGAAATGTCTAAATTAAGGCTTCATTTTTTGGTTGAATTACGAAAAGGGCTTACCTTGTCTATTAGTGTAGAAGAGATTATTGAGAGAGAAAATATAGACCACGACTTAATAGGGCTTGAAGGTTTGTTAGTTATGGCTAAGGAATATGGATATGAGAAGTGTAAGAGAGTGTTTAATAAAGATGTCAATCCTAAATTACCTTTTTAACGAGTATTAAGGAAGTGAAGGATGATATTAGTTGTTTACCTATATTATTATTGACTTATATTATGAGAAAAGTGAGTCAATACACCCTTTGCTAGGTTATGATAACCCAAAAGCTATATATAGCGAGGCTTGGAATCAATGAACATGGGCGGTGGGTTGGTGACCCTAGTCGTGAGCAAGAGGATAAAGATGATGATGAAATTGAAAAAATAAATGTGTTTAGTTTTATGGGTAGTACTTGTTCATATAGGTCAAGGTTCCGGTATCATGGAACAAGATAAGGATAGTAAAGTCCATATAGGTAGGCATGATGTGTGAATACTCGGTGAGGATAATATCATCCATTTAAGTGGGATTAGTCAAAATATTAATAAAGATGAGGGTAGTGTTGTCCATTTAAGTGGAGTTAGTCAAAATGTTAATAAAAATAATGGTAGTGTTGTCCATTTAAATAGGGTTAGTGAGAATGTTAATAAAGATAAGTATAGTGTTATCCATTTAAGTAGGATTAATCAAAATTTTAATAAAGATGAGGGTGGTAAAGTTCATAAAGGTAGGCAATGTATGGTGAATACGATGAGGTTAGTAATGTCCAATTTAGTGGGGTTAGGAATAATGTTCATAAAGAGATAGTTGTGGAGCCATATGATGATGTTGAAGATGCTGAATATTAGGTCAATGTAGAGTGGATATCCGATGATGACCAATCAAAAGAAGTTAGAGAAAAGGTTAAAAAGATAAAAACAATCTCGGGTAAAGTTAATGTAACTATAGAGAGAAATATAAAGGGAAATGTAGAGAGAAACTTAGAGGAAAATGTAGAGGAAAACTTAGAGGAAAATATGGAGGGAACTATAGAGGGATAGTTTGGTAAAAATAAAGAGAATAATTATAAGGAGAGAAGAAAATTAAGAGTGGAGTTGGCAAAACTAGAAGCTGAATTAAATGAAAAGTATTACAATTCGAAGAAATGATAGAATACATACCTAATAGTGATGAAGAACCTAGGATTAAGAAGAGAACCAGATTGGTTAGGTATCACCTAACAACCGAGTTTCCTCATTTTCAGCTTTGCATGATTTTTAGGAACAAGAAGGAAGTTAAATTTGTTGTGATTAAGTAGAAGAATGATAGTTATAGATACGGATATAGAATAGTTTACAAAGATGAAAGTTATCCTTGAAAGCTACTTGATTTATGTTGATGGGAAAGTAAAAGATGGACGGTGAAGACCTATTGTGCAAAGCACACTTATGATTGGTCTTTCACACATTCTAAGATTAGTTACAAAGTGCTTACAAAGCATTTAATGAAAAAGTTAGGAAGAAGCGCATTGCAAAGGAAGTTGCATGAGATTATACAAGGCACTATGACAGATTTGAAAGTACTAATTATAATTTTACAAGCCAAGCATGTCAAGAACTTAATGAATCCGATCTATGTTAGAGATATATAGAATGAGTTTCGAAGGCTTGAAGATTATGCGGTTGAATTGAGAATGTGCAACGCAAATAATACTATCATTCTTGAGGCTCGAAGAAGATGAGGAAGGTTTGAACAGATTCAAAAGAATGTATGTGTATTTTCATGCTATCAAAAAAAGCTTTAAAGGCTGGATGTCGGTCAATTATAGGGTTAGATGGTGCTTTTTGTAAGGGTCTTTTGAAAGGATAAATTTTATCAGTCGTTGGAAGGGATGCAAACAATTAGATGTATCCTTTATGTTAGGCTATTATTAAATGGAAAAACAAGAAAAACTAGATGTGGTTTATCAATTATTTAATGAAAGATGTTAGAATTCTATATGATAATGGATATGGATGGACATTCACAACGAGATAGGCAAAAGGTAACTAAATATGAAGTATTAATTTTATGAATCTTGAAGTTAGTTTATTTTTTTAACTAATTATCGGTAATACATTATTTGTTGTTTTTTCGATAGGCCTTAAGTTACGCTCTACATGACTTAGTTCCTAGAGCAGAACATAAGTGGTGTGCCGGACACATATTTGCAAAATAGAGGAAGGCACATTCTAGAGAAGATGTTGAAAAGCAATTTTGGATATGTGTAAAATCAAGCACGAGTGTTAGACTTTTAAGAGAATCTTGAGCCACTAGGGAAGTACGGCAAGGCGGCATTAGAAGCCTTCATGAAAGAGTGTCCCCTACAATGGTGTAAGACATACTATGAAACTCATATTAAATGTGATGTAGTTGACAATAATATCCGTGAAACTTGGAATGGTTTTATTTTAGAACCAAAATATAAGAGTATCGTCACACTATTAGAGGATATTAGACGAGCTTGTGGTCAAAAGAATAGTTGCTAGGAAAATATTTATTGTTAGGTTTAAGTGGAACTTTTGGCCTATGATTTGAGAAAAGATAGAAGAATACAAAGACCTTAGTTCAAAATTTAGGGTCTTACATATCAATGATGATGGGTACGAGGCTATTAACATATACAATTACAATGATAAATACATAGTGCATACGGAGAAAAGACAATGCACGTGAAGCTTGTTTGAGATGATTGGTTTATCATGTCCATATGCTATACACTGTTTGTGTTGCTAGGAAGTGGCGAGTTGAAGAGGTATGTTATCCATTGATATTGAAAAGATATGTTTATCAATGAATATAAGAATTCTATTGAACCTAACAATGGTGAGAAGTATTGACCTAGGATAGATAAACCAAAAGTTATTGCTCATGATATTATAAAAGCGCTCGAGAGGAAAAAAAAAGAATCTTAGAATCATGAGAATCATCGAATGGAATTAACATGTCTAGAAGAGGAAGGATGATGATTTGTAAAATATGCTTAAAGAAAGGACACAATAGATTGACATGTCCCGATAATCCTAAGAAGAAAAAGGTAAATATCATATATTTTAGTTATGCTTATAAGTTTATCTATCTCGTATACTATAGTAGAGTTGATTAAATCTAATTCACAAGATGTTGATGGTGTTTACGGTTCTAAATCGGCAACCCCTAGACCAGTCGATGTTGTGGTTGAACATGGTCCTATTGAAGAAGCTTTCAACTTCGATTTTGTTGTAGTTGAACCAGTTTCAACTTGTCATGTAAATTCTTAGATGTTTTAAATTATATGATTTGTTTTATGTTTGCTTATATTCATACCTTATGTGAAATTTTTTCTCGTATTTAGGGAAAGAAAAAAATAAGAAGTTGGAGTTGCATCTTCTCATAAGAGAAAAAAATGATGCCACTCGTTAAGATGAACAAAGAAAAAGTTGATGATAGTGGTGGTCGAACTTTGAAGAGTAGTAAGGAAAAGGAGAAGGTTAATGATACTACTATAACAAGAATAAGGGTGCTGCAACAAACTAGAAGGCAGTTACAACAAAGAAGAAAGCAAATTTAGATGTTGATGTTGTCGAAATCAAGAGATTTATAAGATCATGGATTGCAAAACAAAGTGATGCTTGCTAGTGGTTAAAAAACAAATAGAAATGGTTCCAAAAGAAATTGATGTTTTGAAGATTTTAGTTAAAAATTGATTAATTATATGTAAGGAATAATATCGAAGTGTATTTCCCGACTATACTTGTTTAATGTCATGTTTAATTCTATATTTATTTAGTTTCGTTTGATTATTACATTTCTTTCTCATATGTAGATAATGTGGGATATTTCCGGATGTGATTGAGAAGTTCTTTAATTTGTTATAGACATTAAAAGAACATGCTTACAACATTAAATCTCATTTGTTGATGTTTTACTTCATTAAGTTAATGAACTCCCTTTTTACAAATAGGACTTCGTATTTCAATGTTGTTTTTCTTGTAAAATAAATCTACTATCCCAGTTAATGTATATGGTTATGGTTAATGAATCTACTTGTCTCGATTACAAACAATACTCATCAAATGAGGCTTGGTTTTTGAATGGTATTGTACGAATAACGACAAAATGTTACAAACAAAATAGTACTCAATTTTTCTTTTTCTTGTAAGGTTCTTAGAACAGATTGGTGTAGCAAGTCACATGCTTTGGCTATAATTCTTTAAACCTCTCATTATCATTCTTTGAACCAATTTCCAACCAAATCTGCACTAATGAAATTGGTGAGCAAAGCTTAACTTTTATAGCATCATTATCAATTCTCCCCCATTTCAATCCATAATAACATTGACTCACTAATTTTTTTTTTAAGTAAGTAAATATATCTATATATGCTTGGCACGAATAGGAGATGTAAGTGCAATTCTAGTTCCTACTACAATAACTTACGACGATAAGTTAAATCATATCAATAACAAATTTACACAAATTGTTAAATTCATTTCAAACCCATAGCACTACAATCAAAATGACAAATATTATACAAATAAATTTAAGTAAAAGACATATTCTACTCTTAAACAACATTAAATCACCATACAACAACTTCAAGTACGCAATCTCCGATACTAGCAACTCTTTCTCTTCTTGTTTTTTTCGATCATAGGCATCATTCTCAACTCTAACGGTCTTCATTTCAATCAACGAGTTCCTCATTCTCGCTCTTGATGCAAGAATTCTAACTTTTTAACTTACAAATCACCTCATTCAATCTCAAATTCTTTACAACCAACTCTGTAATTCATCGCATGTATTTGTCTTTGTCAATTTTGCAAGCCCAAAACAATCTTTTTGGCTCGCAAGCTAAATCATCCTCAAACCATACTTTGAAACTACAACCAACATTTTTCTTCCTTTTGCATTGAATCGCATTGGGCAAACATTAAATCTAGCACCTAGGTGTTCATCACTCCAAGACAATACCTTCACTGTTTTCATCCCACATAAACATATAATCGATGGTTCTTCATCACATGATTGTAATTCTTGATCACCAAGTGCACATATTGACGAGTTGTGATACATTTGAATGTTTAAACGATGAAGATGATGTGGATGAAGTCGTCATGTCTTCCTGCATTACGAGACGCTGCTAAAGATGAACAAAAGTTTCAATTTAGGGATTTCAAAATTTGGGGATTTTGGATTTAGGGATTTTCAAACAATTGAAATGAGAGAATTGGGACAATTGGAATTGTTAGAACAAGTGGAAAAGAGATGAGTTGCAATTTACAAAGAAAATGAGAGAATCATAGTAGCTTTTGCCGGATAACCGAAAAAGAAGAAAAGGTCGAGAGTTTAGTGATTTTGTTACAATGTAACAATTTGGGATTTAGGGATTTTGGATTTTGATACAACATAACAATTTGGGATTTAGGGATTTTACTAGATAATATGTTAGCGGTATTTTTATCCTCTTATTTTTATTTTTGTAAAATAACAATTTCTTATTTTCAAAATTGTTAAATTTTTGTCCAAATTTATAAGGTTTGGTTTTCAGAATTATAATGTCACAATTGGGATTCACATGTCCACGTGTCAATCTTTGATTGGTTATTATCATTTAAAAAGTGTCACGTAAGATTTATAATTAACGGAGAGTCTCGATCAACAAATTTATAAGAACACAAGTTTCAATCAAGCTAAAAAGTATTAAAGGGTCTTAATAAAAAAAAATTAGAATTGTGCAAGGATCGATTATTGGGTAAACCCAGTACTTTTGCAAATGAAACAGTTATCATCAATAAAATAGGCATGAGCATATATAACAAAATAAATACTGACATAAAGCATAAGAAATAAATTCCGATATTACAAAAGATGATAATTTCGTATCGTTTTACCAGTATGACACGCGACTCATATTCCTATAAAATTTTCAGATCATTCAAAACCACAACGGCCCACAAGAAAACTTCGTCCTGGTCGTGTGTTTCATGGCATGCCATTTTGATACTTGCACGCACAAATTTTGGATTGGAATGCCTTAAAGAGGAAGTCTAATTCGAATCCCTTCTAGAGAAACAAAGAAAAAGTTGCTATTAAATTATTTTGAAAAAGAAATTCAAAATATTGTACCCAAATAGCTGACAAATAATTATGAAGTCAGTCTATTTCTTTTATTTGATTCTTCATTGCTCCATTGATCTCATGCCTAGTCAGACCTCAACAAATATCTGTCCTGTTTTCTTATTGGCGAAAGCTCCCACTAGAGTCAATCATGCGATACTGTATTTTCATCCTCAAGTAGTCATATTTTCCAAGTCAATGAATTCTGCTCTCACTGGAGAGTGGATATCTGCACCGCAGTGCCCTGTGATTATTGTCACGCTGAAGTATGAAAGACTTCAAATTTTAGCTTCTAATTCATCATCCACAAGTTAATCAAATCTATTGGCTCAAAGAGGTTTTCGATATTTTCTGCTAAATCATAATATAGCGTAAAAAATGTTAATTGTTAAGCAAATAAATAAAGTTATTAAATATTTTCCTTTTATATTACGAAGTTTTCTTGTTTTTTATTCATGAACCTATTTTGTTGTCTAAATAATTAATTGTATTTACACATGGCAGTTGTTCTTGCCATGTGTTAAGTTGGAAGATCGAACTCCTACTGTCTTGGACAGCAAGAAATTTTTGTTCTTAAAGTAAATATAATAAAAGATAACAATTCTAGGAAATTTTAACAATTAAAGTAAATATTACAATAAGGAATGAGGAATAATAATTTCCCCAAGCTGTAGGAAATCCTCATGCCCCATGCATGCCACATGTTGGATAATATTTCTTATTTAATAAATATATTGAAAATCCAAATCAATCATTTATAATTTTGAGTTATAATATATATATAAAGCTGCATTTTAAATCATTCACCAGTTGCTTCTTAACTTTCAAAGAAATGGAGAGAGCGAGACAGAGTCTTGGTCTCCTCAAATAATTCCAGGTTTGTAATGCATCCAAGTCTTCCCAAGATAATTCAGCAATCCAAACAAAGTTCAATGATACAGATAGGTGTCACTTGGCTGCATGCAGAATTTTGGGTTTGCCCACTAGTTCGATAAACATGAAGTCCAGAGATTGACCTATATGAAAAGCACTGTAGAAAAATTTAATTTCAAGATCTCAATGCAACGAATTAAGAGTTTAAAGACTCAAATGATTGTATGTTAAAGATAAAGGAGTGAAAGATAGTTTTGTCCTATAAACCAACGAATATGTAGGAAAAAGCATGCAGCAGGAATTAACAGAGTCAAGCAAGAAATTAATGAATATTCCATAGCAAAATATTAATCAACCAGCTGGCCTACATGAAGTTTTGTGGTCTAATTGTCAATTGAAGGGGGCCATGCTTGTGATTTTGTAGCTGCAAAATTCTACGAAGAAAAGACAGGGATTTTTTTGAACCTGCATAATGCTCTTAATGATCTCTGTCCACGACTGAAAATAATATTGGCAGCTAAGTAATGAGCAAGTAAATATGTGAATCAATTGGACCGTCGGGCAATCCAGAAACGAATATTAATCAAGCAGCTGGCCTACATGGATTTTTGTGGTACAAATGTCAGTCTGAGGGGCCATGATTCTACGAAGAAAAAACAGGAGAGGAAGTAACAAACCCTATTTCAAAGGTGACACAAAAATCAACGAACATTACATGCAATCATTTTCTGGTAGGACAACAACCACAAGAGGAGCACCCCAATATTCCACAAGCTTAGACTTGGTATTAATGTAGGTTAATAACATTAGTTATCGAAAGTTATTGGTATATCTGATTTTTCACGTTTTATCCTTCCCATTCAGTGGATTGCTTTTGCTCAATTTTCCAAGTAATTATCACTTGAAGAAATTTATGAGAAGACCTTGACTCAGAGTCTATCACCTTGTCTTCGTTGTCCTTTCAAGTGCCAAAGTTTTTCCTTCACCAATAATTCTCTTGCAAGTTGATGGTTGTGATTGTAGCTGTGGTTGACTTTACTTCCTAAGTCTATGAGAAAACAACTGTCAAGAATAATATTTATTTATTTTATTTGCATCTTATTTTAATCATATTTTTATTTTTTATTTAATTTTGATATTTGCTAAAAAAGAAAGGGAAAAGGAATAAAAATACAAAAAAATATAAAGACATAAAATACGAAAAAAAATTGCATGACTAATTAGGGATACAATCAAGATCAATCGAAGGGTCAATTAGTGGAAATTAAAATTAATAGGACCAAAAGGCTCTCATGGAGGGACTCCATTGTAAGAAATTTAAAATACATGGGGACTGGAATAGAAGAAGAACGCTATTAGTAGGATGATTTTAAAACATTTTTCCTTGTCCTTGTTGTCCTTTCAATTGTCAAAGTTTGTCCTTCACCAATAATTCTCTTGCAAGTTGATCCAATTACTTCTGAACAATTGAAAAAAATATATATATTTATTTTGAGCACCAACACGTTCTTAGTATGTGAGTTCGAATTTGTTTTAGCTAGTCATTTTCTCATCGCCAATTCCGTCATATTAGCCATAAATTCATCAAATCTATTAGTTCCAAGCATGGATTATATGAAATTTGACTAGCAATGTAAAAGGAACACCCCCGTTCCATACGTTACAAGGAAAAACAAAACATAGCAAAATAACAGACTAATGAGTATAACTTTCTAGACTTCAAATTATAGACTTATGGTTCTAATTGTGGCTGTGGTTGAGCTTGGAGACTAAGTCTACGGGGGAAACAACGGTCAGCAAGAACATTACAATTCTCTCGTCTTGTTGCTGTCCATGGAAAAGGAAACAGATTAGTCCACCTGTATCAGCTAGATCAATTAATAATATTCTATTGGTCTGTTTTTCTTTTTCTTATGTTTTTGTCGTACATTCTTCTGGTTGTATCCATGTTATTGTGCTTTTACTTCTAATAAATTGAACATTACGTACAATTCTCGTCCTGTTACTGTTACGTCACTAGTTATCATCCTATTTTAAAAATCATAAAAACACCCAAATCCTAAAAATAACATAGAAAAGCACTTACAAGAATAAATTAATGGCAAAGGATGACACTTTTGTGGAAATGTCATTTACAATTGCATTAGAACCGTAATAACTCAAATTTTAAGTTATATATTTTCTTTCAATTTTATTCCTTTTTGGTTTTTTATTTTATTTTCATTATTATCTTTGTTTATTTATTTATTTATTTGTTTGCATCTTGTTTTATTCTTATTCTTATTTTTAATTTAATTTTGATATTTGCTATAAAAAAAAGGAAAAAGAATAAAAATACATAAAAAAATATAAACACATAAAATACGAAAAATTTGCATGATTCATTAGGATGCAATTGAGATCAGTCGGGGGGTCAATTAATTAGTGGAAATTAAAATCAATAGGACCAAAAGGCTCTCACGGAGGGACTCGATTGTAAGAAATTCTAAATACATGAGGACTGGAATAGAAGAATTCCATGATTAGTAGGACGATTTTAAAACATTTTTTTCCTTCACCCGCTTAATTTTCTGTCTCATTCCTCATGTTCGTCATCTCTTCCCTAGATAAAAGAATGGCAGTAGTAGCTTAACAGAAAAAAAAAATTATTTTGAGCTGTAAATTAATCAAATCTAATGGATTGTTTGAAATTTGAGTAGCCAAGTTAAGGGGAACATCCTGTTCCAGAATAAACTAATGAATATAGACTTATTGGTTGAGCTTGGAGACTTTACTTCGTCTAAAGGGAAAAGGAAACAGATTAGTTAGTCCACATCTATTTGCTGGACCAATAATATTCTATTGGTCTGCTTTTCTTTTTCTTACGTTTTTGTCGTACATTCTTCTGTTTCGATAAATTTTATAATACACAAGGAGTAACTAGTGACGTATGCATGTAGTTACTCTTTGGACTCACTTTGAGGAGAGAGATAGACACACAAAAAGAGAGAGAAAAATAGAAGAGAGAAAATAAAAAAATTTAAGCGGACGTGAAAATCTTCTTATCACTTTTAATAGGTATAGATGTAATTTCTCTTTTTTATGTGTCTATCTCTATCTCAAAGTGAACTCAGGAATAACTATAGTACATCTTCAATTCTACTTGTAATAAATTGAACATTACAGTTCTCGTCTTGTTACTGTTCAGTTGGCCTTTCGTCAACTATTGTCTTCGTCAATTGTTGTCATAGGAGACCCGACCCAAAACTCTTTCTCTAACAAAATTACTAATTCAAATAAAAACTACTTTCTTTTCTCCTTCTTGCATGGTCAGGAATATTCATTTTAGCATGTAAATAGTTATACTTTTTTTTTTTTTCATAAATAAGACCTGCAACTCATAGTTAGTGGTTAGACAGTTAGGAAGCTAATTAGCATTAATAGTTAGTTGATAGCAGAACAGGTGAATAAAGTTGATACACACCAGTTGTTTCTTAACTTTCAAAGAAAGAGAGAGAGAGAGAGATAGCAAAAAGTCTTGGTCTTATCAAATAATTCCAAATTTGTAATGCACACAAGTTTCCCTTCGATAATTCTGCTAAGAAAAAATCAATGATACAGACAGCTGTCGCCATCCAAATTGTAGTATAAATAGGTAGTAAGGTTGCTGTGGAAATGCACATAAGCAACTTACAGCTTGCGTTGTATTTGGTTAAGTAAGAGAGTGTTACTAAGATGAGGCAAATACTAGGGGTGTGGATGCTGGTCATGATGACAGTAGCTTTGCTAAATATTGAGCGGTATCATTGTTGTTTGGAGGAAGAGAGGAGTGGTCTCTTGGAGATCAAAGCTTGGATGAATCACCCCGATGGCACTTCCATGCCAGACTGGGTGGAAAATACTGATTGCTGCAAGTGGACTGGGGTCGAGTGCGACAACACTACAAAACGAGTGGCCAGGCTCGATCTTTCTTTTCAAAGGGAGTTTTGGAGGTTAGGGGATTTGTATCTCAACGCATCTTTGTTTCTGCCTTTCAAAGAATTACAGAGTCTTGAATTAATCTGGAACGGATTAGTTGGTTTCTTAGAGAATCAAGGTCTTTTCTCTTCTATTCTTTTAGTAAAAACATAAATTTATATTGAACTTATACCGTTTGAATGGATGATATCTATGTCTGGAATTAGATTTCTTCCAAGAACTGACTTTTGTTTCAGGTTTTGAAGTCCTAGCATCAGGATTGAGGAAACTGAAGAAACTTGACTTGGGTGGGAATTCATTTACCGACAGCATTTTATCATCTCTACCTGCGGTTTCATCTCTCCAGAATCTAGACCTATCATTTAATATGTTGACTACAATATCTACTAGTATCCGTGGTAAAGTTGTCAATCCTACAATATCTACTTTAGTTGGCTTCTTTAACTTCTTCTGTTGTTTTAATCAAATCACAAGTTACTGATCGTATTCTCTCTTCTCACTTCACGTGTACTCACAGGTTTGAGGCAACTGGTGGATCTTGATCTAAGTGGAAATCAACTTAGTGATAGCAGTTTATCACCTTTGAGTGGCCTTTCGTCTCTCCAGACTCTGCACCTATCACATAATAGGAAGTTGGCTGGATCAACTAGTATTGCTGGTAAAGTTGTAGACCATTCTCACCGCAAGATAGAAATTGATCGAAAATACATCAATTATTGATTGCGCTCTATATGATCTCCACATATCACAGGTTTGAAGAATTTAGATACCCTGTATCTCGATGGAATTGACTTCAAGGAAAGCGTTTTGATCGAGTCCTTGGCAGAATTGCCATCCCTTAAGACCTTTTATGCTAGGCGGAGTAATTTAAGCAGAGCGCTAGTTGGTAAAGGTTAGTGACAGACTTGGTGCCTAAAACATGATATTTCGGTGTTCTTGACATTTTCGTCATTTGATTTATCTTAACTTTTTTAAATGGGTTCCTTTTTTATGAAATTTTCACAGGGTTCTATAATTTGACCATCCTTGAAGAATTGTTCTTGGATTATTCTTCTCTCCCAACGAACTTTCTTCTGAACATTGGAGCATTGTCTACCCTTAAAGTTTTATCTTTGAAGAAATGTGACTTCAAAGGCCCCCTACCTGCTCAAGGTAATAATGATCTAATCTTTCTGCAGGTCCAACAACTATACCATTCTTTTAATGAATTAGAAGGGTTCCTCCCAGCTTGTTTGAGAAACTTGTTGTCACGGCAACCGTTGGATGTCTCTACAATCCATTCGTTGCTAATACTGGCTCTGGTTCTCTTACCAATCTCACATTCCTAACACTGTTCGGAAACTTTATTGTCTGATTATAGGACTCCATAATATGACCAAACTTGAAGTGCTGTTACTGGATACCAATTCTCTCCCCACAAGTTTTCTTCGAGATATCGGAGCTCTGTCTGCTCTTAGAGTTTTGTCTCTGCAAGAATGCGAGCTTAACGGCACCTTGCCGGATCAAGGTAAATTTCATCGCTATTGAAAATTGGATATAGTACATCGCTGGTTGCTTTATTGCTATTCCCTAATTTCAATATATGGAAATATTGTACAGGCTTGTGTGAACTGAAGAATCTTCAACAACTATCTCTCTCTCTAAACAAACTACAGGGTTCACTACCTCCTTGTTTGGGAAACCTATCATTTCTCCAATTCTTGGATGTATCTGACAACCAATTTGGGGGAAATATTGCCTTTAGTCCTCTTTCCAATCTTACCCAACTTGAATTCCTCGCACTTTCAAATAACAACTTTCAAGTTCCAGTATCATTTGGTTCATTTATGAACCACTCACAGCTCAAGCTGATTGCATGCGATAGCAATAAGCTAATAGCTGCGTCCAGTTCTCAGCCCTTAGCTCCAAAGTTCCAGCTTCAGTTCTTTAGTGCTTCAAACTGTACCTCAGAACCACTCCAGGCTGAATTTCCTAACTTCCTTTATAGCCAGTATGATTTGAGGGTTGTTGATCTATCCCACAGTTTCTTTGGAGGACAGTTTCCGTCTTGGCTGATAAAGAACAATACGAGGTTAAATGGACTATATTTGAGAAACAACTCACTTATAGGTCCTTTGCGGTTGCCGCCTCATCCAGCACCAAACCTTTGGACATTAGATATCTCCAACAACAACATGCAAGATCAAATTCCCAGAAACACATGTTTGATCCATCCAAATATGCAGAACTTGATGATGGCCAACAACAATTTCACAGGTTGTATTCCTCCTTGTTTTGAGAATATGAACACTCTTATACATTTAGATCTGGCCAACAATAATTTGTCTTGTGAAAAGCTTGAGCACTTGCCTGCATTTGGCTCCTCGTTGACGTTTTTGAAGCTGTCCAATAATGGTTTCGAAGGGCCAATACCCTCTTCAGTGTTCCACATTACTACTCTACGTGACCTCTATCTAGATGGAAACCACTTTGGAGGACCCTTATCTTACAATTTTTCCATCGGATTGTTACTTGTGACGTTGGATATCAGTAACAATCGTTTGTCGGGCAAGCTTCCAAAGGAGATAGGGAACTTATTACGTTTGGAGGCAATTGATTTGTCCAACAATCATTTCGAAGGTACTATTCCAGTAGAATTTTTCAAATCTCCGAGGCTTGAATTTATTGATCTTTCTGAAAACACTCTGTCTGGGTCAATACCATCTGGCTTCAATGCACCACGTTTACGCTATGTTAACCTCTACGGAAATCAATTGAGTGGTCCATGGACAGATGGATTTTATAATAGCTCTTCTTTGGCGACATTAAATATGGGTGATAACGACTTCACTGGCTCCATTCCGAATTGGATTAATAAGCTTTCAGAATTGAGCATTCTTCTTCTAAGAGCTAATCATTTCGAAGGTGAACTTCCTGTTCAGTTATGCTGGTTAAAGAAATTAAGCATGTTGGATCTATCAAAAAATAACCTTTCTGGTCCGCTACCACCATGTTTGAGCTATTTAAATTTCACGGTATCAGCTGAGAAAACTTTTATCCTCTTTACTTATGTGACTATGTACTTTGATATCTTCGAAGTAATGAGATCAAGAGGAGGAGAAGATTTGAAATACATAAGTTTTGATCCTTTGAACCACACTACGGAGCCAAGAGTCAATTTTCAAACAATTGTAGAGTTTACAACGAAGAGGAATTACCTAACTTACAAGGGCAATATCCTTCATTACATGTCTGGTATGGATCTTTCTGATAACAGATTTACAGGAGAAATTCCGACAGCATGGGGAGACTTACTGGGAATATATGCTCTAAATCTATCTCACAATAACCTCACCGGACTCATCCCTTCATCCTTCTCCAACCTGAAGCATATAGAGAGTTTGGATCTTTCCTACAACAATTTGACCGGCGTCATCCCTATGCAGCTTACAGAATTGACCACTCTAGAAGTTTTCAATGTGTCATACAACAATTTGTCCGGCAAAACACCAGAGTTTAAAAATCAATTCGGGACCTTTGATGAGAGCAGTTATTTAGGGAATCCTCGTCTTTGTGGACCTCCATTGCAGAACAGTTGCAGCAAAACGGAATCACCACCAAAGAGAGTGCCTAATGATTCAGATGAAGGTGATAGCTTCATAGACATGGACAGTTTCTATGTGAGCTTTGGTGTGAGTTACATAATTGTCGTGTTGACCATTGCAACAGTACTTTACATAAATCCACATTGGCGACGCTCGTGGCTTTACTTCGTTGAAAACTGCATGGACACTTGCAACTGTTTTCGGGCTGTTAAGTCCCGCAAGTCGTCCAAATTCCGAAGGTGATATGGTCTTGTCATGGACGTGTGGCTGCTTTCTGAATTTGTTGTGATTGGTTGCATACCAGTTCGCCAATTTACAGTATTTGTTGTAAGAAGCATTATGTTGCAGTGTGTTGTGATTTCTTCTTGTGAGCTTCTTTATTTTCTCTTGTTATACTTTGTATTTTATGGCTTGCTCTTCGAATTGTGCCTTTGTATTTTATAGCTTAGACTTTGTATGAAGTGAGAAGTATTACTCAGGATCCTCAGTAGTCCATTTTAATTTTCTGTTCTGCTTTCAGAATTGGCAAGTGGGCAACTAGCCTTGTGGCCTGTCCAGTTCTTGGCTTTTGTAATCCCTATATGAGTCTATGCTTAATAATAACGTGAAATTTATTCACAATATATATATATATATATAGGCATTGCTTCTTCCTCTGTATCTTCTTGTGTACAAATCCAGTTTTTTTTCTTCTGTATGATTTTTCAGAGTAGTATTCTTAGTGGAAATTCATTTTATTGAGAAATACAAAGCAAGAATGATTACGATTAGTTTTCATTACATCAAAGTAGGAAAAAGGAAAAAATTCGTTCCATTTCTTAGGAAATTGATTCACCTTTCTTTACTCTGTTAACCTTAATAGACATGTAAGGAGAGAAACGAAAAAACAGAGTACATGTAGAAACAGAGACATCTTAAAACACTATCTAAGACAAAATACAAGTAGAGGTCTGAAAAAACAATGGGAGCTACGTTTGGCCAAATACTCTTTCTGTGCAGAAGGTATGCTCACAGGCCAATCACATTCCAAGCTTTTAGGAACCCATCAAGAAAACAATTAAGAGAAGGAGAAGAGTGATAGACATACTTTCAATTTCAGTTCCAAGTTAGCAAACTAAACGGAGAAGGTTCAAGTAGCTCTCTAGGCCAAACTAATGATCCTGTTAGCCCCTCTCTATCTCTGTATCTTTTTATTATTTTATTTTCCTTACAAATACGTACTTAATTGATTTTTTTGTCATTGTATGTTATTGTAAATACAACTTAGTCCCTAAATAATTTTTTTTAATTAAGTCCATAAATGCCGAATCATAAATTTGGTCAAAATTCTCATAATAGATATATGATATTATAGAAAACGAACATTTAATAAAATCATAATAATATTAACTACAATAATTAAAAAATAATCACATTCGTTTAATCAATTTAATCAAACAAAATTACCAATAACTTTAGGGATTGAGTTATTATTTTAAGATAAATTTTCTAATTTTTTGGACATTTGTCAACGTGTTGTGATTTTATTATATGAGGATGGAATTGACTTGTGCATGGTGTAAGAGAGTTGATTGAAATATTTGATTTTATAAGGAATTTTTGTTAATATTGGTTTTTTAAGTATTGCATTATTATTTTTTAGGTTATTAAAAAACAATATATCTAAAATAATATAAGAAAAAAATTCAAAATCAAAGCAAAAACACTTCACATATCTAAAATAATATGAGAATTTTGACCAAGTTTAATATTTGACATGTAGAGGTTTTATTGAAAAAAATAATTTCAAGGCTAAATTGTATTTAATACAAAATATGATTATAACAAAAAAAAACTTTCAATTAAAGACTTATTTGTACGAAAAAATAAAATAAAAGTATCAAAGTAAAATTTTCAAATACTTTCAATTAAGGACATATTAAAAATGTTAAAAGTACAGGGACCAAATAAATAATTATATCCAACAAACTAGAAAGGCAGCTTAGCTTGGTCAGGTGGCAAGAGAGATCCAAGACAAAATCTAAAGCACAGAGGACTTTGGTATGTTATACAAAGATGAGGTTGTTAATGAATCTTTCACCTTGTTATTGTCTTTTACGTCACTGCCATTCTCTTACCTTAGCTAAGACCCACCACCACCACCTCCTCCTCCTTTCTCTATCCAATCAGGCACCTCCACCTGGCTAATTATCCTACCGTACCTGTCAACCAACCAAAAATCCCATCTTTAACCACTGTTGTCGATACCCTCTTCTCTATCTATCTTGATGGTTGTTTTTAGACGGTGATTCAAGGGTTTTCAGGCTTTTTGGTCGCGACCCAGATAGGTAAATTGCTTGTTCTCGGTATTTATGTACTTTTTTTTGGTGTTTTTAGAGGATTTGCAAAGTGGGTTTTTTCATTTGTTTTGTATGTGTGCTTGCTTCAAAAATTCTTGCTTTTTATTTCTTTTCTTGGATGATTTTGTTTCTATGGATTGAATTTGTGTCTTTTTTGGTGGGTTGATGTTGGATAGGGTAAATCTGTGATAGATTTATAATGTTTAATTTGGCCTTGCTGAGCAGGTCTATGCATCAAATTGGCAGTTTTTGATGATTTTGGATTTTCTCTTTTTGTGACAAGAAGTGTATTGTTTGCTGTATTGGTGGTGCCGATCCAATAATCTTGGAATTTTTGTTCATAAGTAAATGCTTGTGTGCTATATATATCGTTATCCATGTCCAATTTTTTTGCTGGTTGAATCAGCAAGCTATAAAATAAAAAAAGTTCGAGGTTTCTCGGTTTAGGCGACAAAGGCTTTGTAACCTATAGCCTTCACTTTCTCAATTATCACATAGGTTATTGCTGCTATATTGAAATGTTGCCAGTTGACTAGTATGAAATAATGTGAATCTGTTCAGTGGTTAGTTTATTGATGCGGAATAGGATTGCTACTTGTTTCTTGTGTTTTGTTATGTGGGGCTTCCTTTACAGTGTGGCATGAGTTGCTTAATTCAGTTTCGTGCTTAACCTCCTGTGATGCAATTTAGAAACTTTACCTCGAAAACTTTTGTGTTTGTCTTAATTCAACTTCCTTTCTTTGGTAGATAAGAGCAGAACTAGGCTTGCTTTGTCCCTTTATGGAGGGTTTTGGGTTTAGTGATGCGAGCAGTGCTGTCAGGAAGAAGAGGAGTAATACATCTCGTCGTCCACGGAATGACTCGCACACACCTTCCGATTACATTGATGTTTCATCCTTATCATCCACACCACCTTCAGAAACTGTAAGCAAAGTGTCAAGCGATGACAATAATGATTGTGGTTCAATTTCACGAAAGAAAAAAGTCAGTTTGATTCTATGCAGTTCAAGAGCTTCATCTACTAACCTTGCTGACTGTGAATCTGCCCAGAATATGATGAAGAATGAAGATGGAGGATTTGGAGAATCCGATGAAGCTTCCAACAATTGTTCTTTTCGAGGAAGTAATGAGCAGAGGCACAGTGGAGTGGATTCTAGAAGGTCTAGCGAAGGTGTCCTTGCCCCAGCTAATTGGAAAAGCACAAGTGGCTTGGGGCATGTTGGAGGTTTTCCAGACGGAGTAGGAAATGAAGGTAAAGTGAAAAAAGTGAAGCTTAAAGTTGGTGGTGTCACACGTACTATCAATGCAAAATCTGCATCTGATGGTGCATCTGCTGTTGGTTCTTCTTCTTCGAAAGCTTCTCGCTTCCCAGATCCCCGGCAGAAGTTAATTGAGGTACTTCCCATTCAAAATTTGTTGAGTCCGCTAGGTTGTTTTCTGCATTATTTTTTGACAGTCCTATCCACGCAGACTGTCAGAATGTATGTTTACAAAGGAGAAGTTTTACATGTAGCTAACACTTAATTCAGAATTTTAAGTTTGGGCATCTTGATATTCTTAGATGCAAGAACTGTAACACTGTAAGTAGCTACTTTATTAGTGGCAAACCCATCCACTTTGACTAGATAAAACAAAACCATGTTTAGAGTTTCTCGTTTGTTACAAATTCCTCAAACTTTTTCAGTTTTCAATTCAAGTCTAGAAATCCTTGTTCATTGTTTTTCCTCCTTTTTTTGGACCCAAGCTGACCGTGTTTTGCTGTAACCTTCTAATGTCTGCTAATTATTTACTCACCACTAGTTGCAGCTAACTGAATCATTGTTGCAGGAAAATTTGGATGACAACCGTTCCTTTACTTCAGGTAAGGGAAGTGGTTTGCGAGGAGTCCCATGGAAGGATTTCTCTAGAAGTGGTCTGAATGTTGGGAAAGTAGATGGTTTGAGAGTTGAGGATCTGTCTTCAAAGCAAACTGATCAGTATGAGCCAGTGCGTAAAAGTAAAAGGGTCCCTAAGAAACGGTTATTAGAAGGTGTGCTTGATGATGGAGGTGAGGATGATGATGAGATTCGCTACCTTGAAAAAGTCAAGACATCGAAGATCAGCACTAATTCTGGTGCAGAGTTCGAAGATGAAGACGGAGGAAGCAGGAAACAGCGGAAGATATCAAGAGTATTGAAGAGAAATGTTGATGTTCTGTATGATGTAGATGCTGGGGATCATGGGTCATCTAGATTTGGCAAGGAGGGTAAGAAATCTAAATCAGGGAGAGTATCTGTAGATACTGATTATATGGAAGATGAAGAATTGGGATCGGATGGTGATCCTACATCTAGGAGGAAGAAGCCAAGAAAAGAGTTAGCTGATCTATCAGTGGACTCTAAGAAGGAAATGACGGTCACTACACGTCAGCGAGCACTTCAAACTGGCAAAGAGGCCTCCCCTGGTTTTGCTAGTTTGATAGAGTTCCCAAATGGGTTACCTCCAGCTCCTCCTAAAAGTAAGGAGTTGTTTTTGCTTTTGGGATCCTCCAATTGAACATTTGTCGAATTTCCCAGATGTTTAATTTCCTAATTGTTTGGTGACAGAGCAAAAGGAGAAACTTACTGAAGTGGAACAGCAATTGAAGAGAGCTGAGGCTCTTCAAAGACGCAGGATGCAAGTTGAAAAAGCAAATAGGGAATCTGAGGTTTGTCCCTTTACTTATTTATGCATGCGCATTTTTTCTTCTTTGTTGGAGAGAATTAGCATTAACATCAACTGAAAATCTTAGGCTGAGGCAATCAGAAAAATTCTGGGTCAAGATTCCACTAGAAAGAAGCGTGAAGATAAACTGAAGAAACGGCAAGAAGAAATGGCACAGGTAATAATATCTAGAGAATTTGTGAGGATTCTCTGCATATCATTTTCCCCTTCTACTTGCTTGCTTATGCTGTTGAGTTTTTATGTTAACATTGGTGTTTTTTAATTCTGTTCAGGAGAAAGCTGCAAATGCTATGTTACTTCCATCAGACCATGTTAGGTGGGTTATTGGTCCTTCAGGAACAACTGTAACATTCCCCAACGAAATGGGCTTGCCTAGTATATTTGACTCCAAGTCTTACAGGTACAAGTTTTTCTCATACAAAATGAAGTTCCCCGGTTTTGTTCCTCAATGGCTTCTGTTTGAATCAAGTTCAGAAATAAACTGATTTTGCTCCTTATCTGATTTCGTGTTAAGAATTTTCTTTTTAACGTGCATGTTCAGACATGATTCAGAAAGTTTGTTAATCTGGGATGCTCACGTTCCCTGTGTTCTATAATAACAGTTGCACTAGATTGTGTTCCAGCACACCTTGTATTGGCTATTTCCCACAACTGCTATCTAGGCATGTTGCTCTTTTGGCTGCTTCACACCTGATGATTTTGTTTTCATCTGGATTTCAGTTACCCTCCTCCCCGGGAGAAATGTGCTGCTCCGTCTTGTACAAATCCATACAAGTACCGGGATTCGAAGTCAAAACTACCCCTTTGTAGTCTTCAATGCTACAAGGCAATCCATGAAAAGATACAGCCTCTTACTGCTTGTTAAGATCACATGCAGGACCATAATAAGCACTAGCATTCCAGCACCATTATACGTAATCTCTTATAAGAGTTGGGGTGGATGGCTCATGTAAAGCAACCATCATAAACCCATCACTGAGCAGATGGGAGCACGGAGAAATTGTTGCTATTGTCACATATGATTGTAACATTTTAGAATGGTTCCTGTATTGAAATAGTATCTTTTCATCTTGTAAATGGAAATGTTTCGTGGGTTCTAGAAGGAGAGGGAGGATTCATATGGAATTCCTGTTGTATCAATGGTGGTTTCATTCACAGCGTTGAGTTCCCTTTCTAATAAAAGGTTAAGTTGAGATGATTTTAGTTTTCATCGAATTGCTTTTTATGCATTTTTGAATAGTTTGACCTATTTTGTAGAGCTCTTTCTTGTAGATATACTGCAGTAGGGAATCACTTCATTGTCAGCTTCACGGTGCCTGAGACTTGTCAAGAGTATTTTAGTCTTAACTAGTTGGTTTCTCATGTTATGTTATGGTCGAAGAAAATAAATTTGTTTTAATTTGTTAGTATTTTGGTTTGTATTATACCATCAATTAACTAAAATATATAAAATTAAAAATAACAGATAAATTTTCCTCTATTTTTATGATTTTGTATTTAACTTTTTTTTTTTTAGTTCTTTATAAATTTTGTTGTTAAGAAATCACGATCTGTTTTTCTTTATGTATTTATTTTTAAATAAAAATTTATAATAATATAAATATAAAATTTTAAAAAATGTCTTAATAATTTTTTCATAAGATTGTATTAAAGAAATAAAATAAAAATTAATATGAAAGCTTCTATAAAATTTGACAAAATAATCTTTTTAGTTGTTCTTGTTAATTATTGTGAGGAAATGAATAGGGAATGAATAACAGAAACCTTTAGTTGTTTTTGTTAATTATTTGACTTTTGATGGACTTGTTGTAAGAGCAATGCTATTCAATCGTAATATGGGTAAATTATAAATTAGTCCCTCTAGTTTTTATACATGAATTAAATAGTTTTTTTTATTTTAAAAAGTAATTATTCTTTATATTTTAAATTTGCTTGTAACGTAATCTTTTTCATTCTTTTCAATTTATTTTGATTTTTTAAGTAAACATTATGGAAGGATTGATGAGAAAAAATAATTTTTTTATGAAATAAAGTAATATTAAATTAATTGTGGTTAAAACTAGTTAAAAACTAAATGATTAATTTTGAAATAAAAATAATTAATTAATTCATTTATTGAAAATAGAGCGACTAATTTATAATTTATTCTTTTAAATATTTGTAAACACTTCCTACCATGAATGAAAAATTTTCTTGCATAATAACATTCAAATTTAAATAGATGTTGGTAAATCTGTTTTTTATATTTTTTTTATACATAAAAAAATGTATAAATAAATTTATCATACTCTATATGAAAATATTGCACTTTAATACTCACATACATTGATAGAAAACTAAATGCATTTACTAAAATTTTCAAAAATAAATTTTATGCTAAAATACTTTAAACAAACCTAAAAAAAAAGGCCCAATGCCTCATGGGCCTGTCGTTTGGGCCCAATATACCATCCTTCGTTTGCGCATCACACCCATTTCAGACATCCTCAATAAACAAACAAAAGCTATAAAACTCAAAAACACAAAAGCCTCTGTCTGACTCTCATAAATCCTCCCTTCACAACTCTTCCAGAAAAGTCTCTGTCCCACGCCAACATCAATGGCTAGGGCTCCGGGCAAGCATGGACGTGATCAAGCTCTGGTACATTTCTTCGGTTCTTTGTTTTGAACTTTTTAATCTCTGTTTGGTTACTAAGAAAACTATAACAAACAAAAAAATGAAAGCTCAAGTCTTTTCAATCATTTCCCTTTCAAAACTTCATCATCACTATTTCTTTCCTTTTAATACTCTTTTCTTTGTGTTGCTTCTTTGTGTTCTCCGTTAATCGTTTATAAAAATCAAGTCTGTATTGGTGTTTCTTTTTCTTTTCTTTTCTTTTTATTTATTTTTTTTTTTTTTTGACAAATGAGAGCTTATGTGAGATGGGATTGTATTCAATAAGGGGTTTTATTTATTTTTATGTATTTTGGTGAAAACCCATTTTTGTTTCCAGGATTTCGAGGGGTTTTTGAATGATTTGCAGGATTGGGAACTTCTTAAGGACACTGATAAAAAGATGAAGAAGAAGTCACAAGCTTCTGATATGGTAAAGTTTCGATTTTTAATTAATTTTTCAGTAACTTTCAAGTCTTCTTTATGTGTAATTTTAGAAATGAGAAACGGGTTGTTGAAAGAAATCATCTTTTATATGAGAACCTTTTAACCTGTAAAAGAGACTTCAATCTGCTATTGCATGTTGCTTTTTTTTAACTCGAGCTTTCTGTTTTAGGTGGCTTAGTGATAGTGAGTCAAGCATGAATGTTTCTGGTTTACGTTTCCATTATGTGTTGTAAGGAAGTTATTCGTTTACTATTAGAATGAATTTACACGGTACATTTGAAAAATTGAGGGGTTGTTGGGTTGGCAAGTTTGGATAATCCAATGCTTAGTATTGGATTGTTCTTGTTTGAGTGGAAACTTGAATGGTGATTGTCAGCCTTCTTGTGGGTTTTGAGTGAGCTGTAAAGATGCTCAATTTAGAAGATCATTGATAAGTGCACTGGGCGTTTTAAGATGCTCTTATTCCCATATTAAAAGTCATGGCATACATGTGCATTTGCATCGACGCATATGTTTAGAGCAATTATGTGAGATATAATAGTTTCTTGACCCATTATCATTGTTTCATGTACTCAGAAGATTGGTGAGGATGGAAGATCAACAGGCAAAAATTCTGCTGTAGATTCTTCAAGAAGTAGTTCAGGACAGTATAATTACTCAAGGAATTTTGATGCAATCAATCGTCTATCAAGTAGTTTTACAACTGATGAGAGCACTGTGGATGCTACGACAGAGAAAGAATTGGTATGAACTGCCCTGTGATAGTAACTTTAAAAAGATTCCCTATTAATGGTTTGTGATGCCAAGTTATCAACTTCTTAATTTACAGGGAAATGAGTATTTTAAGCAGAAGAAGTTTAAGGAAGCTATTGAGTGCTATTCAAGAAGCATAGCCTTGTCGCCAACAGCAGTAGCCTATGCAAATAGGGCAATGGCATATCTCAAAATCAAAAGGCAAGTTTTCCTGTCAAATATTGTTATATTTAAGTGTAGTGCACGTGTAGAGTTCTTGTTGCCCAATGCAATATTAGTGGACAACTTTTGATTACTTTGATCATCTTTGTTTTATCTTGTCATTTTATAGGTTGCTTTACTTCATGCGAAGTTCTTAAAAGGGCATAGATAATTTTCATGAATATGACTCTTCTTTTTTTTTTTTTTTTGCATTTTCATTTTGGTCAGATTTCAAGAGGCTGAAGATGACTGTACAGAGGCTTTGAATCTAGATGATCGCTACATTAAAGCATACTCTCGCAGAGCAGCAGCTAGAAAGGAATTGGGGAAACTTAAAGAATCCATTGAGGGTGTGTTAATTCAAACTTATATATTGGTCTCCTCTGATTATCTAGTGCATGATTCTTTCTTGTATAGTTTTCAATAGTGACTGTATGATTTAAGGCATATAGATTACTACAGATTCTGAGTTTGCATTGAAGTTGGAACCTAATAACCAGGAAATCAAGAAACAGTATTCTGAGGTCAAATCTTTGTATGAGAAGGCAAGTTGTTCTACCTTATGTTGCTATTCTGGCTGCTACTTTTCATGTATGCTTTTCTTTGTAACTATTGCTATTCATTTTCACAGAAAATTCTCCAGAAAGCATCTGGAGCTCTTAGAAGCTCTTTACAAGGAGCACAAAAGGCAGGAAGGCCAGAAGCAAGCATCAATGGACATGCAGTGCATCCAGTCTCATCCGAAAAAGATAAAAATAAGGTAAAAATAAGAGATCTGCCCTCAAGTGCTGAGTAGCTGTATGCTCAATCTGAATTGTTGTTCTTATAAACTACTCACCCCCACACCCCCAAAAAAAAAAAAAAAAAAAAACCATCAATCCCTGTAGCAAATTGAATAGATGTTCTAGACCTATGTTTCATGTCTCAATTTTTTTTTTCGTTAATTGGAAGAAAAGGTAGCTTTTTTGGCATCTTGAACATCAAAAGAATGATTCAAAGTTTTTCATATCCAACTCTCTGTTATATATGTCAAGGAAACACATGGTTAATATTTTGTTTGAACTTCTGAATTATGGTGGCAGGAGAAAGATGGAGACAGTCTCGTGAAGAAATCTATCCATGTGGAAGAAATGAACAAAAGCACTGGAGCAGGAAGCAGATCTGACGGTCTAGTAGGCAATGATTCGCATGCAAATGCTACTCCGAGATCTAATGTGGAAAGTGTACAGGTGCAGCATCTCATTCTTGCATGAATATCTCTCTCTCTCTCTCTCTTCTTTTTTATTTTCTTTTTGGGGTGTGTGTGTTCTCGAGGTTTGTTTTTGTGCTTTCTTTTTGCAGTGTCCTTATAAATGGGAAAATGGTTGTTTTGGCTTTTATTCCATCAGATGGGGAAAGGATGTCAATTCCACCTTAGGCATTAACATTGTCCTTACTACAGAATAGGATTATGAATCCTTCTTTGTTCTTGTGTTGTCTTGAACCCGTAACTCCATTTCTCTTTCGTTCTTACTGTGAATTGGTTCCTTGAGCTATTGTTTTCACTGGTGTTTCTATGAGTTGCAAATTTGTTCTCTATAAATTATGCAATATTAGGACTTGTATGCATTCAGAACAAGAATGCTCATATTGATGCAATTAAGGGTTTCATGTGTGACTGATGAAAGTGAAATGACATTGTAGTATGGTTATAAGTACATGCGTGTATTTGCCTTATTTCGTTTATGTGCATTTAATTGAATTCTGTTTTAAACTGGATTAGATTAAACCATAACTGGCACCATTATTTGCAGATTTTGTACACCGCTTGTTTGGATCTTTTACTGTTATGGAAAGTTCTTAGTTCATCCTGCTATTTCTGAACTTCAGTTTTGGCTACTTATAATTGCGTTGCATCTGTAATTGCTGTTTCTGGTGATTGATATATCATTTACTGTTTTGCAGAGAAATCGCAGAACCGGAAGGCAAGAGCTGAAGGCCTCAGTGAAAGAGCTCGCTTCTCGAGCTGCTTCTCGTGCCATGGCTGAAGCTGCAAAAAGCATTACACCTCCAAACTCAGCTTCTCAATTTGAGGTTTCTTGGAAAGGCTTTTCTGGTGATCATGCACTCCAGGCTCGCCTCCTGAAGGTTTTTGTTTTAGATTAAACTGATTAGCTTTTCTTTTAGGATTTAAGGACAAGGTCGGAAAAAAAACTTAACTCACATGCACAGAAATTGGCTGGGTTGTGTGATGGTAAATTGTGATTGTCAAGCAGTTACTGCATGAGACGACTTTCTTTTTAGGTAGTCTCCAAGAGCATCATGGTGATAATATATATGTGTGTGTGTGTGTGATAGATGTGCTGCTTGTACTTGTTTTCATTCAATTATATATTAAAATTCATCGATAACCTTGATAAATGAGGGAAAGCAATAAGCATTTGATCAGAGCACTAATATTTATGCTAATGTTCCTTTTATGCTACTTCCCCATTCAAGATGGTTCATCCATTTGACAACTCTTTGTTTTCTTTCCTTGCATTACTAGGTTACTTCTCCAAGTGCACTACCTCAGATATTTAAAAATGCATTGTCTGTTCCTATTCTAATCGACATCATCAAGTGCGTGGCCTCCTTTTTCATGTAAGTGGAGTTTTTCTGCTGTTTATGTTTGGATTGTTTAGCTCTGTCTTTGGGTTAATTTAAGTTGTAACTCTTCTGGTTTGTTTCCTCTGGTAGCGATGACATGGATTTGGCCGTCAAATATCTAGAGAACTTGACCAAAGTCCCAAGATTTGACATGCTTATCATGTGTCTTCCATCTACAGATAAGGCTGGTAAGTTTATGTAATGCACCATTTCATATTTTAGAAAGCCTTGAAGATGACATGTCATCACATATGTACTATTTGTCATGGTTTAGCCTTCTAATGTTTAATAATGTATTGACTCAATTTGGTGGCTTGAATGTGTATAATTTTGGATGACACTTGGAGTTCTGATTGTGCACGTGGTACACAAGAAATTCCTTAACAATACATACAGTTCAAGCACCTTTCTGGCATGAACCACATCACATTCACAATTCTCTTGTATGGATCTATCATATATTGAAGTACTTTTCAAGTTTGATTATTGCCATTAGTTTAGATATATCAGCCATAACTTGATTACCATCTGAGCAGATCTTCGCAAGATGTGGGATGAAGTGTTCTGCAGTGAAGCAACACCAATGGAATATGCTGAGATTCTCGACAACTTGCGATCTAAATACTGTCCTAGATTTTAACAGGCATATAACAGAGTTTTTAGTATCATATGTTCTCCATCTAATGCTACCTATGTTGTAAGTAATTTTTCTTTTTTCGAACAAATTGTAAGTAATGAGTTCAATTGCCCCACCACTTTTGTTCTTAATGTTGAGAAAAAGAACTTGATGTAAAAGAACTTCTCAACATTTCAGGAAATCTTTTACAAATGCCCACACAATTCGTTTGATCTTTAGATCTAGAAGGAACCTGTGAAAAGTTTGAACTGCTGTTGTGAATTCTTGATTGAATAGAATCCTTGATTTTGGTGTCTCAATAATAAATTAGTTTGCCTCGTATGCAGCCAGAAGAAGCCATAGATGCCATCTGTAGTTTCCTTTATTCACATGAATCTACCTGATTTTGTAATTGCATTGGATTTGGCTGTTTCATTCAGATGATTACATTTTTTCTATTTTTAGTCCCTTTCTGGGCCTTAAGACTCCCTGTTCATCTTTCTGGGATATCATCAACAAAGTGCTTGCACCAGCTTGGTGTATGCTCAGCCCCTCATGAAAAGTAAACTGGACTGCCGCACAAACGAGATTAAAATGGTAATTACTGAACATATTCCTTGAGCTATTCCTCATATTTTGAGGCATCTGACCTCAGATTTATGTTGTTTATGCCATGCTCTCTCTTGCTGCATGTAAGAAATCGACGGTTCTGGTGGCAATATCAACAATTTGTAGAAATGTTAGAGCTCTTTTGCATCTAGTTCCATCATATCATCTGTTCCTGTCTGTTCCTTTCTGTGTTAGACCCAGAACATAGTTTTAATAGCAGATGCAGTTGTAAAAAGATCACAACAGTAAAACAATGGTCAAGGTAAGTAATGTTGTGAATTTACTAGTAATTGTTAATATATTTATTCTAAAACAAAGAATCCTTTTTTTTTTTGGAATAATAATATAAAAACTGCTATTTGGGTCATTATGAACCAGTTAACGATGACAACCATTGTTATTTTTATATAACGTTATTATTGTTGTTATTTGTGTATAACGATGAAAAATAATAACAGTCTCAATCGATTTAATTAAATAAAGATAGTTATAATATGCAACAATGGTTATTTAAAGCTACGATTTAGAATGAATATGTGAAATTTCGAACTATTGTCATCAAATACTTGATTTAATAGGATCTTTGATTTGGATGTCTCAAAAAAAGAAAAAAAAATTAGGATTTTTTGTAGTTTACAAATTGTTCTAATGGGACCAAGATGGTGTGGAAAGCATACTAGCAGGTGCACAGTGACCTATCGTCACTTCCCTTTTTTAAGTTGTGAGTGATTTGAGTGGTGAACAATTATCATAACATGTTTGCCATGATAAAGCTTACTTTTGAGTCTTTCATGTCTTCGAGAATTCCAATGATTTCAAGTGTACATTTGTTAGATATTCTAGTGGAATTTGGTGCCTGTTTTGTGGCAGGAATATTTATTTTCTGGGACTTAAATAGCCGATGACTTGAAAAACATCCTAATTCTCCTACGACAATGTTCAAAGGCATAACACTATATTAAGTATTTGAACTTTTTCAATTTTACAATTGGGCATCTCAGCTTTAATTTGTTTATCTGTTAACAAAGTACAATCAAGTGCTTCGATGAAAGTTTGTTGGGAATTTACCGATATATCAGTTGAATGATTATATAGACACCAAAACATTGCAAGAAAATTAGAGCTGAAATTACTCTTTAAGTAAAACACATCACCAATTAAATCAATAAACATATATGTAAAGTCCAAATTTTATTCTCACGACATATCTTAAAAGAATATCATTTCAACATAATAAAATATAATTCGTATTTCATACTCACTCTTATAATATTGATTATTTTTCTAATAAAATTTTGATATCTACATCGTCATTCAATAGATACATCGACGACGATGACGAGTTACAATAAAATGAATTGAAAAATAGGGGACAATTATATGAAGAAAGATAAGGATGAATACAAAGATAAACTAAAACAAATGATCATAAATACAATAAGCAAACTTTTGAAGGGACTCGATTGAAAGAACCCTTTAATATAGGATCAAACTACCTTTTAAAAACCTCTAATTAAAAGAACACGTAAATATAAGGATTCAAATTAACTTTTCAAAAAATTCTTGGAAGCCACAGCCACCTCATGGCAAGCCATAGCATCACCACGCGCATCATCAAATTCCTAATAGATGGTCATCGAAACACTTGATTGTATCGTCATCAACGGATAAACAACTTCAATCAACAAAATTTAAACTTTGAGGCACCCAATTGTAAAAGCCAAAAAACTTCAGACATCTAATACATCTCTATCGCAAGTCCAAACCATGCAAGCCATGCACTTATGGAGGAGGCCAGGTACTTTGTATCGGTAGTTTGGTAACCGTTAACCTTCACTGTGGACCATATATTAAAAGTGACTGAAACAATCATGCACTCCTTTCTATCTCACTTTCTTCTCACATTTCCTATATATCCTGGTGTCCTGGTCACTTCAGTGGTTCAATCATAATCATCCAGTGGTCCAGGTTATCTAGCCATGGCACCCTTGTCTCTGCCCTACTCATCATAATTGCTGATCTTGTGGCTGGTTGTTGTAGTTATGCTTGCTTAGTAGTGATTACTAGGTTCTTTTTTTACCTATACCACGTATCACTTTCTTCATCGGATAAAATACATAAAATTATTTTATTTTGATGTCTCATGTTATATTGTATGTTTTTCAAAATATATCAAATCAAAACTGAATAAAAATTCATTCAATTTTAGCATTTTAATCAAAATTTTGCATTTAACTAATTATTTTTTATATTTTCATAATTTCTTTATTAAAAAAAACATTGTTTATTTATCTCTATCCATGTTTTTAGCTAAAAAAAATATATTGTAAATTTTTTTTCTAAACAACCTTTTACCTTAAAATTTTTAATTAAAAAAATTAGAAAAAAATAAGGACCAAAGTGACCAAAATTGAACAAAAAAGTGGGACTAAAAAAAAATATTTGCAGATTAAAAAAAAATTAAAAAGAATGATCAAAGTATAATGTCATGAAAACTTTCATAATAAATGTCTTAAAAATATTTTAAAAATATAAAAAAGTTATTGTATAGTGAAAGGAATAGTGTTTTAAAATTTGAATGAATAATGCATGTGAGTATAAATGGATAGTGTTTTAAATAGTGCAATGATAGTAAACTTGTGTTTTGGTTTAATTTTTTTTTTTTTTTATAATTCGACATGATCACCATGTACTCATAAGGTTGTTCATTCCCATGATAATCTAGAATTCCACTACTTTGAAATTTATATAATCCTACTTTGAAGGGATCTATTGTTGGATTTGGAAGCCAAACCCTCACTAAAATCAAGACAAAGAATAAAATATTGAGATCCCATTGAGTTGCTTAACATGCAAGTTGATGTTTAGATGATTAATTAGAGAGTGTGCGGGTGGAAAGAGAGGCAATCATCCTTGAAAGTCAAATTGATGGAAGCTTAAGACAAGCCCTAATAATGGTGGAGGAATAGACTATTGAGGCATAAATTCAACGTCAAGGTAACCTCTTGTCTCACTATGAAGATATTCTTGGGAAAGATCGTTTTCCTAACTTCTAAGGTTTAGTAGTAGCATTCAAAATTTTTTACTTTAAGATTCCATGTTTTGGTGACATAGTCCTTTTCTTGCTCGTTGTTCCTCTTTTTGCTTCACCAATAAAGTTCTTGCTATAGCTTGATGTATGACAAGCACGGCATTAAAAGGAATAAAGCACCGTTGGAGAAAATTGATTAAAGTGGTTAGGGAAATGCATCAAATGTTACCGACTCTTGGCTAGTTCAAATTCAAAATGTACCTTGAGCTATTCCTCGTTTCAAAACTTTCGAGGCATTAACTGCGGACGACATACATGGAAGTAATGCCTTTCGGGTATCGTTTAATAATCGGTAATAGAGTGATGGAAATGAAAATAAAATTTTTATTCTCACATTGTAGTCGTTTGGTTAAAAAGAATGAAGTGAGAATGAGAATAAATAATAAAAATAGGAATGAAAATTTACACACAACTTCATTGCTACATAAGATGCGAGAATAAAAAACAAGGAATGAGAATGAATTTTTTTTCAAAATAATAATATATTTTATTTATTTATTATCTATTAATTACTTTTGTCATCACCACCACCACCACAACTACCACCATCATCACCATTACAACAACCACGACCACCACCACCACCAACACCACCGCCATTACCACCACCACCACCACCACCATCACCACAATCACTACTATCACTTTTATTATTTTTATAACTATTATAGTTTAATAAAATTATTTTTTAATCATTATTTATATTTGTATACAAAATCATATATTAAAAAATTTAAATTGCATTTCGATTCCTTATTAGTATTCCAAACACGGTAGTAGAATACAAATATCATTTCAATTCCTTAATTTTCATTCCGATTCTTGCATTCTCATTTCTATCACTTTATTCCCGATTACCAAACGAGCATCTCAAGGTAATAAATAAAGGATTCAAAATGTTAATGTCTTTCTATAATTTTGTTTGAATTTTAACATTCGAATGTGATCTATCAATAAGTTAAAACGAGATCCATAAATTTGATTGGTAGCTCACAAAAATAATATATAGAGTTTTTTAAATATTTGTGCGAAAATGAGACTTGAATCGTAATCTCATAAGTTATTATTTCATCTCTAAAATGAGCCATCATTATCTTTCTTGTGAATGAATTTAATTTTTTTATTTTCAATTTACGTTAAAACTAATTCTCTTAGTAATCATAGCCTATACATTGCTATCTTTTTACCCAAATGTTTTTTCTTTCTAAAATTACCCTAAGAAAACCTTATGCATTAAATGAGGGAATTCTATTAATTAATCTCTTATAAAGTTCACTGTATATATAAGATTATCATCATTCTTGGAACTTAGGAAAAAAGGGAGAAAAAAAAACAAACTATCTTATGTTCCAATGCCTTAAATAGAATCATGATAAATGAATGAAATGTAACCATCATGGAGGATAGTGTGGAAACAGGCATGCAAATGTCATTTTAATGCTACGGTCCTTGGATGAACGTCAAAGCTTCTACCCTTTTGTCTTGTTCCAAGTAATCAAGCCAAACCAACTTCGATACAATATGTTCTTCTTCTCTTCATAACCAACTCAAGCATTAAATAACCAATGAAAACCACCTTCAGTGGTTATGATTATGTTAATTGACCGGCAAATTAACGAGGATAATTAATATTTTTTGCATGCTAAATAAACATTTTTTTTATTTCAAAGAGACTATTTTTTTTTTTTTATTCATCTCAAAATAATTATTTAATCAAAATACTTAAGTGATTTATTTTACTGTAATATTCCAAATTAAACCTTTTTTTGTGAAATACCTACGATTAAAAATAGGGTATTTTTTTAAATATATGTACTCTTTTCGTCTTAAAGAGATTGTATTTTTTTATTTTTTACACAGATTAAGTAAAAAAAAATTTGTTTATATTTTTCTAAAATACATTTTTTAAGAATTCTATTTAGATAATTTTTTATAAAATAAAATTTACGTATGAGTATTTTAGCAAAGTACACAATTTAAAATCCTGATCAGATAAATATTTTAAAATATATATAATTAAAAAAAATAGATAATCTCTTTCAAATGAAATGAGTATAAAAAATTAACCAAAGATATTTTTAGATTCAATATCACAAGATTGTTCTGAGACAAAGAGTGATTAAATAAGCTTTAAGTATGAATATTTTAACAAAGTACACAATTTAAAATCCTGATCAGATACGTATTTTAAAATATATATAAATAAAAGAAACAGAAAATCTCTTTCAAATGAAATGAGTATAAAAAATTAATTAAAGATATTTTTAAATTCAATATCACAACATTGTTTCGAGACAAAGAGTGATTAAATTCAATATAATATCTCATGTTATATATTATATGCTTGGGATGTGAGATGTTTTCTCAGATGATTGGGCCATCTAAAATGAATTGTCTAGCCCCTTCCATAGGTTTCTATGCAAATACAAGTCTTTTCAGATGTCAATTTTAACTTTAGATTTTGGCACTGAAAAATTGTTATTTTCATGATAAACTTAGGGATAAGAAAACAATTTTTTTCTTATAAAAAAAATATAATTATTAGAATAGAGAAACTTGTATGGAAAATATATATTGTGATGAAATGTTATTGAATTTATTACTATCTTCCGTCATCCTTCGACATGTGCTAGTTGCTTGGCAAAAAACGCTCATTATCCTTCTAGTTATTATCATAAATAAAAAAACTCACTGTTAAAAAAAAAAAAAAAAAAAAACTCCACTTTCCCTTTAAAACTCTCGATTAAAAAAGATATGTTTTCTTAACATAATAAACTCAAAATCTTCGAGATACTAAAATAACCTGATTTGCTTTTCGATTATTGTCTTATATTATAATTTTTTAAAAAAAATCACTGTGAGATAAAGGTTTCAATAAATCCAATGCTTTAATTATAGATAACTGATAAAATCCTATCTGGTTTCCATACATGAAAACTGACTTATCAAACCTTTTTTTTTAATAACTTAATATATCTTTATATAATAAAATGAGTTTTCAATCTATTCTTATATATTCTTATATTCTTAATTACGTTTATTATATTCTCAAATAACATTTAAATCTTCAATTGATTAATTTTTAGACCACAAGCATATTATTTGATTGAAATACCCCTATCTAAAATGCAAATAAAAAAAATGATCTAAAAACTTAAAAAATAAAACATATATATATATATATATATATATATATATATATATATATATATATATATATATATATATATATATATATATTTCAATTAAGAGTATTTCGATCAAAAAATTTTCTTAAGGAATATTTTAAAAAATGATAAATTGAAGATCCAAACAATATGCAAGAACTTTCAGTCAAAAGTATTTCTATAAAAAAATATTATTTATTGAAAAAAATTATCGAAATGATAAATCGAAAATATAAACAACATTCAAAAACATTATAAATACAATTAAAAATATAAAAACATATTAAAAAATTTAAACTATTATATCAGAACAGATTGAACCATTTATCCTAATTTTTTTTTGTCCTAAGGTAAAAGATATGGACCCATCTTCTACATTGATAGAGTAATACATTAAAAATTAAACATAAACGCAGATGGTTAATACCAATTATTATTACTCCAAAGTCATACCCTAACAACTTCTGGTTTCAAAATAAAGGTAGATGGAGATACATTAGCTTCTTGTACTAAAAAGCACCATCCCATTCTTTCTTTTGTTAAGCCTTGAAAAATTCAAACTCTAAATACTAATAAAAATGTCACCTTTTTTTCAAACAAACTTAAACTAAAGCTAATGTCTTCATAGATATACTGTCTGTAAGACTCCTCAAGTCATCCCATTTCTGACACAAAAGCAGCTCTCCACCCCCCCCCCCCCCTCACTCTCTCTCTCTCTCTCTCTCATAAAATCTGACACAGATCACGTGTCTCTCTCTCTCGTACTATAATGTGTCTTTAATTTCTCTAAATCCACGCACCTTGTTTCTCTCTCTTGATCACCTTATTGGTGTGCTGTTTTGTGTCTTGTAGCGTTTGTTTTCTTTTGCTGCTGGATTCTTTGCTCTTACAGATCTGCTTCTGCGAGAGCATTAGCTAAAAGGGTCTGTGCCTTTTTTCTTGTTTGTTGTTTTGCAACCTTAATTTGGTTTCTTGGTGTTTTTTATTATTTTGGTTGGTGATGTTTTGGGCTATAAAGTCATAAAGACTTGTTTTTGAGCTTCTGGGGTGGGTGTGTTTTTTGGAACATACGCTGAATTTAGCTGCTTTTACTGGTATGTTACAATGTATTTATAGTAGCAGTTCAAGTTTGTTCCTTTCCTGCTGTTTGCTTGTTTTTTGTCTCTCTTTGCTTCACCTTGGAGTCTTTGTTGTTATTTTTGGTGGCAGTTTTATGTTGTGAGTGTAAAAAGATGCAATTTTTATGTGAAAGTAAAATCATGTTTGGTTATGGAGTCTTCACTGGAGTGTGTTTTGTGTGAATTTTTGTTGGCATTTTTTTAAAAAAAGAAAAACAATTCATGGCCTTTTTCTTTGTTTTTTTTTTCTTTTTTTAATATTTGCTTTTTCTAGTTTCTGGTACTGGCATGTTTTGGTCTTGTTTACTTTATGTTCAGACTGGTATTTCTGTTCTAAACTCTCTCTCTCTCTCCCCTAAAAATCTCATTTGGATCAATGTTTTATTTTTGAAGTATTTATCATTCTTGTTTTTGTCAAATTGTGAGCTCCATTCAGTGCTTGTTGATTCATGGTCTAAGGTTTTTAAATAGCCGTAGAATTTAGCAGGTTTTTAACTCTTGCTACTTTGTTTTCAACAATGCACAGGAAATGGGGTTCATTTCCAGGAAGGTATTCCCTGCTTGCGAGAGCATGTGTGTGTGCTGCCCTGCGTTGAGGTCCAGATCTCGGCAACCTGTTAAAAGATATAAGAAACTGCTTGCTGAGATTTTCCCCAAGTCCCTTGTGAGTTTTCAACAATTCACTCCTTTTTAGCTCCTTTTTTCCTCATTTTTATTTATACATTGGCAATTTCTTAATGGTTTGGCATTAAACATGTTAGCTGCAATTTTTTTTGGCTGATGTATCTGAGCTTGGGCGTTGTGTTTGTCTTGTGTATGACTGGAAGATAAGAATCTGAACTTAAATTTTGTAATTTTGGCTATCACTGAAGAGTATGTAGTGTTTACAACTTATATGCACGGTAGGCTACATTTTTCTATGAGAACTTAGACTTGAAAAGAAATACAGGGTTACCCATCTTTTCTCTTGGATCTTGGAAGGAATGGGAGGGCATACAAAACTTGACGCCCACAAATGAGTGAGTTCTGTTCTTGGACCGTGCATGTGTTAAAAGTGGGGTCAAGTGTTACCAATAAACAGTATAGTTTACATATTGTTTTGTAGATTGCTGCTTATTTATGTAGAATCAATCTCTTCCAGCTTCCTATTCTTGCAACAGTGGCTGTTATGTGCTCTAATTTCCACAATACTTTTGCAGGATGGTCATCCAAATGAAAGAAAAATTGTCAAGTTATGTGAATATGCTGCAAAAAACCCATTTCGAATCCCGAAGGTATAATCTATTGTACTTTAACATATATTATGGCTGGTAATAAAGTATTTGCGTCATTTGACCTTGAAAATTATATAAGCACACTGCTGATGCTTCCCTAGCACTTTCTGTAGATTGCAAAATATCTAGAAGAAAGGTGCTACAAGGAACTGAGGAGTGGGCATGTCAAGTTCATTAATATTGTTACGGAGGCATACAACAAGTTGCTCTGCATGTGCAAGGATCAGATGTAAGTGTGATTTGATTATATTTATTAATGGTATATGGGGCTTTGATAACTCGTAAGCTCATCATATTGTCCTAATTTGAACCATGTAACCAAAATGTTCGGTGATACTTTATTTCCTATGATACCTCTGTCACGGAAGAAATATCATTATATCTTGCATTTTGCAGGGCATGCTTTGCCATTAGCTTGTTGAATGTCGTCAGTGAACTCTTGGACAAATCTAAGCAGGATCCATTGTTGATACTTGGATGCCAAACATTAACGAGGTTCATCTATAGTCAGGTAGGTCACAAACTCTGCGAGTCTGTTGAATGGAATACTGAAATTGTGTTGAGCAGAATAAACACCAATGAAACATATGTGTAAAATTTGATGGACCAAGATTACTTGCAAGCTACAGGGGTAAAACAACAACAACCAAAAAAAAAAAAAATCCATTGTAGATCTCATATGCAAAACAATTTGGATTTCTCTAGCTTTTGAATTTCTATGTTCTTTAGGTGGACAAATGGTTAGCATTTTAAGAGCATAGTTCTACATTGGCCTATCATTTAAGTTGTATGTCTCTGCCATTATTGGGTTGGAAATTAGTGAGTGAGATGTTGAGAAAAAAAGAGAAAATGATGATTATATGTAATCTGTGAATCATGAACGTGTTCCTAAAAGTCCAGGGCCCTTGTATGACAAAAAAAAAAGTGGTAAGATTGTTATGTTGATGCAGACGGTATATGTTGGATGGTCTTTCTGAGTCAGTTTTTATTTGGAAATCATGGGGTCAAAACTTGTATGTATTGCCCTCAGTGGCTGTTGAGAAACTAATTTCCCTTTTTTCTGCAGATTGTGATTACTAAAGTCTTAATTAATATTTGATAAATTATTACTTTTCTGACACTTTGTATTTTAATCTCATATGCATGTGTGCGCAGGCAGATGGAACTTACTCACATAACATTGAAAAGTTTGTTCATAAAGTGTGTAACCTGGCACGTGAGAATGGGAATGGAAATCATAAACGTCGCTTGAGAGCTTCAAGTCTGCAATGCCTTTCAGCAATGGTACTTAAAGTTTGTTTGGTTTCTGATATGCTTAGAAGAATGTACTTGAATAGTCTGCGCATTGTTTTCTGGACTTGGGATAATTTCTTATGTGATGGGCTTTTCCTTTGCTAGGTGTGGTTCATGGCAGAGTTCTCATACATTTTTGCTGCTTTTGATGAGGTTTGTGCTTTTGAGAAAAACTCTTCTATGTTACTTTTATATTTAAATGGATATTGTGTTAGTTTCTCCAAACTTGGCGAAGTTAGGTGTCTCAATAGTTTAGGATTTGTCTATTCTATGTTTTCTGCACTTTTTTACTTGGAATGATGGAATAGGTGAAAATATCGACGAGCTAAATATCCTATTTTTGAGTGTATGAGCTCAGGTTTGAGTGTCATGGGTGATTGGTTTACCCAAATATTCTGAATAATTGGACCATCTCCAGATCACCCCATGCTGAGCCCCATTTTGACAAGATCAGCACTTGCCCCCTTTAACTGATCTTTTTAACTCCTGCATGTTTTTGTTCCTCGTTTTTAGCTCAAAAATATAATATTTAACGGGTGCCTACGCGGACACATGCACATAGAGGCTAACAATAGAGACCATTATGGAAATATAGGTATCTTATATCTTCCCTTCTAAATTTTGCTGCAAATCCGTCAAGTCTTGTCTTAATTAATGTTGAGCTCACTAATAAAGGTGTACCATTATGGAAATTTGTAATGTTTCCAAGTGGTCTGCTAAGACTGGTAAAGAAATCCAGGAAACAAGGATTGAAATTAATAGGAAACAACCTAGAGCTGCAATATTTTCCACTCGATCTCTAGATTATGGATCTTCTGTTAATATATAAATTATGATAAGTTACAGTAGATGAACATGGTTTAAGCTTCTCATAGTATACCACTTTGTTGAGGTTTTACTTGAGCTCTGAAGTCTTAACAATCTTGAGTTTTTGTGAATGTTTTTTTTTTCCTCATGAAATTTTGTTTGTTTATTTTTTCATGAGGCTTTGAGTCATTAATGTATCCAAATTGCAGATTGTGCATGTCACATTAGATAACTACGAGCCAGATGAAGAAGATGATGTGAGAGAAGAGGCACATCATAATTGGTTGGATGTTGTTAGATCTGAGGGAAGAGTTGCAGATATGGGCTCTAGCTGCATGGCCATTAGACCGCGACCAGAAAAGAAAGATCCATCTCTTTTGACAAGGTATTGACCATTCAAAACCATAGGCAGCTTGTCTCAATGGATGCTAAATTTGTTAATTCACTCGAGGAAATCACGGAATTGTCTCATTTTTCTTTTCCTATTTCTGGCTCACTTCTATCTTTTGTTATAGGGAAGAGATTGAGACACCCAGAGTATGGGCTCAAATTTGTATTCAAAGAATGGTTGAGCTGGCAAAGGAGAGTACAACAATGCGGCAAGTATTGGATCCAATGCTTGTGTACTTTGATTCTGGACATCACTGGGTTCCTCGGCAAGGGTTGGCCATGATAGTTTTGTCTGATATGTCTTACTTATTGGACAGTGCAGGTATCTTGATCTTCAATCATCTGTTTCTTGCTTAATTTATACATAATGTTCTGCTCATGCACAGAAGCCTTTTTGTGGGCTTGGGCTGATAAATTAATCCACAGTGGCATGCAATTATATACATCTGCTTTTCCAATGTCGTTTGATGTCAGGCCACCATCAGTTGGTTTTAGCTGCTGTCATACGCCATCTGGACCATAAAAATGTTGCACATGATCCTCAAGTCAAGGCTTATGTCATAGAAGTTGCTGCAGCTTTGGCTAGACAAATTAGATCAGGAGCAGTGCTGACAGAAATTGGGTACGTCAGTGATCTATGGAGGCATCTGAGGAAAAGTCTTCAGGCTGCAGTTGAATCTGTAGGAGAGCAAGAGTCAAATTTGAACATCTCACTCCAGCATTCCATTGAAGATTGCTTGCTTGAAATTGCTAAAGGAGTAAGTTTGAAGCTTGCAACGAACATTTGGTTTCTTCTTTCTACTGTATATATAGCTGACTGGAATTTGCATTGGTTTATTAGATTCGCGATGTGCGACCATTATTTGACATTATGGCTATAGCACTGGAGAAGCTGCCATCTTCTTCTGGAGTTTTTACCCGTGCAACCATTGGATCATTGATGATTCTTGCCCATACGATTTCATTATCATCACTCAGTTGTCATTCACAGCAGGTTAGAGAAGTTTAATGTGCTTTTGGCATTGGTAGCTGTGCTTATTTCTTTTCTACAACTTCTGCCTTATTTTGATTTTCCTACTAAGTTCAAGTTTCAAGTTAGTTTTTTTAGTTACAAAGGAGAGGCAATTGAGACCTCTTGGCAGGGGGTGTTGTGGTGGTGTTTTTTTTGTGTGGGGGGGGGGGGGGGGGGGGGCGCCACAATGGGTGCATGCTCTTGCATCAGTTGAACATTTCTGACAACTGTTTCTAGACTTTTTTTTTACTTTTCAAATAGTTCCATATCCAAGGTCTTGTATGATTAAACATGATGTTCTCTCAGGAATTTTGTGTTTGTTTACAGCTTAATGAAATTACAGAGCATTTCAATGTAGGTTTTTCCTGAAGTACTTCTTGTCCAACTTTTGAAAGCAATGCTGCATCCAGATGTTGAGGTGCGAGTTGGAGCACACCAGATATTTTCAGCTCTTCTCATTCCAAGTTCTGATCATCCCCTACGTGAAGCTGCTTCCCAGCGACCTGGTTATACTTGCGAACCAAAAGGATGGCACTCTGATGAGGCATCTGCTTCAATTTCATCACTACTTGAAAAGCTCCGAAGAGAGAAAGATGGTGCCAAAATGGAAAAGCATGGAAATGATGCCCATGATGGTTATAAAGAAAGGGATGTTGTTGAAGAAGATTGGAAGCAAGGGCGTCCCCGAAAGAATTCCCCTAATTTCTACAAAATAAGTTCTATAATAGATAGGACTGCAAATACCACCAACTTGTCTCATGCAGTAAGCAGTTTATTACAGGTTCTATATTTGCGCATTTACGTTTCTAATCCAGTTCAGTGAGTTGCTAACCATCTACATGTTGAATGATTTGGACAGGAACCGCATATTATGAAGCTTAGCGAGGATCAAATAGCACAACTGCTGTCTGCCTTCTGGATACAAGCCAACCTTCCAGATAACACGCCCTCAAATATAGAAGCTATAGCTCATTCTTTTGTTTTGACACTTATTTCTTCACGATTGAAGGTTGCTTTCTTTCTGTAACTACTTTCCTGTTGGTTTTAATTTTCATATCTTCTGGCCTCTGGTTGGGAGGCCATACCAATTTTAATTCCAATAAGGGCACCCTTGGATGTGGATGAAAAATTTGGGTTCTCTAGCCTATTTTATGCGTTACTTCCAAGATAATCATCTCAAACAAATGCAATGCCGAAATTAACCACTGTATGAGTGATAATAGATAGTTCAGGTGGTATCAGATCCCTTTTGTAGTTGCTCCTGATCAAACATTATGCCTATCCAGAGATGTCGGTTTTAATTATGATTTATCTCACTCGTCATGATCTTGGTTATGGATCTATACCTGTTATTCCTTTAAAAACATTATCGGCCATTTGAAATTCATAGAACACATGAGTTTTATGGAAATGAAAGTTTCATATTCGTATGATCATTTTTGTGGATTAGTAAGATCAACTAATGTCTCAAACTTCAATGCAGAACCCAAATGACAACCTCGTGGTCCGCTTCTTTCAGCTTCCGCTTTCTCTCAGAAATTTATCCTTAGACCTGAACAATGGTATGGGCAACTGATTTGAAGCTTTTTTCAGATCTAACAACATATATGTGCAACTGATGTGTTCCTACTATCTTCTGTCAGGAATGTTACCTCCAGCATGCCAGAGATCAATTCTAGTATTATCGACAGGCATGTTGATGTTTGCGGCTAAAACATATCAAATTCCCGAGTTGAATGACTTGCTCAAGTCATTGCTTCCTTATGATGTGAGTTTGCCAGATATTAAAGATTAAACTTCTCAATTGCAAAAGTTAGCTGAAAACAGTTGATTCCAGCTGGCAAGCAATAAATCTGATAAAAAATCTCATCTTTATTTTTCTATGATATCAGGTTGATCCTTACATGGGCATTAGTGATGACCTTCAAGTACATGTAAAGCCTCAGGCCGATGTGAGAGAATATGGATCTGTTGCGGATAATCAATTAGCTGCATCTTTACTCTTTGAGCTACAAAGCAAAATCTGTGAATCTGACAAGGTCTTAATGGACATCTTAATACGGACCCTGTCTACCACTACTGAGGTACAACACCTGAGGATCTCAAAACCAACAAACCATCCCCCCGCTCCCTCTCTAATATTTTTATCTGTGCTTCTTAGCTGGAGGTGGATGAGTTGGCTCGGCAATTGTTAGAACCATTTACTCCTGATGATGCATTCATGTTTGGTCCACAATCAATACTTGATGATCACAATCAAATGGTTTCCCATTCCAAGGAATCACTTTCCTTTGATGAGGTATGACATTAACAAGCACAATTGTATTCCTACTGAATTTGAATTTTTTGAGTGGAGCTTGAGAACAGGGTGAGGCCTTTTTGTTTCTGGGTTCAAATGCCACTTGAGCACGCTGACTGTTCCATGCATGCATGATATGATGGATGATATCTAATTACTGCTAGTATTGTTCTGTTGCAGGATATTGCAACAAATTCGTTGGTCGATGATGATGGGATAAGTGAAGCATCTGTTGCAGACCTTTCCCGCTTCATTCCAAAAATTCCTTCATCCCCATCTATCTCCCATGTTATCAGCATTGGACAGCTTTTAGAATCGGTAATCTCAAGCCCTCCCTCAAAAGTTGCCCTGTGACTGAGTCCATGTTATGAATATGCATTTGCTCCTCGTGCACATAAACTCAATAGTATCATGGTTTCAGGCACTAGAGGTAGCGGGTCAAGTGGCAGGGACTTCAGTCTCTACATCACCTCTCCCATATGACACCATGGCCAAGCATTGTGAAAATCTGGGGACTGGCACAAGAAAGAAGCTCTCCAACTGGCTGACCTATGAAAATCATTACATCAGAGCGAATGAGAAACACTTACCAGCATTTGCTGCAAATGGATGCTTGGCACCTTGGAAGGTCAGTTGGTTTTCTATTTATCAACTAAAGGGCATTACTCTGACTGTTGTACACTAAATAATTGCAAATACATTTAATAGAAGGCGAATGGTTAATTTCTTGTGAATATCTTGGTGTTTTTATTTCTCCGTTATTTTGACACGCCTGCAATCATGTAGATAACAAGCGATGGTGGAAACATTAAGGAAGCTGCAAAACCAACAGACCCATGCTTGTCTATGAGGCTACCTCCGGCAAGTCCCTTTGATAACTTCCTCAAGGCAGCTGGCTGTTGAAAGATGGCAGGTGACATGAGCATTCTGTTAAGTATCTTGTAAAGTGTTTTAGGTAGTAACTAGAATATGTATGTCTTCGTCTGATTTGAACATGGGTGCTCAATTCAGGGATTCCATGCTTGGTTAGTTAATTCACGTAACATGTTGGTGCTGTTGTTAGTGTTAGATGCAGGTCAAATATGATATTCAAATTGCCCCCTCTTCCTTGATGTTTTTTAACAGATTAGGTTTAGTAGTTTTTATGCATCAATCCCAGTAGTGATGTTATATAACTAATAAATGACTATAGACAACCCTAATGGTCAATATAGACAGCCTCAAACTGATATTGGAGTGCTAGAGGAGTGCCATTGCATGCTTAGATAAGGATTAATCGAATGCTTGTCTAGAATCCGTTAGTAAGGAAAACAATGGGCTGGCTTTTCTTGAACATAATTTTAAGATGGAAACCATAATTTTTCAAAACAAAAGGTACAAAAAAAGGTACAAAGTGGAATGACGGCTAAAACAGAGAATGATAAAGGTAATTAACTCCACTAAAAATCACGTCAAGCTCTCCTCCCAAACCTACTGACAAGCAGGAGTACCATCCCTCCATGGTGAAAAAACCAGAGGAAATTAGATTTGATTGGTCGGGGCAACAAGAAGGTCCAGCACGGTGATATTGAAGAACCATCTGGAGATTCTTGCTCTCATGTAGTCAATGTTCGTGATGAATACACTTGCAAGGGTTCGTTTAACGGTACCCTAGTTGGAGAGATTTCTGATGTCTAACCGGAGAATGGTGAAGCAGAAAGTTGATGGTTTTCTGATTAAGAATATGATGAAAAAGAGGATGATAATGAGGGGTGTCTGACTATTGTACATTCGGTGACAAACAAGAAGAGGATTAGACATCATTGGGAACCATCCTTAATTGTGAAGATCCTGGGAAGAAAAATTGGTCATCATTTCGGTGACAAACAAGAAGAGGATTTGTTGAATCTTTTAGTTCATGGATGTTGGTGCAAGAAACGTGTGAATCCTACCATTCAAGATACTAAGAATGCTAAATCAGGAGATATTAACTTTGTTTTAGGGAGACATGGGAAGGTTAAGTATCCTTTAGGATCACGTTTTGAGATTTAGGAGTAGCTTTTAACAGAAGATCAGGGTGACGAGGCATATGAACAAATTGAAGTTTCCTTACTCATGTTGATTTTTAGTCTTGTAATGTCAGAAATGGGAAGTATATTTCCCATTTCAAATCTTCTCCATCTTGGAGAGTTGTTGGTGATTTATCAAATTCTAGAGCTAGAACTCAACTGGGTCAAGATGCGCATGATCCTAATAAAGATATTTCACGACAAAACCCTTGTGGAATTAAGCCCGCCATTAAGAGTAAGACATACCAAGCTTGATGTTCTAATGAAGATACAAGGGTTAGGGTTAGGGTTAGTTCTCCCTCTCTTCATAACATCTATCAATTTTTTTTTTTTAACTGACACACCCAAGACTCCTAACAGAATTAATCTGTTAAGATTTGAATCCGTGATCTTTTGTTATAAGAGACCACTATCACTGAGTTACAAGCTCTTTGGTCTTCATACCATCTATACTTCTACATATTCTTGTTCGATGGTTCCTACTTCTATGATACCACCCAGCCTCTAGAACCTCTAGATTATCATGGTGTGGGTAGCCAAGGTAGACTTGCAAATGGTTTTTCCAATGTTTGATGATTTTGTGCCCATGGTTGATGCGTCTTAGCATAATGTTGATGCTGCTAAGGATCTCGTGTCTGCCAATATGGATTTGGTTTCCAGCTTTGAGGTTGGTTTCCTTTCTGCTTGATACGAGCACGTCTTACCCTTACTCCTGTATGTGTAGATGATATGTCTATTATTGTGAAAAACTTGTTTCGTAGGTTGAAAACATAACCTAGTAGTGAGTTTGAGTAGAAAGATTAGGGGGAAGTCATGAGGATTCTTGATCTATTCTTAGGATTAGCAGGTTTTCTTTTTTTTTTTTTTTCAACTCATACACCTAAGATTCTTAATAGAACTAGTCTATTAAGAACATTGTTCTAGTTGGATCCAAGATTTGATCTCTAAAAGACCAATCCTCTCTCTCTTCTAGATTTAATCCAAAGATTAATTTGAGAGACATTACCTTAAGCTAAGCTATGACTTAAAAAAAAAAAAAGGACTTCCTAAGCTTACTAAAAAATTGAATTAGTCTTGGCCAAACATGGTTATAAATAGGGAAAACAAGCTTGAATTGTTGAAAATGAATCCTTTGTGAATCTCAAAAAAAAAAAAAGAATTGCTCATCTTCTTTTTGCTTATTTTTTTTAATAACATTTATAAATATTGAGATATTATCAGATCTGTTTTTACATCAACTGAAAATAAGTTTATTTTTTTTAGACTTAACCAGCGTTGAATCACATCTAATCTTTAATCAATTTCAAGAGGTGGATTTTTTCATTCCATCGGTATTGTATGTCAAATGTCTAGGGTTTAGGATTTAGGGTTTGCCACAAACGAGATGAAAGACCTACCGGCAATTTCTGTCCAATTCCACACAAAGAAGAAGGAGTTTCCTAAAGATGAAAATGAGTTAAAAATATTTTTTTGACCAGGCCATCTACGAACTCCAGTAATTTGCTTATCTTTCCTTGTGAAAGAACTCTGTAAAAAAGAAACCTGTTTTCGAAAATGAAGTGGGTTGGGCCTTAATGAATCTCTTCAATGCAAGCTTCAAGTGGGACTTTCTTGGGCTACTTGAAACATATCTATACTATTAAAATAAAACAAAAATACCAAAATGATATATATATTATACAAAGAACTAAAAGGACCCCTGTAAATGTAAATATTGTTTTTGGTCCTCCACCAAGGAGCCAACATTCTTTACGGTGACTCGGAGGCAGACTTTATGAAACTTCTACAGAATATTAAACTAGTTGTATAGATTCATTAAATCTTTTTTTTATATATAATCTTAGTTGTTCACATTATAAATAAGAACAACATCTTTTATATTTATAAACCATCACTTGATAAAACATTAATAAAAAATTATAATACAGTCGTAAAATGAGCACGGTTATCAAACTATGTACGTCTTCATATTATTTGATTGTTCTTATCTTTTTATTTTATTGTCTAACTTAATTCGTTTCCGGACATGCTAATAGGAAAATTATGACTCATTTGGCAAGCTAGATTCCATTATATGTGTGTGTATTGTTGATCATTTTCAAACTAATTTTTACATCAATCGAATTTAAGATCAAACAAACTTACTTTCATACAAGATTCAGTTTTATTATTATTATTATGCAAAAAAAAACGCAAATGTAAATTAGAATATAGCCAATTTAATCCAATTATCAGTTGAAATAGGATTCATAAAATTTTTTTTTCTTCATTTTCAATGTCAAAACATTTTTGTATGGTGACTGTTTCTTGAATTTAATATGCAGAGTACATGGAATAAAAAATAAAAGAGTAATATAGCAATAAAGAAACGTTCAATCTCGTGACTGATTTTTTTGACCCAAAGTTCATTGAACATAAAAAAGGAACTTTCAGACCATAAACTCCATCGAAGGAAAATTCCACAAGCACATTTAACCAGTCTACAAGGCATGTGATGCTAATTAATGGGAGAGGTTGAGATTTCAAATCTCTATTCATTATCTTTGTTCTTTTATCCTCAATTAATCATGTATTTCATGACTCATCACCTGCTCTTAATAACGATGTGGACCACATTTCACATGCTAATCGATCTTATTTTTGCGTTCACATATTGCTAATCTTTTTTTTTTTTTCCCTTCTTATTATTGAGAGGGAACATGATCCATCATTTCTCCTTATTATTGAATGATTTCAACTACAATAATCCAGAGATTATGTAATTGTTATTTTTTAATAGACACTAAAATCATTATTTTACTTGGATTTATAATTGAGCTTGTATATGTGAAGACTTATACAAAAGAATTATCAGCACATTAACTCAAAATCTTAAACTAATGAATCATGGATTCATCTCATGTATAAAAATCTCAAACTTTTTATTCTTAATTATCAAATAATCATCTCACCTAAAAGCTTAAGCTTATAGGTGAGATGGTCTTTGATATGGTATCGTAGCTTAGTTTACCAAGAGGTCCTAAGTTAAAGTCTCGAGCATCCTTAATTTCTCAAGTATTAAGCACAAGGCAATGTGGATTTGTGCAAGTTTCAAGCTCAAATGTTAGGACTTTAACTTAAGGAGGTGTGTTAGAGACAAATATAAATTATATTTTAGAACCTCACCTATGAATTTAAGCTTTTAAGTGAGATGATCATTTAATATTAATCAATGTATGATTCTCTACTTAAATGAATAACTTAACAAATTTCGTCTTCACATGTAATTCTCTCTTACACATCGAACATCACTCACTCTTTATATTTAACAATTCGAGTGTGATGTTCGGAACTTGAAGCTTTTTTTTTTTTTTTGCTAAACCATATGAAAACACAGCAAAACCAATAATATTCACTTTCCATGTTTAACAATCTAAGTGTGAGTCTAACAACAATTGTCATTCATGCAAGGAAAAACTGGCAAAATCACGGGGAGCCTAACAACAGTAGCCACTTATCTTAAGTCCAACCATCAGTTCTGTTACCAATTATTGGAAAGATCTATGATGAAAAATCACTTCAACCCGCACATGTGAAGGCCTGCACATGAGAATGATGAATTTAACCTAAAAATTTAAACTAATAAATCATGAATGTATCTTATATATAAACACATCAATCGACGTAAGACTTTTCACTCTCGTATAAAACTCAATAAAAATCAGATAAACAACAAGGTAATTTATATGTTTTTAAATAAGAAAAAAATCACTTTTATCTAATTATTATGCACACTAAAATTTATACCGCCAGAAGCTAGGAGAAATCAATCATTTCATTCATTTAATGTTTGAAAAATAAATTGGAACTGCTTTGTACTTTTTAATATTTGAAAGACTTGTATATGGCAAGAGAATAGGCAAGCCAAACCCTACTAGAAAAGTGTCCAGTCAAATCAAGATAGAGCCCATTTTATTTTCTTCTCTCTCTTGGGAGATCCATAAAATACAGGCAAAGTTTTGGTCCTCACGACGAATTGTCTAAAGTTTTCTGGTAACTTTCTCTCCAATGACTGATCTTTTGTTTTTAGTACTTGTAATTGTATTCTGTAAAATCATTCATAAAATTTCGTCAGTTAGTTTAAATTTTTTGTTCAAAATAATTTTTTAATATAATATCAGAATATTTATGACCAAATGACAGTGAACGTGAATCTCATTATTTCTATATTTTTTTAAAATTAATTAAATAAAAGATAGCCTAGTGTGTCATTTTCAAACCTAAAAAATTTTTATTTAAAAAAATATATTAAAAATAATATGATATAATATTATTTTATAAATCTCACTTTTAAATTTTTAGATTTAGGTGGATTTTTTTATATGTTTTAAGATATCTCATATCTAAAAACTCAGATTGATAATTTCTTATTATTCTATCAAATATATAAAATAAAAATAATTATTAAAAATAATTTTATATGTATAAAAATTCTAACTCAAAATCGTTTGTTTAAATCAAAAAAAAAAAAAAAAAATCACTCAAAACTTTTTACTCAAGCTCCTTTAGCCTCTTTAACCTCCTGCTTCCTCCTTGCACTCGAGCCAATCGTCTTGGTGATTTAAATGGATTTTAACAATACATAGCATGTACTTGCGTTGCCATAATTTTGTATAGTACCCTCCCTTTTGATTTGAACGTGTGGTAGGGGCCAATTTGAGCACCCCAAAATCATATTCCAGGTGGTGTTTTTGTACTTGGGACAGTCCATGCATTCATTTAAGGGATCACAGTAGTTGGTGAGGTGCATTAATTTCTTTGAACTAATCGTGATCCTTTTTATCTGAGTTGTCAAATAATTGACTGACAGATTATTTCTTATTCTTATGCATATTTTCTTATGATATTTTGGCAAATTAAATCTCAGTTGGTTCTATATTTTTTCTTTGGATTCCATAGCCGCTAGATAAAAGTCTATGTTGGAACATGATGATTTGGCGATCATCACACAAGTACCAACTAGTGTGAGACAAAAGTAACCCTCCACTTCCTCTAAGGCTCCGTTTGATTAGCCAAAAAAAAAAAAAAAAAAAAAAACAACTTTTAATGAAAAACATTTCTTTTTTTAGCTTGAAAGCTACTATCTCAAAAATAATTTATTGATTTTTATTAATTAAAAATAAAATTTATTGATTTTTTTCTTAAATACGAAATAAACATCGAAAAATAAAAAAATATTTTTTTTCAAAACAAACACAGCCTAAATGTATATTATGTAATGAAAAAAATTAAAAACAAATTAAATAAGAAAATAAAACAAAAAGATAATGAATAATCATACAACATAATTTTACAATCATGCATGTTTCATAATTGTATTAAAAATTTTTATCAAGTTTTCAATCAGTTATAAATATAAAAAATATTATCTGTTCATATTATAGACAATTAAAATTATTAAAAAATATATATTTAATAAAAATATCATGTTAATTCTATATGACATACCAAACTACAAATTACATCAATATCGATTTTCACAGTTTAACAAAAAACTATTATAAATTCGTTCAGTTAGAGACAAATTTATAATTTAATAAACAACCAAATTAATATGTAACTATTACACCACTGGCTAAACACAAGGAAATAATCAGTTCTTTAAGGGTTTGAACGACTCTTCAACATTTAAATCTCAGATCTTCTCATACAAATTTCAAATTGAACCCTTAATTATTTTTCTTCGATAAATTCTTCAACATTCAAAAGTGGATGCTAAATCATCTTTACAGAGCTTTCGTTGTCTAATTTCTAATCAATATTTGCAAGTGACCAACAGCATCTAACATGAGTGATTCTCATTGTTTAGGGATTTCCATGGGACAAATGTCAAGGCACTATATATTTAAGAAATGTATGATGTTTATGATGTGATTGTTTTTTCTTTTTCTTTTCATATGATTTGTGATTGGAAATTAATCAGTGTCAGAGAGCTCAGGAAATGTCATTGTTGAGAAAACGAAAGGTTTGGAGATGGGAAGCAAGCGATTGATTACGAAATTTTGAACGTTTTCATGAGTTGCTAAACCCATGAAAGATCTATTTAAGGATTTTAATTGTGATGTTTCCCTTTCTTCGCGCTTGTATCTCAGCATGCTAATTTTTTTATAAAAAAAAAAAATTACTAGGATTTAATTTAGTGGAATACAGTTGGCTTATTAATATGATAATATTATTTTATAAGGTATTAAAAAATTCAAATATATTAGTCTTCATTAATAATGTAATTTTGAAATATATGTGTATTTTTTTAATTCTTTTTTATTTATTTTTTGGTTTTTCTATGTGTAGTATTTTTGAATTCTTTTATTTTGTTATATGGTTGGGTCAAAATGCTTACATATCATGTTTGATATATATATGTATATATAGAATAAAGGTGTTTTTGGTATTGCATTCTCACAAAATTATAATAATCATTTATGTGCCAGTGTACAAGATACCATGATTGCTTTTAAGCACTTGATAGATGAGATAAAAATATTCACACAAGCTACAATAATTAAAATATTTGAACTTATCACTCAAACATAAAAAAAATAAAAAAAATGTTAAGAAAAAAAAACATTTAAATAAATCCATTGACCTTGTTTTTTTTTTTTTTTTCAATATCCTCTACATAAAATTTGCATCAATAATGCCCTCTTGAATGGTTCTTGATTATTTTTAAACGCACATTATATAAAGAAATACTGACAGTTTTTCTATTTTATATAAATAAATCCATTGACCATATATAGAATAATAGAATCAATAATATCTGTCCCAGAATAATACTTTGACATGCCCAATTTGCATATAATCCACTCAGGTCTCTCACTTCCATCTTTGAAATAAATTTATGGTAAGACCAACTGCGAAGTAGTATAAAAAAGTGCTTTTTTTATGAATAAAAAAAAAGTGCAATTTTTTTTTTTTTTTATAATAAAAGTGCCAAGTATCTGAAACTGGGAAAGTGCTAAGTTAACTGGAAATTAATAATGATATGTTTGACTGTATTTGGCAGGAAAAGCACATTAATTTATATCCTAAAAGGTCAGGAATTCTTATCTTCCTCTTTTTTCAAATAAGCTATCATTTTTTGTCTACCACCTGATTTTGGAATCTTTGATCGATACATTGTTTATGGGAGCTTGGCTTGGAATCTTTGGTTTTGACACTAATCGTAGAGCACTAACCACTCCATCCTAATTAAAATATGACCAGCAATCTATTTGCTCTAGATCCAAAAAAAATAAAAAATTCTTTTTTATTCAACAATATAGGTTATTTTGCAAGCTAATGAAAATTAAGTTTTTTCGGATGATTTTAAGGACAACTTCTATGTCGATATGATATTTTAAAATTAATTTAATTAATTTTCCTTAGTGTTGATTTGAATATTCAAATCTAAAAAATGGGTAAAGAAAGCAAACTTCCTTAATTACTAGACTAGGTTTTTGAAAATGGGTTTTTTTTTTAATATTTGGAATCTTATATTCTTCGAATATTTATTATTAAAACTCTTTATTGTTAGTTTTTTTTATATATATATAGCTTGATTGGAAACTTTTATTCTTCAAAATTCTTACTTTAAACTCTTTATCATAACGTCCTTAATTTTTAATCGAAACATCATTTCTATTCTTTTAAATTTTGTATTTTACAATGATAAATGGGTAAAGAAAGCAAACTTCCTTAATCACTAGACTAGGTTTTTGAAAATGGGTTTTTTTTTTCAATATTTGGAATCTTATATTCTTCGATATTTATTATTGAAACTCTTTGTTGTTGGCTTTTTTTAATATATATAGCTTGATTGAGAATTTTTATTCTTCAAAATTCTTGCTTCAAACTTTTTATCATAATATCCTCAATTATTAATCGACACATCATTTCTAATGTTTTAAATTTTGTATTTTATAATGATAAATATCTGATCAGTGAGATTAAAAAAAAAGTTTGAAGTAGAAATTCTTGAAAAGTAAAGGTTATGGATCAATTTTTTTGAAAATACAAGATTCAAAGGTGAATAAAATCTTTTCTTGAAAGATTTAATTAAACAACAAAACCAATTGCTATTTTTTAATTTGCGGGAAACTATTTTATATTGTGGAATAGCCACGTTCGAATTGGAAATCAAAACCAACTTGTTAAAATAAACAAATCTTTTTCGTTTTGAGTCAAAGATTTGCCTTAATTATCTCTCCCACTTTCCAGATATTGCTAATCATATTCTGGCTGCTTAATGATTTATAGCTTGTGTCCACCAAATATTGTTGTTTTAATGGCATCTATCCTTAATCCTTATTAGGGGAAGTGAGTTAGTGACAAGCTCTTAGTTGCTGGAAAAAGGAATTTTCAAACCAATTCAACATAGAATATGATAAGGATTTGAATAATTTAACTTAGCCAATTTGACCTCTTTTCTTTCAATATAATATGGAGATAACATGCAGCCAGTTCAGCATCATTGTTCTAGCTTTTTGCATTTTTTTTTAATTAATTGAATCATTATTTTAACTTTTTGCATTTTTTATTTAATTAGTTGAATCATTATTGTTTAATCCCAAAATGGCCTAGCTAGATAAAGGTAGAATTTTAACTAATGAGTTGAGATCTTGCAATCAATCTGTTGACTTTCGTTAGTGGAGAAAAAAAGCATCACCGTAACTTTGCAATTAATTTATTTGACAACGTTATATATTTTTTAAAGGCAAAAATATTTAGTTTCTTCAAGAAATTCAAATATTCCAAAATGCATATTAAATTGGTTCAGATAGTATAGAAAAAAAAACTCATTTAATTTGAAGATTTTAAATTTGAGATCTACTATTGACTTCTCTATTTATATTTATAACATCCGATTAATTTTATTTATGAAAATATTTATAAGTATGGTGAGAATCTTTTTAAATATATATAGGTGTAAAAAAGTATAAAGTTCTATATTTAGTATATAACCAATCTATCTATATACATTTATTTATTTTTTTAGAAATAAAAAAAAAATTTGATTTGACGAAAAGTAAAGGGATTATGTAATGATTTTGAACTTTTTTAAAAATGTAGCTATGAAAGAAAGCATTGATGGATCCAATAATAATAATAATAATTAGGTGGTTAAAACTTTAAACGCATTATTGCTGTACCTTTTTTCTTTTTGAACATAGGATTTGCTGGATTCAAATTCTAACAGGAGTCACTGTAAAAAGAATCATTCATTCAACTATTCTTGTAGAGCCACCGTCTGAAATTATTTGGGCAGAGGGTTGTGGGGGCACAAAACCTACCTAAAAGGCTAAAATATATTAATGTTTCCAATGGAGATGGAGGAGGATGGCGACCTTGTTCCAATATTTTGAGTAATTATTCATCAGATAAAATGCTCCCCAGCTACTAGAAGGGGATATTATTTGACTTAAATTGAAAAATCGAATCGAATTTAATATTTTAGTTCAGTTTTTGTTGATTTCTTTTTCTTTTTCTTTATTTTGAAATCGAATAGAATTTAATTTGGTTTTTTTTTTACGATTTAATTTTTTTAAAAAAATTATTTGGTTTCAACTGTCACTCTATTAGTTTGGCCCTTTGTTTGTATTTTTCATTCTTTTTTGGTCGCTAAATATTTTTTATGTAATTATGATTTATTGGTTATATTATTTAACTTTGATGTTTAATTTTTTTTTTTTTTTTGGTAATTGATTAGAGTTTTGGATGATATCTCTTACTTAAAAAAAATTGATGAAAAAAAAAACTAAAAATGAGACTTTTAACGTATCAAATGAATATAAAAGGATTGATATTAAACTAAATTATAGCCTCCTTTATTTTAATGATGAGGAACATCTTCAAATAAGTTTGCTCATCATCGATTCTTCTTTTTTAAAGATTTGAATTACCCATCAGATTTTATATCGATTTGATATATTAAAAAGAAATTCGAATTGATTTTAGAATTCAAATTTATAAAATTAAAAAAATGAGACAAAAGACCAATTCCTCATCGCTAAAACCTAATGCTTCACAAACCATAAACGCAAACGAAAACAACTTGAGTAAACCATGTTCTCCTCCATTCTAAAAGGTAGGTGCCGTGGTTATATATATATATATATATATATATGAGAGAGAGCGAGAGAGAGAGAGAGAGAGAGAGAGAGAGAGAGAGAGAGAGAGAGTGAGTGAGTGAGTAGGGTATCTCAATTATTATGTTAATTAAAATTAAATTAGTATTAAAATACGTTTAATTTTTTATTGATTATTGAACTTTTTTTAGATCAATTTAATTCGAATTTAATATTAATAAAAAATAATTATAATTAATTATTTATGAATAATAAAAATTAAATTTTATTTTTATTTAAATCAAGATAACTTCATCGTTGCTAAACACCAAACACAATTATTTTAAATTTTTAGATTTAAACTTTGACATTAGCACCAAGAAGAATTGATTGCTTTCACATTGCATTCATTTTAATGCATTAAACTAATATAAAATATGCTTTTAAAATCATCTAAATAAATATTTTATCTCGATTGATTGATGATAAATCGATACAAAAATACGAGAGAGAGAGAGAGAGAGCATGTTTTCCTCCTAATAAATGCATATAAGAGTTTCAATGGATTAGCCTTTGAATCCAACTAACTCTTTGAACATTGGGCTTTCTTGGATAGAATCTGAAAAAGTAAATACAAACAGACAAGTTGATTCAGATAGAATTAACTAAGAACAAAACTATATTAAAAAGGAAAAGAGGAAAAAAGTTTAAGGATGACCCCATTACACAGTGTGTCTGGCACGACCCAATAATGTAGCTCATGGTCTTACATGCTACCCTAGCCAGATTCAACTGTACGAAATTACTGAGTTACTCTTACCTTTGAAACCACAAAATTCAAGTTTTGTAACCAATGAGAGCCCGAAAACTGGCACAGTTGGACATGACATGGTTGGACTGGTCACTGCTGAAAGGTTGATAGATAGACACGTTGATTCTAGTGTTACTACTTCGTACGTGGCAAGAACGTGCAACCAACTACATCAATCATTTCTCTAAAACTAAGTTACACTTTAGCCCTTATTTATTTAAGAAACAAGTAATTTAGCTCCTTTGATTCGAAAACTTATCGAATAGTCTTTTGCTGAGTTTTTTGAGTTGCAACAAATTTAGTGGTTTTTTTCTTAGTTCTTTTCCATCCTTTTTCTCACCATACTTGCTGCCAAAAATCCAATGACAATGTAAAGAATGCTTTCGATATGCATGGGTAAAATGTTGGTACTGACATTATTAGATTTGAATTTAATGATTTTTTTAATCAATTTAATGGTCACGCAATCGTCTATTTTTTTATTTATTTATCAATATTGATATTTTAGATTGATCTAAAGAGTGTGATGTAGATTTAATTGTTATAAAAAGTTTACTTTTACTATATAGTTCGAAATTTATTGTGTTTTTTTTTATAATAATAAACATAATAAGACTATTAATATTGAAAACTAATGTCATATATTGTTGGGAGATAAGTAAGAAAAGCAGCGAGAAAATAATGAAAATAGATTGATGTGGATGGGGGCTCACGAGTATAAAACGTTATACAAATCCAACACAACGGTTTTTGAAATATCTACAAAATATTAGACCGGATGTATATGCCTGTTGGGCCTTTTTTCTTATAATCTTGATCATTTACACTATAAATTGAGGCAATATCATTTGTATTTATAATTGTCATTTGACGAAGCTAATAAGAAATCATAGTGCGACGAATGGAGTAGGCACAATTGTCGAATCACGATAAAATTCTTGTATTGTGTGATTGTTCTTGTCTTTTTATTTTATTCTTTTGCTTGATTCGTTTCGTAACAATTGGTATCAAAGCTTTAGGTTAGCCGAGTAAGGAGGAACGATGAAAGAAAAAGAAAAAGTCGAGATTGATAAGTTTGTTAGCAAAGACTTTGGGTTTTCAAAGATGCGGATTGAAGATTATACATACCAAAAGAAGCTACACGAACCTTTATCGAAAAAAAAACCATCCGGCATGAAAGATGTTACTTATGTTCTATTGGATTGTTAGGTTTTAAGTGTTATTCGAGCTTACGTTTATGTGAAAATGGCTTTCAACATCGTAAAAGAAAACACCATAGCAAATTTGATGACGTTGCTACCAATTATGTATGAGAAGCATGAGAAGCCATCTACCTCAAACAAGGTATGCTACATCGATTGTTCAATCTAAAGATGACGAAGGTGCATCGATAATCGGTCACATTAATGAATTTAATATGTTGATTACCCGATTAGAGTCGATAAATATTATGTTTGGTGATGAAGTTAAGGCACTTATTCTATTATCTTCTCTACCTTAAAATTGGTCCGGAATGGTAACAACGGTAAGCAATTCATCAAAAAATAAGAAACTAAAATTAAATGATGTTTAAGATTTAATGATCAATGAAGATCTTTGTAAGAATGGGTTAGAAAAATCTTTAGGTTCTTTTTTGAGTATTGATAGTAGAGGAAGAGACTTTCGACGGGGTCGGAATCATGGTTGTAGTAAGTCAAAATTAAAAGATAGAGGAAAATCTAAAAAATGCAAAGAGATCACTTGCTAGAATTGACATAATAAGGGGCACTTTAAAAATCGGTGCAAAGCTCCTAAAAAGAAGAAGAATTAGGGTGACGAATTTGCATATACAATGATCGATGAAAGTACAAATGCATTAATTTATAGTATGGATAATCCTATTAAATCATAAATTCTAGATTCAAATGCATCTCTTCACTCTACTCCATGTAAAGATTTCATACGTAAATATATTATAGAAAATTCTATGAAAGTTTATCTTGCGAGATGATGAGCCTTTAGACATTATAATGAAATATGAGGTTAGTATTAGAACTACCAAATGAATACAATGAAAATTGCAAATGTTAAACATATTTTAGGTTTCGGGAAGAATCTAATTTTTATGAATGAAAGATAACGAAGGGGGATGTGGTTTTACAATGTGGCGATAAGGTTGGGACTTTGTATATGACTCGCTACAACAAGGCATACAACAACGAGTGGCTAATTTTGATGGTGATAATGATTCAATACGATGGCATCGAAAGCTTAGACACATGAGTGAAAAGGGTTTGAAATAATTATCATCAATGGAAAAATTACAAGAATTGAAACATATTGATATTAATTTATACGAGGCTTATGTCTATGGAAAACATAAGAGAATCGTTTACGAAAGTTTAGCAAATCCTTAAAGGAAGAGAAGCTAAAATTGGTACATGCAAATGTATGGGGACCGACTTATGTAACTTATTTTGAAGGTTTATGCTATTATGTTGCTTTCATTTACGACTATACCGAAAAGGTACGAATTTATTTTTTGAAAAATAAATCTAATTTGTTTGTTGTATTCAAAAGGTGGAAGGTTGAAGTTGAAAATCGATCGATCTAAAGATCAAAGACTTGAAATCGGATGACGAAGAAGAGTAGGTTAACAAAAAATTCAAATATTAGTCTTTAGATAATAAAATCAAAATGATCAAAACAATGTCTATGATATTAGAGTAAAATGGTTTTGCTTGAAAGGATGAACAAGAAAAAACATGAGATTGTATTCGATGTGCTCAAAGCATTATAGACTAATACAATAAATACAACGACTTACCTCATAAATAGATGACCTTCACTTCCATTAGGCCTCAAATTTCTTGAGGAAGTATGGTTAGGAAATGAGGTAAATTTCTCATGCTTGAGAACATTTGGTTGTGTTTCATATGCACATGTAGGATCTAATGATAGAGATAAGCTTGATCTTAAGGCTATAAAATGTTACTTTGTTGGTTATGGTTCTAATGATTTTGGTTATTGATTTTAGGATGATCAGAATAAAAAGATCATAAAGTATAAGGATGTGATCTTTAATTAAAATATATTATATAAGAATAGGCTTGGGACGGATTTTAACAATGTAGAAAACCAATCAAGAAAAGCTGGAAAAGCTGATTTGAAGGCGATTTTAGAGGAAGATATATTTAGGATTCAAAATTCAAATGATAGAGATGGCAAAGCTAAAGCTGAATCGGAACCGGTAACTCTTACTCCCTAGCTAAAGAGATCTAACGAGTATTCGGATCCACTCAAAGGTATTCACATTTTTTAAACTAATTGCTTCTTACTAATGTCTGAAGAACTAAATTTTTTTAATGAAGTAATGCAAGCGAAAGAGTCCGTCAAATGAAAGTCAACCATAAAAAAAGAGATGCGGTCTCTTGAGAAGAACTAGACATGGACTTTAACTATGTTACATGAAGACAAAAACTATACACGGTAAGTAGGTGTATAGGGTCAAAAAGAGCATGATGGTAGTAAAAAAAATACAAGATAAAGCTAATTGTAAAAGGCTTTTAACAAAAAGAAGGAATTGATTACATCGAGATTTGCTCTCATGTAGTCAAGTTGACTACTATTAGGTTAGTGTTAAGTATTATTGCTACAAAAAAAATTATATATAAAATATTTAGATATTAAAATTGCGTTCCTACATGATGATCTTGAGAGAAACATCTATATGGTGTGATTAAGAGACTTTGAAGTTTCAAAAAAAGAAAAACTTGTATGTAAGCTACGAGTCCTTTATGCATCAACAGTTGGAAGTCTAATATATTTTATGGTTTACCCAAGACTTGATATAGCTCGTGCAATGAGAGTTGTTAATGGGTACATGAAAAATCCGAAAAAAAGTATTGAGAACGAGTAAAGTGAATTCTTTATCATCTAAAAGGTACTTCAAGCATGATTTGTTTTAAAAAGAATAATACTATTTGTTGATGTAGATTTATATAGTGATCTGGATAATATAAAGAGTATAATAAGCTATGTTTTCAATTTGGGTGATATTACTATGAGTTGGGTTTCTCAACTTTAGAAATGTATTGTTTTTTTCACTACTAAATTTAAGGATACGACTATTTTAGAAATTGGTAAAGAAATAGTTTGGTTAAAGAGCTTTTTGAGAAAGTGGATAAGACACATGATTATAATAAGCTTTTTAATGACAATTAGAGTGCAATTCATCTTGCTAAAAGTCTAATCTTTTATACAATAACCAAACATATTTAGTTGAAATACCACTATATTTGAAAGTTGTTAGATGATAGGTTAATATGTTTGAATAAGATTCTAAGATTGGAGAATCCAGCTAATATATCGACCCGGTAGTTACTATTGATAAGCTAAGGTTTTGTATTTCCTTAGTTGACCTTCATGATTAGTGATAATAATACATTGTATTGAGAGGACTTAAAGTTGGTTAGGAAAAACGGATAGTTACAAAATGCTTGATGTTATTTTGGATATCGGTCTACGAGTGAGAGATTGTTGAGTCGTGGAGACCGATATAGATGAAAGCATGCGGTATAAAGTACTATAAATATCCAACACGAAAGGTCTTCATAATGTTAGGATACATGTATAAGTCAATTATGCTTTTTTCTTATAAGTCTAGTTGTCTATACTATAAATTGAAGCAACATTACTTATATTTATAATCATCACTTGACAAAGTTTAATAAAAAACATAATGTAGCTATGGAGTAGGCACCTTTGTCAAATCACATAAAACTTCTTTTGTTATGCGATTGTTTTTATTTTTCTATTATATTCTTTTACTTGATATATTTCCTAACAAATATTAATATTGAAAACCAACGTCCTACATTGTTGGGAGATAAGTAAGAAAAATAATATAAAAGAATAAAAGGCTTAATCATACCAAATGGTATAAAAGAAATGAAATTGAAGCCAAGAGAGGGCGAGATGCACACTTGTGTGACATGGAGGGACTACATGTATCCACATGAAATTTTTTTTTAAAAAAACAAAGATTTTATGCAAAAAATACTATTGAATTGTAAGAAATTCGTATATAAAATAATAAAAAATGATGAGAGTAAGATAAAGTAAAGAGTTGTAATATCAAAATGATTAACCATTAACCATTTTGCTACATACTAGTCCAACATAAAACGTGAAGGATGAAAACATATATTTAAAAAAAAAAAAAAGATAAGTGAGAAGTTGTGCCTATAAACTTAAACAATCAACTATAGAATTCTAACAAATTATAAAATCAAATATAATAAATTCAAACAATACGTACTATATTTATTATTATTATTAAGTGATTGTAAAATATTTATAGTGAAAATCGTGTAATACCGGATACAAAATAGATCTTGCAAAACATAAAGATGTCGTTTGGTAATCGGGAATAGAGTGATGGAAATGGGAATCCGGGAATCGGAATAAAAATTAAGGAATCGCAATGGTATTTGTATTCCAATACTGTGTTTGGAATACTAATAAGGAATCGGAATGCATATTAAATTTTTTAATATCTGATTTTTTATACAAATAAAAATAATGATTAAAAAAATAATTTTATTAAATTATATGGTTGTAAAAATAATAAAGATGATTGATGGTTATGATAGCGGTGGTTCTAGTAGTGGTGGTGGTTATGATGATGCTATTAGTGGTGGTAGTTGTGATAGTGGTGGTTGTTATGATGGTAGCGATGAAGATGGTGGTGGTGGTGGTTGTGGTTGTTGTAATGGTGGTAGTTGTAGTGATGGTGATAGTGGTAAAAATAGTTAATAGATAATAAATAAATAAAATATATTATTATTTTGAAAAAAAAATCATTCTCATTTCTTTTTTTATTATTATTTTTATGAATGAAGTTGTGTATAAATTTTCATTCTAATTCTCACTTTATTCCTTTTATCTAAATAGCTACAATGCGAGAATAAAAGTTCTATTCTCATTCCCACCACTCTATTCCTAATTACCAAATAGCACCAAAGTGTTTTTCGAATAAGACAATTCATTTGAGATCTTATAAATCTATTTATTTTCTATATAAAGATCATCACTTTTTCTATGTGTTTTCATATGGAGAATTCTTTACAAATAAAGAGATATCAAACGGACTTCTTACTTTTCAAACGAGATCAATCTTCTTGTACCTATATACAAACGTTGATTTATCAAGATCAATAGTAAAAAAAAAATCAATTGAATCAAATAGTTCTAAACTTTCAACTTTTAATCTCTCATTTAACTTTCTATCTAATGAAACACAACATAAAACAACATATTAATTACTTACCACACAAGATCATGATAGTGCTAAAAAATAAAAATCAACCCACTTTTTGATCATTTGTTGGTGAGAAAGAGAGAGAGAGGTGGATGTGATTTTCATATCTTAGGAGATAAAAAACTAAGGGCAACTCAAGGCTGTGCAAAAAATTTAAAATATTTTTGAGTAAGGAATCGATTAATTATCTTTCAAATAAAAGGGACTAAAGTGTTCGTGTATGTAAAATACAGGAATTAGAAAATAATTCTCCATCTTTAACTTAATGCATGTGAAACCTTTTTCAGTTACCTCTTTCTAGTCACTACCACTCCTACTACTCACTGCTCACTGCTTTCCCTGTCTTCATTTGTAAGCTTGTGTCCGCTTTATCCTAGGTCTTCTTGGAAAAGAGAGTAAAGGTTCAGTCTTTTTCCAACCTGAACCTCAGGGTTACTTCAAAGTTTCTAACAGTAGTTGCTATGGCAGGACTTCTTGCATGTTCTCTTTCTCTTTATTCTGCTCTAGTTCCTTCATTCAGTAACCAGGATTCTCTTCCAACAACTATATTGGAGTTTGTGTAATGGGGAGGATGGGATGTGTTAGTGCTTTTTACTATTTGTAATTGAAAAACTTTGTCATTTTGGATTTTGGTTTTGTTCTTTAAAATTTTGGTGTTTTTGTCATGAGGGTTTATACTGTTTCTTGAAAACTTCCGTGGGTTTTTCATTTCCAGATCATATATTTCTGTATATAGCACTTAGAAGAAGATCAAAGGTCAACCTACTACAGTATTTTTCTCTGCCATCCCTTTTTCTCTCTCTCTCTCTCTCTCTCTCGGAATTCTCGGACTTTCTTATCTTGATGTGCCTAATAGGAAATAGTATCACTCAAAGATCTCTATAAAAAGTTCTGGTTACTTGAAGATCATTGTAACTAAAATTGTTGCTGTGACAATTCTAGATTGATAAGCAATTTCATGGAGGAATTTTATAGGTTTAATCCTACAATTTCTTGTTCACCAAATGATATTGTTAGACTTGAAAACTTGCCTGTTGGAAACTTTACTGATGCTACTACCAGTACTACTGAATTTCACAGTCAACTCGGTAATTTACTCCAAGCTGGTCATGATCATACACAAGCCATTGGATCAGATATCTATGATGTAATCAAGGCCCAGATCGCCAGTCACCCTCGTTATCCAGACCTAGTTTCTGCATATGTAGAGTGCCAAAAGGTTATCTTTTGAATTTTTGTTACCATTTTGAAAACTTACCCCCTTTTGTTTTCAAAAGAAGTTTTTGTTGATGGGGAAGAAAGGAATGTCATGAAAGGAAAAAAAAAATGAAAACCTAGTGTGCTAAATTTGAGGTTTTGAGTGATTTTTATTTGCTTTGAAGGTCGGTGCTCCTCCAGAAATGGTGTCTCTTCTTGAAGACATAGGCAGCGTGAACTACCAAATCGATACTTGCTATGAGATAGGAGCTGATCCAGAACTTGACGAGTTCATGGTAGATTTTGAAACTCAAAATTTTATATTATTTTCTTATTCTTTTTTGGTGTGTTTTCTTTAATTTCTTTTCTATTCATGCTACTCTGATTCTCAAGAAAATAGTGAAAGAAATGAACTTTGAATCTTACAACTCCTATTCACATTCCAAGTTTTGTGCTTCTTTTCCTTTTCTTTTTAAGCAGCCAAAGGGAATAATAATTTTTTTGTTTAGTAGTTTTATTCTTGCAATAAATTATTATAACCATTGAAACTGTTGTTGTTTTTCAAGGAATCATACTGTGAGGTTCTTCATAGATACAAAGAGGAATTATCCAAGCCTTTTGATGAGGCTACTACTTTCTTGAACAGCATAGAATCACAACTAAGTAGTCTTTGCAAAGGAACATTGACAAAAATATTCGATTATGGCTCAGGTAAAGTTTTTTGCACTGTGCCATTTTCTAACATTGGTTTCCACGATCAGCTTGTACCTAGCTATATAGCAGTGCTATCTAGTTGGTTTAAAGGGGTCATGTTGTTCCATTAATATTTGCATTAAAATCAAATGAATGTTGAAAGAGGTACAAATAGGATCAAACTTTTGCTATTGTGCTTGTTAGAAGAATAGTTTTACTGATGAGTTGAAATATTGGGATTCTCGATGAGTAATTAAACGCCATGTCTTGTCCACACCATCCATTATCTTTCTGCTCTATTTTGGGCCCCTACCCTAACTTGATCATACTTAAATTTGATGAAATTGGCATTGTGAAAAAACATATTTTCAGTGTCTAGATTGCTTTTTTTTTTTCTCTTTTATTCGCTGCTGTTTGATGTACTGTGTTGCTCATTGAAACTGCTGTGTTGTCATTTCAAGAGCTGATTTGATAGCACCTCATAAAAACTTACAAATAACCCATGATATTTATGATGTTTTATAACAAAATGTGTATTATTCATATGTCAACCGATATTTCTACCTTGTTACGTTTCACCTTGTTTATCATGAAATCAACACTTATCATTAAACAACTCAATGACACTTATTTGGGACAGTTTTTTTATTAGTCTGAAGTCCAATTTCTCAACATTGCCATAATGTCTGTTCATAGCATATAAAGTTTTGGACAGAAATTTGTTTCTGAAGGCACTAGCATCTGTAAAAATGAAATACAGGAGCCGCTTGCCATGAAATGTGCTAAGCATGTTTTTGAGTGGAAATAATATAATTTTTTTATGCCATTTATTTGACATTAAATGGAAAGATTTGGTCAAAATTGCGTTTGTTAAAAAACAAGTAGCTTTATAAAGCCGTGTTCTTTCTCCTTTGGGGATCAGGTAGATTTACCTATAAATGACCACTTCCTAGTTCATTTCTATCATTCAAGAGATTCAGGCCTTGAGCCATGGAAAAGTGTTTAATCTTAAATGTTTTATTGTTTTTTCTTTGGAAAAATCTTAACTATACAGTACTGCCTTTGTGATTTTTCATAGCAGATGAGCCAGCAGGGACTTCTGAGGAGGAGTTAAGTTGTGGAGAGGTTGAAGCATCTGAAATTCAAGAATCATCAGTTGTTCGCTCAAGTGAGCAGAATCTAAAAGGAATGCTCTTGCGCAAGTACAGCGGCCATCTTAGCAGTTTGAGAAAGGAATTCCTAAAGAAAAGAAAGAAAGGCAAGCTACCAAAGGATGCAAGGACAACGCTTTTGGACTGGTGGAACCACCATTATAGATGGCCATATCCTACGGTGATCGTTAATAACCTTACAATCAGATCATCACGCTTCTTTTTTCACCCCATTTTTTGTTATTCTCTTAGTATCTTTTAAAATTTCTCTTGCATGTGTTATAATACATGTTCATAGGTTCATGATTTGTCGAGGTAAAATTGAAAGTACAAAGGGGAGAATAATGATATAGAAAGATATTATCAGTTGAATTTAACTATATATGCTTGGATCATTATCACCAAAACATTCACTTAAACAAGTTCCACTGAAAAGATTTAAGTCTCTTGTATATCTTAACTAGAATGCAATTTCTATGTGGAGGATATTGAGTGGATAATATAGTTGGGTTTGCAAGCAGAAAATGATAGCAAGAACATGATGTTGCCATTGCTTTGGTGAAACTAGGTAGGCTAAGCAAAATTGCAGGCTTTTCTTTTTTATCTTCTCGTGAAGAACTATTCGAATATGGAACATGAATATTTGAAATCTTGTTGCTGACCAAGTTGCGGAAGGTGAAAATTCATCCAGAAATAAGTTGTAGAAGGTGAAACCATATATTGTGCATCTGCATTTGTTTCTGAATAACCTTTCTAACTCCCAAAAACTCGATTGCCTTTATCCTGTTATAGGTACAGTTCTTTGAAGCTGTAAAATCTAGAATTTTGAACAATTCATAACTTTCAGTTCCTGATTGTCGCTGAATAATGTCTATTAGCAGTCTTGTGCAGGGTTAGTCTTGAATTCAGTCTTAATCCGGTACACTTCTGCAGTTGCAAAAGTGTCATGAAAGCTCATGGAAGTTCTTTCCTTTTCTCCATGACATATTTTAAGCCTAACCAACATGAATGAATGCTATTATGGTACAGGAAGAGGAGAAGGCGAAGTTATCAGACATTACAGGGCTAGATCAAAAGCAGATTAACAATTGGTTTATCAACCAGCGGAAGCGGCATTGGAAACCATCCGAAGATATGCGGTTTGCTCTCATGGAAGGTGTCAGCGGCGACACGGTAGGACCAACATGCTATGGTAATATGGGTGATGATATTGGGACATGAAAGGAAAAAAAAAAAAACTTGTCTGAAATCCCTTCTTCATCGTCCACTAACAATTATTTGTATAACTTTCATACATGTAAAGCTATCTACTTCAAGTCTTGTATATGTTTAAAAGCCCATGGTTCCAATTCTTACAAAGCAGTTCAGGTTCCTTACTTGTGACCAACATGAACTTGCTGAAAACCGTAAATTTGAAGATGCTGAGAAGCCAGAAATTCCCTTGGTAGAGTTATAAGATTTTAACTTGTATGGGCATCTCAGGCTCCTCATTGGTAAATGTCATACTAGAATAGAAGGACTTGGTGTGCATGTATTGATCTTGAAGGACTGCAATAAGAGAAATCACAACGGAGAAGCTTCCTTATCTCCAAGTTTTGATCAGAATTACTGTCAGGAATGTTCTACTTTGGGCCACATTTTACTAGACTGTTACTGAAGGCTAAACAAAACCCTAGATGTTCAACAATTTGCAGAAACTGGAGTTGAATCAGTTTGCAGTTGTAAACTGTTAAGGTTGTGGTCTGTTCGTACCTGCTGATGCGTGTAGCTTTTGTCTCGGGACTGAACTTACTGTAGTTGGTTTTTTATCAATGGTGACTCCATTACAAAAGTAAAAAAATGTTTGAGAGGTGGATGATCATAATGCGATTCCCACCATCCATTTGTTGTCCGTAAGCTAGACCTACGCTTCTGTTTGGGGTTTATCTAAATTTCACGTAAATGATATGGATCCGAGTTCCTCATCATTAACGAAAAAAACAAAAAAGCCCTACTACTTGGTCTCTTTGAGAGAGAATCTGCTTTTAGACAAGAATCAAGGATGGGAACAAAAATTGTCTTGAAGAAGAAAACATTATGCTGTTGCAGATTGAAGCTCCATGGAAAAATATTTTGCCTCTTACGAAGAATACACGTGAATACGTGATGCTACTAGGTAGTAAATGATTGGGCTTCTTTGAGTTCTTCAGCTCAAATGTAATCAAGCCCATTAGTATGTTTTTGTGCCTTTTCTTTTTGCCCTAACAATGGTGCCAGTAATTAGCCCATTCCATTGGATGTTATATTCTTATTACGAATAATTACATTGTAAATATATCAACATTCAATTTTTTTCAATCAATGTATAAATTTTAATGTTTTTTAATACATCAATATTTTTAAAATTATTAATTCATTAATTTTATTAATTTTTCTGTTAACTCTTAATGTTGATATGTTTGTTGTACTCAAAATACTAAATTATAATGGTCTTTTTTCAATAAAATATATGAACTTCAATTTTTTCAAATTAAATATATCAATTTTTTCAAAGCTACGAATCAATTTTTTTTTGTCAATTTCTTTATTAATTGACCCTAAACCATAAATCCTTCGAATACTAAATCACATTTTTTTTCAAAACTTTCATATATATAGTTTTTTATTATTGATATATCATGTTTGCATTAGGACTTCCACTGGATCGCAAATAAGAATATAAATTGAGTCCTTGTGCATTCATAATTTACAAACGAAATATATTTTTTCACTGACAAATTCTCTCAATCAGACATGAATCCAACACAGTTTTCAAGCATGGATAATTTATAGGTGGAAAAAAAGATATCATTCTGTTGGTGTTATTCTCAGCATCGTGTCAAAAGATCGAAGCTAATACAAGAGAAGAAGTTGACTTGCAGAGAATTCATTCTGAGTTGAGTGGCAGCATCGAACAATCCATTAAAGAATTCAAAAGTGACAACATCTAATTCATACTTAACTTGGGGCTGTACAAGGTCAGGTATATATGCTTTAACACAAGGCACTTTTTTTTAGCGTACAAATAATTCTTGAGCCTTGATAGAAAGATTTAGCCTTTTCTTTATTGAATAAATTATAATTTAGTCCTTCTAGTGTTGCAAAATAAATGAAATAGTCCTTTTCGTTTTAAACACCAACTAATTTGGTCTCTTGAACAATGTTGACCATGCTTAAGTTAATATTAATTTGTTTCAAAAAAAGATTTCTTTTCTTATTAGTCTTTTTACAATGTCTATTTATTCTTTTTACCTTCTCTATTTTTTAAAACAAAATAAATGGAAAAAGGACATGAAATGGACAAAAGAGACTAATTATTTATTTATTTTAACTAGAGAGCCTATTAATTCGGTTCATTTTGCCAAAAAAGGGACTAATTTATAATTTACTCATTTTAGGGGGTGTAAAGGACATATTTGTCGTCCAACTATTATGTGGTTCTCAACTTGATCCTCAAACAAAAAAATTCTTAAACTATATCCCTCATTAATCAATCATTACCAATTGAACCTCATTATTAAAATTAAAACAAAAACGACGTCAGACAAATAGGTCCTTGCTTTTTATGATTCTAAAGGAAAATTTTTAAGACGATGGGTGATGTCCAGTAAATGGGAACCCAACTGTGGATTGTTTTTAGTTTGGGAATCTAATTAAGAATAGGGTGACAGTTTGGGGATGAATATGGGCTTTGCCTTTCTTTTTTTTTTCTTAAGGTTCCTCACTAATAAAAATCCTTTAAAAAGTTCTGCTGCTAATTCAAGCAGAAAAGCCATCGTTAAACTTGAGTAATTATTTTATAAATTAGTCCCTTTTATTTTGAGAAATAAATTAGTTAATTCTTTTTGTTTCAAAAATTAATTATTAATCTCCCATCACCATCGTTAAGCTCTTGTCAGAAAAACTATCATTAAACTTTTTTTTTTTTTTCCTTCCAACTATAAACAACATAAGAAAACATAGACCAATAAAGGGAAACTTGACCTTGATAGGAATTCCTTTTTGAGAGATTATCATTTGACGGGTGCATGCATGATTGTTAGTTTTGATGTACAGACAAAAACTAACAGCAATCATCCCATATTGGACAAACTGTCCAAACAGTTTTTTCTTTCCCAAACAAAGTTGGTGTCAATTCTATAGATAAGGTTGCCTTCATTTGCGATACAACAACATGTCTTTGCAATTTGCAGTGACCGAAAGTATGGTTTGGCAGAACCTAACAAAAGAGGATTCTCCTTCAAATTGGCTTTCTTTTCTTTGCATCCCTTTAATTTATTGCTAAGATATCTAATTCACCATTACAACCCCACATATTGCGCATCAAGCAAACACAATAACAACAAGATGATAAAAAAGGAGAAGGAAACAAGATGGGATAAAATGTCATGCTAATGTTAGAAAGACAAGGTTTCTGTGATTAGTGTGTTTTGTTTTTAAAAATTTATAAGCCAATGGGGGAGGCTGCTGTTGGTTGCTTCCACCACCGTCCAATTCTTTCATTTTTGACTTCTATATATGAGATACTTTCTCACAATGTCAAGTAACTAATTTGTCAATGAAAATGGACTCCATTGTTACAAAAACCAGCAAAATGATGCCAAAAAAGAATTTTCCCGAAATCGTGCACCGCAAAATTTCAACTATTGGATTTACCGAATGTTTCGATACTAGAACATTGATACAATAATGGTAAGAACAGTATTTTAATTTAATTTTTATGTGGAATTGGGTGTCCTTTTTGAGGTTACAAAAATGTTGAAGATGGAAATTGTGATGCTGGAATGAAGAAGATGAACCTGGCAACTGAAGAATACGAAGAATCTGAAAAAAGATGCTTGCTTGAATATACATGTGTCAGGGGACAAATTTGTTAATTACAAGGATGCATACCATATTTGCTAAATTAAGTATAACTTTTTGAGACATTGGCTGAAATATAGATGTTTTTATTCATTGAAGTTGACTAGCAAAAGACACAAATTTGGAAGGATACAACAAGCAGATGACATGACAATATATAGGTTAGACATTCATGGCAGAAACAGATGCAATTAGATATCAATTCCCAAGTGGTGCAGAATATAAGAGCACTTGAATTTATGAGAGGTGCTCTTCAATGGCCAATTCTTCAACCATGCCATGGTTGAGGGGACTGAAAGCTTGGATCTGATCAGAACACTTGTTAGGCAGTACTATCATGGAGCCAAGACCAGTCTGGTGATGATCGATTGAATTTATAGGCATTGAATATTTACGAGCGATGACAACTGAATTTATCACCTCATCACTTGGATGAAACACAGAAAGAACATCAAATCCTCGAAGATCACAAGGATCAATCACCGGATAGAGAAAACCCCTAGCACCATGAGCACTCCTCAGCATCAAAATAGCCTCAGGAGCCATGTGCTTAGCCAAATGGTCAATAAATTTAACCTTCTCCTCCTTTTCCATCCCAACTAAAGCTGCCAAGAAGACGACATCAAACTCTTGAAGCTCACTTGTCACATTCATTATATCGGTTGTGTGAAAGAACATTCTGTTTGACAAGTCAGGATGCGATTGGACCAACTTAAGAGCCATTGAATTGGCTGAAGGGTCAATATCATAGTTGTGGAAGGAAGATGTGGTAAGGTGCTTGGAGGCTAAGACGATTGAAGTCAAGGGAAGGGGACCAGAACCCACGAAGGCAACTTTGCTAGGAACATTGGTGTAGTGTTGCTTAAGCATGTTGAACTCAAGGTGGCTAAGCTTAAGGTAGTTTGAATAGTATGGAAAGACATTAAGATGGTCAAGAGGGTTGTCATAGGAGCCTAAGATAGTTGAGAAATGACTCTCTAAATGTCCTTCAGCTTCTCCACAAAGTCTAATGAGCTTAGACCTCATTTCTTGAATTTTTTTGCAAATCTTGTTGACATCGATAGGGTTTGGTGGGATGCACGTGAGAACAAGTTTTGTGAAGAGCATGTCGACATCTTTGGAGGGTTTGAGACTCTCAAGGCTCGAGATTTGCTCATACAGATCGCAGACTTTCTGTACGAGAGGTTCTTTCTGGCAAACCATGTCGACACTATGAGGATATTAGCTACAAGGACTGTTAGATCAAAGAAAACTCACAAAGCCCTTTGAGAATTTAGTATTGCAAACACAGTACTCTTCACAACCTGGAGAGAAACCTCCAATGAGGTCATTATTTATGGGCATCAGTGGAGCCTACATGGCTTTATTGTAATATTACAAAACAGACAAAGTTTTTTCGAGATAAATTATTTAAACACATTTACAGTTCGATATAATCATATAAATCATAACTTTTTTTGGTTTATAAATTTTTTTGATTGAATTACTTTATGTCTTTTCATTTTTAGAATGACCCCTCAAGTTAAAAGTCTGGGACTGTGTGACCTTTTTTTTAACTGAAGAAAAAAAAAGCAAGTTAATTAATTTTCTTGAGAAGTAGAAGAACTCTTTAGAGATGATCATTGTAAATTTGTTCTAACATTGCATGTTTTTTCATAGAATTGGAGGGATAAAGAAACCCAAATCACATGTTAATTAATCTGCATTGATCAGGGACTATGTTGCAACTTATATATATATAACTGATAAAGTTAATTAGGGTTCTGTATCTTAATTAGAATTGAGAAAAAAGCCTAATGAATATGACACCTTAATTGAAATTTGCATTTGAAAAGGATTGAAGGAAAAATCCCACAGATTTCATCAGTTCATTGCATTGACATCATAATATAACCCTGCATCAAGTTATGCTCATAAAGATGAACTAGGGTTTTGATGGAGCACCCTACTAGGTGGTTTTTTCTATTGGGAAATGTGATCACAACGGCAGTTGATGTCTTGTTATTTATTTATTTTTTTTGAACATTCGATGTCTAGTTAGTTATGACGGAACAAAAACAGTTAATTTGTTGCAAGAGTCCAAGTGCATTAAACTAAAGTAAAGCTCAATCCTTTTGTTTCATATTTTTTGGTAGATCAGTAATAATCCCTACGGCAAAAGACAAAAACTTGGGATCTGGCTCAACATAGGAGAAAACGATTAATTCCTAGAAAAAATTGTGTTTAGCTAACAATTATTAAAATAACACTATTATATATATATATATAGGTAGTGAGGTATTTTCGAATTAATTTTTACATTAATCGAGATTAAGTCCACTATTTTTTAAGCTAAGCTAGCGTCGAATACGTTTAATTTTTAATTGACCACCGAGTTTCTTCTTAAACCAAATGAGTCCAAATCCGGTATCACTAAAAAATAATCATCGCTAGCTATATGTAAATAGTGAAAATTATTAAGATGTTTTATTCATATATCATATTTTTCAGAGAAAAAAATGTAATGTAATATTCTTTAACCATAAGTAATATACATACAACCAATGATTTTATAGTTTGAATTTATTTATTTTTCTCTCTAGTTTTTTTTTTTTTTTTTTGCTACATCTCTTGATTATTCAAAAAAATTTCAGTTGTCATGCTGTTTTTTTTTTATTAATCTAATCTCGATTTTTATTAAAAAAAATTAAGATTTTAGTTATAAAGGGAAGGAATGGTTACTTGAGGATGAGATTCTTATTCTAATGCTTTCACACTCTTGATTCTTTTCAACTTATAGTTTCACACTACCATTAATTTAATTTAATTGGTACTATGTTTTGGATTTGCTATCCATGATATATATGTGGCCACAAAAATTATATATAATCCTTTTGATGTATATATCATCAAGTTTAATGATAATTAATCAAACACAAAGTAAACCCTTTTGATCTAGACTGATGTTTAAGTGATGAGAATCACTCAGTTCACACTAGCTTTGCCAATTTTATAATCTAAATTTTAATTAGTAGAAACAAATAGCTAGCTTGGTCAATCTAAATTGAAAATTCTTTTGGAAAGATTAAGGTAATTAAAACTTCCAAGAGCAGCTTTCAATATTTCATAGGTGGCATCTCGACTCCATAGGGTTTATAAAATTTTGGATTTAGGTTTGTTTCACTTTCACAACTCAGTCAACAAACAAAAACAAGGCCAGGAAACACATCTTCCATGAGAGCATTAATTAATATTCTAGTGATTTTTTTAGAAAATTAAATAAACAAATATACCAAAATAGTTAACAAAAAATCATTGTGCCAAGTACATATAGTGTAATGTTGTTTATTTTTTATTTTTTTTAATTGGGTTTAAAATCAATTGATTTCAAACAAATCATTAAAATACTACTTTACATTAATAGATTATTTTATTATTAAAACATATATTTTTTTTGGAATTTTTTTTTATTGAAGCATCACCTTTATGAATTATTCGCATACCAATTACATTTAAATGACAGGATCAAATTAAGATACAAAAAAAAAAGCTAGTAGATAAACAAAAAGAAGTAAAGTAATTTCAATATGTAACGGAAAGTTTATTGTATTTCATCCTAATTTAAAATTTTCAATTAATGATTATTTGATCCCATATTTATTTTGAATGAACTAATAAATTTAAAACAAGCATACAATTAATTTACTATATAGTATTAATTCTTTGTATATCTAATGATCATATATATCATTTATTGTTCCAAATATAATTAACTTTATTTTCAATGTAAGATGGAAATGTCTTAAAAAAAATGAAAAAAATGATCATACCTCTTATATTGACAGGTGGAATTCCAAAATCTTCGATGCTATATATGATTCATTTAATCTTGTAATAAATTCAATGGTTCTCATTAGTCTCGTCATTGCTCGTCTCATACTCTCATGCTTTTGCAAGGTGACAACCTGATCTTCAGGGGACCACGTCTATAATTAGACTTAAATTTGGAACCCTACATAATATAGATGTCAAGACCTTTTTTTATTATTATTAATATCTTATAAAATAATAAGAAACCATACAATATATATATATATATAATTTTCAAATTCAAACATTAAATCACATATTCAATCAAATTTTTCTCTCGAATATATTAAGTAGGTATAGAACGTATGTTCTGGCATAAAATGAGAAGCCATGCAACAGAAAAAGGAAAGATAAAACATAAAATGAGAAATTAACCATGCAACAGAAAAGATGTTTTGGCATCACTAGTTTTTTATATATATATATATTATCTTAATCCTGATTCTTCCATTATGCAAACAGACAAGGTGACCTTACAAAAATTGGGCGGCCGCTTTAATTTTGTAGTGTATTATGTTGACATTTTCATGTCATGGAACTCTTTCCTTTTTCTATTCCAATATAAATCTCATTAGTACTAGTTCTTGAGATAAAGATGGCAGTGCTTTCAAGCTTACTGTTTGGTCTTTGATTCTTTCGATTCAATGGTGAATATCAATCTCTTTTTCAAAGTGATGATAGTCATCACTTTGATGCAATTTTTAGGCGCTTTAGGGTTTATCTTTTTGGTTTTGCCCTGAATTTTTGGACCAACACGTTGATCCATCAACATGTGAATTTTACATAATCCTACATCAAACTCGTGCTACTTGTCAAAATTTTACATAATCTTACATCAGATATACTAAATAATTGAAAATAAAATGTGTTAATAAACATATCTTATATTGAATAAATAAAAAAAATATTGAAGGAACCTTTAGATTTAATTTTTTTTAATAAAATATAATGTGAATTACATAATTCAATATGATATCAAAGTTTAATAAAATTTCTATCCTTTAATCAGACTTTTTTTTAATTGAATGATTGCAATTTTCATTAACTACATGTATGGAATTACACTGTTTTTTTATGGTAAATAATACATATTTTTAATTTTTCTTTTTGGATTTAACATTCAAAGTAGTTTGAAATTGGATTTTACGATACTTCGAGATTAAATCCTTCTAAGATCGATCGGATTTTGGACAAACTATGCATACTACTTACAAGAAATCTTTTACGATCTTCATTTGAACCCTAGGTGATAACTCGAAAGTGCAAACCCACCTAACATATGGAGACATTATTACTCATTTAAAGTGCTCATCATCATAGAGAGAGAGAGAGAGAGAGAGAGAGGTTTTTTTTTTTTTTTTTTTTGGCAATGTGGCAACCTACACACCAGCAACAAGAGGACCTACGCGACTACTCGACACTGAAATTGGAGTGCCTTTTTGATGATGATGCCCTTTTGAAAAAGCTAAGTAGGGTTACGACTCTTATTCGATATGAAATATGCTACCAATCAATTGATGACTTTTTTTTTTTTTTTTTGCTATTAGTAAAGTGATGTTATGCTACATTAATCAATAAATTAATTGACGTGAAACCATAAAATTATTTAAGACAGTCCGAAATTAAGAATATATATATATTAGCTGGGTTTTTTCAATAAATATCATAAATAAATAAAAGATATTATGTCTCTATATATACACATGAGTGAAACACAATGGAATATGTTATTTATTGATGTTAAAAAAATTTTATTCATTGAGAAGAATAATTTTTAATAAAAGATTATTTGGCTAATAGTTAATTGTTTTTCACTCCATCATCATAAAATATAACTTAATTGAGTTTCATAGCTTTTTACGGGAAATTTAAATATTTTCATGTTGTTGATTTAGTAATGCTTTAGTGATTAATCATTCTAGTAACAAGACTAAACAGATCTCATTTTTCTTGGTATATATATATATATATATTGCTTAATAATATCAAATAATTTCTCGAATTAGAAGATTTGATTCTTTCAAAATTTTCTAAACTAGTTTTTGAGGGTTAAAAAAAAAAATACTTGAAGGTATCAAAAAGAAAAATATAAATACAAAAATTGTTATGTTATTCCACATCGATTGTGGAAAGAGGCAGGTTTTGGTTATAAATGTGAGAAAAATCTCATAATCTGTGTTAGTTTTTATGTGTCAATTCTACATAAATTGATGAGAAATAATCAATTTAAGACTTGATGTGTGAAGAAAGATATTATTGTGTTATCCTATATCGATTTTAAAAGGATCCGAGTGCTTAGTTATAAATGTAAAAAGAAATATCATTTATTGAGTTAGTTTTTGAAATTGAGAAAGCCCAATAGCTTAAAATTTTCTTAATTCAAGGATAAAAACTAAACAAAAATATTAATTAAGTAACTTTCAAAATAAAAATAATAAATTTTATAGTTCATGGAATACATGTATTTTGGTTTTAACCAAAAAATCAGAACTTAAATTCCTTACACACTTTAATTAGCCTTTAAGTAAAGTCCATACAAAGCGTTTGATTTCAACATAGTTTATGATCACTAGCTAATTCTAGTCTTTTAAGCATCCAATATTTCATCATTATATTCTTTGATCATAGAGTGGAGTGTTCTAAGTTGCAACAAATGGAGGGTGAATTTCATGCCATTCTAAAGAAAATGGAATGCTTCCATTGTTATAAAAGCAAACGGATAAATAAATAAACAAGACAACAGAGTGGATCCATTTGCATGTTCACTGGTTGCAATTGAAAGTCAAAAGAACTGTAGCCATTAGGGCATGGGTGTGTAGCAACCACAGGACGGCATGCGCATGCCTTACGCAAGAGACTCTCTCCCATGGCTAACTTGCTTTCTTTGATTAGACCTCTCATTCTGTACTCTAGTCCATACAAACAACATCACTTTGCAACTTGGGCTCTAATTGCCTTCAGCCCTTCACCAATATTATTCTCCCTTCCTCGAAAATAATGCACCTCTTTTGTGGTATCTTGGCTGTAATTTTCATTTTGCAGATTAGGAGATCCATTCCTCAAAGTCTAATGATATTGTTAACCAAAAATAAAGAAAAAAAGACTTGATAGATATTATAAAAAAAAAAAAATTATTCGACGAGTGTGTTGTGCTGATTTTAGATTCTTGATTTGTTCTAAAAGTATATATATATCATACGAACACATGTTCATATGTGACGAGTGCAATTCTAGAGTTGTTGGTTTTTTTTTTAAATCGAGATTTTTTATGAGAGGGAGAGATTATTGTCGGTTAAGTTCTAAATTTTTCAAATTTTTTTCAATCAGAGATTAATATAACCAAGAAGAGCATTCAAAAACTAAAAAATTCGTAACGAAAAGGAATAGACAATAAAAAAAAATCAATTTGCAATAGGATTAGCTTCTCTATAAGCATGCAAAATGTAAATTCATCACGATCATCTCGAAGACTAAGACAAATAATGTAGATAAGATGGCTGTAAACAACATGACAATGACCTTGAGAAGTCATTTAGATAAGTAGCTTAGCCTAAAAAATTATATACTCATAACTTATTTTAATGAAGTAAGATTGGAATACTAATGACTATAAATACTTGAATTATAAACTATCTCCATGTTCAAGTCTGGCCCAACTATATAGGGCACAAACTAAAAGAAGTTCACCAAGACATTGTAAAAGGCCCAACTATTTGGAGAACAGCCTGACTCAAACCAGTCCAAAAGTAAAAACTAGGCCAGGAGGGTTTCTATAGAACATTGTTGTGGCCCGACTTAAGTTATAGCCTGAGCACGAAGAGGGAATGCACAAGATTCATTTTAGGCACACATAGCCTTCATGGACAGCAATCATCCTTTATTATCATTTCAAGTCCATAACTTGACACAAGAACGAGTTTGAACTGCTAAATGCCCAGATGCATACTTTACAGCCTTGGAGGCTGAAGCCCATTGTTATCTTTCTGTATCTTTGAGTAGCCTTCTTGCCTGTTGAAGTCACGTTTTCCGTTGGAAGAAGTCTACTCAGGCAGTACAAGACCAACAAATAAGCAGCATCGTGCATGGTGTTCTTCCTAATATCCTCCCACAAGCTTACTACTTAAAATCTGTGAAAAGACAGAAAAGATAAGTCTTCATGCAATCATTCATGTGTTATGATCTGAGAAAAGATCCTGCAACTTCCAATTCAGGAAAGTATCAACAACCCTAACTTAAATTATGAGCAATTAAAGAGGTCCAATGGCAATGCATGAGGAAATAAATATAGACAATCCACTCAGCGCGTTAACTTGTTGAAGAAAATGAATTCGACCATACTATCATATACACACACGATCTCAACTGAGCCACTAAAATGTTCCTACACTGCGTCTAGCTGAATACATCTTAAATTATTAACCACAAGGGATAGAAAATCAACAATCGACCGAATGTGTTCACCTAAACTCGGAATGCTCATATGATTCGGAACTTTCGTCAGGAGGAGATTCGTACACATTAGAATCTTCGGAAGCCTCGTAACTAGTGTATTCTTGAGAGTCCTCAGAAACTTCAAACTTCTCATAAGTTGGAGTTTCAAGAACTTCACTATCTTCTCCTTGAACAAACAGAAGCAAGTAATGGACTCCATTTACCACATCGTAAACCATCAGCCCTATCCTACCTCCAACCCAACTGCCCAAATGACTGCCAACAAGATAACCAACACGCCCAAGCCTTTCATCACCAAGAAAACCTCCAGCATAGGCACCGACCAGGGTTCCACTGCCCCTAAGGAAGCCTTCTGTTACTGTACCACCATAGTAAAGAGCTTCAAAAAGTCCCATCCAGAAGAAATAACAGGACCTATGATGCGTTTTGCTTGCCGTTTTGCCAGCTTTGCTGCCTTTGCCCCTTCTTTCTGTGCTGTTTTTGCCACATCTTGTGCAGGCATTCCCTGTCCCATTGCATCAATTAACGAGCGCTCAATTGCAAGATTCCTTGCTTTCTCGATATGAGCTGATCTCATATTGTAGAAATACAACTTCACACCCTCTTTCACTGCACATGCTAGGGTTCCAGAGCCCATGTCAAAGCAGTTAAAGATTGTGAACTTCCCACTCTGGGATGAATCATTATCCCCAACCAGTTGCCGGCATTTTTCAGCTATAAAATGCAGAAGGGGCTACATATAAGCACAGTATGTGTACCAAAAAATAAAAATAAGGCAGACCTTTTACACTTTATACCGAATTCAAATGTTAATTTAAGAAATCCTGTTCTCTACTTTTAAAGATTCAACAGCCAAGCTTAGAATGGATTCAGTTAGAATCTTGACACGATGAGAATATTGTGTGATACACTATGAACACCTAGGACGCATAGTTCAAAGAATAATTTGTTTGCACGTATGCACCCATTGCTGATGAACCCATGGATGCATTTTATACATTTGCAGAGAGTAGATTCACTGATTGTTCCTGATTTTATCCTAAAACATAAGAACCACTTCTACAAAACAGTACTTACTAGATGCATATAAGAGATAATCATTAAAACCATACCAACTCCGATGATTTCAACACTAGATTAGATTTTTCACATCAGCTACATTGCCTCCAAAATTCAGAATTTGCTATCTATTTTCGACGTGATCAAACCAAACCTTACAAATTTAACAAACTAACTGAGCCAATTAAAAATCCTAACAAGCCTCAACATTTTGAATATCAAGTCAGCAAATTTGAATTGCTTATTTACACCATCCCACTCAAATTTCAACCAACATTAAAATTTCAATACGTTTGCAGTAACGCAATCAAATTACTAACTCTGCGGGCTATCAGCATCCAGTCCTAAATCAAAGATTAGATCTTTAGTAAGAAATCAACAAACCCAGATTAGAAATGAATCCCTACAACATAAAAGATCACAAATTTCTCACGCACAAAACAAAAAACAAAGACCCGTCGAAGATTAACCAACCCATGCTCCAAAAACTCAATCACAACCAAAAAGCCAATCTTCTTGACCCAAAAAAGGTTCAAACTTTGCAACTATAACAGAATCGAAACAAAAAACGCACAAAGAATACCTTATTAAAATCACAAAAGCAAGTACCTGTGATGCTAAGAGCAATGATTCCAACTATAAAGAGAAGAAATTGAACCCTCTTCTTTTGGAAATCCATGAAACTAAAAAAGTCTGCTTTCTTGTGTTCGTGTTTTAGAGAACTGGTTTTTGAAGTAAACAAGGATATAAGAAAGGAATGATCTTTTTTGCTTAATGTTCAAGTTGTCTTTTTTTTATGCAAATAAGGTGTGAAGGTCAGGTAAGAAGATTCTTCTTCTTGCTGCTAATTAAGTCTTTGTGCATGTGGTACGGAATCTATCACTTAATGAAGAAGAGAATGAAAACTCAAGAGACCAAGCAGAACGCACGGTTTTTGTGGTTTGCCCATGTTGACTGGCTTTTTTTCCCCCGATCTACGAGGACTTCATGATTGAAAAAAAAATTATAAATTAATCCTTCTATTTTAGAAAAAAATAAATTAATCTTTTTTAAAAAAATTAATTATTTAATTCTTGATCATGTTTAATTTAATATTGTATTATTTTAAAAAATAATATTTTTTTCTTTTCAATCTTTCTATACTTTTTACTTATTTTTTTCTTTTTTTTTTAATTTCATAAACCAAAAAATCAAATTAGATTGAAAAGGTGGAAAAAATTATGAAATTACAAGAAAATTTTAAAAAAATTAAATAATAATTTTTTAAAAACAAAAAAATAATTTATTTATTTCTCAAAACTAGAAAGACTAATTTATAATTATTTAATCCCTTCACTATGTTGATTGAATTTAATTTAATTTTATACTATTTTAAAAAAATAATATCGTTTTTTGTCAATCTTGCTATACCTTTTACTTTTTCTTTCTTTTTTTTACTTCATGACACAAAATCAAAATAGATTGAAAAGGTGTAAAAATTATGAAATTATAAGAAAATTTTAAAAAAATTAAATAATTAATTTTTAAAACAAGAAATAATTAATTTATTTCTCAAGACTAGAAGGATTAATTTATAATTTACTCATCGTGTAAAAAAAAAAAGTTAAAACACACACTGTTGTGTAACTTGCCATGTTTTTTTGCTGGATAAAGCAAGAAAAATAATGTGGTGGTGCTAGTAGGCTGTGTTTACTTTTATATTATTTTCATGGTATGAAGTTGTTTTTGTTAAATATATAATGTGTGGATAGACTGATAAAGAACCCAACTTCTGAAAAATTTACTTGATGACCAAAAACTGGTAAGCAAGCAAAATAAGGTCTTTACCTGCCCTAATGTTTAAGATTTATTGCTTCAAATCCTCTAAAAATCTTAAGCAAAAAGTTTCGAAAAACAAAACAAGAGTGAGAATCTCATTCAAAAAAATTCGAAGAATACAGAATCCAAATGTAGGAAAAACCAGTGCTGAGACTGAGCATGTTTCGATTGGATTTTATACAAATCATCCATATCTAAAGTGATGCATCCTCAAAAAGATATTTACTTTTCGAACCCGAATCTAAAATATGAGAAACAAACTTACTTGCTAGCGGGAAAAAGATCGATAAAATCTTGTACAATATATTCATTATTTGATCATGAGATTAAAAAATAAGACAGGGAACCATTCATTTTCTCTTTGAATCGGTGCCAGAAACATTATAGAAATGTCCTTCTATGTCTGGAACAAAGCCTTTCACCATCATTTCCTCTTTAATAATCTCATAAGTTGTTCGGTTTGGCACCAAACCCCTCTCCAACATCTCATTCAGAAGTCCATTTGCATCTTCAAGCTTCCCCTTCAAACAAAAACCCTTTATCAGCACATTGTATGTGACAACATTTGCTTGTTTCCCTTTACTTTCCATCCGTTTCCTCACATTCGATGCCGCCCGAAGATTTCCTTCCCTGCAATATCCATCCATCAGAGTATTGTACGTCACGTGAGTTGGGTTTAATCCTTTGCTGAATATCTCATCCAAGAGTTTCACCGCCGTTCTTGACTCCCCTCGATTGCACAGCGAATCTATCAGTATGTTATAGGTGACAATATCAGGATTCAATTTCTTACCAGCCATTTCATCCATAAGTTTCATAGCTGCTTCCACATCTCCCTTTCTACATAAACCAGCAATTAAGCTGTTGTATGTTGAAACTTCAGGGAAAACCCCTCTATCTATCATCGAATCACGTAGTGCAAATGCATCCTCCAGCCTCCGATCCTTACAGTAAGCATCAATCAATGTAGTATATGTCCTGGCATTAGGATCAACTCCTTTTTTTGCCATATCATTGAATAACTTGATTGCTTCGTTCACTGTTTTATTCTTACAGAAGCCATTTAGAAGCGTATTATGAGTCACAACATTCGGCTCCAAACCAGAACTAACCATTTGATCCCATAACGCCACAGCCTCGTCAACCTTCTTATCACTGCACAGCCCATTAATCAGTATATTATATGTCATTACATTTGGTTTCAAACCCTTCCTTTGCATTTCTCCAAACACCCTCGTAGCACCTGACGCATTCTCATCCTTATAAAATCCATCGATCAAAATATTATAAGTAACCTCATCCGGAGAAACCCCTTTCGCCACCATCTCCTTCAAAACAGCATCAGCTTTATGCATCTTCCCAATTCTACCCATCTTACAATACCCAGCAATGAGAGTATTATACGTGATCACATTCGGTGAAACTCCCCACACTTTCATATCCTCCGTTAAATCACCAGCCCTATTCAATTTCCCAACTTTACACAACCCATTAACCACAGTATTAAAACTAATCACATCAAGCTCGATCTTCCTCTTAATCATCTCCCCGTACGCGAACTCCACATCCCTAATTTTACCCTCCTTAACCAAACCACTCAACAGTGGATTACAAGAAGTGACAGATAACTTAAAACCATAATCACCAGCTCTCTTAAATGCCTCAAAACCCCTTAAAGTCTTTAGATTTCGCACATATGCTAATACCAACATATCAGCTACTATTGATTTAACACAAAAGGAATCACCACTCAAAGAAATAGCATGAAATACAGCAGAAACTGAATAATCCTTCTCATCCTTAACAAACTTATCCAAAAAAGATCTAATCTTTGAATACTTTTTTGCAAGTGCAAGTGAGTGTAAGATTCTAAAAGTGAGCTCTAGTGACTGTGAAAGCTTAAACTCTCTCTGTGACCAAGTTAAGTACCTTAAATTGAGTTCTGGATCAGCTCCAGAATTGAGTAGCTGTTGAAGTACTGTGGTGGGGTCTGCGTTTTGGACATGGGTTTTGAGTTTTGACCAGTGTTGCTTTGATATAAGGTCTGTAATGGTGGGGGTGCAGGATTCATCTATTGATAATGAACTGAATTGCTTTATGCCTTGTTTGTTTCTCGGGAAAACGGTTCCTTGCAGGGATCTCCCCGGGAAAATATGGCTTTTGAAGTGCATTGGACGCCGGGAGGAGAGGGTGGGGGCCGGCGATTGCTGGTTTTTGCACGTTGGTGAAAGCAGGCCGTTTCGGTGTACGATGTTAATCACAGAGGAAATAGGTTTAATTACAAAAGTTACCCCAAACTATTTAATTATGACAATTTAAGACTCATATTATTAATTTGAACTATTTAGACCCTAAATTATTATTTTCTGAACAAATATTATTTATTTATTTATTTTAATCTCTAATTGTCAAAATATTGACTATTAAGCAAAATATGGTTTGATGGCAAGCATCCCAAACCATTGAAGATGTAACAATATAAATTTTATACTATCAATTTAATTTATTTGAATCTCAAATTATTAATTTTTTTACAAATTCACTTAGGTATTAGAAATTTTGTTTTTATAGCAAAGTTGCTTGATATTGATTCAAACAAAATAAATGAAATTTTAGAAATGAAGCATTAAAAAAAGAAAAGAAGAATTTTATTGCTTGTGGTATGGTATTGATGTGCTTTACTATGATTGTTGTGTTGTGAAATAAAAATAGCAGTAATTATTTATCGTGTTGTGCTTATAAATATTTAAAATAGCTAGATAGTGTTTAATTAAATTATGTCGCTATGCTTTAAAGATATATGGTACCTAAGAATAATTGTACTAAAAATATTTAAATAAATACATTTCATTTATATTAAATGATTTAGGACTTTCTAAACTTGCATAACCTGTGAACATATTTTTTATGAAAGTAATTATTAAATTTAAAAAAAATTAATAGAGTAATAATATATGTGGACTTATCATTTGGCTCTCTCTCTCTCTATATATATATTGAAACAAAGTTATGTAAAAAACTAACATATTTGGTACGTATATTTAAAAAAACGTTAATGAAAAATGTTGTCATTTTAATTAAAAAAAATACAACATAATAAGCCATTGTGTTTTTAATTAGAAGTACAAGGTATTCTACTTTATTTCAAAAGAAAAACAATTTTATTTTTTTAAATAGCACCTAATTTGGTTTTAAAGCAAAACATGTATTAACTAAATACTGTTTTTTAATAAAAAAAATAATTGTGCTTTAAATATACACAAATACCAAGTATGTACTAAGTCCCAAAACCAAGAAGAACTTTTCGTATTCTTAAAAGAAAAAACAGAACTTTTGATGAATCAAACAAGTAGCCAAATACGGATAATTGCATTTACCACTAGTAAAACATTAATTTTTTTTACCTATGTTATACTGTAGATCGGATATGCTCCATAAAATTATTTTTAAAAAATTATTTCAGTTTAATGCTCTATGTGATATTGTTTATATATCAATACATATCAAGTTAAAATTGAATAAAAATTCATTTAATTTTATATTTTTTTAATCAAAATTTTATATTTGATTATTATTCTTTTTTTTTCGATTAAAAAAACTAAATATTGAGTTCACGAACTTAATTTAAAACGAGTTAAAATTCAAAAAAGATTTGACCCATTTAATAATAATTTTTTAATGGATATGACCATAATACTTTTTTTTTATGAATAATGTAAAAAATTAAATTTATGAACTTAATACCCGAACTATTGTCATTTCTAATATTAATGTAGAAGGCCTGCTTAATGTCGCTTTAATTTAATTTTTACCTTGATTAATTAATCTTGTTATTTTCTTTAGTAGTACAAAATTTATTTAACTATTGATCTTGTCCATTTTTTCATATTATGTTAGGACTTAGGAGGCGACAACTGCAATCTACATTAATAGGTTAACCACACTTCCACCGTTCTAATTTCAATGTAAATTGATCAATACGTCCTTACGAGGCATTAAACACAGGTTCATTTATAGCTTGTAATAAAAAAAACACTTCAAAATTAAAATTAAAATTAAAGTGAACAATGTAGGTTAAAAATTTCACCGTCTATATTCTCTTGTTTTTTTTTTTTTTTAATTATATTTGGTTTTATGAAATTCAAAATTTTATTGGAAAGAGCATTAGGCATAAAGAGAAGGCTCAAACCCATAATTTTGAATCACGAAAGATAAAAAAAGATTATGATTATCATCATGAATTATAACTTACTCGTAATACTAAAATAACGATAACAAAATATTCTAGAATCGTTATGTAAACAATGATTATTTAAAACTATGTTTAAACTAATCGGAGATTATGATAATGGTGGTTCCTGAATTACGGGGTTAAAAAAAGAATAGATAACACTTTATGAGTAACAATAAAGGCTTGTCAACCCACAAGTACTGCAGCAACAAACTGATTTTGCCGGTATATTCTCGCATCTTCCGCTTCGAAACCTTAATTTAAGGCAATCCACATTGCATTGGTCGTTTCCATACGATGCCGAACGAGTCCGATGACAAATATCACGAGGCATCGCTTCTACTTCCTCATCTACACATGCATGTAAGAATATTAATTTTGAGCCTTAATCACACCATTGAGTTAATTTGTACTTGTTAGATTGTGCGGTTAAAAAACTTTACAACCCAAACAATCGGTTTGGTGCATGACTCGAAAACATTTAGATTGCACGAGTTAAAGAAACATGCAACGTAACCCAAAGGATCGGTTTGGTGCGTCACCATAACTAGACCGATATGATAGATTTGCTTCTAAAGTTATTTGAAGACGAACGATGCATAGGTTGATTTGAAAATATTTAGATTTTGTAGTTAAAGAAACAATGTAACGTAAATGATTGGTCAAGTGCATCACCATATCACTAGATCGATACGAAGGATTTGCTTTTTGAAAACACTCTTTATCTTAGAATTAAAAAAAAGTTGGATAAACAACATGCAAAACAAAACAAGGGATTAGAGGTGGAGAAAGAGAACATACGGGTGCTAGCGTAATGATGATGAAAGCAATAATGATGAGTTGCACAAAGTGCTTCATTTTCTTCTTCTTCTTGTTTTCTCTCTAGATTGATAAATTTGTTGTTATAATTGAATTACTAAAGAGCGAGTGCTATATTTTTATGGAAGGAAAACATATCTCCTTTGAATTGTTAATTTGAAATTGTTTATGTTTTCATATATGGAAGGAAAACATATCCTTTTTTATTAAGATTCTCCTCATTTTTGTTTTTTTTGTTTTTTTTGTTTTTGTTTTCACGCTTTAAGATCAATAACCGATTTTGTAAATTATAAAAATTAATGGGTTTTATGCATATCGAGATACCATATATTTTGAATTTTTTTTATTGAGATCTAAAATTTTTTTCGTCCATTTTAAGAGTTCTATTTTTACGTTGTTGTTTTAGACCATAGTCGGTGATGACTTGCCACTTAAGCACACATAGTAAGTTCTAGCTAATAAAAGCTTGTCATGTTACTAATTTAATCGTTCAATTTGAGTCCATCATGACACATGACAAACTGTCATTGATTAGAGCTTGCCAAGTGTGCTTATATAAAACATCGGGTCCGAAACGACAACATAAGAATAAAATTCTTAAATTAGAAAGAAAAAAACTTAAGGTCTCGATAAAAAAATTTTGAATTGTACGAGATCTAGATTTATGTAAAACACAAAAATTAATCGGGCATTTTAATTTTAACCTTATAGAGTTAAGCTAATAATTTTTTAAAAATGGGTGGATTAATTCCAACATACAATCTACTATATTATTTCTAACTAGAGAATATCTCAATTCATAATTTTATGTTTGTGTATATAATCCACTTTTTTGGATATGCATGATATTTCATCAATAAATAATTGAATATATTTTATTACTTACCAAGTCCGATAATTGAATATATTTTATTATTTACCGAGCTTATAATTTTTTTAAAATGGGTGGATTAATTGCACCATATAATCTACTACATATTATTTCTAACTAGAGAATATCTCAATTCTTAATTTTATGTTTGTGTATATAATCCACTGTTTTGGGTATGCATGATATTTGATCAATAAATAATTGAATTTACTTTATTACTTACCAAGCCTAATAATGATTTTTTAATAATATAGTTGGTCGCCCTATCCGGCATTTCTTGTATTTTTAGGTGCTGTTTGGTAATCGGGAATAAAGTGATGGGAATGAGAATGCGGGAATCGAAATGAAAATTAAGGAATCGAATGGTATTTGTATCCAATACCGTGTTTGGAATACTAATAAGGAATCGGAATGCAATTTAAATTTTTTTAATATCTGATTTTGTATACAAATATAAATAATGATTAAAAAAATAAATTTATTAAAGTTTAATAGTTATAAAAATAATAAAGGCGATGGTAGTGATTGTGGTGGTTCTAGTGGTGACGGTGGCGGTAATGATTGCGATAGTGATAGTAGTTGTGATTGTGATAATGATGGTTGTGGTGGTGGTGGTGATGTTAGTAGTGATAGTGGTTGTGACGGTGATGGTGGTTACGGTGGTTGCGGTAACGGTGGTAGTGGTTGTAGTTGTGATGGTGGTGGTAATGACGAGTAGTGGTGGTGGTTGTGATGGTGGTGATGAAGATAGTGGTGGTGGTGGTTGTTGTAATGGCGGTGATGGTGACAAAAGTAGCTAATAGATAATAAATAAATAAAATATATTATTATTTTGAAAAAAAAAATCATTCTCATTCCTTGTTTTTTATTCTCACATCTTATGTGGGAATAAAGTTGTGTGTAAATTTTCATTCTCATTCTCGCTCTTCATTCCTATTCCCACTTCATTCCTTTTAACCAAACAGACTACAATGTGGGAATAAAACTTCAATCCCTATTCCCACCACTCTATTCTTGATTACCAAACAACACCTTAAGGTAATATGAGTAACCATGTTTTAAATCTCACTATAATTCAATGATTTGGGTTAAATAAACGAAAAAAAAAAAAGAGAATTAGATTATTGTCATTTTTATTATGCATTAAATCATATTCATTCAATTTACATTTCATAAATTAGATTAAACGATCACAATAAATTATAACATAAGAAAACATGAAAAGATTTTAATCCACTTTATCTTATATATAGAGGAACAATCTCGCCCAACGACGAGCATGTATGGTCTAGAAGATTTTGTATTCAATAGTTTTTTTCAATAAACAAGTTTGAATTCCAATGGTTTTTTTTTTTTTAATTATGTAACGGAAGAGGGTTATATTCTGTTATATAGCTCAAAATCTAATTGGCCATCCGACGAACCTAAAAGAAAAAAACTTAATTTTCATCACCGATCTTTTATTAAATGTTTCTTGGGTTTTTTTTATAAAAAAACACGAAGTAATTAAGCATTTTGATTTTTTTTTCTTATAGAATTAAGCATATACTTTTTAAAGAAACCATTATATTATTTTTAACTAGGAAAGATCTCAATTCTTAATTTTATGTTCGTACATAAAGAGAAATTGAAAAATCTATGATATTTGCCATTGTACTTGGTTTAATGACAAAATTTGTCTCCATTTTATCGTCATTTGATAATTTCAAATTTAAAGTATCAAATTGCATAGTTTGAATCCAAAATATTAAAGATTAGACAAATGTGATATAAATTACCTAATCTCCATTAATTGATCGATACTTGAAATGTCAAAATAATGTCGTTTTGACATTCTATGGTTAATTATGTTTTTTTTAAAAAAACATTTTAAAAATATTTTTAACCCTTATAATCTTGAACTTTTTTTAAAAAAATTTTTTCTTATAAAATATTATAAATATTTTATAAATTATATAAATATTTTTAACCTCATAATTTTGATTTTTTTTTAACTTTTTTTTATAAAATGTTATTGTAAAAAAAAAAAATTAACACTACATAATTTTAAGGCCTTAAAAAACCTTTTATAAATTAAAATGAGCGTAATTAAGGGTTGACCCTCCTAATTTTATAAATTATAAAAAACATTTTTTTATAAAATTTTTATAATATTTTTCAAAAAAAAATTAAAAAAATTTCAAGATCAAGGGGTTAAATTTTTTTAAATATTTTTTAAAATATAATTAATAGCGAGAATATTAAAACGACGTGTTGATCGTTATCCATGATAGAGATTAAAAAAAAACATAATGGAGATTGCGCAATTCGGATCATATTTGCTCAATTTTCAATATTTTAAGATTCAAATTACGAGATTTGATACTTTGGGTTCAAATCATCAAATTTCAATATAATGTGATAAAACTTACCATTAAACCTATTGGGTTGCATCCATGAGATTTGATTAATAAATAATTGGACATTATCTAATTATTTTAAGGAAGTTTGCTCTTTCCTTAACTTCCTCAATTTAAACCTTAAAACCGAGTGTTCGGAGAAATTATTCCCTCCAATGCATCTTGACAATAATGAACTAACTTGCTTTGTACCTTGTTCGTTTCTTAGGAAAATGGTTCCTTCCGGGATCTTCCCTAGAAAGTATGGGCTTTGAAGCGCATTGGGTAAGGGATTGTTAAGGATGGCAATCCAACCCATCCCAACACCACCTCGCCTCGTTTGGGGTAGGGATGAGACGTAAAATTTTACCTCAAATGGGACACGGGGTGGGGATGGGTTTTTTTTTTTTTTTTTTGGCGAGGTGGGGATGGAGATGGCCATCCTCACCCCACTCCGCCCTTTTGCTTTTTAAAAAGGTAATCGACGGGGCGTTCGGGGTAGGGATGGGGAGAGAAATTTTGCCTCGAACGAGACACGGGGGTGAAAATGGGTTTTTTTTTGCCATTCTCACCCCCTCCCGCCCCATTGCCATCCCTAAGGACTGCAGATTAATAGCGGTTAGAGAAGACCGTTTTGGTGTACAAGACTACAAGTACTTAATGTCTTACCAATGTTTCACTCGCAGATTAATAGCGGTTAGAGAAGACCGTTTTGGTGTACAAGACTACAAGTACTTAATGTCTTACCAATGTTTCTTGTCGCAAATTGTAACCTCAATCTAAAAGTACAATAATTTCTTATTTGTGTTTCTTTGATGCAAATTGTAACCTCAAGTCCTAGCCAGTGGATTTAGTTGGATAATGACTTGCCTAAGGCAATTTAGAGGTTGAGTTCTTAATTTTTTTTATTAGTTTTAAAGATCTTTAAACTTTTAATCTTTTCAAATTTAAACCGTCCTTTAGTTTTTTATTATTTATTTTAAAAAATAATAATCACATAAATAGTTTTATGATAGAAATCATTCAATGAAATTTATGTGGAGGACTCAAAAAATTTGGATCATTTTGAGTTATTTTCTATTTTTCTCAATTTTTTTTATATTTTTAAGGTTAAAAAAAATAAAAAATATAGTTTTTGATTTTAAAAACTTTTGTAATTTTTTTACAAAATGGATTGAATTTTTTTCCAACGTGTGTATAAAATTTCAATATAAAACACTAAGAATTGAATTTTTAAAAGGAAGAATATGATAGTTGAAAATTATTAAATGAATTAAATCTCAAAAAATTAAAAATTTAGAGATCTCTAAAACTAATTAAAAAGTTTTAAAATTCAATTTTAAATTACTTAAAGTTCGAGAATGGTTAGACATTTTTAGCCTAACTTAAAAGCATATCATTTTCGTTTATTGAAAAAGATATAAATATGTGCCAACTATAGTTTGAATTAATGATTGGTAGTTTTGCCACTTATTAATACAATAGATGAAATTTTTTTATTTTATTTTCATATCAATTTATACGGTAATTGATATATATATATATATATATATATATATATATATATATATATATATATATATATATATATAATAAAATTAATGCGTTCAGCATAACAAATTAAGTTGGATGCTCACTCTAAATTTGGATCTCAACTAAGTAAGAGAATAAACTAATCTCTTGGGCTGGTTTTGCCAAAATCCTATCAATTAACAAATAGAAGCAAGCAGGACATATTAGTACTTAATCAGAAATAATATGACTAAACTGTCTACATATATAAGAAAGCTGAAAACCTCAAAAAACACTAACTCGAAAACAGGGTTTATGCAGGGCTTTGCTTCCTACAAAACCCCAACAACATCTAGCAGCTTCTCCTCCTCCTCCTTCAATGGAGGCTCAAAACTAACAACAAAAAAGCCTAAAATTTCCCAATTCCGCCCTCCGCTTGGTTCAAAATCACATCAAAACAATGCTAAAACTCCTGTCTTCCACTTCTCGCCAAATCCACACCCACTTCACATCCCCATGTCTCCGAGCCACCACCGAGTCACAACCGAGTTCCTTTCTAAAATCTCTGAGTTCACTCACTGGATTGACTCAGAGGAACCATAAAAGTCCCGGTTTTTATCAAAGGGCCTTCTTTTGCTCTGATTCTTCTTCCGGCGATGGCGGCGATGGAGGTGGGATTCTCGAGGTGGAGGTCAGGAGTGGTGCCAGCAAGACGGAGGCAGAGCATGGCGCTGCGGATGCCAGTAGTTCCTCTGCTATTGTGCCTACTAGTCCTAGACCAGAGGATTATTTAACGGTTGGTGTAATAAAGTTTTGAACTTTTTATTTTTTATTTTTGGGGATTTTGGTTTTTTTGTTTGGATGCTGAGACAGTGTGGGGAAATTGGAGAAAGCGAAGGGAATGGTGGGATTTATGTGTTATTTGGGGTTTTAGAGTTAAGTTAGGTTTTGTTTTAGGAATTGACTAAAATGGGATTATTGTTTTGTTAATAATTAGTGGAATTTTGATTATGATAATGTTGTTTAGATAACATTTTGAGGTTTATAATGGTGTATTGGTTTGCCCAATTTGCTTTCTTCTTTTGCATTTGTGATATGATGATGTGATTGTTTTTGAGTTTTGACGAAGATTATACAATTGGGTTGACAGGAGTAAGCTATACTTGTAGAATATCGTTGGTGTTATGGAAACTGTTTTGGCTTGTTAGAGAGGGAAGCTTTATTAGTTGCTAATGAATTGGTGTCTAAACATCGGATTTTGGTTTAGTTGTCCTTAGGCGATAGGATTTGTTTATGAATTGTCATTGCAGTATAAATGAGTGTGAAGTTTTTAGTTTAGGGAGTGAATAAACGGGATTTTGATTTGTGTGGTTGATGAGAAGTAGCATTTGCATCATGATTATGTGGTCTAGTATTTTAAGGTTTATAATTGTGCATTGGTTTGCAATAGTTAGTTTCTTTTTTGGCATTTGTGATGTGATTTTGTAATTGTTAGCAAAACATTTCGTCTATGGGCATTGTAGTTAACAAAATTGTTATCATGCTGCTGTTTAAATGGCAATGAAACTGAATGCGCAAGTAGGTTTGCATGCGAGTCAGCAAGACCAACTAGATTGGTAGTGTGAAGGGTTGCTAACACAGATGGATCTATTTCCCCAGGTCTTCCCCTACCCATATCAAATAGAACATGCTCATTTTACTACGCTCACTTTCACAGCTACCCTCCTGGTAGCGCCCACTCGAATCTCTTAATAGCAGCATGTGTTCGAATCCTCAACCAGCATCTCGTGCTCCTTACCATTGGAGTCTTTATTTATTCGGACAACGGCTGACAGATCGATAACCTTGAGAATATCAAGAATTATTGGATGGAAAATTAGTTGATATCAATTTTGCACAAGAAGAGTATATAATAGGGTGGATAGGAGTAAGCTATACTTTTTGAATTGCATTGATGTTATAGAAATTGTTTAGCCTTGTTAGAGTGGGAAGGTTTATTAGTTTGGTAATGAATTGGAGTCTAGAGATGGATTCAGTCTATAGTGCCAAAATTTGTGTTGAGACTAAGTAGTTTTGAAGGATTTAAATAGTAAAATGCATGAAATGGACATGCATCTTCTGCTATATGTCAAATGTCGCAAGCTATTGATCTGAAGAAGAACTTCTGTTTTCCTGAATTTGATTTGTATTTACTATTAATACCGTAGGGATAATTTTGTGAATGTATTGAGACTGATTTTGATTCTGTTTTTTCTTGGGTTGATCTTTTGTGATTTTTCTTTGGGCAGGTGCTGGCTTTGCCATTGCCACATAGACCTCTTTTCCCCGGTTTCTACATGCCAATTTATGTGAAGGTATATCAAGTACATTGCTTTTAGATTTTCCCTGATATTATCGTTGGGAGTCTGCTAACCATGCAAGTAACTGGAAAAAGTAGGTTTAGTTCTTATCCTGCCTTTTCACATCATGTTCGCTAATATTTCCATGATGGGATAGCATTATGGATGTCAATCTGTTGGATGAGTTAAAATCAAACTCTGAATTTGCATCATTTACAGTTAGTTTTTACCAATGCTCCACATTTTTGTGCAGGATCCTAAATTATTGGCAGCTTTACAAGAAAGCAGAAAAAGGCAAGCCCCATATTGCGGTGCTTTCCTTCTTAAGGATGAGCCAGACACCGATCCAAGTGTGGTAACTAGTTCTGAATCAGACAAAAACATATATGATCTTAAGGGAAAGGATCTGTATAAGCGTCTCCATGAAGTTGGCTCGCTTGCCCAGGTGTCTAATCTTGTTGCAATCTTTTAATTGTGTTTTCACAGAACGGCTACTTCAAGGGAAAAAAAAACAACTATAAGCAAATTTATCAGTGTCATTGTCATTTAATCTTTAACATTCTATTCCAGATTACAACTATTCAAGGAGACCAAGTTATCCTTATTGGTCATAGGCGACTTCGGATAACTGAGATGGTGAGTGTGGATTAAATTGTCGTTTTACTTTTGTGTGAGTTTTCAATAAGCATTATATTATTCTATTCATCTATCATAGCTGCAACGTTCTCTATGCTGAAAATAGTATTGGCTTTTGTACAGGTGAGTGAGGATCCACTAACTGTTAAAGTTGATCATCTTAAGGTATTGAATTTTCCAAATTTTATGATTGAATGTTAAGTAATATTGAAGGTTCACACATGCAAATGATACTAATGCACCTTCCCATCAATTCTCTTGCCTTTCTTGTTGTTCAGGACAAACCATATAACAAGGATGATGATGTCATAAAGGCAACATCTTTTGAGGTTATATCAACTCTGAGAGATGTTCTGAAGACAAGTTCACTTTGGAGAGATCATGTTCAAACATATACACAGGTTTGTTCTTTCTCAAGATTTTGGTGATCTCTCTTTTCTGTGCATACTGTGCTGTAATAGTTTTTACTGGAGCTCTTGGAAAGCTTGTCTTTATCTGAACATTGTGCAATCCTTCCTGCTGTTATCTTGGTTTGCGATTTCTTATAGTCATTTCCATGTGACAATCCTTATCTGGTTCTCTAGTCTAAGTTTCCTTTCAATTTGTAGTTTTTGCCGCTTTTGGAAAGTAAATCTATGATTCAATCCAATTTTTAGTGATTTGTAGAGGAGGAAGAGAGAAGTGAAAGAGGAAGCATGAAGTAGTAACTTGGTTTCCTCTTGGTGTACGCTTTCCTTTTGAATCACACGGTATTGATTGAAAACAAAGTTGGTTCCATACAATTATTTGTGTTGGTTTGGTGCTATTGCCTGCATGTGGTCAATTTGCAATGCATTAATGATTGTCATGTGGCACAACTGTTGTTGCCAGAAGTAGAATTTCATATACAATTGTCAAGATGTTTATTGATTGAATTGGCTGGCTTTTCAAATTTTCTTACAATAGGTTCTCTTTTCCCCTCAATGTTTGCAGCATATAGGTGACTTTAATTTTCCAAGGTTAGCAGATTTTGGGGCTGCAATATCAGGAGCGAACAAGTTGCAGTGCCAAGAGGTGCTTGAAGAGCTGGATGTAAGTAGCAGTAGAAATATAGTCTGGTGAAGATTCTTGTGTCACTTGCAATCCACGTGATTTTTAATTCTTTTAGCACATGAAATCTTTAAGACAAAATTTAGTAGTGAAAAAGGAATTCAGTCGACAAAAACTTCATTGGTATTTAATTCCCTTAGCTTTTGGAAGCTTTCTTCTTCTTCTTTTGAGTGTGCTTATAAGAATATTAAAATGTGCCTTAGTTGATTAGTTTGTGATTACTTTATATGATTATAACTCTAGAAAGTGTTGATATATATATATTTTTTAAATTAGATAAATAATGGAATACTATTGCCATAGAATTATAACTACTGTTATTAATGAAAGATCCATACGCTATTCATTGATCAATCAAATATAATAGATTCATAGGAGTTCTTCCTGTTTTTGTGTTTTAACAGAGGATTTACAGGCGATTTACAATAAGTGATACTTGTCAGATTGTGCATGGTATACTTTGTACGCTGACTGGATTCTTTTCTTAAAGGGTAAATGACACAATAAATTACAGTGGAGTTTACTTTTCCACAAAAAGTTCAAAACAATGCTGTTTGAATAGTAGTTATAGGAATACTGTTGAAGCTACAGAAATTTAAGCTGAATCCATGCTGCAATTCAAGAGCTCAGTTTTGACTTGTGATTTACTTTGAAATATTTTGTGGCAACATTTATTTGGTGGAAGATGTGGATCTTCAAATCCTTTTCTCATAGTGTCAGTAGACAGCACACTTCATATTTCTTACATCCAGGTAATCTTTTGCATTCTCCCATAGGTGTATAAACGTTTGAAACTCACACTAGAGTTGGTAAAGAAAGAAATGGAAATCAGCAAGATCCAGGTACTCCATTAAAATTTTCTTACACCTTTTATGTATTGAAATTCAGTGTTTTGACTCTCATTCATTAACTTTCTCGAGTTGCATTTAGGAATCAATAGCAAAAGCAATTGAAGAGAAGATAAGTGGTGAGCAGCGTCGCTATTTGTTGAATGAACAACTTAAGGCCATAAAGAAGGTATACTGTCCACTTGCATGTTCATTATTTAGGATGCACCTTATTGTTATAGATATTTGTTCATTGCCATTAATATGTTTGTGACTAATATAATCTGGAAGTGGATTGAAAAAGTTGTATTTATTTACTTTAGACTTAAAGTGGTGTATAACTTGCCTCGTTGCAGGAACTGGGATTGGAGGCAGATGACAAAACAGCACTTTCTGGTTAGTTCTGCTTTGATTACCCTTTGTTTGTGATACACTTAAAAAAGTCGCAAGATTATTAAATTCTGAGAAGCTGAAGTTTAGCAAGAAAATGGATCTATGGATTGCTTGGTGTGAGTCTATTCACTCTCAAAGGCTTGATACCACTATTGCTCATGTAATTCATGATTTGGAATGCTTTGTTTGCTTGCTTGCTGCCTGTCATGAATGGTTATGCTCAAGCTACTTATTTCGCTGTCTGATTTAAATATTGTTTCCGGCTCCTGCATTAAACTGGATAAAATCTGTTATTGCAGTTTTTATTTATATAGAAATCTATTTGAATAATTTTGTTCCATTGCTGCAGCAAAGTTCAGGGAAAGGCTTGAACCAAACATGGATAAAATTCCAGCTCATGTTTTGCAAGTTATAGAAGAAGAGCTGACGAAACTGCAGCTTTTAGAGGCTAGTTCAAGTGAATTTAATGTCACTCGTAATTATTTAGATTGGTTGACTGCATTGCCTTGGGGAAATTACAGGTTTGTTTCTCATTTAGCCTGGTCCTCATAAATTTCTCAAGGAAAAAATCTATCTTGCAAGGGAGTTGTTAAGGTAATTGATATGTTCGAAATATTCTTTGATTTATTATATTTTTGATATTTGAGTGCAGTGATGAGAATTTTGATGTTCTACGGGCGCAAAAGATTCTCGACGAAGATCATTATGGATTAACTGATGTTAAGGAAAGGATATTGGAATTTATAGCTGTTGGAAAACTGAGAGGGATCTCTCAAGGTTGGTTTACCTTCATCATCTTCAATCTGAATGTCTCTGCTACTAAGCAGCATCAAAATGTAATTTCTCATTTCTTTTAACCACATTGCAGGAAAAATTATCTGTCTCTCTGGTCCACCTGGAGTGGGTAAAACTAGCATTGGGCGCTCCATTGCCCGTGCATTGAACCGGAAGTTCTTTCGGTTTTCAGTAGGAGGCTTGTCTGATGTTGCTGAAATTAAGGTAGTTAAATATTTTATTTTCAGTGAGGCAACATGCAATATGCATCCTAACATTACCCAGTCGGCATCCAGGCGTTCCTTTTTTGTTAAGAACACTTTTAACTAACACAATATTACATCCAGGGGCATCGTCGAACTTATATTGGTGCAATGCCAGGAAAGATGGTGCAGTGCCTGAAAAATGTGGGAACGGCTAATCCTCTTGTTCTGATTGATGAGATTGACAAGGTACTTTCAGTTCACAGGGTCAATTTGCTTTTGGATTTGAAGTCTTTTCCTTCTCTTTTTTTCTTTTTGTTATATGTAAGTTACGGTGAGATCTGTGTTGGAAATATGAATCATTCATGATGAATGCTTTCCTATTGTTGACAAGAAGTTTGCTTATTTGTGGCAGTTGGGAAGAGGACACGCTGGCGATCCAGCAAGTGCTTTATTGGAGCTCCTTGACCCAGAGCAAAATGCCAATTTTCTGGACCACTACCTTGATGTTCCAATTGACCTATCAAAGGTTGGTTAATGTAGTGATTTGCAGACACCTTGGTTTTTATTTTGGCCATATTTTCTTATATTAAATGTTCTTTGTTGAAGTAGATAGTGCAGTAGTTAACAAAATTTTCCTTTTTAGTTTTATTATCTTCTTTAATGGGAAAAGTTCCAGTACTCAGCCTCAAAACATGCTTGACATTTGTGATTTCCACTCATCTTGTATATTCACACGCTAGAAATAGATGATGAAAAACGATGGGAGAGTTGTGACGACTGTGGAAGTATTTATATGCTTGTTATAGGGAGGTTAGGCGGTAGTCATGCATATTACAAAAACTTACCTATCCATGCACACTTTGTGTCATGCCTAACTTTGGCATTCCTTGTGTTTTAAATTTTTTGTGTGGTGTATGAGTCAAGAAATTATTGTATTGTGCAATTTTAATTCTTGTCTGTTACTGTATTTTGCACTATCAATTTGTGTCTATGTTATCAGGAGTTGGAACATGTTAGATTCATGTGTTCTGTTTCTTTAGAATCTCCATAACTTGTTGCTAACCCCTCTGAAATTTTATTCAGGTTCTCTTTGTATGCACAGCAAATGTTGTGGACACGATACCTGGCCCACTTTTGGATAGAATGGAGGTAGTTGCTATTGCTGGGTATATTACAGACGAGAAAGTGCACATTGCGAGAGATTATTTGGAGAAGGCTACGCGCGAAGCTTGTGGCATCAAGCTTGAGCAGGTCTCCCTCCCTCCTTCTCTCTTGATGTCTCTGTATGTATGAATGATCTTTCTCTTGTTCGGTATTCCATTGCAAATTCATTTGACTGGTAAAATAATCATTAGATGATAGGTCATTTCCAGATGCAATTTTAGCACACAGATGTGAGGATATTTCTTGATACCATGTTAGCAATTGTTACTTCTTGCTGCTATTAGACAACTTTGCTTAATATATCTTCTGCCTATGGAACTTACACTACTCCATGTTTCCAGGTTGAAGTAACTGATGCTGCTCTTCTTGCTCTGATAGAGAGTTATTGCCGAGAAGCAGGGGTTCGGAATCTTCAAAAGCACATTGAAAAGATCTATCGCAAGGTTTGTTTAATTCGTGGCTAAACTTGGAAGTTGCGACTTTGAGAAAAATTCAGTATTCATAATTGATCCAGAGATTGCCTGTCATGTATTCCTTGTTCAGGAACATCTGCTTGCCATTTGGCACGACACATTTGTAACATATTTCAACAATGAAACGTGTCTTGTCTGATGCTTAATTGTTTTTGTCATTGCCTGCCAGATTGCGCTGCAACTTGTGCGGCAAGGAACGATAATTGAATCTGCAGTTCCAGTGGCAGAACTAGATGCAGCAAAAGTTGTATGTGTTGAAACCTCCACAGAATCGGCAGAGGCTAGCAGTAACAAGCAAAATAATGAAATCCTTGAAGAAGCTGAAATTGTGCAGACAGATCAAACCCCTGAAGAAGCTGAGATTGTGCAGACGGATCCTGACCATGCACAGAGTCCAACTGATCAATCTACTGATTCAAAGGTATCTTAAAAATAACATAATACTAGAGAGTTTGGTGTCAGCTTCGAGGCACTGCACTTGGGTTTTGAGCATGGCTAAGATGGACTTTTGTGAAGTTATTTTTGGAAAGTTGTTTCTTAGTTGCCTTGAGGTTTTTTCTCCCCTTCTTGTCAATTATTTCAAATCTGGATTCTCACTTTCAAATTTCTGTTGGTTCTTTTGACAGGAAACAATGAAAACTGAGAAAATTGAGGAAAGTGAAGTAACTAAGGCGGTTGAGAAAGTGTTGGTTGACACATCAAACCTAGCTGATTTTGTTGGCAAACCTGTTTTCCATGCTGAACGCATCTATGATCAAACTCCAGTTGGGGTTGTGATGGGCCTTGCATGGACTGCAATGGGTGGTTCCACCTTGTATATAGAGACCACTCAAATTGAGCAAGGAGATGGGAAAGGAGCCCTTAATCTTACTGGTCAACTCGGAGAAGTGATGAAGGAAAGTGCCCAAATTGCTCACACAGTTGCAAGAGCAATATTGCTTGAGAAAGAACCAGATAACCTCTTCTTTGCTAATACCAAGCTTCATCTTCATGTTCCTGCTGGGGCCACCCCAAAAGATGGACCTAGTGCTGGTTGCACCATGATCACATCCTTGCTATCTCTTGCCATGAAGAAGCCTGTCAGAAAAGATCTAGCAATGACTGGGGAAGTTACACTAACAGGAAAAATTCTTCCTATTGGTGGGGTATGTTATACGAACCCCTTTTTCTCTTGCCATGTTTGCTATCCCTCTCTTTTTAGTGATTGCTAAAAGTTTTAGGTATGTGCAGTAGAGGATGTTTATCCTTGGTGTCATTGCTTGGTATTTGAAGCTTGTTGAACGGTTTTTGTTAAATGCCAAGACTCGTCATGTAGCTGTATTTTTCTTTACAATACATTTTTGTGCTCCAGTAAATGTGGCATTTCAGATGTTTCTATGAACTGAAAATTCTTGTCACTGCAGAATTTTGAAAAGTTACCCAACTCATATAGGCTGTGGCTGAACTAGGAAATTTTATTTTCCCCAGTCTGTTACTGATTGAAAGCTGTATCATCTTTAGTTTGTAAATCTATATACTCATGTACTTCCCCCTCGTTTAACAATCAGGTCAAGGAGAAAACAATAGCGGCAAGAAGAAGCGACGTGAAGACCATCATATTCCCATCAGCAAACAGGCGAGATTTCGATGAGCTTTCACCTAATGTGAAAGAAGGCCTTGATGTCCACTTTGTAGATGATTACAGCCAGATATTTGAGTTAGCCTTTGGGTATGATGAGAATGAGAACAAGTAAACCCTCCTTGTGCTTGCTATTCTTGAGGTAACAATTTTTCTGGGTTCATTGCAGTGTATGTGTACTTTGAGACCCTTAGCCTAAACCAAACCCAATTTTGTCCGACATTATTGGATTCCTCATCAGGATGGTCACAGAACAAAGTATAGCTGAGATTTCAGCATCTGGGTGGGAGAGATGTCGGTGTTTATTTACATTTCAAATTAGTGCAAATTGATGCCACCCTTTGTCTAAACATAATTCTTTTTAAGGAAATGTACATTGTGATACCAACAAAATAGCCAATAATTGACAGATCAGTTGTGTTTTTTCCTCCCTTTCCAGTCTCTGTGCAGCAAGTAGGATGAAATCCACAGGCATCCTTTTTCTAAGAAAATGGCCTTGGACAATAATTCCCAGGTTGACTGGCAACTCTTTTCATGTCATGTCTGCATATTGTATGAAATGAGAAACACTATGAACAATCGCTCGTGCCTCTGGACAGCTGCTCGTCGATCTTGTGTAGGTCCTATTGATGAACTGGTAGGATTCATCTGGTGATGATTGTGGTTGTCGGTTCATTTAGTAGGTCAAGTTATTTTGCATGATATAAAGTGACCTAGCGTATGGAAGGAGGAAGATTACCTTTTATTGTGTAGCTCGAGGCCCTACGAGGACTATATAGTTCCTGAACTTTTACACCAAACAAAATCGAGAAAAGGATTGAAAATATCTATAGCTGACTGTAACATGCATCCAAAGAAGACAGCAATGTATCTATTGCATGCCAAAGGATCTAACTAAGAGCATGCGCATCGAAGTAGTCTTTATAGATTGAAAGTAAAGGGTCCCCATATAATAATTTCTTGAGGAAAAAGGATCATTTTGTGAGATGGGTTTTCCCCATTTTTCCTCCATATCTTCGAAGCCATGCCCCAAAAATCCAAATCCAGTACAAAGTGCAAAGTGCAAACTGCAAAGTGCCACCTGACAGGGGCACTTTGTTCATGTGGATGGATCCATTCTTATAAGTGAATCATGTCCCAAAGCTAAAATAATTATGGCCATCATTGGACAGTGATAGAGTGGGTTGGTGACACTGACGTCTTGACTGCAGTTTCATTCTCTAGGAATTTTCACTTTTGACTTCCGAAGAGAAAGGTTGAGTTGAGCTCACAATCCTTGACTCCTCTACCATACCAAAAGTGAAAAGCTGTTGTTCTTTCAATTTCAGTGGGCTCACAAGTTGTGTCCTTGCAGCCATGAACCATCTCAGTACTGCATAAAGAGGGTGAAAATGTCACAATGATTTTACTCAAATTCTACTACTTGTTTGAAGTCTAACTTCACACAAATTTAAACAATTTCTAGGGTTATTACTTCCCAATTTCTCATTTTGATGACATGCTGACACCTACTTAGGAATATTGCTGTGGTTCACATTTTGTAGGGTTAGCACTTCCATTCTGTTGCTGTTTTATAAAACAAAATTATGATAAATGACTAATACAAAACTTAATTACCTTGGACTGTCCAGGACTAATTAAATATCCAAAAGAAAGTAAGCAAAGATGAAGATGATCAAAGGATCTTTCATGACTAGAGAGATTTGGCAAAGATTTGAAACGTGACTCAGCTACAAGAATTCCACCAAAAATCCACATTTTGTACGTAATTAAAGCTTGAAGAAAAGTTGGATTCCAATAGATATAATACATGAACCTTTAAGATTACTAAGATAGGGCAACAAAATAAACCAAAAAAACAAACATAAAAAAAGACCCCACAAAGATTTAATTCTTGGATCACACTCAACATTTATATTCCTATTATATTGGAAAGAAAAACCCATGTGATTTTCAATGCCATAACTACATTTTCAGCTCTCAAACTACCACTAGGCAGCTATGACATCATCCAATCCAAATGTGAGTGATCTCAAAGAAATGGATAAGACTAGAAAGAGGGAGATTTGAGGGACCATTTTGGGTCATACTTCCACCAAGCCCTAAAAAGAAGAAGAAGAAGAAGAAGAAGAAATGTATGTCTAGGTCATTTTCAAGCCATAGAATTGGTGATGAAATTGCTAGTTCAAAGTTGCCACCATCACATTCTAAAATTTTGGTGTTTTAGAGGAGAGCATATGATTAGGTCACAAGCATTTTTGTAGTAAAAAAGGAGAGTCTTTTGTTCCTTCTTTATTTTGTGCCTCTTTTTTCTTCCTATAAAATGATACCAATGTGTGAATTGAGACTAGCAACATGTAAGCTATTCTATCGTTTTCTGGACCTCCATACGTGTATAAGGTACAGTAGGTGCCTAACAAACATTATCCATTCTTCGATGAATAGGAATAGAAGCCATTAGCCAATCCAATATCAAGTACTCTCAAAGGCCCATGTGTGACTTTTGATAAAGAAATCTAACCTTACCTAGTATTATTGTTGTTGTTCCTATTTTAGTCAATAATGGACACTCTAGGATGATCTTCTTGTAAGAAAGTGAGTTTACTATCGGTCCCAAAAATAAATCTAAATGTGAATTATTTATTTTAAGAATTTTTTTACCAAACTAGAACAATACCCTCACCAATTTTATTATTATTATTAATAAAATATATATATATAAGGAGGAGACAATACAGTCTTACCTTTAAAAAAAAAAAAAAAAGGTAGAGACAACGAAGCCTAAGTCCCAAAAAAGAAGAAGAAATATTTCATAAATATTTTTGTAGGTGTAAATACCAAAACTATCATGCCATAGGGCATCATGAACCTCTCTAGAAATATCTTCATAACTAGTACAAGAACAAAATGACTTGTGAATATTTCTTTCACAAGAAATCTCAATCTTCCTATTCAAAAAATTCATTGTCACCAAAAAGGATTCACACACCTACACCCTAGAAGAAAAGTTTTAGGTATCCCTTCCGATTAACAAAATTAAGTCGCTTTCTAGTTATTCTTATTCGAACTATCCACGTCTTGACAATCTACAAGGCATTTCTTTTGTATAGCTTTCTCGGTCTACAATAACAACATTGACAACAAATTGATTGTTAACTAAATCAAGCTAAATATATATGAGTGAGTATTAAGTTATTCGATTTCACTTTTAATAAATTTAATTCAATTTTTGATTAATCGAAGAAAAAAATTGACAAAAACCAAATTAAAATCTTCGATTATGTTCAGTCTAAACCGAACAGTACTCGCCTATGCTAATATACATGATTTGCAAGGTGTTTATTTCTTTAGAATCATTGCATAACTTAATCAACAAGACCTTCAATTCACATACACATGTATGTACATATATTACAATTAACACCTTATACAGTAGAGAATTTCAAAACCATAGAAACTTGTTATGTAATATGTTTATGCTTTTAGAGACAATCCATTCGATTTTTACTTCAAAAGAAAGAGATGTTTCTACACTAAGCTAAAATGAAAAGAAAAGAAGAAGGGGGAAAAACAGAGTAAAAGCAAGAGAAAGAGAAGTTTCTGCATCTTGCACCTAATTATGCATGTAGAACACTAAAATTGACCATAAGAAGAGATGTAGTGTCACTGTCATTGTAAAGTAAATTTTGCACACATTCGCATAATAATTGGAGAAGATTATAATTCTCTGCAACTGGATGGTTCCATTTATTTCAAGATTTGAATCACTTTTAATGTGGAAAAACTGACCAAATGGTATCCTTATCTTTTAAGACCTAAAAAATAATTAAAATGACATACCTAAGTGTGTGTATATATATTGGTTTTAAAGTTCTAGGTATCCTTTCGAATATCAAAATTAAGTTGCTTTCTAGTTATTCTTATTCGAACCATCCACATCTTGACAACCTACAAGATATTTCTTTTATATAGCTTTTTCGGTCTAAAATAATAACATTGACAATAAACGGGTTGCTAGCTAAATCAAGCCTCAAAAGTAATACATAGGAGTGAATATTTGGTTATTTGGTTTCATTTTTTGATAAATATAATTCAATTTTTTATTAACCGAATAAAAAAATTGACAAAAACCAATTTTTTTTTTAAACTCACACACTCAAGGCTCTTAACAGAATTAGTACGTTAGGATTTGAACCCATAATCTCTTATTACAAAAGATCATTACCATTGAACTACAAGATCTTTGGTGACAAAAACTAAACAAAGATCTTCAATTTTGTTCAATTAATTTAACTAAATAGTACTCACCTCTTCTAATATACATGATTTGCATGGTGCTTCTTTCTTTAGAATCATTAAATAACTCAATAAACAAGACCTTCAATTCACATACACATGTATGTACATATATTAAAATTAACACCTTCTATAGTAGAGAACTTCAAAACCATAGAAACTTGTTATGCAATATGTTTATGCTTTTAGAGACAATCCACGCGATTTTTATTTCAAATGAAAGATAGATGTTTCTAAACTAAGCTAAAATGAAAAGAAAAGAAGAAGGAAAATAAAAAAATAAAAAATAAAAAAAAAGAGGAAGAGGAAGAGGAATTTCTGCATCTTGCACCTAATTATGCATGTAGAACACTAAAATTGACTATAAGAAGAGATGTCACTTTCATTGTAAAGTAAATTTTGCACACATTCACATAATAATTGGAGAAGATTTTCTAATTAACAATATTCTTTTATTTTTTCCTTTCTAAAAAGTTAAGTTAAGCAATAATGATCGTGGGTTAATCCATCATGGCATAGTTCATATCCAAAGTGTGGATTCACACATGTAGTAAAAGAAACTTTTGGAATTGACCCATCATTTGTCACCAACAAAACTATTCAATCCTGCTTGTTCTTCCACGAATGATGGCCTAAAAAGATGATTTATGATTCATGCCAATGATAGCATCTCAGAGAGTGGAAAATTAGGCGCATGACTTGAGAATAGTCAAGCCACCCCCATACAATGCAGAGAGACAAAGTTGTTTGAAGTTTATCCTTCTTCTTTTTCCTTCTTTTTTCCCAATCTTATCTTTCTTTTTGCTTAATCCCTCACTAATTACCAATTACAACTAATGCGTTCCACAACATTATAAGTATGCGGACTCCATTATATATTGGAGGGATTGGTTTAATATACAATCTATATTGATATAATATAATAATCTTTTAATTTGTTTTTGTATCTTTCAATTTTATCCTTGAATATACATTAAGTTTTTTTTTTCTTTTTTTGGCCAAAATTTTTACGTCAAATCATCAAAATTCTTCATGTAATCTATAACATTATTAATTTTTATTTCTAAACTATCTTTGTAAGCCTGTCGAACAAAAATTTTTATGTACAACTTGTGTAACTAATTTTGATAGTTTAACCTAAATATCTCATCAAGTCGAAAAATTATCCTATTATATATGAAATTACCCTATTATATAAGGAATATAATATGCTACATATAAAATTGATGCAAAGTGGAGGTTATCTACTTATAATAATTAGTGAATACAACCAATAAACTCCATCTCAAATGGTATTAGTGTCTTCATTTTCTCAAAAAATCTAGAATTCGAACCTCTTCTTTATTAAAAAATAGTTTAGACATTTTAAAAAATTATAAAGAGACTAGCAAAATAAAAGTTCGAAATAAACCAATTTTTATTTTCACCGAACAATTTTTAATAGAAGATTACAGGAGAAAAAAACATAATTAACTTCTAGTTGATTGTCACAACAAAAGTCAACTTAGAGATTTGTTATATTGATCATATTCATATAGACAATAATTAAATTGCACTCCAATGTATGGCAATTGACAACACTAAAAAAAAAAAAAAACTAATCATGACACCTCACTGTTACGTGTTTAATTTTCTCCTAAAGATGTAAATTATGGTCTGATCTCATGAGATTGTGTGATTAGCAACATCTTTTTGTGCCAAGAAACTTTGATAATGCTTAGGTCACTAACTTTTTTTTCTTTTTTTTCTTTCCTAAGCGTTGAGGTCATCAAGCACCAATTTGTTTTTAAATAGATTCCTTTTGATCAATATTAATGTTGTATTATCCAAATGAACTCTTTCAAGAAACTATTCTATAAGACCAAGTAATTGTGCTTAAAATTTTCTAATTAGAATTAAGATGAAAAATTTGAATATCCATATTCAAATATACATGGGTTTCAAGTATATATTATCCGAGTACGACTTATTATTCAATATAAAATAAATAAAAAATATAAATCTAAGGGTTGGGTATATATATTGAATGGAAAAACCGTAAATATCACATACAAGATCTATGGATAACCCAAAAAAGTAATTGATTAGTATTATTTTGAAAATCAATAGTTTTTAATTTGGTAAACAAAAATATAACAAATTATTTTGCTAATTACTCCTATTAATCAAACGTTGGAATAGTTTGTAACGAACACAAATATCATAGTTTGACTTGTATTTCGTCTTCAAAACCTATTGCTCTAAGATTAAAGTAGGAGAGAAAGAATATGGATTTTGGTGTAAACAAAAGGAAAATATGCATTATGTGCTTTGACTCCCAAATAACTACAAATACTATCAAAATGAAAGGAAAATTGGGCATGATTAAAGGTAACATTGTAAGGTTTTATAATTTAAGGACTAAACTGAAAATAAAACGCTAATACTTTCTTCTAATTATATATTGGAGCAACACGATCCAAGGATAGAATAATAATATCTTCCACAAACATTGTACCATAAAATAACTTTCTTATCACGTGTGCTCAACAATCAATATTTTAGAGATGTCGTCTAATCCAGTTATGGAACCCTAAATCCACAATTACGTAAGCAATTTTGTACATTTCTTCAGTTACCTCGATTTTCTTTCTTTCTTTCTTTCGTTTTTTTTTTTTTTGGTCGTCTAATAAATTTCTTTATGATGCCCGTAAGAGCAAGTTTTTCTATTCGATTCATGATTTATTTATTTATTATTATATGATGCGTTTGAAAGGGAGATCGAGCTTCAAAAGATAATGAATGGCTATAAAATTAAAAATTGGGTTTAAACTTTTTCTGATTCTTGATTTTAGATTAGGTTTTTTTATTAATATAAAAATCAGTTTAATTTAAGGTGGTCAATTTTAAATTATAAAGAAGTTGTATTATTGTAAAAAGAGACAATATATTATTTCAAACTTCTAACAAGATTTATGATGCTCATAAGGACGAAAAAATTCAAATAATATCTTAATATTATTTATATATATCAAGATTAAAAACTCGAAATATTTTATAGATGATGAATTAGAACACGAAATTGGTACTAATTCATGTACATATTATTATGGAAATTCGAGCGTTCAACAAGAAGATGGAAAATTTGAACCAAGTTTTGACAATTTTGTTTTCTTTCATTTTTCCTAATTTTGGTAATTTGTATAGAGGGGATTTTCGTTTTTCGTTTTTTTTTTTTTTAATTTTTTTATTCAAGGTCTAATGAGGAAGAGGATGGAAATCTGGGACCCAAATATGCTGACGTGGGATCTGGGACCACTACCATTGCGTAGGGCATGTGCATGGTGAGTTGGTGACGGCTTTGCAGGGCACTTCAAATGGCGGCTCCATGGCTGCTTGCCAATGAGAGATTGCCATGTGGATGCCACCTTCTTTCTAATCTATTATATTATTCCTTACATAAATTTTTTTATTGCAATTTGCCAGATTAGAGACTTCATGTTTTATCTAGAAAAAGTTATCTTTTCTACTATTTATGACTTTTGTTTGGCAGTCTTTCTGTCATCAAGAATATGATAGCAAATGATAAGAGTGCATGTTACCTGTTTGAACACTAGAATTTAAATCTTAAACTATATTATATTATTGTAAAATTTTTGTAAATTCAATTCCAAATAATTTGGATTTTAAGCGAATTTATCAACTATATTAACTATTATTCACTTAAATTCTTTAAATAAAATATATTGTTTTAAATGAAGAGTTATTGTTCGAGTAAAATTCGTTATACTATCTAATATTATTTATTTTAATTTTTTTTTATTGAGTATGATACAAGACACATTATATATTACTTGAACATTAGAACAAATCAATTCTTTTATTCTACGTTTGACTAATCATATAATAGTATGTGATTATCGAAGTAGATGGAAGGATTGATTTGTTTCAATGTTTATGAATAGGAAATTTGTTTTGTAAAATTTTTGGGTAAAAAGGTTAAAATGGACGATATTAGATAACATAAGGATACGAGATAAAATTTATCTATTATTATTTTGATTTAAAAAATACAAAGAAAAAAGTTCAATTGTAATAAAACTTTAAAAATTTTAAAATAAATTATCAAATGAAAAAATAGACTTTGTTAAAGGGAAACTTGGGTCTCACTACATGAGAAAAATAATTCAAATTCTTCACTATATGTCTCCATAGATATTATAATCAGCTAATGAAATTGATTAGTTTACTTTGCTAATGAGCTTAGCTAATTCTTCTTTGGCTGTATTGACCCTTTGTTTTTAAGACAACTTAGTATCTTTTGACCTAAAGATGCCATACATTACATTACTTGGTGTTGTCATCCTCAATTAACATAGTAGTTCACACATGAAGTTGTCACATTAATTGCTTGTAGCTATCCATAGTCAGCACATGTAGATATCTCCAAAACCAAGATTAGGACATCATCATGGACAAGAAGCAAGAATGAAACTTAAACACCTTAAAAAATAGGCTAAGTATACTCATATGTCCTTATATAATACCTAATATATTTGGTCTGCTTTTAAATTTTCAATTGCATCCTATTTGTTTTTGAAATTTTTTAAAATATTCAATCTATCATTCCGATTAAATTTTTCGATCATGAATTTTTTTGGATCAAAATGTCTCTTATTAAAATGCAAAAAATAAAAAATAAAGTCACATGAGTTAGATGTTCTATTTTTGTAATCGTTAGAATTTTATTTGATTTTATTTTTGCATTTTAATTAAAGGCATTTCGAGTCAAAAAAATTATTTGGTCAAAAAATTAGGTCCGAAGAATAGATTGAATATTTCAAACACATTTAAAGATAAATGAGATGCAATTAGAAACTTATGGACAGATGAAAGATATTAGGCATTATATAAAAACAAATTTACTTATTGCATCCTTTAACAAATTTATGTTTATATTGGTAAAAATCCAACCAATGAATGATCCATTAGTTGATTGGGTCACTATACCCTAAAAAGTAATAAAAACTTTAGTTTATGTTGGTAAAAATTCTACTTATTGCATCCTTTAACAAATTTAATTACCAAAAAGATATACAAATTTATAATAAGCTACAATACCAAAAACTAGCACACCAAACCAAGTTATATATATATATATTTCAGTTAATTTTTCCCTTAAAACGTAAAAAGTACAAAACAGCAAACCCTAGAAATTGTTTTTAGCATAAACCCAAGAATTTTAGTTGAACAAGAAGTCATTCATAACTACCATTATATCCAATGCAACAAATAAAAAAAAATCTGTTTTTTTAAATCCAAAAATAAAATATAAAGGTAATAAAAAAAGGGGGAAAAAAAGCAGAGTAATTAGATTAATCCCAGAAATGCAAATTAGCCTAAAATTACTCCACGTAAGGACTCTTCTGTCATGAGAGTCCTATTTTTCAACTATAAATTGATGATTGGTTCTCTTAAACAGAAAGAAAAAAAAAAAAGTTATTCCCTATTCCCACACAAACACTCCTCTCTTCCTCCCTAAATACTCTCTCTCATTTGCTCTGTTTCCCCTGTTTTCGCTTCCCCTGTTTTTTCTTCTCTCTAAAGAGTCATCTTCTGTATATACACTAACCTTGCAAGGTTAAAGATTAGTGTATATGCAATCAAGAACTAATCAAAGGAAATATATGAAGTGGGGTTTTTGTAAAAGAAACTATGGTTAAAGAACTTGATGAATTCCATTTGTGGGCTGGTGGTGATGGTGGTACTGTTGTTAACGATGATGATTATGAAGATTTTGAGAGTTTGCTTTTTAGAGAGAATAATAAGCTTTTAGCAGAGAATGATGATGAACGGAATATGCTTGCGTTTGAAGTAAACCAGAGAATTATAGAGACACCAAGAATGAGCTATGAACAGGTTTGAAGATGGTTTCCTTTCTTTCTTTTTGGATCCAGAATCAAGTTTTTCAAATTCTTTGCTAGTTTTTTGGTTTTGAGATTGTTTTAGTCTGTTCTTTTTGACATTTTTGGGGTGTTTTTGTTGTTTGGTTAATGGTTTCTTGGTTTTTGCATGGAGGGTTTTGCTTCTCTTGATGTGCAATCTTAGCGATTTTTCTTGTTCTCTTTGCTGCATTTCTTTGCTGTTTTCTTTTCCCTTATCAATAAAGGTTTTACTATCTGACATGTGAACATCCATTTCTTTTTATCATGATGATATCATCAATACTTTTTCTTTTTTTCTTGGTGGGGTTTGTGCATGCAATTCTCTCTTTTTTTAGATATTGACATGCAGTTGTGTTTAGTCTTTTTCATAAAAGAACAAGCTTTTTTTTATTGTCATTAATTTCATTTATTGAATTTGAATAGTGAATTTAATACATTTTTTTTTTTTGGTAGGAATTTAATACATTTGTGCTTTCTCTTCATGCAAAATTAATTTCTCCATGGTTTTGACATTGCAAAATTTCTCTTCTTTCATTTTCTTTCTTTCTGCTATGTGCTGTGCTATGACACTGAATTTCCGTTTCAATCTTCTTAGCAGGATGAGATGGCTAAAAAGCTTTTGCGGTTGAATCCACTTGGTTTACAACTCAATCTGGCATCAAACTGGACGAACTCAATAACGAATCCAAAATATACTAGAACAGTTGAAGCCGGAGCAACCTATGAATCATGTGAGCAAAGCAGGAGTAGCATTGATTTTGGTCAGCAACCAATGTCTGAGAAGTTGAAGGCCTCCAACTTTGCTGCCACATTTATCAGAATCGGCTCTTGGGAGGTAATAATACCTTTTGAGAAAAAGGAGACATGATTAGGACATCTTTGTCGTTACCATTCGTGACATGCAGAATTTCTAGTTAAAACAACTTGTAACATGAATTGCATTAGGTTTTTGTAATGATGTTGGATAAAAATGTGTGCAGAGAAAATCTAAGAATGAAGGTGACCTGGTGGCTAAGTGTTATTTTGCTAAGAAGAAGCTGGTGTGGGAACTCTTGAAAGGGGGTCTGAAAAGCAAGATTGAGATTCAATGGAATGATATAATTGGAATAAGTGCTGTAATCAAGGAGAATGAACCTGGAACTCTACAAGTTGAGGTATTTTCGGTTTCTTTAAGGCTTTTCTCTCCAGTGGATTTTTCCCATTACAATGTGGTTGAGTTTTCTGCAGCTAAACCTGGCTCCTACTTTCCATGAGGAAACTGATCCGCAGCCGCGGAAACATACCATTTGGAAGCCAACATCAGACTTCACAGGAGGGCAAGCTTCCATTTGCAGGTGAACATCAATTGTATTATCCTCATAGTCAATAGAAGTTGTATGATCTAATAGGAAAGTTTGCATTTTGACATTACAGGATCTAATGTTTTGGTCGGTGATGTTCTATTCTCAGGAGGCATTTTCTTACGTTTCCTGCTGGATACCTTGACAAACATTATGAGAAGCTTCTAAATAGCGAACCGCGGTTGTTTGAGTTGAGCAAGCAGTCTTTCCCAACTCTGAAGAACCCCTACTTCCGTTCAAAGTCATATGGCTTTCAAGGTTTCTCTTTCAATTATAATCGAAGAGGACAGAATATCAATCCCGGAATGCAGTTTCATTTGCAGAATTTTCCTCCACATCTTGGTCAGGCTCAGCATATTCAACGTTATGGACATATTGGCCTGTCATCTTTTAAGGAAATTTCTTCACCATCATCAGGTATTATGTTGCATCATATTCAACCACGTCTTTTGTTTAAGATTCCAGTTCTGCTAAACTAACTCTATCTCTGTGGTAACATAGTCATGGATTTTTCGCCTTCAGATAGCCACAATGTCCTGGAGAATCGAAGGATGGCTTACTGGGGTCAAGGGATGAGTAATTACACAGACGCTTTTGCAATGAATCAAGGTCTAGTTCCCGGTGTCCCATCAACTCAGGTGCATCCAGCTGTTCCTTTCCATAACTACAACCTAACAAATCTGGGTCAGGAAGCTGAAACGAATAACCAATTGTTGGGGAACATGCAAGTTGTGAGCTACGATGAGAAGTATCATATGGCAAGGGTTGATTCACTGAATCAGTTGGTCAGTTTTAACGAGGAAGTTAATCCTGAACGCAATAATGCCTCTCAGGAAATTTTCTATGGGCAAGACAGTAGCGCTGGGGAGAATGCAAATGTAATTGGTGAGCAATTTTATCAGCAGCAGCCAGTTAATAGCATGCCTCAGATTCATCCTGCGAATCCACTGATGCCTCAACAATGGAACATCTTGCCCTATGACCCTGTCAATAATCCTAACCCAACAGTGGATGAGTTTGGAAATGTTGTAAACTTCAACAACAATTGGAGCTGAGAAGGAATTGAGACGGCTAGATGTAGGCGGCAATGAACCAAAGGATGGGTGTAAATATGGGTATTGCATCAGATTAGGCCATACTTTTCTTTTTCTGCCCTTTACTTTTGCAGTTGGACAATGTCAGCTACTTCAAAATGCAAATTTTGGAAAGTTGGTTTACTAGGAAACAATTTTTTAATCTTGAAAAACTTCGGAAAAATCTTCAACCTTTTGGTTTGCAATGATTTGTTTTTTTAATTTTGCATCCCAGGGATCCTTGAAAATCCAATCAATCATGATTTTGCGTATGCTTCAAGCTCCTAAGTTCATGGTTGCAATTGCCATAGCTTCGGATTTGTTAATCCTTAACAGCTGAAACTTGTAAAGTACTTTACGATATCCAGTCCTATGATTCTTGGAAAGAAGAAAATATCCAGTCCTGTTTAAGCACCAATGAAGCATTCTTAGAGGTCACCCAATGTCACTGGGATTTGGTTACAAAAGAATGAAAAGATCCCCAGATCCTGAAGCAATATCCTTAGCCACCGAAGTATAGCAACTCATGCTTCATTTCCAATGAATTTGTCACCTGTTCTCTGACTGAGAGTGTAAATGGTTTCATAAACAAGAACAGATACGGCTGTGATTAAAAAATAAATTAAAATGGGAGCATATAAGAAAAATCATAGACACATGAGCTGGTAAAACGTCCTGACTTGTGACACTACATTCACTTCTAGGAATTTATCAGAAAAGAACAAGAAAAAAAAAAAAAAAACTCCCAGGGATTTCCTAACAATCTCAGGTTGACTGTATGGTAAATGAAAAATTATAGAATGACTGACAGAATACTAAGGGATCAACAGGTTTAGATTCACTTCTGTAACACATAGGGCATCTTGAGCAAAGGTTCAAGTCTTCGACATTGATGGAGGGGATTTATTGGAGCCTTCTGGTGCCAGTTGAGGATCAACATATTTGCCTGCAACTTCATTTGCTGTCTGGCTTGCAACTTCGTTTGCTGCTGCCTCCATAACCATCTCACTATGACTCCTCTTTTTGGAATTTGAGCTTGATCTTTCCTTTTGACCTTCACTTTCCTCTTCCTTTTCTTCCCTTCCCTTGTTTTCATTTCCTTTATTTGGCTGGATGTCAGCGTTTGGTAGTGGAAACAATGGAGCTTCCTGGCCGCTTAATCGACAATACACTCTTTCAACTGTTTCACTTATTTCCTTCCCCAACCCATCGCTGTCTAAAATCAATTCCCACACAGATCTAGAAGCCTTCTCAAGTACCGGAGCTCTGCACGACATCAGCATGAAAATTATAAGAAAATGTAACTGCTGATCAAGGAGTGATATAAAATTAGTATCATAAAACACTCAAGTTCAGAGCATAAAGAATAATGCAAGTTATCCTTCCAAGCTTTCATGAAAAAATTCGTTATATTAGAATATAACAAATCATGCAGGCTACTCAACTCAGCAGTTTGTCAAAGGCAAGTCCAAGTAAAATAAAACGAATGACATGGCTTAAGCATCTAGAAGAGGGAATTACGTTGAATAAACAATTAACCTCCATTAACTCATGTATTTCTAGGTTTCATCCATCTGAGTGCTTTACGAACTTAAAATTGGGTCAATATTGCAAAAACCTAAATTGATCCAGCTGTGACCAGCTTACAAAGTCATTATGATTCAAACTCTTCATAAAAAACCATCAAACTGATATCACAAAATTTTATCTATCTTGTTGAAAAAGTCAAAATTGTCAACAAATACTTCAACAACAATCAGATTTGTTTGCTAAAATCTATACACAAGTTCCAATTAGCCTAAATTCACAAGCCTATCAAAACAACAAGCAAATGCAGTTCAAAGACTCGGGGAGGAGGGAGAAAAAGGTAACGGAAGACCTACTCAAGTTCTTGTCGAAGTGCATCAAATAACTCTCTTTTGGTCTGTTTCTCTGCTCCAGGAGTGTTCAAAACCTTGCTCTGCTCGGCCATTCTAATAGTAGTATTCTTTAATTCTTCCTGTACCCCCCAAAAAAAAAAAACAAAAAAAAACAGTAACTATTACTTCCAGACTCAAATCTGCATTATAGTCATCTTTCACAATCCTTAACACCAAACACAGTCCTAAATAGCATACTTATAGCTTCTGCTCATCAACATATCTAACCTAGGAACACAATAAAGAATTCATAGCATGCATGCTCCATTACTAGATCAAAAGCCATACAGCAACATAAAAATTGCTTGTCCATTACAAGACAAACAATTGCATAACATCACCAAGCTTAACTCTACAGAGTTGTAACTTTTTTCACTACCGGGACCTTAAACAACTTGAAAACACAAATGGGTCCTCACCAAACCCGCTGTTTGCCAATCTAGACCAGAAAAGAAAACAACTTTCCATAGAAACAAACAGAAAAAGTAAGTTTTTTGCACTAACAGGGCCTTTAAAAACTTCAAAAACCAAATGGGTCTTAACCAAATTCACAATTTTCCAATCAAAACCAAAAAAGAAAACAACTTCCCACAGAAACAAACAAAACCCAGATGAAAATTCACAGCAACAACCACAAAAAACTAGGAGAGATAAGGGAGAGAAGCATACATTGGCTTTGAGCTGGTTAATGATCTTCAATCTAAGAGCATCAATGGTACCATCATTCATTAGTGATTCTAACACATCTTCTGGTGTTATTATTGATGTTGACGATGATGTTGATGCTGATTCCATACTTCTCTCTCTAATCTCTCGTAAACTTAAAGAACAGACAATTCTAAGCTTTTTGCAGCTGAAAAGTAGACATAACCCACAAAAGAAACGATCTTTAAGACCCAAAAACTGAAGAAAGATTCGAACTTTGAATTGGGAAAATATATATGAAAGCTTTTTTTGCTATTGTGAATTGATGGGTGCCTTATGATTTATTTTAGTGGCGATTTTTTTTTTTTCCTTATGCCGTGCAGACAAAGAAGCACAGTTATGAAAAACGCTGTCGTTTAATGCTTTGGGACCATGAGCAAAGGCTTTTCTTTTCTTTGATAACGTGGCCATGTATAAGGTTTAATAAAAGCTTTAATGGTGCACTTATTTGACAAAAATCATTGTTAATTCATGCTATATGATTTTTTTTAATAAATAAAAAAATAAATATCATGTTTTGAATTTTTGATATTATACTATTAGCCTATGATACCCGAATAGATTTATATTAACGGATATATTAACGCCACGGTTCGATCAAGTTAATCGTGCTATGCTTGTGTATTAGATAAAATATATAAAATCGTTTAGAAAAATCATTTTAATTTAATAATCTGTTTTATGATGTGAATCTATAAAAATATGTGAAATTAAAAGTGAAAAAGTTATTTATAATTTTGTAATAAAAAAATTTATATTTTACTACTTCTTATTTGTGTTTTTCATAATTTTTCCTTTAGAAAAAGGATTTATCCTTGTTAATCCATGGATTATTAACTAAAAAAAATATTAAATAATTTTTTTTAAAAAAGCTTTAGTGTTTCATAAGATCTGTGTTGAAAAACATAAATAACAATTATTAAAAGCTTACATAGAATTGAACAAATAATTTTTATTTATTTAACGTTGATGAGAATATTGGTTTTTGAAAAAATATGAATGTAATTTTTATATATTTATTTACAAAAGAATGAATAATATTAAAATAAAAAACTATATTAATTTGACTTTCAACTATTAATTAATTAATTTGAGTTTTTTTCTAAAAAAACAAGAAAAAATTATTTGAAATACACTTTTACTCTAAAAATGTATTTTAGATAAATTATATATATTAATCATGCAACTATAATTTAAAAGTTATCTAAATCTATTTTTCAAAAGAAAAAATAATCGTGTTTTAAAAATTTATTTCAAAATCCTTACATATAGAAAAATAAATCAAAATTATCGGTAAATATAATTTTAAATTAATTTGATGAAAATTAAAAAAAAAAAAGACAAATCAAAGTAGTAAATTTTAAATAATAAAAATAATTAAAAAAAATACTAAAACAAAATGGGACTAAATCACAATATAATAAAATTTTGAAATTGAAAAAAAAAAGAATTAAAAAAAAGATAAATTAATATAGTAAATTTTAAATAACATAAGAAAAAAATCGAGAAAAAATTATTTGAAAAACACTTTTAATCTAAAAATGTATTTCAAACAAATTATATATATAATCATGCCACTTGTAATTTAAAAATTATCTAAATTTATTTTTTAAAAAATAATAATAATCATGTTCTAAAAATTTATTCCAAAATCCATACATATAAAAAAATAAATCAAAACTGTCAATAAATATTATTTTAAATTAATTAGATGACAATTTTTTTAAAAATGACAAATTAAATTAGTAGATTTTAAATAATAAAAATAATTAACAAAAAACACGAAAACAAAATGGGACCGAATCACAATATAATCAAAGTTTGAAATTTAAACAAAAAAGAGAGAGAATTTAAAAAAAATAAAAAATTAATGTAGTAAATTTAAAATAATAAAAAAATCGAGAAAAAAATTATTTAAAATACACTTTTTATCTAAAAATGTATTTCAGAAAAATTATATATATTAATCATGCCACTATAATTTAAAAATTATCTAAATCTATTTTTCAAAAGAAAAAATAATCATGTTCTAAAAATTTATTCCAAAATCCATATATATAGAAAAATAAACCAAAATGAGCGAGTAAATATAAATTTAAATTAATTGGATGAGAATTTAAAAAAAGAAGAAGAAAATTAAAGTAATAAATTTTAAATAATAAAAATAATTAACAAAAAATACTAAAATAAAATGAGACCAAATCACAATATAATTAAAGTTTGAAATTGAAAAAAGAAAGATAATTTTTTTTTTTTAAAATGACAAATTAAAGTAGTAAATTGAAAAAAAAATATAAAAACATTGAGGACCAAAGTGTTACAAAAATATCATGAATGGTGAAAAGAATAGTGATCTTATGAGTGTATAAATAGTGATTTGCGAGTGTGTGAATAATGTTTCAAATAATAAATGAATAGTAAAAATATGTTTTTATTTTAGTTTTATTGATAATTGATAATATTGATTTGTTAATCGTTTGTATAGTCATTGATATAGAACATTGTTAATGATCATGTATATATGACCAACACATGTTTAAATTAGTGTTTTGAAAATCTTTATATTAAGTTTCAAATCCCATAAAAGGGACTTTTAGCATGTGCATGCTCTCTGCAATGAAGGGGTCAAAACCACAAAATCCAATTCAAAGGATAATAGGCATCCAGTACTGTCACTAGATCATTGAAAGTGCTAATATGGTTCCTTGTTTTCTTCCCCTGAAAAAAAAAACAGAAAAAGAGAAGAAATCCTCATTCTCAATGACCAGACCAAATAGTTTGGGATTTAGGGTTTGTTGTTGTCGTACACCTAACAACTAAGATCCCCCTTTTTCTTCCTTCTAGCACATGATCCAAATGACAAACATCATGGTTAAGTCTCCACTCCTATTAGCAGTGCATAACTCGAAACACCGAGAGGGGACAACTCAAATCTCAATTCATTTTGCATAATCTAAGGCCTCGTATTCTATTAGAAAGAAAAGAGAAGAAAGCTTCGAATCAAGTCATCTGTATTTCTAGCTTTGAGAGAAACTTATACAATTATTAAGGTATACATACAAACCAAAGATTCCAGATAATGTCTCATTACACAAGAAAATTATTGACCAAAATTTGATGTAAATGAATATGCACCTTCTGCTACAAGTAAAAACAACTCTTGAGAAGCAATATCTTCTTCATCCATCTTCTAAATAAAAAATTTGCAGCAAAGCTGTATAAATTCTATTCATCAATTATATCTTCCTATCAAGTATCAACCCAAACCATCGTGCATGATGCGTGATAGACGCTGCAGCTAACTGCCTCGCTACTCAAGCATAGCGAAAACCACCGAGATCAGAATTTGGACAACTGCATGCCTGCCTCGTTCAGCTTCATGGTCAAACTAGTTAATAATGCACAGAGTAAATTTAGATTATGGGCAGTCTTTGTCTTTATCTAAGGAAGCTGATAAATAGCTCAAGATGAAGCCATCTATCTCTCCCTCCAGCACAGAATCAGGGTCAGAGACCTCATAATTGGTTCGAAGGTCTTTGACCATGCGGTAAGGCTGCATCAAGAAGAAAATGTAGTTGATGTTGGTTAATATAGAGTCAATGGTATTTTAGGAAATTAATGGAAGTTGCCATGGGGATAGGGCATACATGGAGCACGTAGGAACGAATCTGGTTGCCCCAACCTATGTCAGTGAGAGATTGTGTATGCTGTGCATTAATCTGAGCCTGGCGTGCCATCTCAAGTTGGTCCAATCGAGACTGGAGCACTGCCATTGCTGAAGCCTTATTCATATGTTGTGATCTGTGTTTACAAGAAATCACATGGGATCAAGAGAAATAATTAGCATATACTAGATGTGGATACTTCTAAGAAAATTCACACCTTTCATTTTGACAAGTGGCGGTGATTCCCGATGGAATATGAACTATTCTCACAGCACTCTCAGTTGTGTTAACATGCTGGCCACCAGCTCCCCCAGCACGGAACCTCTCAATACGGAGATCGGATTCATTAATTTGTACGCGGGTAGATCCATCCCCTAGGATTGGAATTACAGCCACAGCAGCAAATGAAGTATGCCGGCGCTTTCCACTGTCGAATGGTGAGATACGTACTAACCTGTGCACTCCAACTTCTGCTTTGGCATATCCAAATGCATATTCACCATCAACTTTGATTGTTGCACGCTGATGGCACAAACTGATTCCATGTCAGAAATCAGATTTTCTTAGAAATAACATAAAATGAAGTCTAGAGTGAACAATACATAGGAGGAACTTTATTTTTAGCAGCTTGCCATTCAGCATTCCCAAAAAAGCAAGTGGCGGCAGTTTAAAATTTAAAGGACACAATTTTTGAGTTGATTTCCTTTGCCAGAATAAGAAAATAATTAATATCATTTCTAGACTTGGAGGAGGATGATAAGAAATTGAACCTTGATTCCTGCAATCTCACCAGGCATCTCATCCACTACAGTTACTCCATAACCATGATGTTGAGCCCACGACTTGTACATTTGCATAACCATTTTGGCCCAGTCCATGCTCTCAGTACCACCTGCTCCACCTTGGACCTAAATTATGCACGGGAAAATCAAGTTTTAAATTGGCGTAACATTCCAACAAAAGCATTCATTGTCATAAATGGAGAGAAACAAGGACAATTCACTGCTGTGGGGGAATTAGAAGGGGACAGCATCCAAATACATCATAAGCTAGGAAAATTTCATTTATGGGAAAGGCAGTAACACCAGTAAATATAAATGTACCTCTATATAACAGGAACAGGAATCCTGCTCCCCAGACAACAAAGCTTCAAGCTCTTTCTCATTAGAATTTCTTCTCATCCAAAGCAAAGCTTTTAAAGTTTCCTGAAAAAGGAGCAGGGAATTCTTCATGAATAACTGGCACAAAGGAACTAAGAAGAGGCATCTAGTAAACATAGTATGTTCTGTGCAGAGGAGATGTCAAGTAGCGATAGGTCATAAATTTTGAACTAGCTGAATCACCTTTTTAATTGCATATTAAAAGCCAATTTGTTGTGTATAATTACTTGATAATTCAAGTCATATATTTTAATCATCAAAGAGATTAGTTGTTTGCTTTTGCATGTAGAATGAATATCCAGCACAGTTGCAACAATCAGTTTATGCCATAAATATAGTGTAAAGAGTAAAAAACAAGAAAATCATCTTGTGGGTTGTTGTGATATTGAATACGACACAATATGGTAATCTGAAACAGAACGAATACATGCCTACAGTGGGATGAGAGAGCCCACCGATTCCAACTCAGTGTCATCCTCTTCACGAGCCAGTTTTATCATATCAATATGCTCGAGCAATTCTCGTTCCAATGCCTTCACCTCCTTCATTTTAGCCATTAAGGAACCATGCTCCCTGCTTATCTTCCCAGCATGCACAGGATCATCCCAAAGATCAGGATTATTCAGCTGTGCTGATAACAGATCCAACCTAACCATCAATTTCTTCCACTGCCACCACATATAGCAAAACATCAATTCACATCAAACTACAATAAACTACACACAAAGACAGCCTTGATTACATTGTATATACAACAAATTGATAAAGAAAGTTCACCGAAAACTGAATTGGGAATCAATTCATTGAAGAAATAAGATCTTGCAATTGAAATTCCACAAAATATAATGCTTCACATTGAACTGAAATGCTACTCAAAAGCGCAGTGAAAAATAGCACTTAAAGCTTCCAAAAAAAAAAAAAAAGAGTCTAAATCATACAGGCTATACCTGCAAGCGCCTTTTGATTACTTGAATGGACTGAGCAATAGCAGCAGCATGACTCTTCCAATCACTCTCACTCTCATCAAGAATTGTCCAATTACTAGCCACAATTCCATCAATAGTTAGTCCATCAGAAGTTGATAACTCCACTGCTGCCTGTGTACTAAACAAACTCTTCAAAACACCAAACCCAGAAGCCAAAACCTTGTCTTTTCCACTCAAATGTGAAAATTTGTGATATTTGGACACACTAAAATACGACCAAGATGGGTTTTTTATGGTTTTAGTCAAAACTGACGGCAGCCCAGAAACCAAAACTTTGTGATTTTGATTCAAAGATAAAAAATTTTGAAACTTTGAGAAATCTAAATGTGAAAATCTGTTGCAGGACCTTTTAACAATCAAATATGACATTTTTTTTCCCTTCTAAATTGGAAAGAAGGAAAGATTTTTCTCTATGGATTTGATGTTCTAGGGTTTAAAAAAAGAATAAAGCTTCAATTTTGTAGGGTTTATTGTGAAGCCCAAAAGAAGTGTCAACTGTCCCAATACGCCATCGTTTGTGGTGTATAAGCCCGCACCGATGGCTCATAAAGCTTTCATCTTTTTTAACCAACTAAACAGACACAAATGCCCTTCTCTACACCTCTGAAGCCCACTCTCTTCCTTCCCTCAAAACCCTTCTTTAAACTCGCCAAAACCCTCCCATTTTCCCCTCTTCAGTGCACAACCATGTCAGCTTCACTTGATATCAAACCCCACTTCCCAAAACACCCCTATAAATCTCCAAAATTACCCTATACCACTCTACCCTCCATTGAATCCACTATCAAAGGAGATGGATCTAGATAGAGTTATGTCTGCCTCTTCAAGATCATGTCTTTTTGCTTTGTCAAGAAGTGATGTTTTATATCAAGATCAGTGACTTATTGCGGTTAATAAGCCCCAAGGTGTTCATTGTGAGACTGTGTTGTGGGTTTCTGTTGAAATTTGAAAACATTGCTTGTCTGAGTTGGCAAGGTACATTAGTACAGAGTTCAAGTGGACTCAGTAGTTAACGTTCGAGAGACCAAAATTACTTGCTCATAAATAGCGAGTGAATCATTGTTTGCTTCGTTGAGACATTTTTACTGAATTGAATTCCCATTGGAATTCTTTCAATTGCAAAGGCATGCACAAATCCTATTAGGCATGTGTAAGAATCATCGAATTGATTTTTTTAGGATTTTTTAAAATGAGAGACTTTGTCGTACTTTTCATAATTTAGGTACAAACAATGAATATATATATATATATACACACGAAATTTTATGTTCTAAGCTTTTTGTTTTGAGAAAAAATCTATATTTCTCTTTCTTTAAAGCATGATTATTGATATTTTCACTGATATTTTACAATCCAACACACATGTATCACGTGGTTGAGAAATCACGATGCCATATAGCCGCAAAACAAAGGACGCGTCATAGTAAAGTCAAGTCAATGTGATGTACTTTATTGTTAATGATGTTTTACACAAAAAAAAAAAAAAAAACATTATATGCCATTATGGTTTTATAAAATTATTATTTCAAAAATATTGATTCTTTGTACTTTATAATTAAATTACTAAAAGTATTATTTGCGATTGCGGCTGCCTTTACAATGTCTCTGATTTAAAACTATGGCAACAATGTGACCGTGGAGAGCATTCTCATAGTTGCTGGATTTGCAAAGGAGATTTCTTGTTTTCTTTGTCCTCTTTCTCTGATTCAAAATCGGTAACATTTCTTGTCCCCTTAATCCACACATTAGAGAGATGTTTGTTATGACAAAGCTGAGTTTCTTGCTCTTGGTATTGTTGTCGCTATGCGTTTCCTACACGACTAGCTTCTCCATTGGAGGTGATACCCTGTTGGTTGGCCAATCTCTCTCTGCAAACCAGACACTAATATCCCAAGGCAGCATTTTTGAACTAGGTTTCTTCAAGCCAGGTGCTTCTTCAAACATTTACCTCGGAGTATGGTATAAGAACTGCGCAGAGAAGATAACTGTTTGGGTAGCAAACAGGGAGAGCCCTCTAAACGACCCAGCTTCATTGAAGCTTGAATTATCACCTGATGGTTATCTTGTCCTACTTACAAATTTCACCAAAACAGTTTGGTCAACAACTCCTACATCTTCAATGCCGAAAAGTACTGCAGAAGCAGTACTTCTTGATGATGGGAACTTTGTCATAAGAGATGGCTAAAATCCATCTACCATATATTGGCAGAGTTTTGATTATCCAACCGATACATTGCTACCTGGTGGAAAGCTTGGGATCAACAAGCACACTGGGCAAGTGCAGCGGCTTATTTCATGGAAACACAAAGAAGATCCTGCACCAGGTATGTTCTCGATTGGTTTGGACCCAAATGAAAGTAGACAGTTTATAATAGAGTGGAACAGGTCACATAGGTATTGGAGCAGTGGAGTTTGGAATGGAGAAAGATTTTCCTTGGTTCCTGAGATGAAATTGAACTATTATTTCAATTATAGTTATGTATCGAATGAAAATGAAAGCTATTTCATCTATTCTCTTCACAATGCTTTTGTACGTCGAAGATACGTGATTGATATTTCAGGACAGATCAAACAATTCGTTTGGTTTGCTGGTGCTTCGGAATGGCATTTGTATTGGTCCCGACCAAGAGATCAAGCTAATGTTTATGGTTTGTGCGGGGCTTTTGGAGTCTTCAATGGAAATTCATCAAGTCCTTGTGAATGCCTGACAGGTTTTGAATCATTTGTAAAAAATGATTGGTTAAGCGGTTGTGTTAGGAAATCTCCTTTGCAGTGTCAAAATAGGGAAGGTGGTGCAAAGAAAGATGGGTTCCTAAAGATGTCAAATCTGACATTACCTGCAAATTCAAAAGGATCTCAGGAATTAAGTGATGCGAGATGTAGATTGGATTGCATCAGAATCTGTTCTTGCGTGGCTTATGCCTATAATAATAGTGGGTGTTTTTTGTGGGAAGGAGCTCTTATTAACTTACAAGAGGCAGGGATTGCTGTTGGTGGCAGGACTGGAGCAGATATTTACATCAGACTTTCTGCTTCTGAGCTTCAACATCAGATTGCTAGTGGTAGTCCCCGAATAGGTATGGCAAAAGGCTGTATCTATATAGCAACACATGATCCAATAACTCGAAGAGCTATTTCGACCAAAAAAAAAAAAAAAAAAACTCCATATATATATATATATATATATATAGTTTGTCTTTATATACATAATATATATATTTGTTTGTTTTATAATGGAGAGGTTCGATCTCAAAATCTCTCAGGGCAGAGGGGATATTAGTGCCAATTGAGCTACAGCTCATTGGCAACTTCTAAATCTTTTATTGTAGATTTGTTGGTTATGATTTGGCTAACAATATTATTTGCTCTATATACAAATAGGTACTAACAAAGGGACTAAAAAAAGGAGAATACGGGCAATCTTGGCAGTGGCGATTCCAGTAACTGTGATTGTTTTCGGCATCTTCATCTACTTCAGCTGTCTACGCAAGCGAGAGCTAATACGCAAAGGTAATTCCTGGTTCTGGCTGTAATTTCTGTCACTCCACCGTCTATGTTATTGTCGGTGAAAAGTAAGAAAAGGAAGATAATGCAGATGATAAGATTTATTTTGTTGATTTTCAGAATCGCTGGATTATTCAGCAAAGTTTTTTTTTTTTTCGAAACAGGGGAGGAACATACAAGTCATAATTTATTGTTTTTTGATTTTGATACCAATCCTAACTCAACTAACAATGAATCTAACTCTACTGACAATGGGAAGAAAAGAGAGAATAAAAATATGGAATTGCCACTATTTAGTTACGAGAGTGTATCAGCTGCAACTAGACAATTCTCAGATAAGCTTGGAGAGGGAGGCTTTGGACCTGTTTATAGGGTAAGTCGTGTTCAGATAAGAAATACTGATTACTGATCTAATCATTTCGGATAAATTTTGAAATATTTTCTTGAGAGTTTTAAACTATTTAAATGAAATTTCTGAAGGATTTTTGGTTTATTAGGGTAAATTACTCAAAGGACTAGAAATAGCAGTGAAGAGGCTTTCAGAAAGATCTGGACAGGGACTTGAGGAGTTCAAAAATGAGACACTACTAATCGCCAAACTCCAGCACCGGAATCTTGTCAGGCTTTTGGGTTGCTGTATTGAACGGGGTGAGAAAATGCTAATCTACGAGTACATGCCAAATAAAAGCTTGGATTTCTTTCTATTTGGTGAGCTTTGTCTTGCATTTCTTTTGCGGTTTTTTACACGATCATTTGTGATTTCATTAATTTTTCAAGTGATTAAAGAAATTTATGTCTGATTCATAACTATAAACAGATGCGAATAGAAGACAAATCTTAGATTGGGATACACGGATTCAAATAATACAAGGAATCGCTCAAGGCCTTCTATATCTACATACATACTCAAGGTTACGAATTATTCACAGGGATTTAAAACCTAGCAACATTCTATTAGATGGTGAAATGAATCCCAAAATATCTGATTTTGGGTTGGCTCGAAGTTTTGGAGGTAATGAAACTCAAGCGAACACCAAAAGGATTGTTGGAACATAGTAAGTTTCTAAAAAATTACTCAATAATTAAATTCTATTTTCCAATACAAACTACCTTTAATATAATTTGTACTGACTTTCGCAAATGTTAGTGGCTATATGTCCCCTGAATGCATGGAGGGTCGTTTCTCAATAAAATCCGATGTGTTTAGCTTCGGGGTGTTGTTACTTGAGATTGTGAGCAGCAGGAAAAACACTAGTTTCTATCACAGCAACTCTCTCAATCTTCTTAGTCATGTACGTGGGGAGCTTTCACATATCCTCATTTTTTTTCTTTCAGCTTCAATTGTATTTGATCCCTTCCTAGTCTTCACACTAATGATGCAACATTTACGTTGTTATACCACAGGCATGGAAGCTATGGAATTCTGATAAAGCCTTGGACTTGAAGGATCCAACGCTGGGAGATCCTCCTTCAACTTCTATGCTGCTGAGATACATAAATACAGGGCTTCTTTGTGTCCAAGAAAGTCCTGATGATCGCCCGACAATGTCTGATGTTATCTCCATGATTTTAAATGAACACGTACCTCTCCCAGAACCAAAGCAACCTGCTTTTGTTGTAGGCAGAAACGTGAAAGAAACAGGGCCATTGATGAGTTATGCGGAAATACCTTCCATGAATAATGTGACAATAACAGCCGTAGATGCCAGATAATTGTTATCGGCCTCAAGATATCATTGGATGTACAATGATAAACTACTAGGCCTAAACTACATGTGTAGAATGGTCTGATTTTACTCATATGATTATTTGTAAGCAAGCACCACTTGTGCGATTTGACCATATATCGGTATTTTTCATGTATCAATATATTTTTACACGGGAGATGGAACTAGCTATAAATATTCACAAGATAGCACAAACTCCACTTCCCTAAATACCCCTATAAATCCCCAAAATTACCCTATACCGCTCTGCCCTGCATTCAATCCACTATCAAAGGATATGGAAGTAGCTAGATCTATGTCTGCCTCTTCAAGATAGAGTCTTTTTGCTTTGTCAAGAATTGTCGTTGTATATCAAGATCAGTGATTTATTACTGTTAATAAGCCTCAAGGTGTTTATTGTGAGACTGTGTTGGACTCTGTCCGCGAAGTTCTTGATTTCCTGGTTGTGTCATCTGTGTTGGACTCTGAAATTGGGAAAAGATCACTCTAAAATCAGGTCAAGGACCTGGAAATTTGATTTGAAGTACTGTCAACTATTTCGACTAAGAACACGTTTCGTTTGTGTGGGTTTAATTGTTGCTTAGTTTGATTGCTTCAGTATCCTGAGGACAAAAGTTATTCGATTTCGATTGTTGCTTAATCTTCAAATTTCCTGTGTTACCATGCATATATATATATACACTACCTAACTCACGCACAAACAAATAGCAAAAACCTTAGCAAAACTTAAGAAAAATGAAAAACAATTGAAACAGAGAGAAAAGGCAAAAATGAGACATTGATGGAGCAATCACATTCTGACGATCATGTTAGAGACTAGTGTAAATTATATTCTAGGACCTCACCTATCAGTTTAAGCTTTTAGGTGAGATGGTCCTTTAATATGGTATCGAGCTTGATTGACTTTGAGGTCCTAAGTTCAAGTCTCGGACTAGTATAAATTATATTCTAGAACCTCACCTATCAGCTTAAGCTTTTAGGCGAAATAGTCCTTTAATAGATCATCGTAGCCATGCATAGGACCATCGTGATCAGGCCGACGAGAGCTAGCCACTGCCACCAGAGAAACGCCTTTCCGTCATCGGATGGCCCAACATGTGCTCAAGTAGGATAAAGCACGCCTCAATCATGCCCACACGCGTCCCCACTTGTAGCTTCTCTATGATTCTTTTGTCAATACAGTCCCTGTGTTGTAAATCTTTTGTTGTACATTTGTTGGTTATGATTTGGCTTACAATATTATTCGCTCTATATAGAAATAGATACTAAAAAAAGGACAGTACCGGCAATCTTGGCAGTGGTGATTCCAATAACTGTGATTGCTTGAGGCATCTTCATCTACTTCAGCTGTCTACGCAAAGGTACATCCTGATTATCCTGATTCTGGCTGTAATTTCTGTTACTCCAATGTCTATGTTATTGGCCGTGAAAAGTAAGAAAAAGGATGAAAATGCAGATGATAAGATTTATTTTGTTGAGTTGTTTAGACATTTCTCTGAAAGTCAGTAAAGTTTCTTATTCATGAAAACCAATTAAGTAGGATTTAGAATACATTTTAATGTCCTAAGTTTTGGTTATATTAACCTGAAGTTGTTACGTGCATTTTTGCTTGATTTATCAGAATCGCTGTATATCTCAGCCCAGTAAAGTTTCTTATTCATGAAAACCAATTTATTGTTTTTTTTTTATATCGATATCAATCCTAACTCAACTAACAATGAATCTAACACTGCTGACAATCGAAAGAAAAGAGGGAATAAAAATATCAAATTGCCAATATTTAGTTATGAGAGCGTATCATCTGCAACCGGACAATTCTCAAATAAGCTTGGAGAGGGAGGCTTTGTACCTGGTTATAGGGTAAGTTGTGTTCAAATAAGAAATACTGATTACTCATCTAACCATTTCAGATAAATTTTGAAATATTTTCTAGGGAGTTTTAAACTATTTAAACGAAATTTCTGAAGGATTTTTGATTCATTAGGGTAAATCACTCAAGGGACTAGAAACAGCAGTGAAAAGGCTTTCAGAAAGATCTAGACGACTTGAGGAGTTCAGAAATGAGACACTATTAATTGCCAAACACCAGTTTCGGAATCTTGTCAGGCTTTTGGGTTGCTGTATTGAACAGGGTGAGAAAATGCTAATCTACGAGTACGTGCCAAATAAAAGCTTGGATTTCTTTCTATTTGGTGAGTTTTGTCTTGCATTTCTTTTGCCGTTTTTTACATGATCATTTGTGATTTCATTAATTTTTCAAATGATTCAAGAAATTTATGTTTGATTTGTGCATAACTATAAACAGATGTGAACAAAAGCCAAATCTTAGATTGGGGTACACGAATTCAAATAATACAAGGAATCGCTCAAGGTCATCTGTATCTACATACGTACTCGAGGTTACGAATTATTCACAGGGATTTAAAACCTAGCAACATTCTATTAGATAGTGAAATGAATCCCAAAATATCTGATTTTGGGTTGGCTCGAAGTTTTGAAGGCAATGACACTCAAGAGAACACCAAAGGAATTGTTGGAACATAGTTTCTAAAAAATTACTTGATATTTCAATTCTGTTTTCCAATACAAACTACATTTAACATAATTTACATTGACTTTCGCAAATGTTAGTAGCTATATATCCCCTGAATATGCTATAGAGGGTCGTTTCTCAATAAAATCCGATGTGTTTAGTTTCGGAGTTTGTTACTTGAGATTGTGAGCAACAAGAAGAGCACTAGCTTCTACCACAGCAGCTCACTCAATCTTCACTCAATCTTCTTAGTCATGTAAGTCGGGAACTTTAACATATCCTCATTTTGTTTTCTTCCAACTTCAATTGTATGCAACATTTACGTTGTTATACCACAGGCATGGAATCTATGGAATTCTGATATAGCTTTGGACTTGATGGATTCAACCCTGGGAGATTCTCCTTCAACTTCTATGCTGCTGAGATACATAAAAACAGGGCTTCTTTGTGTCCAAGAAAGTCCTGCTGATCGGCCTACAATGTCTGATGCTATCTCCATGATTGTAAATGAACAAGTACCTCTCTCAGAACCTAAGCAACCTGCTTTTGTTGTAGGGGGAAACATTGGAGAACCAAGGCCATTGGCGAGCTGTGCTGGAATACCTTCCGTGAATGATGTGACAATAACAATCAGTCTCAAGATATCATTGGATTTATAATGACAAACTAGTAGGCCTAACCTACATATGTAGAATGGTCTAATTTTAATCCCAAAATTATTTGTAAGCAAGCACCACTTGTTCGATCTGACCATATATCAGTATTTTTCATGTATGGATATATTTTTGCACAGGAGATGGAACTAGCTATAAATCTTCACAAGACAGCACAAACTCCACTCCCCAAAATACCCCAATAAATCTCCAAAATTACCCTATACCACTCTCCCCTGCATTCAATCCATTATCAAAGGATATGGAAGTGGCTGGAGCTATGTCTGCCTGTTCAAGATAAAGTCTTTTTGCTTTGTCAAGAAGTATTGTTATATATCAAGATCAGTGATTTATTGCTGTTGATAAGCCTCATGGCGTTTATTGTGAGACTCTGTTGGACTCGTCCATGAAGTTCTTGATTGCCTGGTTGAGTCATCTGGGCTCAGTAATGGTGTGAAATTTTGTTTTGTTTTTGGCATCTTTGTGTTGTGGGTTTCTGTTGACATTAGAAAACATTGCTTGTCTAAGTTGCCAAAGTACATTCGTATAGGGTTCAAGTGGACTCAGTGGTTAAAGAGGGGATGTGAAATATGAGGGAGTTCATGCCAAGATAGCTAATTTTTTATTAGTATCAACTTATTATAGATGACCAATTTTTCTTAGAAGTTAGACAATCACCTCATTGTTGATGACCGACTTTTTTTTTTTAAAGGCTAGATGATCAATCTTTTTTTAAAAGTTCAGGTGGTCACTCGATCATAAATGACTAATATTTCTTTAGAAGTTTAGGCAGTTCTCTTGTTATAAATGATCAATCTTTCTTTTAAGGTTAGGAAGTCACAATGTCACAGACAACTATTTTTTCATAGTCACATCTCTACTAAACCAAGATGCTCTTCCTACATTCTTATCAGGTAACCATTTTAAAGAAAAACATCTGTTATCACCTCATTTTTTCCCATTAAAAAAAAAAAAAAAAAAACAGAGGAAAAAGGCATGGATAAGCCTAGGTGCATGTTGGGTTGAGCACCAAGTCCTGGCACGACAAGCATATGTTATCACCTCATTCTTATCCATGCTTGTTAAAAGTGGCAGTGAGAATTTCAACCTTCCCAAAATCAACTAAAGCTACGGTTTGCTTACTCTTATTTTTGTAAATTGTTTTGATTCAAACTATTTCGACTAAGAACATGTTTTGTTTGTGTGGGTTCAATTGTTGCTTAGTTTGATTGCTTCAGTATCCTGAGAACAAAAGTTATTCGATTTCGATTGTTGCTTAATCTTCAAAATTCTTGTGTTACCATATATATATACACTGCCTAACTCACACACAAACACATAGCAAAAACCCTAGCAGACCTTAAGAAAAAAGAAAACAATTGAAACAAGAGAAAAGGCAGAAATGAGACATTGATGGAGCAATAACTTTCTGGCGACCATCATAGTCAGGTGTTCAAACCACCATGATCAGGCCGACAAGAGCTAGCAAGTGCCATCGGAGCAACCCATTTATGTCATCGGATGGCCCAACATGTGGACAAGCAGGATAAAGCACGCCCAGACACGTCGCCACTTGTAGCATCTTTATAATTCTTTTGTCAATACAGTCCTTGTTTTCGGCTCTTGTATAATTCCAGCCCCTTTGGTCGTTAATCGAGGTATGTAAGCTCTTTTTATCTTTCAATTTTTGGTTTTATTTCTCCAAATTTTTGGTATGTTTCATGATGAGTTTGCTTGGTTATGATCTATTATTGTTTCTTATGTGATTAATGCAAAATTCAAATGATTTGTTAAATTTAAACTAATTGAGTTGGGCTTGATTGAAAGTGAATGAATTCGAGCTTCTTGATTTTATTTGACATATTTAAAAAGTTATGAATTTGGTTTATGTGGTCTTTGAATGCCTAAATTTGGTAAGATTGGATTTGATGGATGTAGTATTTAGGATTTATAGTTATTTTTAATTTTTACCATTGTTATTTTTAATAATAAGGGACCAAGGGTGTTTACTAGTGTTTTAAATGAATCAATAAGCCAAGGATTTTGTGGAGGTCAATTTTTTAGTTTTTGTGTGGTCATCTCTACATGATTTGTGGTTTTTATATGTCCGATGTGCTTATGTTTTACATTTGACGTGATTATTTGATATGATGTCGATCTAAATCGGTTTATATGAGTAGCTTTAAGACCTAAAATCAATTAGGTTCAAAAAATAGGGTTTTTTTTTCCCTCTTCTTCTTCTTCTTATTTTTATTATCATTATTTATTTTATTTTGCTAGTGCCACTAATTTTACCTTCTTGAATATTTAATTAATTCTAAATTTGATATTGCATTTTGAATCTGGTTTGTTTTTATTTTTAAATGGCATGGCCAATTGATATGGACTCGAGACCCATGTTGTTATTATTTTATAGTTTGATTGGTGAACTTGGACTTAAGATCCACATTTTTTTTTTCAATTTTATATTTTTGTTGGGATTTGAGATATTTACTTGGCAAATGAGCTTTAAGTATTGAATTTTTACTTTTTTAATTAAGTTTTAATAGTCCAATGATAATTTAAATGAAAAATTGAGCCCTTTTTCAATCTTCAAATCACTTTATATTATATTAAAAAATATAACTTATAATTCTAGATAGATAAATTAACATAAAATAAACTTGAATAAATGAATTTTCATAAGTTAAAAGGATAAAGTAATTTCATTGTGAAAGTTCACTAGAGTGAATGTGGTTTTTTTTTTTTTTTACTGTGTAACTAATTTTCTTAGTTATTATTCTTCATATTAGTTTTTTTTAAAAAAAAAAGAAAAAGAAAAATTGAATGCTATATCTTCTACGATTGACTGGACATGTTCGTGTGAAGAAACGTAAATAAAGCGTCTAGGTATCCAAAGAAGGCCCACTGGTGGGCCGTTATTCTAAATCAATTTGCCCCTCTCCGACTACCTTAACAGCGTGTTTTTGCTGTAGCGTACTTTTAATAAATGCCTAGTCAACTGTGGGACCTACATAAGAATTCTGGGTATCCAAAAGTCCGACTGATAACTCTACCTAGTCTGACGTTGTGAGTAAATTATAAATTAGTCCATTTTGTTTAGAGAAATAAATAAATAATTTTTTTTTAAAAATTAATATTTAATATTTTATGTTTTAATTAAATTGATAATTTAATCATTTTATCAGTTTTTGTTCGATTACTGATTTTTTTCAAATTGTTTTGTTTTTGTTGAAGAGGGAGAGACATAAAATATGAAATGAAGAGTAATTTGAAAAAAATGGTTAATTTAATAGAAAGTTTATGAAAAAAAATAAGTTATTAACATAATTAAATTTTAAGAGACTAAATAATTAATTTTTAAAATAAAAAAAACTATTTAATTCGTTTTTAAAAAATAAAAGACTAATTTATAATTTCCTCAATCTTGTTGACCTGACTATAAGTCAACATGCACCTGGCCTAGCACCTGAACAAGGCGCTTTTGCTATTGCATGTACTTTTAATAATTTAACAATGAAATTTTTGTGTTCTAAGTTTTTGGTTTTAAGAAAAAAATCTATATTTCTCTTTCTTTAATGCGTTATTATTGATGTTTTCACTGATATCTTGCAATCCAACACACATGTATCACATGATTCAGAAATCACGACGCCATATAGGCATATAGCCGCAAAACAGAAGACGCGTAATACTACAGTCAGGTCAACGAGATGTACTCTATTATATAAAAAAAAACATTATATGCCATTAATCCATTATGGTTATATAAAATTACTATTTTTTTGTACATTATAGTTAATTATGTGATATTAAATTACTAAAAGTATTAACCGCGATTGCGGCTGTCTTTACAGCATAAAACTATGGCAACAACAATGTGACCAATCTCTCTCTGCAAACGGAGGGCATTCTCATTGTTGCTGCATTTGCAAAGGGGTTTCTTGCTCTTTGTATTGTTGTGGCTATGCGTTTCCTACACGACTAGCTTCTCCATTGGAGGTGATACCCTGTTGGTTGGCCAATCTCTCTCTGCAAACGAGACACTAATATCTCAAGGCAGCATTTTTGAACTAGGTTTTTTCAAGCCAGGTTCTTCTTCAAACATTTACCTTGGAATATGGTACAAGAACTTCGCAGATAAGATAATTGTTTGGGTAGCAAACAGGGAGAGCCCTCTAAACGACCCAGCGTCATTGAAGCTTGAATTATCACCTGATGGTTATCTTGTCCTACTTACAAATTTCACCAAAACAGTTTGGTCAACAGCTCCTACATCTTCAATGCCGAATATTACTGCAGAAGCAGTACTTCTTGATGATGGGAACTTTGTCATAAGAGATGGCTCAAATCCATCTGCCATATATTGGCAGAGTTTTGATTATCCAACCGATACATTGCTACCTGGTGGAAAGCTTGGGATCAACAGGCACACTGGGCAAGTGCAGCGGCTTATTTCATGGAAACACAAAGAAGATCCTGCACCAGGTATGTTCTCGATTGGGTTGGACCCAAATGAAAGTAGACAGTTTATAATAGAGTGGAACAGGTCACATAGGTATTGGAGCAGTGGAGTTTGGAATGGAGAAAGATTTTCCTTGGTTCCTGAGATGAAATTGAACTATTATTTCAATTATAGTTATGTATCGAATGAAAATGAAAGCTATTTCATCTATTCTCTTCACAGTGCTTTTGTACTTCGAAGATACGTGATTGATATTTCAGGACAGATCAAACAATTCATTTGGTTTGCTGGTGCTTCGGAATGGCATTTGTTTTGGTCCCGACCAAGAGAGCAAGCTAATGTTTATGGTTATGCGGGGCTTTTGGAGTCTTCAATGGAAATTCATCAAGTCCTTGTGAATGCCTGACAGGTTTTGAATCATTTGTAAAAAATGATTGGTCAAGCGGTTGTGTTAGGAAATCTCCTTTGCAGTGCCAAAATAGGGAATGTATTGCAAAGAAAGATGGGTTCCTAAAGATGTCAAATATGACATTACCTGCAAATTCAAAAGCATCTCACGAATCAAGTGATGCGGGATGTAGATTGGATTGCATCAGAAACTGTTCTTGCATGGCTTATGCCTATAATAATAGTGGGTGTTTTTTGTGGGAAGGAGCTCTTATTAACTTACAACAGGCAGGGATTGCTGGTGGTGGCAGGACTGGAGCAGATATTTACATCAGACTTTCTGCTTCTGAGCTTCAACATCAGATTGGTAGTGGTAGTCCCCTAATAGGTATGGTAAAAGGTTGTATTTATATAGCAACATTCAAACTTCTGAATCCTTTTATTGTACAGTTGTTGGTTATGATTTGGCTAACAATATTATTTGCTCTATATACAAACAGGTAGTAGAAAAAGGGTAATCTTGGCAGTGGTTATTCCAATAACTCTGATTGCTCTAGGCCTCTTCATATACTTCTGCTGTCTGCGCAAGGGAGCAAAGGTACATCCTGGTTCTTGCTGTAATTTCTGTTACTTCATTGTCTACTGGTTGGCTTAACTCTAAGATTCTAAGTTACTGGTAATGAAAAGTAAGAAAAGGATGATAAGGTCAGGTATGTAGATTGTAATATTTATTTTGTTTAGTTGTTTAGACATTTCTCTGAAATTCAGTAAAGTTCTTATTCAGCAATTTTTTTTTCCAAACAGGGGAGGAACATGCAAGTCACAATTTGTTGTTTTTTGATTTCAATATCAATCCTAAGTCAACTAACAATGAATCTAACTCTGTTGACAATGGGAAGAAAAGAAGGAACAAAAATATGGAATTTCCATTATTTAGTTATGATAGCGTATTAGCTTCAACTGGACAATTCTCTGATAAGCTTGGAGAGGGAGGCTTTGGACCTGTTTATAAGGTAAGTTATGTTCAAATAAGAAATACTTATTACTGATCTAACCTTTTCAGATAAATTTTGAAATATTTTCTACCCATTATAAACTATTTTGAAGGGTTTTTTGTTCATTAGGGTAAATTACCCAAGGGATTGGAAGTAGCAGTGAAGAGGCTTTCAGAAAGATCTGGACAAGGACTTGAGGAGTTCAGAAATGAGACAATACTAATTGCCAAACTCCAGCATCGGAACCTTGTCAAGCTTTTGGGTTGCTGTATTGAACGGGATGAGAAAATGCTAATCTAAGAGTACATGCCAAATAAAAGCTTGGATTTCTTTGTATTCGGTGAGCATTGTCTTGCTTTATTTATTTTCCCCATTTTTTTCATGATCATTTCTGATTTCATTAATTCTTCAAATGCTTCAAGAAATTTATGTCTGATTTGTGCATAACTATGAATAGATACGAACAAACGACAAATCTTAGATTGGGGTATACGGATTCGGATAATACAAGGAATCGCTCAAGGTCTTCTATATTTACATACATACTCAAGATTACGAATTATTCACAGAGATTTAAAACCTAGTAACATTCTATTAGATAGTGAAATGAATCCCAAAATATCCGATTTTGGGTTGGCTCGAAGTTTTGGAGGCAATGAAACTCAAGCGAACACCAACAGGATTGTTGGAACATAGTAAGTTTCTTAAAAATTACTCAATGTTTCATTTATGTTTTCCAGTATATGCTACTTTTAACTTAATTTGCATCTATTTTTGCAAATTCTAGTGGCTATATGTCCCCTGAATATGCTATGGAAGGTCGTTTCTCAATAAAATCTGATGTGTTCAGCTTTGGAGTGTTGTTACTCGAGATTGTGAGCAGTAGGAAGAATACTAGTTTCTACCACGATGACTCCCTTAATCTTCTTGGACATGTAGGGGGAGCTTTCATATACCCTCCTCTTCTTTTCTTCCAACTTCAATTGTATTTGATCCCTTCCTAGTCTTCATACTAATGATGCAACATTTGCTTTGTTATACCACAGGCATGGAAGTTATGGAATTCTGATAAAGCTTTAGACTTGATGGATCCAACCCTAGGAGATCCTCCTTCAACTTCTATGCTGCTGAGATATATAAACACAGGGCTTCTTTATGTCCAAGAAAGTCCTGCTGATCGGCCTACAATGTCTGATGTTATCTCCATGATTGCAAATGAACACGTACCTCTCCCAGAACCAAAGCAACCTGCTTTTGTTGTAGGCAGAAAAATGGAAGAAACAGGACCATCGATGAGTTATGCGGAAATACCTTCCATGAATAATATGACAATAACAACTATAGATGCCAGATAATTGTTTTCAATACCAATAGATCATTGGATAAATTTATAATGATAGATTAGTCGAATTCCCTGTAATGCGTGGGGGTGGTTGTAATTTTTTATTATTATTTTTCAGTTATCCTGTAAAGGATTTTGAACTAAATAATAGATGGATCTTTAATGTCTCTATTATATTTTAATTGAAGTTACTAGCATTCAAATCTACGTACTTCAATGTAAAAAACTACTAAAAATAACCTACATGCATGTGATAGTCTAATTTTAATCCTATAATTATTTTTAAGTAAGCACATTTTGTGCAATTCGACCCTTTCAATGTTTTTCATGTATCAATATTATAAAGAATTTAGAATTAAATATAGTTTCACTATAGCTAACATTTTTTAGGATTTTAGTGAAACTTTTCTTTTTATTTTATTTTGGTCTCTTATTTGTAATCTTGTCTTTATTTTGGTCAGGGATGGTGTTTTCACTACAAATTCTTAACTATAGCCATTTTGTTGGAATTTTACAATCCTGCCACTTTTTTTTTTTTTTTATCATTCTGGTTGTGTCATAAATCCAATGATGTGACAATAACAACGATAGATGCCAGATAATTGTTATTAGTCTCTAGATATCATTGGATTTATAATGATAAACTACTAGGCCTAACCTACATGAGTAGAATGGTCTAGTTTTAATCCTATAATTATTTGTAAGCAAGCACCACTTGACCATATATCAGTATTTTTTTTCATGTATCGCACAGGAGATGGAACTAGCAATTAATCTTCACAAGACAGCACAAACCCCACTTCCCAAAATACCCCTATAAAACTCCAAAATTACCGTATACCACTTTGCCCTGCATTCAATCCACTATCAAAGGATATGGAACTAGCTAGAGCTATGTCTGCCTCATCAAGATCAACTCCTTTTGCTTTGTCAAGAAGTGATGTTTCACATCAAGATCAGTGATTTATTGTTGTTAATGAGCCTCAAGGTGTTTATTGTAAGACAGGTGTAGGATTTTGTCCCCGAAGTTTTCTTTTAATGATTTTAAAGATTTTTTGAATGAGAGACACCTATTCAATGAGAGACACGTATTCGGTTTCAAAGCTTGGGTTTGTTGAGAGAACGGAAAAGAGAGAGAAACATACGGAAAGTGTGAGTTTGTTATTTTTGAATTTTATTTGTTACCGTTACAACGATTACAGAGTGTCTATTTATATATACACCGGAGGAAAGGTTCCTCCGTAGCTCACATGCTTCCTTATTGTTTACACTCGCACTACTTTACTATATACACATATTAATACATTACAATTATACTCTTAACACTCCCCTCAAGTTGGCGGTTTATACATATCATAAACTCCCAACTTGAGCATGAGATGATGATGACTCTTGCTCGTCAAGACTCTTGGTAAATATGTCTGCAATCTGCTCCTTTGTGTGAACAAACACCGTCTTGATCGATCCTTCTTTGATTTTTTCTCTAACCGGATGACAATCTATTTCGATATGCTTTGTTCTTTCATGGAAGACTGGATTGGAGGCTATATAAATTGCTCGCCTTGTTGTCACAACTCATCTCTCGCCGTCTTAACCTCCGTAACTTGTAGTTCTTTCAACAATCCAACAAGCCATATTATCTCACATGTAGCAGAGGCCATGGCTCGATACTCGACCTCTGTCGAAGAACGAGAGACTATGTTTTGTCTTTTAGTTTTCCGGGACAAGATGGAGTTTCCCAGGAACAAGCAAAAACCGGTTAATGACTTCCTTGTCATAGGGTAAGTCGCCCAATCGAGTCACAGAACACTTTGAGCTGCAGTGACTTGAAGAAGACATCAAGATCCCAAGACACAGTCCGCCTTTAAGATATCTAAGTACCCGTATAGCTGCATTCATATGAGAGGTCTTTGGTTGATGCATGAATTGATCGAGGATTTGTACGAGCATAGGTAATATCCGGCTCGGTGACGAGTCAAGTAAATCAATTTTCCAACTAACCTTTGATTTTCGAAGGGTCGACCGGAGGTGGATCGATATGTTTGCTTGTGTGTAGCTTTATCATATTGCACCTGTAGTGAGTTTCGGATTTTGTTCCAAAGGCATTTCCACGGGTTTGGTGCCAAGTAACCCGAGCATCACTTAATAATTCCGAGTATATTTTCTCCGATTCAAACAAATTCCCATAGCGAGATCTTGCAACCTCAATCCCCGGAAAATATTTCAAGCAACCAAGGTCCTTAATGTGAAAATGATCATGTAAAAAGGTTTTGAGCTTGTATATTTCATCTATATCATCACCCGTAATCGAATATCATCTACATATACTAACAAGATGACCCTCTTTCCATTTGTGAACTTAATGAACATTGAATAGTCATGTTTGGATTGAATAAAACCTACCAAAAACATTTTTTCGATGAACTTTGAGTTCCAACGACGTGAGGCCTGTTTTAAACCATAAAGGGACTTCAACAATCTACATACTAACATCTCCCCCGAGTGTGAAGTCCGGGAGGTAAAGTCATGTAGACCTCTTCATAAAGATCGCCTTGAAGAAAAGCATTAGTCACATCCATCCGGTATAAAGGCCGATCATGTATAGCGACCAATGCAAGAATTATCCTGACAGGTGACCATCTTGACCACTCGGAGAAAACGTTTCTCCATAGTCAATACCTTTTTGTTGAGTGTAACCTTTAACTACCAATCGAGCTTTATATCTTTAAACACCGTCATCCGAATTGTACTTTACTTTGTAAACCCACTTACGACTCTATAGGTTTCTTATGGCATGGTAGAGGAACTAACTCCCATGTTTTGTTCAATTCAAGAGCTTGGAGTTCCTTGGTCATAGCGAGTAACCCACTCGTGGATTTTTAATGGCTTCGGAGTAAGAAGCGGGTTCACAAATGGGAGAAATGAAAGCTAAAAAGCGAGTATGCGAGGAAGAAATAGAATCATAAGACATATAATTGGATATAAGATACCGACTAGTAAAAAGGGAAACACAATGTGTTACGGGTAATGTGGGACATGCATAATCCGTAGACCAAACAGGAGCTTTAGATGTCCTAGAGGAACGTCTAGGAGGAAGCATATCGGATACATTGGAAGGAAGAGTAGAAATGGATTGACCAAAAGAAGATGCTATAGAGGGATGTGAAATAGGTGGTGAAATAGGGTACGGAGAAAATGAAAGTTACGGAGTAGAAGTTTTGTTGGAAGGGTTAGGCTCATCATCATCATATGGCCGGGTGAAAGTTGGAGAAGCAGAACTAAGAACATCAAGGGAATCGGGAGTTGAGGAATATGGAAAAATAGATTCATGTAACGGAATGTCCCGAGAAACAAAGAATGTATGAGTGGCTAAGTCCATCACTTTATAACCCTTTTGAGCATAGGGATAGCCCAAAAACAAGCAAGGCTTAGATTCGAGTGCAAACTTATCATGACAGGGTAGAACTTTGGCAAAACATAAACATCCAAACACTTTAAGATGCTTAATCACGGGAGGTTTGTGAAATAGTATTTCAAATGGGGTTCGACCATGTAAAAAAGGTGTTGGAGTGCGATTGATGAGGTATGTGGAAGTTAGGACACAATCCCCCGAATTGCAGAGGTACTTTTGATTGAAACATAATAGCTCTAGCAATATTGAGAATATGTCCGTGTTTCCTTTCCACTAGACCATTTTGTTGGAGAGTATAAGGAATAGTAGTTTCATGTACAATTCCTTTGGAAGAAAAGAATTTACGACGAGCTATTTGCAAAAATTCAATGCCTCTATCGGTTCTAATTCTTTGAATGGAGCAAGAAAATTGTGTATGAATCGGGGCATGAAAATCAATGATTAACCTGGAGGGTTTGAGATTTTGTTTTCATAAGATATGTCCATGTCCCTCGAGAAAAATCATCAATTATAGAGAGGAAATACCTCTCTTGATTGTGAGTAGCTTGCTTATAAGGTCCCCAAATATCTATATGAAGAAGTTCAAATGGGGTATGAGTGGCGAGGTGCTTTGCGTGGAAAGGGTAGTCTGGATTGTTTTGCAAGAGGACAAATATCACATAGCAAATTACAAGTTGTAGTAGAAAACTTGAAGTCGGGAAGCATATGAAGTTTGTTCGGAGAAATGTGACCAAACCTTTTATGCCAAAGTACTACATCATCCTTAATAGATTTGTGATGGGCGGTAGCTTTATTACGAAACCGGAATGAATATGAAAATTACAAAAAGAAACATTATCTCGGGAGTATGGAGTTAAAAGTATATGGTGAGACATGATATAGACCTTCTCTAAGTTTACCAATCCCCTTTGTCTTCCCGAGTCTTGAGGTCCTGAAAGAGACGAAATGAGGGTAAAAAGAAGCTAGATAATGGTTATCGGTAGTGAAACGAGCTACCGATAACGGATTGAATTTAAAATCCGGTAGATAGAGGACATCATGAAGACTCAATTGAGCTAAGGTTACCGAACCTATGTGAGTGACTATTGTTCTACTCGCCATTGGGTAATCGCACGAGTGAGGCTAGATGCTAATTTCCTAGGATTCTCCAAGATATCAAATTGACCGATCATATGAGTGTTAGCACCGGTATTTACAATCCATTCATCGGCAGCAGTGTGTAAATCAATATAACCACAAAAATAGTTACCTGCCATGTTTGCAATCAAGTCATCCTTAGGAGCTCCTTTCCCCGAGGCTGTATTTTGGGCTAACATCTCCTAAATCCGGTGATATTGCTGATGAGAAAACACGAGTGGAGTTGTAACATCTTGACTTCTCCCTCTTGATCGGTCATCTGCCACATTCCGCATTTGAACTACCGGATGAGTAGAATTAGGCCTCATATAATTCACATGGTGTGCATTATATGCACGTTGTCCGTCTCCACCGAGTGTTGTATCCGGGTCTTCGCCTCTCCGATCGCCAGTCATCCCGTTATTCAAGCGTGGATATCCATGTAATTTGTAACGAGAATCCTTGCTATGACCGACATTATGACGAGTAATCACGGGTGATGTCTCGACGCCAATTCATCCTATCGGAAGGTCGCTTCATTTGATGGTGAGATTTTATAGAGTAGAAAGCCGTAGGTACTTCTTGTCGTGTTTGATGAATCCCTCGTCGTGATTTCGACACCATTGAGTATGCTTGAGAGTGAGTAGGTAAGGGATTCATTAATAAAATTTGTGATCTCACGGAGTTGAAAATGGTCATTTAATCCCATCAAGAATTGCATCATTTTGTGCTCGTTGTGTATACTCTACAAACGGTTGTGAAACCTCACTTTTGCAATTTGGACAAACACAAGTGAGCATAGGAATCAATGAGTCATATTGATCCCATAGATTTCGCAGTTTTGAATAATACACTGCTACACTCTCTAAACCTTGAATTAAAGAGTGAATCGCTTTGTGCAGAGCAAATATTTTAGCTCCATACTCGCTTGTCAAATCTTTCCTTCAAATCTCTCCGGACCTCTTCCGCCGATTGATAATACACCAATTCATTAAACAACTGTGTGGATACTCGAATTCAAAATCCAAGCATGAACCAAGGCATTGCACTTTTTCCACTTGTGAATAATCGGGCGAGTCCGCATCTAGTTTCAAACATTGTCCGAGTGACAAATCCATCTTTACTTTTGGCTTCTAAGGAGATCATCATAGCTTTGCTCCATGAGTTGTAATCTTCTTCTCCTCCGAGTAAATGAGAAACAAGAACTAAATTTGGAGTATCCGAAGGATGGAGATATAGAGGATCATTAGTATCTCTAGCCGAGCTCTATGAAAGTTAGCGTTATCAACCCGATTCGCCATGTGAACTCTTCAAAAAACGAGACTAATTAAAAAAAACAGAGACTAATCACAAGGTTTGTAGAAGAAAAGCTTGATTTGGTTGGTGAATGATGAAGACGATGAGATGCTCGATACCATGTTGAGAGAACGGAAAGAGAGAGAAACATACGGAAAGTGTGAATTTGTTATTTTTGAATTTTGTTTGTTACTCGTTACAACGATATAGAGTGTCTATTTATATATACACTAGAGGAAAGGTTCCTCCGTAGCTCACATGCTTCCTTATTGTTTACACCGCACTACTTTACTATATACACATATTAATACATTACAATTATACTCTTAACAGGGTTAGTGCACAAGTTTGAAAGGCATTTTAAGGATAGATTCTGCTCTCTATATTGTTCAAGCTGCTCTGGAACCACTTCTCTCCTTCAGCTGGGACCATAGCCGGATTCTTTCAAGTGAAAAGTTGTATTGTCTTTTGATCGTGGATACTGAATATTTAAACCCGAAGATGAATCGAAATAGTAAATAACTTGGAACAAATTGGAATGTTGAAGATCGTGATACAAATGATGTGATGGTTATTACAAAGTTGCATAAAGTTGCGTCTAAGCTTGGAAAGGCATTCACAGATCACCATTAAATCAGGCCATGGTCGATCAAAATTTAGGGCCTTTCGCGTGTATGCAGCATCAGATGTGGGCCGATCGTTGCCAGTTGGGGATGTGAAATACAAGGGACCATAAGGGTGGAAAGTAAAAATATATGAAAGCCGTGAACTTCAAGCGGAGACCTCGTCTTTTGAGCATCCTGATCACACTGGCCAGTCCCAAATATTTCTTAAGAATGATCGTCTTTCAAAGAATGTTATAGGTGATCATTGTGTCAAATATGATCAACTTATTAAGATGATTCGTCTTCAAAAAATATTACATGCGGTCATCATATCAAAATAATCATTTTTTCAATAGTATCGCATGTGGTAACCATATCAAGATAACTAATTTATTATGTAATAGTGCATTTTTACTATCTCAAGATGATTGTTCTTTTTAATAGTGTCATATACAATCATCGTGTCAAAATGATTCATCCATCCAATTAGTAGCATAGGCGGTCATCTTGCAGTGGATAACTAATTTTTTTAGAAGCCAGACTATCATCCTACCATAGATGACCCAGTTTTTCCTTAGCAGCCAGTCAATCATCCTGTAATAGTTTTATAATATTCTAGCCTCCAAGCGCTTTGTCTTTCAATTTTTAGTTTACTTTCGCCCAAATTTTGTACGTCGCATGGTGATTTCGTTTGTTTATGATGTATTATAATTTTTAATGTGATGCGTGCAAAATTTGAATAATTTATTAAATTTAGACTAATTGAATCGGGCTTAATTGAAAGTAGTTGAATTCAAAGTCCTTAATTTTATTTGACATATATTTAAAAAGCTTTGAATATGGTTCAGGTGATCTTTGTGTGCCTAAATTTGGTTTGATTGAGATTTGAGATGTGTAGCATTGGAGGTTTATAGTTATTCTTATTTTTAATAATAAGAGATTAAGGGTGATTACTAGTAGTTTAATTTTATTTTTTTATCTAAAAAGCTCCAGAAAAACTTTTGACCAATGATGAAGTTAATAATAGAGTAGCTTTTTTTTTTTTTTTTTTTTTTGTGGTCTTCTCTGTATAATTTTTGTCTTTCCATATCTGATTTGACGTGATTATTTGATGTGATTCCAATCTCGACTAGTTTAGATAAGTAGGTTTAGGATTTAAGCTCAATTTAGTTTCAATAATAGGAGTTATTTATTTATTTATTATCATTATTTTGTTTTATTTTATTTTATCTTGTTGGTACCAATAATTTAGTTGGTAGATTTCATTCTGACTTTGATAGGGATCTTAGGCTCAGTTTTTTTTTTAACTTTTAATTGACATGTTCGGTTGATATAGGCTCAAGGCCTGTGTTCTTATTGTTTTTTATTTTCTTGTTTAGCAGGTTTTGAACTTGTAACTTTTATTTTATGAACTTGAGTCTAAGGTCCAACTTTGTTTTTATTTTGTTTTATGTCTTCTACTTGGGCTTAGGTTATTTAATTGTCAAATGGACTTTAAGCTCTGACATTAACCTTTCTATTTGGACTCCAATGACTCAATGACAATTTAAACGAGAGATTGAGTTTCTTTGGGTTTTCAAATCACCCAATTTAAAATTGGTTAGAAAAAAAGCATAATAATCAACTCACAATTTAAGATATAAAAGTAGACATTGGACCTATATTAATGAATTCTTATAAATTTAAAATTCGATATAACTTCATTACAAAGACACATTAGGATAATTGTGGTCTTTTCTAATTGTATAATCAACTTTCTTATGTAGAACTTTTAGGACCAATGTTGATTTTTTTTAATTTTCATCGTTAAAAAAATTGAGTGGTAATTTTAGATATTCGAACTATATATTTTATGATCATATGAATATCAACTTGTGGAAAAAAATAAAGCTTTTTGGTGTTTAAGAATGTCCAACTAATGGGCCTACTATGTCCGACCTTGTCTCTGTTCGTATCCAACATATGGGACTTTAAACAATTTTGGTCTAAGCAAAAAGATTTAAAAATTTTTAGAGTCGCCTCCAAGTATTGAAGAAAACTTGAAAACCTAGGAAAGACACTAGATTTTGAGATTTTCGGTAAGGACTTTGGTTTTGTTCTTGGAAAGATAACAACCACCTAAAAGCATCATTTCCAAGAAAAGATAACAAATTTAGTATAATCCTAAAAGTCATGTTTGCCAAATTATGCTTCCTAAGTATATTTCTAAGCTTGTTTGTCACCTATGTCAAATTGATTTTTTTATTTTTATTATGGAATCGTATTAAATTGATATCATACCCCACACCTTAGTGTCTCGTCAATTTAGAATCGGATTCAATTGTGTTCTCAAGCAACTAAAATGTCGAGGAACGATTTAGTAGTTAAAGGTATTCAATGTAGATAAGAAAAGTTTCCCAAAATTGATTTTTTATTATTATTTATTGTGAAATCATATTAAATTAATGTCGGATCCTAAAATTGAGAGTCTCATTAGTTTAACATTGAATCCAATTATGACTCGACAAGATTGACACGTCGAGAAACGACTTAATTAGATAAAGATGTTAAGCTGACTTATATTTATCCTAACTAATTCTCTTTCTTTTGTTTTGTTTTGTTTGTTTGTTTTTTTTTTCAAGTGGAGTGTTAAGACTAACATCGGTCCCTATTTAAAATAAATGACTTGTTAGTTCAATTTAATTTTTTCTAATTTACCTAAAAGGATATATTATTTCATAGTTGCACATCAAACCTAATACAAGATCATAATCGGTTCCGAGACTTTAAGAGACTCAATGATCCCATATCAAACGAGACAAAACTTAATTTAACCTTTAACATATAAAATACTTGTAACATGGCATGAAAAAAAAATACCAAAATAAACACTAAATGAAATCAAAATTCGATGAAATTTTTACGGAAACTTCCTAACGCAGTTTTATGGATTCCCTAAAATTTCAAGCCAAAATTAGATCTGGAACAAGTCTAATTAATTAAATTCCGAAACAGTTCTCACCAATAATTAAAAATGAGAGCAGGATAACGAATAAATTGTAAATAAATGTCAAATGACATCCAAAAATTACAAAATTTAAAGTTTGAGTTGAGGATAGATATATGTACCACTTGTCAAATAAATAAATACACAACCAGCCCTCCTAAAATCGAGATTCTGCCTATTTAATACCTATTTCATTCAACATTAGGGATCCAATTGAAAATGATAAAACTAACATCACAAAACTGAAACAAACCCCAAGTTTAAGGGGATAATCTAAAAGCCTAGAAACTATATCGCAAACCAAAAGTTTTCTCTTTTTCTAATATGCTACCGCCGAACCTTTTTGTTCTTTTTCTTTGGCTAATTAATTCTATAGTATCCTATGCGTAGCCCAATGATTGACATCTTGAGCTAAACTTTTTCAACTCGAATGTTATAATTATTTTTTTGGGTTGTAATTAAATTCATGGATTTCGTTGATCAAATTCTAAACACATATCACAGGCTCGTGATGATGAATTAACCGAACCACCTTGGACTTATTTTTCCTCTCTCCTCTCTCTCCTCTCTCACCCTTTAATGCTGTTAGTCGTAGTAACATTGTTCATTTTCTAGTTCAGTATTAAAACAGTACTGGCTCAGACCAAACCAGACTGCCGGAAAACCTTGATAATTCTCGTCAGCATTCAATGTCAGATAGCATGCCAAGAGTTCTTCGAGCTCTTCTCGTCGGCTAATTCTTTTCTCCTCAATCATCTCAATCATTGAATCTCTGAAATCCTTCTATGGATCAAACGAGCTTTTCACCACTGCGAAATTCTCTAGCCCTGTGAATCCCTCCATTGTTTTCTCCCTGGCTTTTTTTCTTCATTTCCATCCTGGCTTTCTGCATGTCTTCAACTGCTTTTATTCTGTAGATTTCGACTTTTGAAGTTGTTCTTGGAGAAATAGCCCTCACTTTACTGTTCTTTTTCCTTTGCAATTCTCTGCTTATATGCTGAGATTTTCTCTGTTTCTCCCTCATTGACTTGAGCTCTTCAATCTTCATGTCTTTCAACTTTTGCAACTCAAAACCCAAATTTTCAGCAGAAAATCCATCGCTTTCCTTCCGAGAACCAAACACAATCTCTTTTTCAGTCCTGTTTAGATGAGAATCTCTTGCATTGATGGAAGACAGAGAGAAACCTTTTTTGAATAAGAAATCTGTCAACTCACCGTCCTCCCTCTCAATCATCCCAATTGTTCTTTCTCTTTCCGTTTCAAAAATATCCTTTGATGTCTCTTTTCTTGATATCTTCTCTGCTTCATATGGTTGTTCTCCATCTAATTTGAACTGCTGCTCTTCGAAAACCCTTCGATCCGTTTTCCTCAATTTCTTATCTCTCTCGACCCTGATTTTTGGTGTTCTGATTTCTGCTACCTTTTCTCCTATACATGCATCCATTTTAGGCAAAATTTCAATTTCTCTTGGCAGTCCTCTCATTTTTCTTACTTCAGAAACCATGTTGCTGAACTTAGAAGTGTCTTCTTTTCTATAATTTACCCTTTTAGCATTTGATCTACAGGTGTGACAACTTGATGGTGGAGCGTCAGGCTCATTGTCGAAATCATAATGAAATGATCTCAAAGCACCTTTGTTCTTCTCCCCATCAGCGCTATCATCTCCAAAAGAAAGTCTCCAAAAAGCATCACCATCCCCTCCACAGAATCGACCTCCTCCTTCACCACCAGCAAATGGCAATGGACTTGTGGAGACAGAATTCAATTTCCCTTTTTGCTTTTCTTTTGCATGTTCTAATTGATGCTCATGTGCTTGAACTTTGTTAGCCAGGAAGTGGGCAAAACATGAGATATTAAAGATGGGCGCGAAGAAGGAGAAGATGGGGTTTTTTCTTACCCCACTTCATCTTTTTCTACTTCTGTCAAATAGGGTTTCTTCCTGTTTGTTATTGATTTCGGTTTGATGAGAATTGCTTGATGTGTTAAGGTACATCCTGGTTCTTACTGTAATTTCGGTTACTCCAATATCTACCGGTAGACTTCACTCTAAGAATCCAAGTTGCTGGTCATGAAAAAGTAAGAAAGGGATGACAAGGTTAGGGATGTCAATCGATGACAAGATGAATTTTGTTGAGTTGTTTAGACATTTCTCTGAAATTCAGTCAACTTTCTTATTCATGAAAACAGATTATGTAGCATTTAGAATACCTTTTAACGTCCTAATTTTTGGTTATGCTAACCTGAAGTTGTTACGTACATTTTTGCTTGATTTATCAGAATCGCTGGCCTTTTCAGCAATTTTTTTTTTTAAATAGGGGAGGAACATAGAAGTGACAATTAACTGTTTTTTTGATTTCGATACCAATCCTAACTCAACTAAAAACGAATCTAACTCTCTTGACAATCGAAAGAAAAGAGGGAATAAAAATATGGAATTGCCATTATTTAGTTATGAGAGCGTATTAGTTGCAACTAGACAATTCTCAGATAAGCTTGGAGAGGGAGGTTTCGGACCTGTGTATAAAGTAAGTTATATTCAAATAAGAAATTCTGATTACTTATCTAACCTTTTCAGATAAATTTTGAAATATTTTCTACTTATTATAAACTATTTAAATGAAAAATCTGTAGGATTTTTTGTTCATCAGGGTAAATTACTCCAAAGACTGGAAATAGCAGTAAAGAGGCTTTCAGAAAGATCTGGATAAGAACTTGAGGAGTTCAGAAATGAGACACTACTAATAGCCCAACTCCAGCATCAAAATCTTGTTCGGCTTTTGGGTTGCTGTATTGAACGGGATGAGAAAATATACTAATCTATGAGTACATGCCAAATAAAAGCTTGGATTTCTTTCTATTTGGTGAGAATTATCTTGCATTTTCCCCCATTTTTGCATGGTAATTTTTTGTTTAATTAATTTTTCAAATGATTAAAGAAATTTATGTCTGATTTGTGTTTAAACTATAAACAGATGTGAACAAACGACAAATCTTAGATTGGGGTACTGAATTCAGATAATACAAGGAATCGCTTAAGGTCTTTTATATCTACATACATACTCGAAGTTACATATTATTCATAGGGATTTAAAACCTAGCAACATTTTTCTAGATAGTAAAATGAATCCCAAAATATCCGATTTTGGGTTGGCTCGAAGTTTTGGGGGCAATGAAACTCAAGCGAACACCAACAGGATTGTTGGAACATAGGAAGTTGCTTAAAAATTACTCAATATTTCAATTTCATTTTCCAATACATTCTACTTTTAACATAATTTGCATCGACTTTTGTAAATCTTAGTGGCTATATGTCCCCTGAATATGCGATGGAGGGTCACTTCTCGATAAAATCTGATGTGTTTAGTTTCGAAGTATTGTTACTTGAGATTGTGAGCAGCAGAGTATCACGACGACTCAATCAATCTTCTTGGACATGTAAGTGGGCAGCTTTCATATACCCTCATTTTGTTTTCTTCCCGCTTCAATTGTATTTGATCCCTACCTAGTCTTCACACTAATGATGCAACATTTGCGTCATTATACCACAAGCAAGGAATTTATGAAATTCTAATAAAGCTTTGGACTTGATGGATCCAACCTTGGGAGATCCTCCTTCAACTTCTATGATACTGAGATACATAAACACAGGGCTTCTTTGTGTCCAAGAAAGTCCTGCTGATCGGTCTACAATGTCTGATGTTATCTCCATGATTGTAAATGAATACGTACCTCTCTCAGAACCTAAGCAACCTGCTTTTGTTGTAGGCAAAAAAAATGGAAGAAACAGAGCCATTGATGAGTTGTGTTGAAATACCTTCCGTGAATAATGTGACAATAACAACCATAGATGCCAGATAATTGTTTTCAATAACAAGATATCATTGGATTTATAATGATAGACTAGTCGAATTCCTTGTAATAAATGAGGTGATCGAAAAAAGAAAAGAAAAGAAAAATTTCATCCGAGAGTTTTAAAGAATTTTTGATTGCACAATGAATGATAGTTCTTTCTACTATATTTTAATTTAATAAACTGAAGTTAGTGATTTGCAAGTATACTGCTATGTAAAAAACGATTGGGCCAATCTATCTGTAGAAAATAGTCTAATTTTAATCCTATAATTATTTGTAAGTGAGCACATTTTGTGCAATTTGATCCTATCAATATTTTTCATGTATCAATGTATTTTAGGATAAATAGCTCAATTTTTCTTTTTATAATAGGTTGAATCTGTAATTTGTTTTTATGTTTTTAACTGTATTTATTATATTTTAAATATTATTTAAATCTTCAATCTATCTTCTTCTCTTTTTGTTTTTTTGCATGTATTAAAAAGTTGTCATAACCAGAAAAATTGATCAGTAGAATAGATTGGAAACTAATGCAATATTCAAAAATATAATAAATATGATTAGAAACATATAAATAAATTAAAAATTCAATCTATTAAATAAAAATAAATTTACTTATTTATCCTATATAGTCAGCATTCTTTTTATTATTTTGATAGTATTGAAACATGAACAATATCAAATTCAATATTCGTAAAAATTACTTAATTCCAACCTGAAATATGTTTAAAATCAAAATTCTAAAGGCTTACCGCAATTTCAGTTCTTTTCACTCAAATGTGTACAATTATGAAAGCAAGACCCCTTAAAATGAGATCAAGACAGGATTTTTATGGTTGTTATCAAAACTGAAAATCTAAATGTGAAAATCTATAGCATATAAAATGACTTTTTTTTATTCTTCTAAACTATTAAAATTGGAAAAAAGAACATTTTTTCTCTATGGATTTGATGTTCTAGGGTTTAACCAAGAATAAAGTTTCAATCCTAATCGAAAGCCCAAAGACAGTATCATCTGCCCGAAAACAGTATCGTTTCATAGCACATAAACCTTGAAAGCGCATGCGTAAAGTTTTCGTCTTTTTCAACTAACAAAACAAGCATAAATGCCCTTACCTTCAAACCCTTCTTTAATCCCTTGTTTGGATAGGGAGGAAAGTGGGGGAGAGGAAATGAAAATTTTCCTCCGTTTGGTTTGTAGAAGAAAGCTGTGGAAAAAAAAATATTAAACAAATCTATAAGTGGTGGGACTCATTTTCCTCTCAAAATTGGGAGGAAATTGGGAGAAAACACAGAAGAAATCATCAAAATATTTTGATTCACATGTTTGCCCTCATCTACCTCTGCCTCAACCGTTCCCCTTCTTTGCAGTAACAAAAGAGATCTGCAAAACAGATTTTCCTCAGCCTTGACCCTCACAAAACCCTTCTCTCTAACCTCAAGCCCACTTTCATTTTCACTCCTTATCACAGAATCAACAACGATTGTACTAGCTTTGAGGTCGGATTTCAAGGACAGCAAAAGACACGAAGGAGATCTAAAGGGGATCCAACGACAAGGACAACAGTAGCTATGCTTCATCAGAATCCGGTTGTCTCCGATTTAATGGCCATCGGTTTATCTGCTACTATCGCTCTCTCTGTCCTTCATTTCTTTGAAGAAACTGCTAAACAACATGTCTTCGACCAGGTCTCTCCCTCCCTCAATTTCCTCCCCCATCGCATATAATTTTTTGGACATTTTTATAAAGCTTAAAACTACATGCACTACCTTTTCTTGTCCTTTGATTAATGGGTCTTTGCAATTTTATTGTTTTTTAGATGGGTTTTTCTTGTTTCTCTTTGGTTCTCAATTTCAGGTACTATTCTTTAATTTTTTGATTTTTGGTAATGGGTTTTGTATCTTATGATTGAGTATTGGCGTAGGATTGTAAGCTAAAGGGGAAAGGACTCGAAGGCAAAAGACGCTGGAGCAAAGGGAAAGGGTAAGGAAAAGAAGGCAGGGGGAAGTGATGAAAATGGTTCTAAGGGAAAAGAAAAATCTGGAAAGGCTTCAGATGGGCTCGGCACTTGCACTTATGTCAAAGGTTTCTGTTTTATACTCCACTACTTTTTTTTTAGGGTTTAAGAGTGAATAATGATATTTTACAATCATTGTGGAAGTTGTATTTTTTTTCATGTTATTGATTAAAGAATGTTATTTAGAAACTTGATTGTAAAAGAGAAATTTTGGATGCCCTGTATTCGAAATTTGTGCTCAGGATCCTCCAGCTGAGTTTGCTAAGGTGAACTTACATAGAGTTGCTCTAGCAGGATAAGGCTATGGCTTCGACATCTGATGTGAAGTTTTGATTACTGTTATTTATTGGTTACGAGTCTTTTTTGTGCTCCTGTTGTGCTTTATTTGTGTCTTTGCTGTTCCATTGTAAGAGTTGCTACTCATTCATGGTAATTGCTATTGGATTAGAAGGGACGATGAATTGTGTTTGCAACTTGATTGGTTTGGTGTTGCTTAGATCGTTCCTTATGGTATTTACTGCAGTTTGGCAATTTGTCTTCAACCTCAACTATGTTTGGTTATTGACCTTTTCCTCTAAGATTGGTTTAGTGTTCCCAGTTTTCTTTCCTCTGCATTCCACCGTCACTATTAAGGAAAGATACAATAGGATTTGTGGATGCAGTTTCTTTCCTTTTGTCATTACTAAATCAATTGGGTCTAAGCGTAATCTATTATGCAATTATCTCTTCTATTAGAATCGTTTTGACTGGAGTTGCTATGCAGTAGTCTTTATGGCTTTATATGCAAATTATCTTTCACCAAAAGCATGACAGAATGTTAAAACTAAACAGCTTTAGCTAAATATTTATCCATGTCTTTTCAAGTTGGACATATAATCAACTTTCATTTCTTTCTATCTAATGAAAGGCGAATCACATTCAAAACTAGTTGAGAACATGACTAAATATGGAAAGTCATGTAGATAAAAAGTTGTTGCATAAAACGCTAGTAAATCATGTTACTTCCACGCATGATTCCTGTAAACAAATAGGATTTTAAGAATAAAACATTTGACATCCATGTTCAATTTTCCATGAAGATTTCAGTAACTTACTGTACAATATTCGATTGAAAAAAATGATACTTTCGCTATAATCCTGATTTTATACCGATAGTTCCCCTGCTACCAACAACTTATGCTATTTATGACCATCCTTTGATTTTATGGATTATTTTATAGAGATGATTTATTATCCTTCTTGTTATTTCAGATAGATGTTATATGTTAGATTTTTATTTTATTATCATTTGTGTAATTTTTATAAAAAAAAATTCAGACAAATTTATTATAAGTATTTAAATATAAAAATATAATTACATAGGTATTACAGTAAATATACAATAATACATTCCTCAACCCTTTCACATTTTTTGATATGGAACTTGGGAGGCCCAAAACCTCCCTCAAAGCACCAAAATTAGCTCTCAAAAAGCTACAAACAAGCCCCAAAACACCTAAAAAAATAGCTTCAAAATAGACTCAACACCTACCCAAAGCCCCCAAACTCAGCTCCGAAACTGTTACCAACAGCCCCCAAAACCCTTACAGAGCAACTCCTTTGGAAAGGCCATTTGAACCACCAAAGAAGCTCCACAAACACCCCCAAACCAGCTTCACAACCACCCAAAAAAACCCTAAAAAAAGAGGCCTAAAACCAACCCCAAAACAGACCCAACACCTACCCAAAAGCCCCCAAACTCAGCCTTGAAACTGTTACCAACAGCTCCCGAAAACCCTTACAGAGCAACTCCTTTGGAAATGCCATTTGAACCACCAAAGAAGCTCCAAAAACAACCCCATATCAGATTCAAAACCACCAAAAAAACCCTAAAAAAAACCACCAAAATAGATACAAAATATCCCTCAAGACAGCCCCTCGAACACTTTTTGGAGTTACTGCAAAAGAAGAAATAAAAATTATTTGTGATTTGTCTCATTTTTTGTGATTCAATTGACTTTCCATGATTGTTCGCAATGTTACCATATACTCTTCTTCTTTTTTAATTGCTAAATAGTAATTGTTTATTCTAAAAAAAGCGAAGAAAATGATGAGTAAAAGCAACTAACTTATTAGATGCATAGATAATAATACATGTTATACATATTTAAATTAATTAATAAACGAGTTATCGATTATTCTATGGAGACGATTCATTATCTATCTTATCATTTCGGATATATGCTACATGCTAGATTTTTATTTTATTATCATTTGTGTTATTTTCATGAAAAAAATATTCATACAAATTTATTATAAGTATTTAAATATAGAAATATAATCACATGGGTATTATAGTAAATATGTAATAATATATTTTCTTACCTTCCTCTTTTTACAATTATCCAAATAAGTGAAATGTATTTTCTTTCTTTTTCTTTCCTTTTCACTCTTATCCAAATAACAAGTGAAAAATGATTTTTTTTCCTCTCTCTTTTCTTTTCTCTCACTTTCTTTCCTCCCAAGAGGAATTATCCAAACAAGGGGTAAACTCTTCAAAGCCCTCACTTTTTCCACTCTTCAGTGCACAGCCATGTCAGATAAACAAGACAGCACAAAGCCCACTTCCCAAAACAACCCTATAAATCTACAAAATAACCCTTTACCACTCTCCCCTCCATTGAATCCATTATCGAAGGAGATGGAACTAGCTAGAGCTATGTCTGCGTCTTCAAGATCACGTCTTTTTGCTTTGTCAAGGAGTGATGTTTTATATCAAGATCAGTGGCTTATTGCTGTTAATAAGCCTCGAGGTGTTTATTGTGAGACTGTTTTGGATTCTGTCCCCGAAGTTTTTGATTGCTTGTTGAGTCATCTGGACTCAGTGAAGGTGCGTAATGTTGTTTGTTTCTTGCATTTTTGTGGGGTGGGTTTTTGTTGAAATTTGAAAACATTGCTTGCCTGAGCTGACAAGGTACATTAGTCCAGAGTCCAAGTGGACTCTGTGAAGTTTGCTTCACATTAAGCTGCTTTGCTTCGCTTCATTGATAGTTGTTTAAATGTGAATTTTTCTGAAGTGAATTTGGTTAATGAAGGCTTCAGTTAGCATCCCAATGGAGTTCTTTCAATTGCTAGGCCTGCAATGATATGGGGATAATGAAATTATCTTGACTAGTTAAGCTGACTGTTAGGAAAGAAAAAATTGTTCCTTGTTGTCTATTTTGTAGTACCTTTTTTTAAAAAAAAAAAAAAATTGAGCTGCTTTTAATTACTTGATAAAGTTTGAACCTTTATGAATCCCATCAATCACAAGCTGTAAATTAGATTATGAATTAAGTAGGAGTTTTGGTCACAAGGATTTTTAGCTACATAACAGATAGAAGAAAAGGGTTAGACAATGGAATAAAATCTGTAGAGCCATCGACCATCCGTGAACTATCCTTTCACGTAACATGGCTACCAATGGGCTTGCGACCAACTGCGTGATTATTCAACACATTGGGCCCAAACTAGTTGGGCATGAGTTCAGACTACAGAGTGGGTCTGTCCATAATTTCAATAATTGGTTGTTTTGATCTTGATGTATTAATAGTACAAACCAAATGTTGCAAAAAAATTAATTTTTAATTTTTTTTTCAATGTCCAGCCAGAATTCTATATATATATATATATATATATATATATGCCTAAGTAATCTAAATTCAAAATGATCAAGCAATGTATATTGTTATCACTTTCACCAGGACGGATTTTCCACGATGTTGCTCCTAAAGAATTGTCTCCTCTATCTATAGGATGCTACTAAAGGGAGACTTGCTTGATTAGTTTAGCTTTGACTATTAGTGCTTTAAGGATTCAAAATGATTTAGCATTCTTAGGATCATGATTTAAAAAGTAAAGACATTTAAGCCATAAACTAAAGGAAATAGCTTTGACTAGCATTATTATTGATATTTTCTTTGACATTTGACAATTCAACACGTGACTGAGAAATTACGATGATGCCATGTATTAAAGACCAAGTCAATGTGGAAAGTTGTAGGAGAGAGGTGATGGCAACAATATGATCAGAGAGAGGCATTCTCATGGTTGCTGGATTCGCAAAGGGGATTTCTTGTTTTCTTTCCCTCCTCCTCTGATCCATACTCGATAACATTTCTTATACACTTAATCTGCAAATTGGAGAGTTGTGTGTTATGACAAAGCCGAGTTTATTGCTCTTTGTATTATTTTTACTATTCGTTTCCTGCAGGACTAGCTTCTCCATTGGAGGGGATACCCTTTTGGTTGGCCAATCTCTCTCTGCAAGCCTGACACTAATATCTCAAGGCAGCATTTTTGAACTAGGTTTCTTCAAGCCTGGTTCTTCTTCAAACATTTACCTTGGAATATGGTACAAGAACTTCGCAGATAAGTTAATTGTTTGGGTAGCAAACAGGGAGAGCCCTCTAAACGACCCAGCTTCGTTGAAGCTTGAATTATCACCTGATGGTAATCTTGCCCTACTTACAAATTTCACCAAAACAGTTTGGTCAGCAGCTCCTACATCTTCAATGCCGAATAGTACTGCAGAAGCAGTACTTCTTGATAGTGGGAACTTTGTCATAAGAGATGGCTCAAATCCATCTACCATATTTTGGCAGAGTTTTGATTATCCAACCGATACATGGCTACCTGGTGGAAAGCTTGGGATCAACAAGCACACTGGGCAAGTGCAGCGGCTAATTTCATGGAAAAACTCAGAAGACCCTGCACCAGGTATGTTCTCGGTTGGGCACGACCCAAAAGGAAGTAGTCAGTTTCTCATAGAGTGGAGCAGGTCACATACTTATTGGACCAGTGGGGTTTGGAATGGAGGAAGATTTTCTGAGATTCCTGAGATGAGATTGAACTATATATTCAATTTTAGTTACGTATCGAATGAAAATGAAAGCTATTTCACCTATTCTGTATACAATGCTTCAATACTTTCAAGATTAGTGATTGATATTTCAGGACAGGCCAAACAACTCACTTGGTTGGCTGGTGTTTGGGATTGGGCTCGATTTTGGTCGCAACCAAGAGACGAAGCTAATGTTTATGGTTTATGCGGGGCTTTTGGAGTCTTTAATGGAAATTCATCAAGCCCTTGTGAATGCCTGAAAGGTTTCGAATCACTTGTAAAAAATGATTGGTCAAGCGGTTGTGTTAGGAGATCTCCTTTGCAGTGTCAAAATAGGGAAGGTGGTGCAAAGAAAGATGGGTTCCTAAAGATGTCAAATCTGACATTACCTGCAAATTCAAAAGCATATCAGGAAGCAAGTGATGCAAGATGTAGACTGGATTGCATGGGAAACTGTTCTTGCGTGGCTTATGCATATAATAATAGTGGGTGTTTTTTATGGGAAGGAGCTCTTATTAACTTACAACAGGCAGGGATTGCTGGTGGTGGCAGGACTGGAGGAGATATTTACACCAGACTTTCTGCTTCTGAGCTTGAACTGATTGGTAGTGGTAGTCCCCGAATAGGTATGGCAAAAGGCTGTATCTATATAGCAACACATGATCCAATAACTCGAAGAGATATTTAGACCAAAAAAAAAAAAACTCCATATATATATAGTTTGTCTTTATATACATAATATATATATTTGTTTGTTTTATAATGGAGAGGTTCGAACTCAAAATCTCTCAGGGGAGAGGGGATATTAGTGCCAATTGAGCTACAGCTCATTGGCAACTTCTAAATGTTTTATTGTAGATTTGTTGGTTATGATTTGGCTAACAATATTATTTGCTCTATATACAAATAGGTACTAACAAAGGGACTAAAAAAAGGAGAATACGGGCAATCTTGGCAGTGGCGATTCCAGTAACTGTGATTGCTTTAGGCATCTTCATCTACTTCGGCTGTCTACGCAAGCGAGAGCTAATACGCAAAGGTAATTCCTGGTTCTGGCTGTAATTTCTGTCACTCCACCGTCTATGTTATCGGCGGTGAAAAGTAAGAAAAGGAAGATAATGCAGATGATAAGATTTATTTTGTTGATTTTTCAGAATCGCTGGATTATTCAGCGAAGTTTTTTTTTTTTTTCGAAACAGGGGAGGAACATACAAGTCATAATTTATTGTTTTTTGATTTTGATACCAATCCTAACTCAACTAACAATGAATCTAACTCTACTGACAATGGGAAGAAAAGAGAGAATAAAAATATGGAATTGCCACTATTTAGTTACGAGAGTGTATCAGCTGCAACTGGACAATTCTCAGATAAGCTTGGAGAGGGAGGCTTTGGACCTGTTTATAGGGTAAGTCGTGTTCAGATAAGAAATACTGATTACTGATCTAATCATTTCGGATAAATTTTGAAATATTTTATTGAGAGTTTTAAACTATTTAAATGAAATTTCTGAAGGATTTTTGGTTTATTAGGGTAAATTACTCAAAGGACTAGAAATAGCAGTGAAGAGGCTTTCAGAAAGATCTGGACAGGGACTTGAGGAGTTCAAAAATGAGACACTACTAATCGCCAAACTCCAGCACCGGAATCTTGTCAGGCTTTTGGGTTGCTGTATTGAACGGGGTGAGAAAATGCTAATCTACGAGTACATGCCAAATAAAAGCTTGGATTTCTTTCTATTTGGTGAGCTTTGTCTTGCATTTCTTTTGTGGTCTTTTACATGATCATTTGTTATTTCATTAATTTTTCAAATGATTAAAGAAATTTATGTCTGATTTATGCATAACTATAAACAGATGCGAACAAAAGACAAATCTTAGATTGGGATACACGGATTCAAATAATACAAGGAATCGCTCAAGGCCTTCTATATCTACATATATACTCGAGGTTACGAATTATTCACAGGGATTTAAAACCTAGCAACATTCTATTAGATAGTGAAATGAATCCCAAAATATCCGATTTTGGGTTGGCTCGAAGTTTTGGAGGTAATGAAACTCAAGCGAACACCAAAAGGATTGTTGGAACATAGTAAGTTTCTAAAAAATTGCTCAATATTTAAATTCTATTTTCCAATACAAACTACCTTTAATATAATTTGTACTGACTTTCGCAAATGTTAGTGGCTATATGTCCCCTGAATATGCTATGGAGGGTCGTTTCTCAATAAAATCCGATGTGTTTAGCTTCGGGGTGTTGTTACTTGAGATTGTGAGCAGCAGGAAAAACACTAGTTTCTATCACAGCAACTCACTCAATCTTCTCAGTCATGTATGTGGGGAGCTTTCACATATCCTCATTTGGTTTTCTTTCAGCTTCAATTGTATTTGATCCCTTCCTAGTCTTCACACTAATGATGCAACATCTACGTTGTTAATACCACAGGCATGGAAGCTATGGAATTCTGATAAAGCCTTGGACTTGATGGATCCAACGCTGGGAGATCCTCCTTCAACTTCTATGCTGCTGAGATACATAAATACAGGGCTTCTTTGTGTCCAAGAAAGTCCTGATGATCGCCCGACAATGTCTGATGTTATCTCCATGATTGTAAATGAACACGTACCTCTCCCAGAACCTAAGCAACCTGCTTTTGTTGTAGGCAGAAACGTGAAAGAAACAGGGCCATTGATGAGTTATGCGGAAATACCTTCCGTGAATAAGGTGACAATAACAGCCATAGATGCCAGATAATTGTTATCGGCCTCAAGATATCATTGGATTTACAATGATAAACTACTAGGCCTAAACTACATGTGTAGAATGGTCTAATTTTACTCCTATAATTATTTGTAAGCAAGCACCACCTGTGCGATTTGACCATATATCGGTATTTTTCGTGTATCAATATATTTTTGCACGGGAGACGGAACTAGCTATAAATATTCACAAGATAGCACAAACTCCACTTCCCCAAATACCCCTATAAATCCCCAAAATTACCCTATACCACTCTGCCCTGCATTCAATCCACTATCAAAGGATATGGAAGTAGCTAGATCTATGTCTGCCTCTTCAAGATAGAGTCTTTTTGCTTTGTCAAGAAGTGTCGTTGTATACCAAGATCAGTGATTTATTACTGTTAATAAGCCTCAAGGTGTTTATTGTGAGACTGTGTTGGACTCTGTCCGTGAAGCTCTTGATTGCCTGGTTGTGTCATCTGTGTTGGACTCTGAAATGGGAAAAGATCACCCTTAAATCAGGTCATGGTCGATCAAATTCTGCGGCCTTAGCGTGTAAGCAGCATCAGCTGTGGGCTGGTCATTGCCAGGTGGGTCCACAGTTAAGGACCTGGAAATTTGATTTGAAGTACTGTCAACTATTTCGACTAAGAACATGTTTCGTTTGTGTGGGTTTAATTGTTGCTTAGTTTGATTGCTTCAGTATCCTGAGAACAAAAGTTATTCGATTTCGATTGTTGCTTAATCTTCAAATTTCCTGTGTTACCATGCATATATATATATACACTACCTAACTCACACACAAACAAATAGCAAAAACCTTAGCAAACCTTAAGAAAAATGAAAAACAATTGAAACAGAGAGAAAAGGCAAAAATGAGACATTGATGGAGCAACCACATTCTAGCCACCATCGTAGCCATGCGTCGGACCACCGTGATCAGGCTGACGAGAGCTAGCCAGTGCCACCAGAGCAACTCCTTTTATATGTTTCATGATGCTTTTGTTTGTTTATTCTCTACTATTGTTTCTTATGTGATTAATGCAAAATTTGAATGATTTATTAAATTTAAACTAATTAAGTTGAACTTAATTAAAAGCCGATTGAATTCGAGTTTCTTGATTTTATTTGACATATTTAAAAGGTTTTGAGTTTGGTTTATGTGATCTTTGTGTGTCTAAATTTGGTACGAATTGGATTTGATGGATATAACATTTAGGATTTATAGTTATTTTTTATTTTTACTATTGTTATTTTTAATAATAAGGGACTAAGGGTGATTATTAGCTAGTGTTTTAAATAAATCAATACGCCAAAAATGTTGTGGAAGCTAGTTGTTTAATTTTTGTATGATCATCTCTATATGATTTATGGTCTTTGTAAGTACGTCTGATTTGCTTATGTTTTACATATGATAAGATTATTTGATGAAATGTCGGATAGGTATAGGACCTAAGATCAATTTGGTTCAAAACACAAGCTTTTTTTTCCTTATTATTATTTTTTATTATCATTATTAGTTTTATTTTGCTAGTGCATATTTAATTAGTTCTAAATTTGATATTAGTTTTTTACTCTAGTTTTTTTTTTTTTAAATGGCATGGCCAGTTGATATGGACTCAAGACCCATGTTCTTATTATTTACAGTTTGGCTAATTGTTTTATTTTTAATTATATATTTTTGTTGGGGTTTGAGTTATTTAACTGACAAATGAGATTTAATTACCGAGTTTTATTTTTTCAATTGAACTCCAATGGCCTAATGATATTCTAAATGCTTTTTCAATCATCAAGCCATCTCATATCATATTAAAAATATCTAATAATGAACTTAAAATTCAAGATAGAAAAATTAACATAAAATAAACTTGAATACATGAATTTTTATAAGTTAGAAAGATGAGATAACTTCTTTGTGAAAGTACACCATGTTGAATGTGGTTTTTTTTTTTTTTTTTTTCAATTGTGTAACTAGTTTTCTTATTTATAATTCTTCGTATTAGTATCGTGTTTTTTTTTTTTTTCAAAAAAAAAGTTATCTTTAAGAAAATTGCTGTATCTTCTACGATTGGCTAGACATGTTCGTGTGACAAACGCAAAGCGTCTAGGTATCCAAAGAAGTCCAACTGATGGGCCTATTGCGTATGATGTTGTTGACTTCTTGTTGCTATTATTCTGATGCACATGCATGCACCTCCCCGGTACCCAGACAGCGTGTTTTTGATGTAGCATGCCCTTTTAATAAATTAGTCACTTTTTTTTAATAAATAAATTAATTAATTTTTTAAAAAATTAATTTTTAAATTTTTTATGTTTTAATTACGTTAATAATTTGATTTTTTTATCTGTTTTTTATTATATTATTGATTTTTTAAAATTATTATTTTTTATTAAAGAGAGAGAGAGCTAGTGAAGCATAGAAATAAAACATTAAACGAAAGATAATTTTAAAAAAAATCATTAATTTAATAAAAAATATTACGAAAGAATTAAGTTATAAACATAATTAAAAATTAAAAGACTAAATAATTAGTTTTTAAAATAAAAAAATTTATTTATTTATTTATTTTAAAAAAAAACTAATTTATAATTTACTCAATGTTGTCACGTGATTGTAAATCAACATGCAGCTCTCCCAGCACCTAACAAGGCGCTTTTGCTATTGCATGTACTTCTAATAATTTAGCCGGTACAAACGAATATATATATATATACACACGAAATTTTTATATTCCAAAGTTTTTGTTTTAAGAAAAAATCTATATTTTTCTTTCTTTAAATCATTATTATTGATATATTCACTGATAATTTACAATCCAACGCACATGCATCACATGATCGAGAAATTACGATGCCACATAGCTGCAAAACAGAGGACGCGTGATGGTAAAGTCCAACTCAACGTGGAAAATCATAGGAAAAGAGCTGACAACAGCTATCGTAGTTCTAAATAATCACAGTTATATATAACTGATTTGGTCGTGTCTCTTATCGTTATGCATTGTTATGAAAACTATAATGATATTTTACGTAAATAATAACATTACATGTCATTATGGTCGTTACTTAAAAAAATATTGATTTTTTTGTATTTCATTATTACTAAATTACCGCCGTTTGTACAACGTCTCTGATTTCAAACCATATGACCGTGGGGAGCGTTCTCATAGTTGCTGGATATGCAGAGGGGATTTCATGTTTTCTTTTGCTCTTTCTCTGATTCATAATCGGTAACATTTCTTGTCCCCTTAATCCACACGTTAGAGAGACGTGTGTTATGACAAAGCCGAGTTTCTTGCTCTTTGTATTGTTGTTGCTATTCGTTTCCTACATGACTAGCGTCTCCATTGGAGGTGATATCCTGTTGGTTGGCCAATCTCTATCTGCAAGCCAGACACTAATATCTCAAGGCAGCATTTTTGAACTAGGTTTTTTCAAACCAGGTTCTTCTTCAAACATTTACCTCCGAATATGGTTTAAGGACTTCGCAGATAAGAAAATTGTTTGGGTAGCAAACAGGGAGAGCCCTTTAAAGGACCCAGCTTCGTTGAAGCTTGAATTATCACCGGACGGTAATCTTGTCCTGCTTACAAATTTCACCAAAACGATTTGGTCAACAGCTCCTACATCTTCAATGCAGGCTAGTACTGCAGAAGCAGTGCTTCTTGATAATGGAAACTTTGCCATAAGAGATGGCTCAAATCCACCTACCATCTATTGGCAGAGTTTTGATTATCCAACCAATATATGGCTACCTGGTGCAAAGCTTGGGTTCAACAAGCGCACTGGGCAAGTGCAGCGGATTATTTCGTGGAAAAACTCAGAAGATCCTGCACCAGGTATCTTCTCCGCTGGGCTGGACCCAAATGGAAGTAGTCAGATTCTCATAGAGTCCAGGTCACATAGGTATTGGAGCACCGGAGTTTGGAATGGAAAAAATTTTTCTTTGGTTCCTGAGATGAGATCAAACAATTTATTTAATTTTAGTTATGTATCGAATGAAAATGAAAGCTTTTTCATCTATTCTCTTAACAATGCTTCGGTACTTTCAAGATTAGTGATTGATATTTCAGGACAGATCAAACAACACCTTTGGTTGCCTGGTGTTTGGAATTGGTATCTGTTTTGGCTCCAACCAATAGACCAAGCTAATGTTTATGGTTTATGCGGGGCTTTTGGAGTCTTTAATGGAAATTCATCAAGCCCTTGTGAATGCCTGAAAGGTTTTGAATCATTTGTACAAAATGATTGGTCAAGCGGTTGTGTTAGGAAATCTCCTTTGCAGTGTCAAAATAGGGAAGGTATTGCTACGAAAGATCGATTCCTAAAGATGTCAAATCTGACATTACCAGCAAATACAAAAGCATATCAGGAAGCAAGTGATGCAAAATGTAGATTGAATTGCATGGAAAACTGTTCTTGCGTGGCTTATGCGTATAATAATAGTGGGTGTTTTTTATGGGAAGGAGCTCTTATTAACTTACAGCAGGCAGGGATTGCTGGTGGTGGCAGGACTGGAGCAGATATTTACATCAGACTTTCTGCTTCTGAGCTTCAACATCAGATTGGTAGTGGTAGTCCCCTAATAGGTATGGTAAAAGGTTGTATTTATATAGCTACATTCAAACTTCTGAATCCTTTTATTGTACATTTGTTGGTTATGATTTGGCTAACAATATTATTTGCTCTATGTACAAACAGGTACTAGAAAAAGGGTAATCTTGGCAGTGGTTATTCCAATAACTGTGATTGCTTTAGGCCTCTTCATATACTTCAGCTGTCTGCGCAAGGGAGAGCTCATACGCCAAGGTACATCCTGGTTCTTGCTGTAATTTCGGTTACTCCAATGTCTACTGGTAGACTTCACTCTAAGAATCGAAGTTACTGGTAATGAAAAGTAAGAAAGGGATGATAAGGTTAGGTATGTAGATGATAAGATGTATTTTGTTGAGTTGTTTAGACATTTCTCCGAAATTCAGTATACTTTCTTATTCATGGAAACAAATTATGTAGCACTTATAATACCTTTTAACGTCCTAATTTTTGGTTATGCTAACCTGAAGTTGTTACGTACATTTTTGCTTGATTTATCAGAATCTTTGGCCTTTTCAGCAGAATTTTTTTTTTCCAAACAGGGGAGGAGCATACAAGTGACAATTTACTGTTTTTTGATTTCGATACCAATCCTAACTCAACTAAAAATGAATCTAACTCTGTTGACAATCGGAAGAAAAGAGGGAATAAAAATATGGAATTGCCATTATTTAGTTATGAGAGCGTACTAGCTGCAACTGGACAATTCTCAGATAAGCCTGGAGAGGGAGGCTTCGGACCTGTGTATAAGGTAAGTTATGTTCAAACAAGAAATTTTGATTACTGATCTAACCTTTTTAGATAAATTTTGAAATTTGTTCTACTTATTATAAGCTATTTAAATGAAAAATCTGAAGGATTTTTTGTTCATTAGGGTAAATTACTTCAAGGACTAGAAATAGCAGTAAAGAGGCTTTCAGAAAGATCTGAGCAAGGACTTGAGGAGTTCAGAAATGAGACGATGCTAATAGCCCAACTCCAACACCGAAATCTTGTCCGGCTTTTGGGTTGCTGTATTGAACGGGGTGAGAAAATGCTAGTCTATGAGTATATGCCAAATAAAAGCTTGGACTTCTTTCTATTTGGTGAGTTTTGTCTTGCATTTCTTTTGTCGTTTTTTACATGATCATTTGTGATTTCATTAATTTTTCAAATGATTAAAGAAATTTATATCTGATTTGTGCATAACTATTAACAGATGCAAACAAAAGACAAATATTAGATTGGGGTACACGAATTCAAATAATACAAGGAATCGCTCAAGGCCTTCTGTATCTACATACATACTCGAGGTTACGAATTATTCACAGGGATTTAAAACCTAGCAACATTCTATTAGATAGTGAAATGAATCCCAAAATATCTGATTTTGGGTTGGTTCGGAGTTTTGGAGGCAATGAAACTCAAGCAAACACCAAAGGATTGTTGGAACATAGTAAGTTTCTAAAAAGTTACTCAATATTTCAATTCTATTTTCCAATACAAACTAACTTTAACATAATTTGCATTGACTTTTGCAAATGTTAGTGGCTATATGTCCCCTGAATATGCTATGGAGGGTCGTTTTTCAATAAAATCTGATGTGTTTAGCTTCGGAGTGTTGTTACTTGAGATTGTGAGCAGCAGGAAAAACACTAGTTTCTACCATAGCAGCTCACTCAATCTTCTTAGTCATGTACGTGGGGAGCTTTCACATATCCTCATTTTGTTTTCTTCCGGCTTCAATTGTATTTGATCCCTTCCTAGTCTTCACACTAATGATGCAACATTTATGTTGTTATACCACAGGCATGGAAGCTATGGAATTCTGATAAAGCTTTGGACTTGATGGATCCAATTCTGGGAGATCCTCCTTCAACTTCTATGCTGTTGAGTTACATAAACACAGGGCTTCTTTGTGTCCAAGAAAGTCCTATTGATCGGCCTACAATGTCTGATGTTATCTTCATGATTGTAAATGAACACGTACCTCTCTCAAAACCTAAGCAACCTGCTTTTGTTGTAGGCGGAAACATGGGAGAACCGAGGCCATTGGTGAGCTGTTCAGGAATACCTTCCGTGAATGATGTGACAATAACAACGATGGATGCTAGATAATTGTTATTTGTCTCAAGATATCATTGGATTTATAATGATAAACTACTAGGCCTAACCTACATGTTAGAATGGTCTTGTTTTAATTCTATAATTATTTGTAAGCAAGCACCTCTTGTGCGATTTGACAATATATATGTATTTTTCATGTATCAGTATATTTTTGCACAAGAGATGGAACTAGCTATAAATCTTCACAAGGCAGCACGAACCCCACTTCCAAAAATACCCCTATAAATCTCCAAAATTACCGTATACCACTCTGCCCTTGCATTCAATCCACTATCAAAGGATATGGAACTAGCTGGAGCTATGTCTGCCTCTTCGAGATCAAGTCTTTTTGCTTTGTCAAGAAGTGATGATGTTTTATATCAAGATCAGTGATTTATTGCTGTTAATGAGCCTCAAGGTGTTTATTGTGAGACTGTTGGATTCTGTCCCCGAAGTTTTCTTTTAATGATTTTAAAGATTTTTGAATGGGAGGCACCTATTCAATGAAACTTGGGTTAGTGCATAAGTTTGAAAGGCAATTCAAGGATACATTCTGCTCTTTATATTGTTCAAGCTGCTCTGGAACCACTTCCCTCCTTCAGCTGGGACCATAGCCGGATTCTTTCAAGTGAAAAGTTATATTGTCTTTTGATCGTGGATACTGAATATTTAAACCCGAAGATGAATCGAAATAGTAAAGAACTTGGAACAAATTGGAATGTTAAAGATCGTGATACAAATGATGTGATGGTTATTACAAAGTTGCGTAAAGTAGCGTCTAAGCTTGGAAAGGCATTCACAGATCACAAGTTAAGAAAAAACATGCATCGCTTTCTGCATTGGTGCTGCTCTGAAATGGGAAACGATCACCATTAAATCAGGTCATGGTCGATCAAAATTTGGGGCCTTTCGCGTGTATGCAGCATCAGATGTGGGCCGATCGTTGCCAGTTGGGGATGTGAAATATAAGGGACTATGAGGGTGGAAAGTAAAAACATATGAAAGCCGTGAACTTCATGCGGAGACCTCGTCTTTTGAGCATCCTGATCATACTGGCCAGTCCCCAATATTTCTTAAGAATGATCGTCTTTCAAAGAATGTTATAGGTGATCATTGTGTCAAATATTTCCTAAGATGTCAAATATGATCAACTTATTAAGATGATTCGTCTTCAGAAAATATTCTAGCCTCCAAGCGCTTTGTCTTTCATAATCGGTAACATTTCTTGTCCCCTTAATCCACACATTACAGAGACGTATGTTATGACAAAATCGAGTTTCTTGCTCTTCGTATTGTTGTTGCTATTCGTTTCCTACATGACTAGCTTCTCCATTGGAGGTGATACCCTGTTGGTTGGCCAATCTCTATCTGCAAGCCAGACACTAATATCTCAAGGCAGCATTTTTGAACTAGGTTTTTTCAAACCAGGTTCTTCTTCAAAAATTACCTCGGAATATGGTTCTTCTTTAAGCGGTTGTGTTAGGAGATCTCCTTTGCAGTGTCAAAATAGGGAAGGTCTTGCAAAGAAAAATGGTTTCCCAAAGATGTCAAATCTGACATTACCTGCAAATTCAAAAGCATCTCAGGAAGCAAGTGATGCAAGATGTAGATTGGATTGCATGGGAAACTGTTCTTGCGTGGCTTATGCGTATAATAATAGTGGGTGTTTTTTATGGGAAGGAGCTCTTATTAACCTACAACAGGCACGGGTTGCTGCTGGTGGCAGGAAAGGAGGAGATATTTACATCAGACTTGCTGCTTCTGAGCTTGAACTGCAGATTGGTAGTGGGAGTCCCCGGATGGGTATAGTAAAAGGCTGTATCTATATAGCAACACATGATCCAATAACTCGAAGAGCTATTTCGACCAAAACTTTATATATATATAATGGAGAGGTTCGAACTCAAGATCTCTTAGGGGAGAGGGGATATTACAGCTCATTGGCTACTTCTAAGTCTTTTATTGTACATTTGTGGGTTCTGATTTGGCTTACAATATTATTTGCTCTATATACAAATAGGTACTAACAAAAGGTCGATACGGGAAATCTTGGCAGTGGTGATTCCAATAACTGTGATTGCTTTAGGCATCTTCATCCATTGCAGCTGTCTACGCAAACGAGAGCTCATACGCAAAGGTACATCCTGGTTCTTGCTGTAATTTCCGTTACTCCAGTGTCGATGTTATTGGCAGCGTAAAGAAAGAAAAGGATGATAATGCAGATGATAAGATTTATTTTGATGAGTTGTTTAGACATTTCTCTGAAATTCAGTAAATTTTCGTATTCGAGAAAGCTAATTAAGTAGCATTTAGAATACCTTTTAACGTCCTAATTTTTGGTTATGCTAACCTGAAGTTGTTATGAGCATTTTTGCTTGATTTATCAGAATCGCTGGATATTTCAGCAAAGTTTTTTTTTTTTTGGAAACAGGGGAGGAACATACAAGTCAAAATTTATTGTTTTTTGATTTCGATACCAATCCTAACTCAACTAACAATGAATCTAACTCTGATGACAATCGGAAGAAAAGAGGGAACAAAAATATGGAATTGCCATTATTTAATTATGAGAGCGTATTAGCTGCAACTGGACAATTCTCAGATAAGCTTGGAGAGGGAGGCTTAGGACCTGTATGTAAGGTAAGTTATGTTGAATAAGAAATACTGATCACTGATCTAATATTTTCAGATAAATTTTGAAATATTTTCTATGCATTAAAAACAATTGAAACAAAAATTTTGTAGGATTTTTTGTTTATAAAGGTAAAGTACTCCAGGAACTGAAAATAACAGTGAAAAAGCTTTCAGATAGATCTAGATATGAACTGGAGGAGTTAAAAAATGAGACAATACTAATCGCGAAACTCCAGCACCAGAGTCTTGTCAGTCTTTTGGGTTGCTATATTGAACAAGATGAGAAACTACTAATTTATGAGTACATGCCAAATAAAAGCTTGGACTTCTTTCTATTTGATGAGCTTTGTCTTGCATTTTTTTCTCGTTTGTTACATGATCATTTCTAATTTCATTAATTTTTCAAATGATAAAAGAAATTTATGTCCGATTTGTGTATAAACTATAAAGCAGAAGTGAACAAATGACAAATCTTAGATTGGGATACACAGATTTAGATAATACAAGGAATCGCTTAAGGCCTTCTATATCTACATACATACTCAAAGTTACGAATTATTAACAAGGAATTAAAACCTAACAACATTCTATTAGATAATGAAATGAATCCCAAAATATCCGATTTTGGAGTGGCTCGAGGTTTTGGATGCAATAATACTCAAGCGAACACCAAAAGGATTGTTAGAACATAGTAAGTTTCTAAAAAATTACTCAATATTTCAATTCTGTTTTTCAATACATGCTACTTTGAACATAATTTGCATCGACTTTTGCAAAATTTATTGGCTATATGTCCCCTGAATATGCTATGGATGGTCGTTTCTCAACAAAATCTGATGTGTTTAGTTTTGGAGTGTTATTACTCGAGATTGTGAGCAGAAGGAAGAACACTAGTTTCTATCACAGCAGCTCACTCAATCTTCTTGAACTTGTAAGTGGGGAGCTTTCACATACCCTCATTTTCTTTTCTCCCAGCTACAATTGTATTTGATCCCTTCCTAGTCTTCACACTAATGATGCAATTTGTGTTGTTATACTGCAGAGGCATGGAAGTTATGGAATTCTGATAAAGCTTTGGACTTGATGGATCCAATCTTGGGAGATCCTCCTTCAACTTCTATGCTACTGAGATACATAAACACAGGACTTCTTTGTGTCCAAGAAAGTCCTGTTGCACGGCCTACAATGTCTGATGTTATCTCCATGATTGTAAATGAACACGTACCTCTCCCAAAACCTAAGCAACCTGCTTTTGTTGTAAGCAGAAACATGGAAGAACCAGGGCCATTGATGAGCTGTACAGGAATGCCTTCCGCGAATAATGTGACAATAACAACTATGGATGCCCGATAACTGTTTTCAATACCAAGATTTCATTGGATTTATAATGATAGACTAGCTAGTGGGCCAAATCTACAAGTATAAAATAGTATACTTTTAATCCTGTAATTATTTGTAAGTAAGCACATTTCGTACAATTTTACCGTATCAATATTTTCATGTATCAATATATTTTAAGATAAATAGTTTAATTTATTTTTATATAATAGTTTGTGTTTTTAATTTGTTTTTACTTTTTTAATTACATATATTATATTTTTAAATAATATTTAAATCTTTAATATTTTATTTTGATCATTTTTTTTAATTATATATATATAGTAAAAAAAATTGACGGGTAGAAAAGATTAGAGACTATAACAATATTAGAAAATATAATAAATGTAATTAAAAAAACTCAATTTATTATATAAATATAAACTCACCTATTTACCCTATATAATTATCATTCTTTCCATTATTTTTATGGTATTGAAACATGAACAATATCAAATTCAACGCTCATAGAAATTACTTAATTCCAATCTTAAATATGTTTAAAATCAAAATTCTAAACTTTTACCGTAATTTCAATCATTTTCACTCGAATTCCTAAAATTATGATAGTATGCTACACTAAAATGAGACCAAAATAGGTTTGCCTAATGGTTTTAATCAAAACTGAAGAATCTAAAGGTGAAAATCTATTGCATGACTTTTTAACAATAGCAAAATCATAAAAAAAAATTAAAAAATAACATTTCCCCCTCTAAAATAATAACATTGGCGAAAAGGAATAATTTTTCTCTATGGATTAATTTGATGTTCTAGGGCTTAACAAAGAATAAAGTTTCAATCTTTCAGGGTTAATTACTTAATTGAAGCCCAAAAGAAGGGTCAACCCGAAAACGGTATCGTTTTATGGTGCAATAAAGCTTTAGAGCTCCCTGGTGGCACATGAAGTTTTCATCTTTTTGAACTAACAAAACAAGCACAAATGCCATTGTCTTCTTCCCCAAATCCCACTCTCTTCCTGACCTCCAAACGCTTCTCTAAACTCACCAAAACCCTCACTTTTTCCTCTCTTCGGTGCACAACGATGTCAGCCTCACAAGACAGCAAAAACCCACTTTCCAAAACACCCCAATAAATCTCCAAAATTACCCTATGCCACTCTCCCCTCCATTGAATCCATTATCGAAGGAGATGGAACTAGCTGGAGCTTTGTCTGCTGCTTCAAGATCAAGTCTTTTTGCCTTGTCAAGAAGTGATGTTTTATATCAAGATCGGTGGCTTATTGCTGTTAATAAGTCTCAAGGTGTTTATTGTGAGACTGTGTTGGACTCTTTCCATGAAGTTCTTGATTGCCTGGTTGAGTCAACTGGACTCAGTGAAGGTGTGAAATTTTGTTTGTTTTTGGCATCTTTGTGATGTGGGTTTCTGTTGAAATTTGAAAGCTTTGCTTGTCTGAGTTGACGAGGTACATCAGCCCAGAGTTTAAGGGGCCATTTAATAATTTATGTAAAAACAATAAACAAAAATATATTATATGAAATTTGCATTTTTTAAGTTTTTGGTTCTAAAAAAATCTACACTCTTTCTTTAGTGCATTATTATTGATTTTTTTTTCCTTTGAAATTTGACCATTCAACCCTCATGTCCTCACATGACTAAGAAATTACGATGCCATATAGTAAACACCAAGTCAACGTGGAAAATTATAGGGAGAGAGGTGAGAGCAACAATATTCTCATAGTTGCTGGATTCGCAAAGGGGATTTCTTGTTTTCTTTTCCTCCTCCTCTGATCCATACTCGATAACATTACTTATACCGTTAATACGCAAATTGGAGAGACGTGTGTTGTGACAATGCCGAGCTTCTTGCTCTTCGTATTGTTTTTGCTGTTCGTTTCCTACAGGACTTGCTTCTCCACTGGAGGTGATACCCTTTTGGTTGGCCAGTCTCTCTCCGTAAGGCAGACACTAATATCTCAAGGCAGCATTTTTGAACTAGGTTTCTTCAAGCCAGGTGCTTCTTCAAACCGTTACCTCGGAATATGGTATAAGAACTTCGCAGATAAGATAATTGTTTGGGTAGCAAACAGGGAGAGCCCTTTAAACGACCCAGCTTCATTGAAGCTTGAATTATCACCCGATGGTATTCTTGTCCTACTTACAAATTTCACCAAAACAGTTTGGTCAACAGCTCCTACATCTTCAATGCCGAATAGTACTGCAGAAGCAGTACTTCTTGATAATGGGAACTTTGCCATAAGAGATGGCTTAAATCCATCTACCATATATTGGCAGAGTTTTGATTATCCAACCGATACATGGCTACCTGGTGGAAAGCTTGGGATCAACAAACAAACTGGGCAAGTGCAGCGGCTTATTTCATGGAAAAACTCAGAAGATCCCGCACCAGGTATGTTCTCGATCGGGCTGGACCCAAATGATAGTCAGTTTTTCGCAGAGTGGAACAGGTCACATGGGTATTGGAGAAGTGGAACTTGGAACGGAATGGTATTTTCGTTGGTTCCTGATATGACAATGAACTATTATATCAATTATAGTTATGTATCGAATAACAATGAAAGCTATTTCATATATTCTGTTAACGAAGCTTTGGCACTTTCAAGATTCGTGATTAGTATTTCCGGACAAATCAACCAACTCAATTGGTTGGCTGGTGATCGGAATTGGTTTATGTTTTGGTCCCAACCAAGAGACCAAGCTAATGTTTATGGTTTATGCGGGGCTTTTGGTGTCTTTCGTGAAAATCCTTCAAGCCCTTGTGAATGCCTGAACGGTTTTGAATCATCTGTAAAAAATGATTGGTCAAGCGGTTGTGTTAGGAAATCTCCTTTGCAGTGTCAAAATAGGGAAGGTGGTGCAAAGGAAGATGGGTTCCTAAAGATGTCAAATCCGACATTACCAGCAAATTCAAAAGCATATCAGGAAGCAAGTGAAGCTAGATGTAGATTGGATTGCATGGGAAACTGTTCTTGCGTGGCTTATGCCTATAATAACAGTGGTTGTTTTTTATGGGATGGAGATCTTTTTAACTTACAACAGACGGGGGATGGTGGTGGCAGGACTGAAGCAGATATTTACATCAGACTTGCTGCTTCTGAGCTTGAGCTTCAGACTGGTAGTGGAAGTCCATCAACTTCTTAATCCTTTTATTGTACATTTGTTGGTTATGATTTGGCTAACAATATTATTTGCTCTGTATACAAATAGGTACTAACAAAAGGAGAATACGGGCAATCTTGGCAGTGGTTACTCCAATAACTGTGATTGCTTTAGGCCTCTTCATATACTTCAGCTATCTGCGCAAGGGAAAGCTCATATGCAAAGGTATATCCTGTTACTCCAATGTCTACTGGTAGACTTAACTCAGAGTCAAAGTTACTGTTAACAAAAAGTAAGAAAAGCATGATAAGGTTAGGTATGCAATGATAAGATTTGTTTTGTTGAGTTCTTTAGACATTTCTCTGATATTCAGTAAAGTTTCTTATTCATGAAAACTAATTAAGTTGCATTTAGAATACCTTTTAACGTCCTAATTTTTGGTTATGCTAACCTGAAGTTGTTACGTACATTTTTGCTTGATTTATCAGAATCTTTGTCCTTTTCAGCAGATTTTTTTTTTTTTTTCAAACAGGGGAGGAGCATACAAGTGACAATTTGTTGTTTTTTGATTTCGATACCAACCCTAACTCAACTACCAATGAATCTAACTCTGTTGACAATCGGAATAAAAGAGGGAATAAAAATATAGAATTGCCATTATTTAGTTATGAAAGTGTATCAGCTGCAACCGGACAATTCTCAGATAAGCTTGGAGAGGGAGGCTTCGGACCTGTTTATAAGGTAAGTTATGTTCAAATAAGAAATACTGATTACTGATCTAACCTTTTCATATAAATTTTGACGTATTTTCTACAAGCTATAAACTATTTAAATAATTTTTGGTTCATTAGGGTAAATTACTCAAGGGACTGGAAATAGCAGTGAAGAGGCTTTCAGAAAGATCTGGGCAGGGGCTTCAGGAGTTCAGGAATGAAACAATACTAATTGCCAAACTCCAGCACCGGAATCTTGTCAGGCTTTTGGGTTGTTGTATTGAACGGGGTGAGAAAATACTAATCTATGAGTACATGCCAAATAAAAGCTTGGATTTCTTTCTATTCGGTGAGCATTGTCTTGCCCTTTTTTTCCCCTTTTTTTACATGATCATTTCTGATTTCTTTACTTTTTCAAATGCCTCAAGAAATTTTTGTCTGAATTGTGCATAAACTATAAGCAGATGCGAACAAACGACAAATTTTAGACTGGGGTACACGGATTCAGATAATACAAGGAATCGCTCAAGGCCTTCTGTATCTACATACATACTCGAGGTTACGAATTATTCACAGGGATTTAAAACCTAGCAACATTCTGTTAGATAGTGAAATGAATCCCAAAATATCTGATTTTGGGTTGGCTCGGAGTTTTGGAGGCAATGAAACTCAAGCGAACACCAACAGGATTGTTGGAACATAGTGAGTTTCTAAAAAATTACTCAGTATTTCAATTCCATTTTCCTGGTCATGCTTCTTTTAACATAATTTGAACCGACTTTTGCAAATGTTAGTGGCTACATGTCCCCAGAATATGCCATGGAGGGTCGTTTCTCGATAAAATCTGATGTGTTTAGCTTTGGAGTGTTGTTACTTGAGATTGTAAGCAGCAGGAAGAATACTAGTTTCTACCACGATGACTCGCTCAATCTTCTTGGACATGTAAGTGGGGAGCTTTCATATACCCTCCTTTTCTTTTCTTCCAGCTTCAATTATATTTGAACCCTTCCTAGTCTTCACACAAATGATGCAACATTTGCGTCATTATACCACAGGCATGGAAGTTATGGAATTCTGATGAAGCTTTGGACTTGGTGGATCCAACCCTGGGAGATCCTCCTTCAACTTCTATGCTGCTGAGATACATAAACACAGGGCTTCTTTGTGTCCAAGAAAGTCCTGCTGATCGGCCTACAATGTCTGATGTTATCTCCATGATTGCAAGTGAACACGTACCTCTCCCAGAACCCAAGCAACCTGCTTTTTTGGCGAGCAGAAACATGGAAGAACAAAGGCCATTGATGAGCTGTGCAGGAATGCCTTCCGTGAATAATGTGACAATAACAACCATAGATGCCAGATAATTGTTTTCAATACCAAGATATCATTGGATTTATAAAGATAAACTAGTCGAAATCCCCCTTTATGTGTGTGGGGGGTGATTGGAAAATTTTTTCTTCCATTCATTGAGAGGTCATGTGATGTCTTTTGAGCATGAGCAAAAATTTTTTTGATTAAAATGTCCCTTACTGAAATACTAAAAAAATATATAAAATAAAATAAAAGTTTTAAAAATAAAAAATACTTTTTTTTTCATAAAAAAATTTGTCAGTTATCAGTAAAATTTCTCTTATATTTTACTAGGATCACATCTCTCCATTGTGCTAATGGATATAATTATCATTCTTTCTATTATTTTCACTCAAATGAGTAAAATTATGATAGCATAACAAACTAAAATGAGACCAAGGTAGGTTTATTATTATTTTTTTTTATGGTTTTAATCAAAATTGAAAAATCTAAATGTGAAAATCTATTGCATGACATTTTAACAATAAAAATGAAATTTTTTTTTCCTTCGAGACTTATAAAATTTGAAAAAGGAATGGTTTTTCTCCAAGGATTTGATGTTTTAGGGTTTAAAAAAGAGTAAAGTTTCAATCTTTCAGAGCGTTCAATGAAGCCCTAAATAAGTGTCAACTACGCAAAAACGGTGTCGTTTTACAGTGCATAAAACTTAAAAGCACCCTGGGGACATAAAGTATTCATCTTTTTCAAGCAACAAAACAAACACAAATGCCCTTGTCTGCCTCCCTGAATCCCAACCTCTTCCTTACGTCCAAACCCTTCTTTAAACTCACCAAAACCCTCTCTTTTTCCACTCTTCAGTGTACAACCATGTCAGCTTCACATGACAGCACAAGCCCCACTTCCCAAAACACCCCTATAAATCTCCAAAATTACCCTATACCACTATCCCCTCCATTGAATCCATTATCGAAGGAGATGGAACTGGCTAGAGCTCTGTCTGCTTCTTCGAGATCAAGCCTTTTTCTTTGTCAAGAAGTGATGTCTTATTTCAAGATCAGTGGCTTATTGCTGTTAATAAGCCTCGAGGTGTTTATTGTGAGACTGTTTTGGATTCTATCCCTGGAGTTCTTGATTGCTTGGTTGAGTCATCTGGACTCAGTGAAGGTGTATAATGTTGTTTGTTTTCTGGCATTTTTGTCGGGTGCGTTTTTTTTAAATTTGAAAACATTGCTTGTCTAAGTTGACAAGGTACATTAGTCCAGAGTCCAAGTGGACTCGGTGAAGTTTGCTTTATTGAATTGACACATTAAGCTGCTTTTGAAATGTGATTTTTACTAAATTGAATTGGTTGATGAAGGCTTGAGTTTATAACTCAACGGAGTTCTTTCAATTGCAAGGCCTGCAATGATATGAGGATAATGAAATTATCTTGACTATAGTTAAGCTGACTGTATGGAAAGAAAAAATTGCTCCTTTTCTGTTTTGCAGTACTTTTTTTTTTTTTTTTTAAATTGAGTTGCTTTTACTTACTTGATAAAGTTTGATATGTACTTCCTAGTAAGATATAAGTATGAACCTTTATGAATCCCATCGATCACAAGCAGTAAATTGTTAGTGTAGATTATGAATGAAGTTGGATTTTTGATAAGGATGTTTAGTGTAAGAGAGAAATATTTGGTTTCGACGTCTAAGTTAGTGCATAGGTTTGATGGAAGGCATTTTTAGGAATTAGGATATATTCTGCACTCTATATGGTTGAAGCTGATCTGGTATCAGTTCTTTCTTTCAGCTGGGACTATAGCTGGATTCTTTCAAGTGGAAAGCTGTACATTCTTTGGATTAACGGATACTGAATATTTAAGCCCTGAGATGAATCAAAATAGTAAAGAGCTTGTAGCAAATTGGAATGTTAAAGAATCTTTTCAGATTAAGTCATAGAACAGACGTTATTCGTGAACATTGAACTGAGTTCAAATTTTTCAATTTCAGGTACCGTGGTGAGGCCAGAGCTCCATCTTGCCAATCGACTTGATCGTGATACAAGTGGTGTGATGGTTATTACAAAGTTGCATAAAGTAGCTTCTAAGCTTGTAAAGGCATTTACGGATCACAAAGTTAGGAAAACATACATTGCTCTCTGCATCAGTTCAGCTCCAAAATGGGAAAAGATCACCATTAAATCAGGTCATGGTCGATCAAAGTTTGGAGCCTTTCGCGTGTATGCAGCATCAGATGTGGGCCGGTCACTGCCAGGTGGGTCCACGGTTAAAGATATGGAAACTTCATTTGAAGTATTGTCAGTAAATGGACAAGGGAGCTTCAAAGAGCCATCTGAATTTAAAAATGATAACAATATTTTAGTAGTTGAAGAAAAAGCTGTGATAGATGCTGATGCAAAGAAGGATGAGATTTTGGTAAGAGCATTTCCTAGGAGTGGAAGAACACATCAAATCCGCTTGCATTGCCAGTATCTTGGAATTCCCATAAGAGGGGATGTGAAATATGAGGGTGTATGCCAGTGGCAGGGAAGAACATATGATAGCCATGAACTTCATGCAGAGAGCTTGTCTCTTGAGCATCCTGTTACTGGTCAGCCCCTAATGTTTCGTGGACCTCTGCCTCTGTGGGCAACCCAGATGGTTTAGCCATTGTAAAATTAAATGGGTTCCTCTAACTTCATTCTAGAATTTGTCTTTGGAAGACTCCTGGCTGTACATGAGTTGAGAGAACAAAATTGATGATTTTGTTGGCTAGTAAATGCAGAGATGGGATCATTTATATAGGGTTTTTTGCTCCCATATACTTGCACAGGAGTATAGGGCATTGAGAAGATATCACAGCCTTCATTTTGGTTAATTGCAATGAATTGTTTATAGGATGGGATGGTGATGCACGATGCATATGTGAGGACTTCACCATGTATAGCTAATGATGGAATTCTCCGCATCACTGGACAATATTATTTCTTGAGGAAAAACTTCTGAGAAAGCCATTTGCATCTCTTTTTGTGTCAATTATATTTGCCTTGCAATTCTTCTTCTTTTCGTACCCTGAACAGAGAAGAGGTAAGATTTGTTATCACACCAAATCGCAGCTTGTTACGATGAAAAGTCAGGAGATGACTTCAATCAGGTTCCTTCAGCCAAATCTTGATGATTCAAATTCTAAAAAGACAACAAGTTCCAATCCCTGTTCTGGTATTCCTTCTGCTTTTGTTCTCCATGGATATATGTTTACGGTGTTTGGAGTTGTGGCAATAAAATCTAGTTGGGGTGGTTTGCTTTCATTTCATAGTGTTGTATGCCGTACTTTAGTTCTAACATCTTCTTTTGGCTTCCCAGGGTGCTCTAGTCTAGCTTCAGGAGCTCTCATTAGAATTATAAAAAATTAAAAACATTTTGGCCTGTGCTATATCCACCTTATACGTGCATTTAAAGAGTAATTGATTGTAATTACGATGGATAGTTTAAAATGACTTGCAGTTTTAGACAACATTGCCAAGAAGATTGATATTATGACCATTCTTGTACTACTACCAACTGCATGCAGTACTCCAATTTTGTTATCTTTTCTTTTTATTGCAAGTTCTTGAGAAATTCAACCACACCCCAACTTGAAAAGCAGGGACATCAAGGAGGAACTGGGAAAGGATCATTGAGAAGTCAAAGGTTTTGAATCCACTTGTGGTTTCTTAATTAGGTGGTCTTAAATGCACTTTATTGCTATACTTAAATATTATTGTGACATTGACATTGTTTATTTTAGCAACTATATATGTGAATACTTTAATCCAAAAGTAGTGTTTGCCCTAATCACCAGGATTAATAAGATGTAAAATGTAAAGTCTTTGAGATGGTGGCTGAGTTAGATTTACCATGATTTTGACAGAAGGATTTCAAAATTCATCAAAGTTTTGCTTTCTTAAATGTCATAAACTGTCCAAAACTGTTTTGAATTGCAGGCCATTTGAAAATAGTTCTTCAATTTTCAATATCTAGTTGGATTCTTCTCCAATTATTTTTCATTTAAAATTGAAAAATCTTTCTATTAGCTTTTTGCCATTTATAACTTGTATACAAGTGTAGTTTTTCTACATCTAAAAATGTGTCAAAACCTGTAAATGTTTTGTTTTTTTTTGTTTTTTTTTCCTATAAAAACTTGTTTCTTCCTTTCTAAAGGTTAAGAAATTAGCAACTAAAAAATGCTTTAGGAAAAAAAAAATTATTCATAAATTTTGGTACTTTTTTAGATATTGAGAAAGTTAAAAGTTAATTATGTACATGTCAACGTATTTACATTATTAGAATTCTAATGAAAACCTAATAAACAAAAATCCTATTTCAAATAAAAAAATAGTTAAAAGAGGTACAATTTAAAATTACAAGTTGAGACTTTGATTTTTAAATGACTTAAAATTCAAAAGAGATTTGAACCATTTAACCTGTCATAAAATATTTCTTGGAGCAAAATTGGAATGAAACTTTCTTCTACTCTCTTTTTTTTTTTTTTTTTTTTTCCTTTTAATATTGGAGCACAAAGCATTTCTTTAGAATTGTTTTACTTCCATGTTTGGGGTATTTTCCCACCTGATATTTAATGTGAAATGTGGCTACAATGCTTTTCTCCTTTGAAGATTGAAGATTGGCACAGATTTCGTTCTCAAATTAGTTGGCATTGACGACATGGATTGTTCAAATTCTTAGTTACATGGGAAATTGAATACAAGAAGATTTCTTTCTGCAATCTCTTGTTTTGAATATTGTTCTTTACAGGTGTATAATATATTACACTTTCCTCCCTCAAGGGCTGTCCAGAAATCTGTATTCCTGGTTTTCAGTGGGAAGAATTTGACCATGTAGATTGTAGAACACTGAAATTGCTTAGGGTATGTCAGAACTTGGTACCTACGTAAAGAAAGCAGCGTAAGAAATTTTTTTTGAATTTTTTAAAACACATTTGACTCCTCAATAAACAATGCTTAAACATGGTGTAGAGTCTTTTTGGCATAACTTGCAATGAATTATAACTTTGGACTTTCATTCATAATTCAAAACTTATTTTTTATAAATAAAATATGACAATAATGAGTTGAATTATAAGTGTATTTACGGAAAAAAGGATGCAAAAGAACTAGAAATATAGTAAAAATCAATAAATTAAAAGTTTAAAATTATCACTTTTAATTAAAGAATTTTTTTGATTAATTTTATAAGCACCATTTCATGGCTGTAAACTAAGAATGAAAAGCCATCCTTGTGGTTATAGCTAAGGGTAAGCAAAACCGAACCAAACTAAAACTTCATAATTTGGTTCGGTTTATTCGATTTTCAGTTCATCTGTTTTGATAATTGGTTTTCGTTTTGATTTGGTTTAAAAATGGAACAACTGAAATTCTTTTTCTTTTTTCATTTTTTAATTTTAAAAAGAATTACAAAATTTTATTAAAAAAAATTAAAAATCAAAAAATTGAACGACTAAACCCAAATATTTTGATTCACATAATTTGATTGTCCATAAATTCGATTCGGTTCAGTTCGCTATTTGCAAAAACTAAACCGAACTATTATTGGCCCACCGTGTTAATACTTGTTTGCCACATTGAGGTGATTTTAAGATTACCCAAATAAAGGATTTGAATAAAATTTAAAATTGGAAAACCAACACAAATAGAAAAGGGCATTTTATTCAAGCACTAAGCTAGCCTTAATTACTAAGAATCGGGAGTAAAATTATGTCTTAATTAACAAGCCACACCTACTTTGTATTTGATTGTTCCACATGCTTGACTTTGACAATCTTTGAGCCTCTATTATATATTAATGTTATATTAGACCAAACAGAGACCCATATATATATATATCTTTCATCCTGATCTGAGATTACTTCATATGATGCTTATACCACACGTAACATCAAAGGCCTGGCTAAGTCTTATCTTGCAAAGGAGGGTACGACTGGTTTTGGGTATTATACTCAAGGTAAAAAGAAAAAAAAATTTCAGAACTTTTTTATCAAAGGAAAAAAATGGAGCCACAAGAAGTGCCTTGTTGGCATCTCATATTTATAAGATTTTAATTTTAATATTTTTCATCTTTTATTTGTAAACCCTTTTTCTTGCTTTTGGTTTTGGCTATTGAATTTTTCTTAATTGAATCTATTCAAATGGAAGGAAAAAATAAAGATGACTATTCTTTAACATTTCTTGACTACATTTACGTAAAAAAAAAAAAACAAAAAATAGAAATGCATGTCATGTTACATTTATAATTATATTCACAGACCATTTCGCTTCCCTATAAGTTATTATCTCTGAAAACCAGTTGCTGTGAACTTGGTTTCCTCAAGTAGGATTTTAAACTTCTGTTCTTTTTCTGTCCTTATCGAAACCCTTGATGAGTTACCAATCTTTATCTACAAAGTGACGAAACTGTAAAAGAGGTACTTGACAGCAGCAGCAGCAGCTAGCACATAGGATAAAACAGTACTGACAGGACTTTATACCTGTTAATCAAACCTACTAGCTAACAAAATCCAAGGTTTAGAAGAATCCCTTTTGTCTCACCTGTCAATCAAACCAACCAGTTCTCTTTCTTTTTCAGACTCCAAGGACCAATCAAGGGTTCTGAAAATATCTTTTTGGATAATGTACATTCTCTGCCTGTAGTTTTATAGGGAAGTACAAAACCAAGTTCTTGTTTTGTTGGCTTATTTGTCAGTGTAGGCAACATTGTTGAAGAAACTTCAGAGAACGGTAGTGAGTCATTTGGAGATGGGAATGCTGAGTGAAGGTCTTGTTCAGATTTTGATACCTGCTGCTGCTTTGGTTGGGATTGCTTTTGCTTTGCTTCAGTGGTATTTGGTGTCAAATGTTAAGGTTTCTGGTGATTCTAGTAATGGTTTTAGTGAGAAGCTGATTGAAGAAGAAGAAGATGGTATTGATAGCCTTGAGGTTGCTATTAAGTGTGCTGAAATCCAGAATGCTATTTCTGTTGGTAATTTCTCTCCCTCTCTCTCTTTCTCTCTGAAACGCTTGTGATTCTTGATTATATAGACTCTGTTCATCTTATATACCTAAGTCCAAAGATGTTATTTAATTTAGGATGTTGAGTTCCATTATCTCAGGCCAAAAAGGAAGGATATTTATTTAGTATTATTATTATTATTTTGTTGGTCTTGTCTGTTATGCTTTCTGGGTTTAATTTTGCTGATGCTTTTGTATGTATGTTTGTTTGTGTCTGATTCTTAGGTCATTCTGATTTTGTCTTTTATGGCGAGTTGTTTGTGGTGAAGATGATTGGTTTAATTTAGGATGATGAGCTCCATTTATAAAACAAAAATGTTCCTGTTCTTGCCTCTCTGGATTGCTTCTGTTCTGTGTTTTCTTGAATGGATCCTCACTCCCCTTCCGTTCAAACTGATCATCGAACCATATTTAAAGCAAAATTTCAAATTTCTTGAGCTCTGTGTGCTGACACTTGAATTGTAACTGGAAAGAGTATTGGTCAATCTGCAGCACGCAGGTAATGTCTGTATTTCAGCCGCAGAGGTTTGATCCACCCTCTGATGGCTTTTAGTGCTTTTGAAAAAGTACATAAATGAGTTGAAGATGCTGCTTCCGATGTTATTGCGTTGATGATGAAGCCTTTTTTGAGAATTATGATCTTTATTTGAGCTGATCTGTTTCCAGGGGCAACCTCATTCCTGTTTACTCAGTACAAGTACCTCAGTGTCTTCATGGGAGTTTTTTCTGCCATCATATTCGTCTTCCTTGGTTCAGTTAAGGGATTCAGCACCAAAAGTGAACCTTGCACATACAACGAAGGGAGTCTTTGTAAACCAGCTCTTGCTAACGCCGGCTTTAGCACCCTTGCTTTCTTGCTTGGTGCTCTTACTTCTGTCCTCTCAGGTTTCCTGGGCATGAAGATCGCAACCTATGCCAATGCCAGGACAACTCTAGAAGCAAGGAAGGGTGTAGGAAAGGCCTTTATTACAGCTTTTCGCTCGGGCGCAGTGATGGGTTTCCTTCTTGCTTCGAATGGCCTTTTGGTGCTCTATGTCTCCATCATCTTATTCAAACTTTACTACGGAGATGACTGGGAAGGACTTTATGAATCCATTACTGGTTATGGACTTGGAGGTTCATCAATGGCACTCTTTGGAAGAGTTGGAGGAGGTATATACACAAAAGCAGCTGATGTAGGAGCTGACCTTGTCGGAAAAGTTGAACGAAACATCCCTGAAGATGATCCAAGAAACCCAGCTGTAATTTCCTTGAACTCCTTTTTACACTCTCTTTAATTAACTGATTATTATGACCAAAAATTTATTCTTTGTGCTATTAATATTGAGTGGTTGCATTGATTTATGGTTTTTATACAGGTTATTGCCGATAACGTGGGTGACAACGTAGGAGACATTGCTGGGATGGGGTCTGACATATTTGGATCTTATGCTGAGGCATCCTGTGCTGCACTTTTTGTTGCATCTATATCTTCCTTTGGTATTAGCCATGACTACGCAGCCATGTCCTATCCACTGATCATAAGCTCAGTTGGAATTGTGGTTTGCCTGATAACATCACTTTTTGCTACTGATCTCTTTGAGATCAAGGATGTTAGTGAAATTGAGCCATCGTTGAAGAGGCAACTCGTTGTCTCAACCATTTTGATGACTGCTGGAATTGCCATGGTCAGCTTTTTCGCTTTGCCATCAGAATTCACTCTCTTCAATTCCGGAGCCGAGAAGGCTGTCAAGAACTGGTATGCTAACCACCAAAAGTCTATTTCCTTTTCCCCTGGAATATTTTGTTGATTGAATTACATATTACTTCAGGCACCTCTTCTTCTGTGTTGCCATTGGCTTGTGGGCTGGACTTGCGATTGGATATACAACAGAGTATTACACAAGCAATGCTTACAGGTTAGTTATCTTCTTCAAGAACCTCATCATCTAACAAGTAGCCCTTCTTTTAGTCTTGTAATCTACAGCATATAGTTGTTAGAATCATGGTTTTCAGGAAATAAAGGACCTTTTTTATGGAGCATCACCAATGTCAGTAAATAGTATAATTATTAAGAGTCTGTGGCCCCGAGATTGGCTTATAAAGTGTTTCTTCTGTTAAAAAATATTCATCAAGTGTTTCTACATGTTTCATGAATGGCCTTGCCTTAAATGCTTTGGATTTACGAGCATGTTGAATTCTGCAGTCCAGTGCAGGATGTAGCAGACTCTTGCAGGACAGGTGCTGCGACGAATGTGATTTTTGGGTTGGCTTTGGGATATAAATCTGTCATCATTCCAATATTTGCCATTGCCATCGCTATTTATGTCAGCTTTAGCCTGGCTGCCATGTATGGAATTGCTGTGGCTGCTTTGGGAATGCTCAGTACTATAGCGACCGGTCTTGCAATTGATGCTTATGGGCCCATAAGTGATAATGCTGGTGGAATTGCAGAAATGGCTGGTATGAGCCATAAGATACGTGAAAGAACGGATGCTCTAGATGCTGCTGGCAACACCACCGCTGCAATTGGCAAGGTAAGTTTACTGATCTGTTCTTTAATCGCCAAAATGTCAATGACTCTTTGATTTATTGTCCAATGTTTGAACCCTGTGTGGGCTTGTGGAGCTTCCATAAGGACTCCTGCCACCTCTTCAAGTTCTCTCAACTCACAAAAACCAACATTCTGACAGACTTCTGTTTCATGTCCCAGGGTTTTGCCATTGGATCAGCTGCTCTTGTTTCACTTGCTTTGTTCGGCGCCTTCGTCAGCAGGGCTGGCATCAATTCTGTGGACGTCTTGACCCCTAAGGTCTTCATTGGGCTGATTGTTGGGGCTATGCTTCCATACTGGTTCTCTGCCATGACAATGAAGAGCGTGGGAAGTGCAGCACTCAAAATGGTCGAAGAGGTTCGTCAACAATTCAATACTATTCCAGGGCTCATTGAAGGTACAGGCAAACCAGACTACGCGAAATGTGTCAAAATTTCAACTGATGCCTCCCTCAGGGAGATGATCCCACCTGGTGCTTTGGTTATGCTTACACCACTCGTCACTGGAACCTTATTTGGAGTTGAAACTCTTGCGGGTGTTCTTGCTGGTGCACTTGTTTCTGGTGTTCAGGTGTGTCTTATTGTTCATTTCTCCCAACAGCACAATGTCACTATAGAACCACAGAAAACTTTGCTGGTGTACTTCTAAATTAAGCAGAGTTTTTTTCTTTTCTGCTTATTATAGGTTGCCATTTCGGCTTCGAACACCGGAGGGGCATGGGATAATGCCAAGAAGTACATAGAGGTAAAACTTTTCATTCTTGTAACTATTATCAGTTCGTGAAATTGTTTAGCTATTTTGTGCCTGATTCTGGTTGCAATGCGGTTTAGGCTGGTGTTTCGGAGCATGCGAAATTGCTAGGTCCAAAGGGTTCGGATGCACATAAAGCTGCTGTCATTGGCGACACAATTGGAGATCCCCTCAAGGACACTTCAGGTCCATCACTTAACATCCTGATAAAGCTTATGGCAGTTGAGTCACTGGTGTTTGCTCCATTCTTCGCTGCTCATGGAGGTTTGCTCTTCAAGTTTCTCTAAAATGATCGAATCCATTAAGCGATCGGGTCAGCTAAGGTGGTAGTTTCCGAAATGTAAAGGAGGAAAATATATGAGAAGGCTTTGCTACTCCTATAATTGACAATTTTACTATGAATAAACAAGTTTTGCATGTTCATTTCTTGTTTTATATGTAGATTTCTTGTCATACTTGCTAAACTATTTTATACATATAGTGTCTTCACCCTATGTAGAATTATAGCGGGTTTGAACATTTTCACCTTAAAATCATTTGTACAAATCATATTTATTTTCCATAAAATCTTCAATAATGAACGTCGAAAGTTGTCCATGAAGAAGATGAGTACTACTAGCTTATCAAATTAAGAGTTTGATTCTTTTTTGGCTACGAGCTCCCGGTATCCGTAAACCACATTGGGCCCCGACTAATCCGGATTCGAGCCGAGAGGTCCCACAAGGGGGTAAAGCTATCCCAACATTAGCAGTTCCATCCACAAGGCTCGAGCCCAAGACCTTGCTTAAGGGAGAACGAGCACCAACCCTATTCGTGAATTTAAATATTTCGACTTTTAAAATCGACTATAAATTAGGTCTAATCTAGTGTTGATTGATAACAAAACTGTTTCGAGAATACCTCATCAACCGTAGATATATACATAAAAGGAAGGAATGTCAAGAAAGCAACCGTCATTTGCATTATTATGACCTAAATTTTCATTATGGTTTTGTAACAACAAGTTGTTCATCGGGGTCGGCTTTATAATATATGTGATCCTAGATAAAAAAATATTTTTTTAACAATTTTTAATTATATTTTTATTTAAATCTTTATCTTGTTCTTTTAGTATTTAAGATTTAATATTAGTAACAAATCTATCAAGTGCATCTTTTTGGGATTGAATTAGTTTTTCTACTTTTTTTTTCTTACCTTTTTCATGTCTAGATTAAAAAAAATAAAATATTATATGATTTATGTACATAATTTTATTTACATAAATTAAAAAATTACCTTCGATTCTTACGCCAAACTAATTAGAAAAGGTTTTATAAAAGATCCCCGATTGTTTGGAGAAATAAAGGAATATAATAACAAAATTTGGAGATCTAAAAATTGTTTCACTCATAAATATATTTTTTGAAACTTTTCTATAAGTATAAGTGTCTCGTTAAAATAAAAATTGAAAGCTTTTATAAGTAGAAGGTAACTGGAAAGACATCTAGGGAAAATATAATTTTTAACATTGAAATAATAATATCTTTGAACAATGAGAGTCTTTTAATGCAGAAATTTTAGTACCTATGACCTATTAATAGAGAGAAGAATGATGTCTCATACTTAGGTAGGAACTGCATCTTCTAATTTATCTTATTTTTTACGAGTGTAGATTTAGGATAAAAATTTAATTGATGCCTCCCTTTCTGCGGGGCGTAGGCATAGGCCATGCCTTCAGCCAGCACTGTTGTTGATAAAAGAGATATCAATCCAAACACATTTAATAATTCAAGGAATTTCAATCAAGACGTCAGCTTAATACTTTTGAATAGTTTTATATGATTTTACCTGGAAAAGATAATATTGGGACATGACATCAAACCTGAAACTAAATTATGGGACTAAAACTACATCCTCGTTGAACAAGGGACAGACAGTTGAGGTTTCTGTAAACTTTAATATGCAGAAAATGGAAAACTTGATCAGCAAATTTGACAGGCTTGTAATGAGACTGGCCGACGCTTTGCCTATGATACAATGAGCATTGAGTGGCTTCCAATCTAAGCATCCAATGAATCAAATAAAACAAGTGGCAAGCCCCACCATCAACTTTTAGAAAGAAATTTTATCTTATATGGTGGATTTGTTGCCTTTTTTATACCACCACCCCAGCCACACCACCCCCCCCCCCCCCCCCCAACAAAAAAGAGAAGTGTATCGCATGGCATTTGTATTAGATGCATTTTATGGTTAAAAAAAAAAAATCTCTAGCATTCCAATAAAACTCAATGTTATCTTAATAGTTTTGACAACCGCGATGTTTCCAACCTAAATTTATATATTAAGATTAAATTTATTTAAGAGTTTTAAACGACAAAATTCATCTTATTTTAGGAATAATATTTACTTTATAGAGAAATATAGATAAAAAAAACATGAGAGAGAATTTTTTTAAACAAAAATTAGGATTATATGAAAATATTTTTATCACTTTTGTTGTTTCAGATATGATTTTCTCTCGAATTTATAAAATAATATGAATATCTTAATTTATTCTAGAGAAATTATATTAACAAATGGAAGGGGACAAAAAAAAAAACTTATCTTGGCGTGCAAAAATTTGACTAAAAAACATCTCTAGCATTCCAACAAAAATCAACGTTATCTTAATAATTTTGACTATCATAATGTTTCTAACCTAAATTTATATATTAAGATTAAATTTATTTAAGAGTTTAAACGATAAAATTCATCTTAGTTTAGGAATAATATTTACTTTATAGAGAAGTATAGAAAAAAAAATTGTGAGAGATAATTTTTTTAAAACAAAAATTAAAACTATATGAAAATATTTTTATCAATTTTATCATTTCCGATCTGATCTTTTCTCGAATTTATAAAATAATTATTTTAATTATTTTGGAGAATTTTGAAATTTCTAATCTAGTTCAAACTTATGAGAAAAAATATGTATATATTTGCAACCTCTCCCGGTCACATTTAATCAATATCCAAATAGAAAGTTCTGGAGAGATTAAGGATAATAACAACTAATTCCAACTTAATCAAATTTACCAAATCCAAACGCAAAGCCAAACCCAGCCTGCTTCAAATTAAAAAGCCTTTTCTCAGTCGGCCCCACTTAATTCACCAACAACTACCTGCCACGTGCTCACCTCTAACAACTAAACAAAACTCCCAAAAACTCACAACAAATTTGCTGTTATGTACCAATCCCTCACTCCCAAGTCACTCCAATGACACTCCAAATCCTACACGTCCAATTCCGATTCGTCCAGGTCACGACTTCGGATCCACGCAGGATATTGACTAAAACGCCACTATAAATGTTCCTTCAAATTATCACTCTCTCACTGTAATCAGCTCCATTTTCAAACAAAATGGCAAACCCTAAAATTCTCTCTCTGATTCTTCTCTCTCTCTGCGCGATCGCATCTGCCAAAGTCTTCTTCGAAGAACGATTCGAAGGTATAACTATACGTATCGGCATATATTTGCGTATTCGTATGTGTAGCTCTTCTGGTTTTTTGATCTAGGTCGTTGAATTTGTCTCACATTTTGATCATTTGATTCGATCGGTGTTTGTTTTCGTGTTTAATTTATGTATTTCTCGGCGTTTATTTATACTTCTGCATTTACTTATCCGTATACGTTTAAGTGTAGGTGTAGTGGTTTTAGTGTGGTTAGTGATCTAGATTGGTTTTGATTTGACTAGTGAGGGATCGATGACTGTGTTTGAGGTGTGGATCTGGTGGTTTTGGAGTGGTAATTTGGTTAATTAAAGAGTAATTGAGGTTAAAATTGGAATAATATTATTTAGATCTGGTACTGTTTTATGGTTTTGTATAGTAGCTGACGATGACGATGATGATTGTGGTTTTATGGATTTTTTAGCTGTAAATAGAGCTAGTACTTTTGTATGATGTTGTGGTTTTTGAACCTTGAAGTGATGAAAGCAGTCATGCGATTTCTGAACTTGTTATGTGAATTGATTGTTTTTGTTATTGCCAAAGAAACGCGGAATGGTCTAACTTTACTTGTGAATGGTTAATGACTTCTTGATTTAATGTGCGGTGGATAATAGTTGGCTTGTGTTTCTTGTGTTATGTCTGAATTTGCGTGGGCATTGATTAGAGTAATGTTTGATAACTATTAATCTGGTTTTTGTGATTTTGTGTGAAATTGAAGACGGATGGGAGAACAGATGGGTTGTATCTGATTGGAAGAAAGATGAGAACACCGCTGGTGTGTGGAACTTCACAGCTGGAAAATGGAATGGAGACCCTAATGACAAAGGTAGTTTTTCAAATTCATTTGTAGTGGTATGTGCGTGGTTGAATTCTTGGGGTTTTGAAGTATTAGAGATTGGCTGATTGATTTTATCTTTTTGACATCTTAATGCAGGTATCCAAACAAGTGAAGACTATAGGTTCTATGCTATTTCAGCCGAGTTCCCTGAATTCAGCAACAAGGATAAGACACTTGTCTTCCAATTCTCCGTCAAGCATGAGCAAAAGCTTGACTGTGGTGGTGGATACATGAAGTTGGTTAGTGGTGAAGTTGACCAGAAGAAATTTGGTGGTGATACCCCATACAGGTTAGCTCCATTTATTATAATCCAGCTAGTTTTATTATTGGTTTTGTTTTAAATTGCTGATTTGGCATTTTATGGTTTGCTGCAGTATCATGTTTGGACCAGATATCTGTGGATACAGCACCAAGAAAGTTCATGCCATTCTTAACTACAATGAAACAAACCACTTGATCAAGAAGGAAGTTCCTTGTGAGACTGACCAGCTCTCTCATGTCTACACATTGATCATCCGTCCTGATGCTACATACAGTATCCTTATTGACAATGTTGAGAAGCAAACTGGCAGTTTGTACTCTGACTGGGATCTTCTCCCACCAAAGAAAATCAAGGATCCTGAGGCCAAGAAAGTAATTACTTAGCACCTTGATTGTTATATTGTTGAGTTGGTTTTTGCTTTTGGTGTCAATATAACATCTTCACTTTATGGCAGCCTGAAGATTGGGATGACAAGGAGTATATTCCCGATCCCGAAGACAAGAAGCCAGAGGTAACAGATCATTATTTTCAAACTTCAGAAATTGTCTGGAAGTGTATATCCGATGTCCCCCCATTTGTGGTTTGTGTTTTATTTATTGTTTTCTTCATTTATTTTTGCAGGGTTATGATGACATTCCTAAAGAAATTCCAGATTCTGATGCCAAAAAGGTAGTTGCTGAAGTTCCTGTGTTTGAATTAATGTGCTTTGAATCTATGATTTCTGAGGAAATTAGTTTCTGATTGAAGTGGTTTGTTATTGTAGCCTGAGGACTGGGATGATGAGGAAGATGGTGAGTGGACTGCCCCAACCATTCCCAACCCTGAGTACAAGGGCCCATGGAAGCCAAAGGTTTGTTCCTTTGTGTTTAGTTGGAACTTTTGACGTTACTTATTGATTCAGGGACCATATGTATTTATAACTCTGCTTGTTGCAGAAAATTAAGAATCCCAACTACCAGGGCAAATGGAAGGCACCATTGATTGACAACCCAGGTTTGTTTGCGGCTTTTATTCTATGCCTTTTATATGCTCCTCAAGTTCCAGTTATATGATATTGCTTAAATGTGATTGTTTCACAGATTTCAAGGATGACCCAGAACTTTATGTTTACCCAAAATTGAGATATGTTGGCATTGAATTGTGGCAGGTAATTATCTCATCATACTTATTGTCAATTTCTGATTGTTCGTACTTGCACACAGAGACTAACAACTTGGTTTTACGTCAGGTGAAATCTGGAACCTTGTTTGACAATGTCTTGGTCGCCGATGACCCTGAGTATGCAAAGCGGCTGGCTGAAGAAACATGGGGAAAGCAGAAAGATGTATGAGACCTTTTCCTATTGAAGTTAAACAATTAAAGTGGTGCCTTTTCTTGACATTGATTGACGTCATTGAATTTTGTAGGCTGAGAAGGCAGCATTTGAAGAGGCAGAGAAGAAGAGAGAGGAGGAGGTACTTTCTTGGTCTCGTATTGCATAAGAATTATGAAAGTTTTGTAATTTAAATTTCTCGTAAGGTACTGTCTTGTAGGGTTCTTGGTTGTGTTGTTAAGTGAGGCATTCGGAAAAAGTACTTTTTCTGCAGTAGAAAGTTGCTGGACAAACTGTAATTCTGTTTCTGACGTTGTACAAAACTTTCCTAATTTTTGAGTTTTGATCTTTTTCAGGAATCGAAGGAAGATCCAGCTGACTCCTCCGATGTAAGCATACAAACTGCTTGCTAAAACGTGTTTGATATTTACTTCTGTTTTTGGCGCTAATTGCACAATCCTGTTTTTTCAGGCCGAGGATGAGGACGAGGCTGATGAGGCTGAAGGAGACGATTCTGACACAGCTGAAGATGCTGATGAGAAGAATGAAGATGAAGCACATGTAGTTTTTCTTTCCTCTGACATTGTACTCTTATTTACTTGTCTGCGGACTAATCAATTTTGCATATTCACATTTGCAGGATGAGCTGTGATGAGGATGCACTTTTGCCATTAACTCAGTCTAGAGATAAAGCTTGGCTCCAAGTGCTCGTAATTTTTTCCTTCATTATTCTTAGTTGTAGGAGTTCTTTTAGGGAAAAACTAAAACGGGTTGAGAACTGCAAGCAAAACTGCGTGGCTGATTGTTTTTAATCTCTTAACTGTCCGAGCGTTGAGGAAAAAAATGAGAATTGTGTTTTCATGATCACATTATAAGGAAGTTTGAACTTTCAACGTTCCACAAATGCTTTGCTAAAATTCTTTTCATTTCTCTATTTTTTGCACTTTGCTTTAGTTTTCGTAAATCAATGTCTAGTTCAGCACATCAATGGTGTCTGAACTGCCAAATCACATGGTGGAATAAGTCTAGAATGAGCATCTGCACATTGCTGCAAATGGTGATTGGAGCCCACTGGATGTGAATGAAATAGTAGAAATGGGCTTTACTAGATTCAAATCTAGGACTAATGACCATCATCTTTGTGTAGATGCTCAACAGTCGGTCCCTTAACTGTCTGACCAATGTCAATGTTTATTAAATTATTAGGTTTGAATAATATAATAATAAAAATTATTATATTTAATGATTAAATAGATATTGGTTTTTAGCTGGTCCGTGCTTCCTGGTTATCATGTTTCCAAAGGCTGTTAGGATTGACATGTTAAAATACGCAATATATACTGCTGCTGCATCCCGAATCCCATCTAGAATCATACGGAAGCACAAAGTCCTGCACTGCCTTTGTGTTGGGGAGGATCACACAATTTTTGCTTTCAACGCAGTCTAAGCATTTTAGAAATCCCAACTAGAATCATACAGAAGCACAGAGTCCTGCACTACCTTTGTGTTGGGGAGGATCACACAATTTTTGCTCTCAACGCAAGTCTAGGCGTTTTAGAAATCCCAACAGAATGTTTCTGGCCAAGCACTGGTTAGATCATGATTAACAACTTGCAAGTTTCTGACTAACAGCCGAGTAATTTTATAATATACGAGAAGTAATTAGTAACATGTCTAGTAGTTACTTCATGGATTTACTTCAAAGAAAGAGAGAGAGAGAAACAAGAGAGATAATAAAAAAATTTGAGTATTCGTGAAAATCTTCTTATCATTTTTTATAGATATTAATATAATTTTATTAGTTTTTTATATATTTATCTCTCTTTTTAAAATAAACTCATGAAATAATTATTATATATGTCATTAGTTATTACTTGTGTATTATAAAATTTCTCTTTTTGACAGCCTATAAAAGTTAACAATTTCATTGTTCTTTCCTTGTTTCTTGCCTGAATGTTTGCTGTTATAATGTATGCACGTGTTTTCTATCATCATAATTGTAGTAAAAGTTTAAAGTTTTTAGTATCTGACTTTTTGCAGCATATTTCAGTGATTAGTACAAGACAAAAGTAGATTTTTTACACTAATCTAAGAAGATTTTGTCCACGGATTTGCCTCGCAAGGTGTTTTAAAAAGATGTACTGCTACTTTTTTACCCTATTAATTCCTTTTGCTCTCATGCCATCATGGGACCATTTATAAACCTAAGGTAATATTCACATCCATACTCTAGATTTGTATAATGTAGATCTTTACCGACCTACTTCTCAAGCTAAGGAAGCTTCCTGAATCAAAACCAACACAAGAAAGTTCCATTGGGCTCGAAGTAATGTTGGACAATAAAATTAATCCAAACAACTGGTAATTATTAAAAAAGAGAAAAAAAAATTGATTTACAAGTTCAACAAATGTATTATAATATTGTGGGTAGCTGCTGTGCTTAATTAAATAAAATAGAAGAGAATTAATGAAATCTAGAAAGCACAAGAATTTGTCTCACTCATTTACAATTGATCTGATAACCTCCAACATCTTTTTCTCTTCCAAGGGTTTAGTCAAATGGAAATCCATCCCAGCATCAAACACTCTGCTTGTTTCCTCTGACATTGCATGGGCAGTTAATGCAATGATTGGAATATGAACGCCACTATATTGTTCTTCCTCCATTCGTATCAACCTTGTTGCCTCAAATCCATTCATTAATGGCATCTGCATTTAATCCAAAAAAACAAAACCATAGAAAAACATATCCATATAACTCTTAGGTAACGTCACATAATCATACGTTACTTTCAATTAAGAGATATAAACATTCATTTACCGACAAATAAGTTTTCGGTACGTGTGATATTTTTTAGACTTATACTATCTTATAATTTTTAGCTATCACCTCATCCTTTTAAAGACTTTAATTCTTCGTATTTTGATTTGAATTTCGCATATGTTGAGAAAAATTCAATCTATTTTCTAAAAAAATTACAAAATTTTTCAAAATAAAAAATTATATATTTTTATTATTTTTTAAAAAATTAAAAATATAGAAAATTGGGAAAAACAAAAAATAACCTAGAATAGTCTTAAATTTTTTAGAGAACTGCAGATAACTCTCACTGAATGATTTTCATCATGAAACTATTTATGTAATTGTTTTTTTTTTAATATAAATAACATAAAACTGAATGATGAATTAAATGAAAAAAAAAAAAAAAAAACAATCAGAGAGGTCAAAAACACATTAAAAATTCGAGACTGATTTTCAGATAGACTAAAATTCAGAAAAAGTTTGAACTTCTTAGTCTTTTTTGAATCCTGCGAATGAAAATTGTGGGATAAAAGTTGATGAAGCCATACCTCACAGTCCATGAAAATGAAATCATAAGGGAGAGAAGTTAAATCCCCTTCCTTCTTTTGATCACTTAAAGCTTTGCAGACGTCATTGAAGGCCTCTTTTCCATTTGTGCAGACTTCAACACTTGCTCCAAGTTTTTTCAGAATAGAACTAGTTAATCTCAGCAACAACGTAGAATCTTCAACAACCAGAACCTTCTTTCCATTCAAAGGTTTGAAACCAACTTCTACATCGCCTTTATGTGCTACGATCGGCTGGGATGAGCTGCTCTGAGGCGAAGTAATGTCTAACTCGAAGATCTCCGAGGAAGTCAGATCATTCGAAAGGTTATAGTCTTCACAATGCTGCACTTCTTGAGCTGTTGTTCTCATTATGAACTTTGAGAAGTTGCAATGAGATGCACCCTTGCGTTCCGGAAGCAACGACAGGACTTGACTTAAACATGAACCATGAAGTGGTTTATGTATCAGATAATCGCCTTCTACGGTTACCCTATTGCTTGCTTCATCATTTGAATGTCCCATGATTGGATCAATTAACCAAACAACCTTACACAAAGATCTTTCAATGTCTTTCCGGAAGTTAGCCAGGATGTTTTGGAAGTTAGAGTAACTATTAGCTTCGTTGGCATCGATCACGAGCAGTGTGATGCTTGATGAACTTCTGGAGTTGGTCTTTTTGTAGTGTGGTGTAATATGATCACCTCCGTCGTTGATGTTTAGAGATCCGTCGATCGATCCTCGGTCCGAATTAGCGGATGCAGATTTGCTCAGGTAGTCATATAAAGTGTGTTCAGGTTTTCCTGAGATGAAATAAGAAAGGTCTAGCTTGCGCTTAACTCTTTCAAGCTCTAGCTGTAAATTCCTCACCTGCTTCATTGTCGTCACCTTAATGTTCAAGCTCTCTATATACTTCTTCAGAACTTTTCTTCGTTCTTCGCCAGGTATAAAGATTATGACATGCGACCCTTCTGGTTTAGGTAACATGAAAGGAAAATGCTGATGAAATGCACTCGAGCGGCGAGCTTCATCTGGTTCAGCTGATTTGGGTTCGACCGAGGAAAGAAAAACATTGAACTTGAAGCAAGTACCTCTTTCTCCAAGCTCTTTCTCAACAATCCTCAACTCTCCTTTCATCACACGTACCTAAAGCAAAAGTTTAATAAAATCAGAAAAATGAATAGTTTACTTGCATTTTAGCTTAAAATTCAACAATATAACTAAGAATCTAGCAAGCTAAAACAAGTTTTGAAGTAAAAACTATCAAGTGAAAACATGTTTCTTACCAACGATTGAACGATGCCAAGTCCCAAACCAGTACCTTCTTGTCCTATAGCTGTTTCCTTTACTTGAACATAGTCTTCAAAGATGGATTTTTGCTTGTCTTTAGGTATTCCTTTGCCTGTATCATCTACCTCAAACTCAAACTCCATCTCATTGGGAGTTTCTTCAACGGTATTAAGAGCATCAAGATCATTGAAACTATCCTTGTTGTTGTAACAAAAGCGAGAGAGAAATTTCATCACAGTTGTATGATTAGAAGCAATAATCTCTTTTTGAAAGTTTTTCTTCTTAACCACAGCACGAATCGAGACATAACCTTCTGACGTAAACTTTATTGCATTATTCACTAAGTTGCATAAGATCTGTTTAAGTTTTAATCAATCGCCTCTGACATTAGCTGATTTGAGTACAGAACCATCACAAGGATCTAGCACAATATCTATGCCTTTGTTCATTCCCAAAGGATAGAACATATCAACTACCTCCTCCAGGAGTTCGGCCAAGTTGAAATCTTCTATTTCAAGTGATGTTTTCCCAGCTTCAATTTTACTCATGTCCAGAATTGAATTCAATATGCCTGAAACGACAGTTTTTAAACAAAATATCATGAAATTTAAGATAATTTTGGACACCAAAAGGAAAGATTATCAAAAAGATAATGCTAACTAACCGAGAAGGTCCTTCGTATGATTTTCCAACTGCACCAATTGTTCTGCTAACTTAGAGTCTGGATTAGCCTCTTCCTGGCAAAAATGTATCGAAGCTCTGATAGCTGCCAAAGAGTTGCGAACGTCATGATTTGCACCAGCAAAGGCCTTAGTTTTGTTCATGCTCTTGCGCTCTGCTTGTTGAGTTGCTTCTGTCTGTTTTATTAGGGAAGCACACAGAAACATCTCGCGATTTGTTGCTCTTGCAGTTAAGAATAGGTAGATGCAGAGGGAGACAACAACAAAAATAAACACAAGGGCTAGAAGCAGCAGCGATAACATGCTGTTTCTGCGTACAAGGTGCACTAGACCATTTCTAGGATATGCCAACACATAAACCTGAAAAGAAAATCTTGAGTTAAGAATTAGACAAGATATGGAATCTGCATAGTTCATTGTTGTCAGCTCTATGCAGATGCGTGCACGAAGTGAAGCACCAATATAGGAAAATTCTGAAGAACATTTTCTGGTCTGAATTATGGTTTCAGCCTAAGGAAATTTTATCGCCATCAAAACATGTTACAAATTCTGTTCTTAAAAGACTAGACATACCGATTTAAGTCCAGCAATATCAAGGGTGGAGCAGTAAAACATGTACTTGATTCCCACTATTCTCTTATGAAGAGGTCTTAATCCGCCAACCTCTGGATCACATGAGATATTGTAGTGACCTAAAGGGTCACCATTTCGCTTCATTGTTTGCACCATAACCCTGTCGTTGTGTATCTCTATTTGACTGTTTGGAAGCTCTGTTTGCCTGATAACCTGTCCATCTGCAGTTCCCAAGTGAAAATACCCGCCATGAAAATCGAGAGCTGCGAAATGATTAGTAACCACTTCTATTGGAAACCCAAGGGATACAACACCCCTTCCATCAACGGCCACCGTGTTAAGGAATAAACTATCTCTAGCCTTGTTCCACCCAGTCTCCATTGAAGAATGCCCACTTGTGCTACTCAAGGCCTTCTGAAACCAACTTGCATTTACAGTAACCATAGGGTCAGAGGCAACTGCATCTCCATATAACATCCCAGTGTCGCGATTTACGGGTTGAGTAAACCATTGCGAGGAAAATGAAGTGTTGGAATAGATTGAAAATGTTTGATCCTTGACATTGTAGAATGAGAATAATAAACCATCAAGTCCAATATATGAAACTTGTGATAGTTCCGGAATTGTCGAAAGTGCTAGAAACAAAGTTGGTGCAACCTGAAAACAGAAACACTACCAATCAGTCACAAAAGGTTTGGTTCAGGATCAAGAACGCTACTTGTCATTCCTATCGATCCTTCTTAGCTACGCATAAAAATCACACTCCAATGCTTTGGTCACCTTATCTTGAATGGCGGCAAATGAAAGCTGAGTTCCATTCAAAGATGAACTTAAAGCTCTTGCTAAATTTGATGCTGATGAATTGAGGTGGTGCAGCAGCCCTGCAGTCATCTGAATCTCCGAAAAAGATTTGTTACGCACTCCTACAGACTCAGACATTACGCGGTTTTTGGATTGCTTAATCATCTCACACAATTCTTTGAACATGAAACTTGAAAGAGCCTGCCATGTTAATCAAGAGTGTAAGTTCTGCTATAAACTTTGAAGGATCAAAACATTGACAAAGAAGAACAAAAAGGGAAAATGGTGTGAGCTTGAGGAGGGAATTACTAGAATGATGAGAAAATAAGCAGGCCTAACAAGTGCCTTCAGCGAGCGAAACCTCACGTTGTTGAACTTCATTTTCAAAGCTAAATATTTGTGCTCTGATACCTGCATTTCAAAGCAAAATTGGAAACTACCTAATGATTTAAATAAAAAAAACATTATAAACATTAATTGCTTGTATCATCATAATGATGCCATAGCTAAATTTTTTGGCCTTAGTGGCATCGACAAGGTTTGAGCATAGAAGATAGCTCCATAAGTAGAATTCCTAATCAATGATTCTGTTTTTTAATTTTGGGTCACTCTTCCACTTGATCACTCCAGAAGGATGATTACCTGACTTCTAGTCTTGATCACAAATGAACAAGTACCATTTGAAGGTGTAGAAAAATTGAATGATTACCTGACTTCTAGTCTTGATCAAGCAAGAAAGGTAAAAGAAAATGGCAGAGTATTCTCATTGGGCCAGAAAAGAAAGAGTGTTCATGCATGATTTTTTGTTGCTGTTGCAGTCAAAGAGAAAGACTAGGAGAATCAAAAATATGAATTTTGAACATCAGGGAGTTTGTTATTTAAGATAAATGATTAAAAAAAAATCTAATTTCTTTAAATTTTTTGCTAACTATTCTCAAACCCTAAAAAAGTTTTAGGGTTTCAATCCATCCATTTATTCAAGTTGTTACTTGTTAGCTTGAAATTCGGTTTTTATTTTCATGGGTTAAAAATACTTGTTTTTAAAGTACTGAATAAAAGCTGCTCGTCTAGAGGCAGAAATGGAGGAGAAAGGTTCAAAACTAATAAAAGAATGGAAAGATTGTCCTCTATAATCTGACCCTATTCCTTCAACAGTGAGGCAAGGGAATGGAGTCCATGAATGACCATAATGCTGCCATTGCTAGCTAGCTTCTTCCATTTCCATCCTGTCGGAACCTCTTACGTTTTTTGGGCTACAGTCAGCGTGGCCTCAACCGACTCCCTTGCATGAAGATAATAAAGCCATATCAGGATTCAGATTCAGGACTCCTTCGTCAGGGGATTTCCACTTTTGAGTGTTATGTATTTTGTTGCAAATTCAATGTCTTTTCGTGAAAATTAGATTTTTATGAAAAAAAAGAAATTAAATCAAACGTATACAATAATTAATAGCATAAAATAAATCAATTGCAAAAGAATAATCACAAAAACACTAGATTTATATACAAAATTGTATCTATGGTAATGGAAAAAATCACAGAACCAATTTTAAAATAATTCATTATAATATAAAAAAAAATGCAGTCACCCCTGTAAACTTTGCAATTTTCTATGATTATAGTACTATGCGATTCTGTATAATTATAATATCTAAAAACTAGTACTAAAGAAAATCCCAATATAAAGAACCATTGCTTTTTTGACTAAAGAAATCCCCAATATAAAGAACTATTGCTTTTTTCTCTCTCTCTCTCTCTTCAATTGCTTTCTTGAAAGACTGTATAAAAAAATCTTTTTTTATATATACATGTACTAAACAAACAAAAATAATAAAACAATTTTTTTTTTAATTTCGCGACAGTACTTTTCCTATTTAATCCTTTTATTAATTTTATCTTTTTTTTTCAGATTCCTAAAGTATTTCAAACTCAAATATACAGACTAATTTCTCAGTGTTAAGTCGGGGATATAAAAAGCAAGCACAACTATCAAAAAAAGCTTTCCGTCTATGTAAAAACTCGATATCAAGACCATTTGGTTAAGCAACATTCCGTTCAAATCAACCCTATTCTAATTTCTTAATAAATTTTGGTTCTTTGACTATTTAATTCTTTTTCTATTTAACTTCTAAATAAAATATGCTAAAATCACTCGTAAATAGTTTTTTTTCCTATTTAATTCTTTTTCTATTTAATTTTTTAATAAATTATTCTAAAATCAGTCGAAAACTGACACAACAAGATATTGAAGAACTGCCAACATTACTGCAAGAGGTGTGACCAAGTATTGCAATATCTTTTACAGTTTTCAACCTGCAGGCCCAATCAGAAACAAATAGATATTCTGCCAAATCAAAGAGAGGAGACAAATAATTAAGGAATGGAATCCTTGGAACTGGATGTTGAATATATACAAATACAAAGTTTACAAATCCTTAATAAGAAACATAGTAAAAGACACACAAAGATGAACATAAGCACACATTGACATATTTTGCTCAGCTGCTCCCAGAACTTGCTTTGGGCCTCTTCACAATCAGAACTGGACACTTTACATTCTGTGCGCAATGGTTGCTCACGCTTCCAAGAAATGCCCTAAAATCCAAAAAAAAAATTATAAAATAAAAATAGATTAATTATAATAAATTAAAGAAGCTTAGCCAATTTTTTTAGTGAATTATGGAAACATCAACAGGCAAGCTAGACGAGGAAGCATAATTTTAAATCACGAACGGTTGAAAAAAGATTATAATCACTGTCACGGATCGTAATTTACTATGATATTAAGCAATTTATTATGATACTAAAATAATGATAACAAGATACTTCAAAACTGTTACATAACAATCATTATTAAAACTATGCACGATAGAAATGACGAAGATGAGCAAGCACCAACGATGAATAGCCGACCAAAATCAACTATAGCGTCAATTAGGGATGGCGGCAGGGCAAGGATGACCATCTCTGTATTCGCCCCCTACCCTGTTCGAGGTATATTTTACGTATCATCTTCGTTGTAAATGAGATAAGACCCCGTTAGATTAACATTTCTAAAAATAAAAAGATGGGATGGGACAAGAATGGTCATCCTCGTCCTCACCTCATGCCCCAGGCGTATTTCGCATATTATCTCCGTCCCAATCAGAACAAGATGAGACGGGGCTCTTTCGGAATGGATCAAATTACCATCCCGGCATCAATGGTGACTTCAAGTTGGAATGAACCGTAAACTTCGTACTTTTTTTTGATTTGTTTTGGTAATATATCAACAAACTCTGTAAGAGAATCTAAATTCAAATTAAATCAAGAAGCTTAACTATAAAATGTAAAAAAGAGAAGCTTAGAAATCAAGTTTTTTTATATATATAAATAATTACTATATTTGCTTTCATGTATTTAATAAAATTTAAGTTAAGAATTTATTCTCAGAAATTAAAAAATTTCCAAGATAAGAATCCAAGAGAGCGATCTTGGATTGAAAATATAAGATTAAAGAAAACTAAGTGGGACCAACCTCTTGATCAGACCATATCCATGGCTGCCCATCACCAGCATATCAACGTGCAACTTCTCTGCCACCTGGCAAATGGCATCCCTTGGGTCACCATGCTCTATTATTGTCTCCACCTTAACCTGGACCCACCATATGTCATCACATGCATCAGGACACAGGAACAACGAGTTACAGTACGTCTGAACCTCAAAAACTCTTAAAAAAAAAAAAAATACAACCTTTGATTCATTTGATCTTTAATTTAACTTTTTTGTGTCTGAAAAAGTAGTAAAAGGGATATAACTATATGTTTATACTCACATCTTGAACTTGTTCTCTACACATCCTCTTGGATTTCTCTATAACACAATCAGCCACATCATTACTGTACTTCTGCATAGTTGCCATGATATCAGAAGAAAACAAATATCCTGAAAAGACACAAAAAATATAAGTTTTAAACGAATCAGAACGACACAGAAGACTGAACTACCTGAATCCCTCTCAAGTCTTTAGTCCTACCTGTGCCATCAAGAGCAGTGTAGACAGTTCTAGGAGGCATAACATAGAGGAGGATTAGAGTATCTTTGGAATTGCTAGAAACCGATACATTCTTGAGACACCATGTAAGAGCATACATGCTCTCCTCACTCTCATCTACAGCTACCAGGATCTTGCGTTCTTTTGCTGCTCCTGCTTCATCAGCCATTGATTGATAGAAAGGGGGTGAAAGTAGCTTGATGATCAGACGGTTAATGATCGAATAAGGATAGACAAAGAAAGTTTGTGGAAGGCTTAGGTTTGTCGCTTGTTTTTGTTGGAAGAAGGAGAAGAGAAGTGTGTTTGTTTATTATAAGAAGACGTCAACTTTGGATTTGGGTGTAGTAGAAAACTGTTGGCGGCTCCTGGGTTCTTGTGGTTTGGGTTTTTCAAAGACAGTGGATTGTTATTTAAGAAAAAAAATTAAAAAAGTGAAATTTTGAAAAATATTATTCATTGTTTAATAAGTTTAATTTTGATAAAGAAAATTTTAATTATTTAAATAAATAGTTTCGAATTCGAATTTTTACAAATAAAAAAATTTAGATAATTATATTAAATTTATGTATTCCAGAAAATAAAGAGAGATTAGTTTAAATCTCTAGATTTTAAAGTACTTTAAAGATTAAAAAAAAAAGTTATTTTCTTTTGAATTAACGCATTTTGTTTGTGGCATTTCCCCAAATTTTAATGATAACATAGAATACTTTTTCACGTGATTTCTAAAGATACGGTGGTGATTGCTAATCGAAAGTTCAATTTTATTTTTTTGTTCTTTATGATTAGTATTAAAAAAGCTAAAGCAGTTGGTTAAAACTGCTATCTGGGCACTTTTATTTTTTTATACTATGATTCTCGATCGTGATTTGACAGAGAAAAAGAGAAGATCAGTTTAAAGATTATCAACAATAAATAAATAAAAACCTCAATTTCCTTGCCCAATAGATAAGGAGATTTTGCATGTAACGACTCCATTGAAGAGGTACTTGAGGAAGCTAGCTTGAACTTTAATCTCCATGGAGATTCCTCAAGATTAGAGAACCATAATGAACTCTCTATCTCTCTCTGTTGTTCCTTTTTCTTTTCCATTTTTCGTTCTTGTGATTGAGTGGGAAGTCCAGAATGAACTTGGAAGTTGCTTATAGGTACAACGCATGAAATTAGGGGGCGTGCATGAGACATGAAATGACCCCGTTAATTTTATAAGCTATCCATACTTATTCACCATGGCTCTAGAAATCATTTTTTTTTCTTTTAATTCTATTCGAACTATAAGAGTATGTTTAGAATAATTTTTGCATTAATCGAAATTCTTTAAACAATTTTTAAAACATACTTCTATTCTGTCTTAAACATTTAGAAAATTTTAATAAAAAGTTTGTCAAGTGGCTTTAAAATTTAAACCCAAAAAAAATAAAAAAATAAAAAAACTTCCTTAATCACTACATCAATCTCTTGAAATTTTTTTCTTTAAAGTGGCCTTTGGTAGGTTGTCCAGAATAAGAAGGAATATATAGCTATTATATCTCTTATTTGGTGCACAGTAGATTTGATTGTACCACTGTTTTGTTTTTGTTTTTGTTTTTGTTTTTGTGTTAGATAAATATTAGTTTTTTTACCTACGTTACACTACAGAGTTAGACAAATACATAAAATTATTTTTAAAAAATTATTTTATTTTGATATATCGTGTTATATTATACGTCTATCAAAATATATTAAATTAAAACGAAACAAAAATTTATTTAATTTTATAATTTTTTAATCAAAATTTTGAATTTGACTAATTATTCTTTATATTTTCATAATTTTTTATTAAAAAATATTATTTATTTATTTTTATCTACATTTTTAGTAAAAAACTTATTTTGTAAATTGTTTTTTTCTAAACATCTTTTTAACTTTAAATTTTTTATTAAAAAAATCAGAGAAAAAATAAATGACCAAAATGACTAAAATGAAAAAAAAAAGGACCAAAATAAAATTTTAAAAATTGAGGATCGAAAAAACAATATTTAAAGAAAAGAAGAACCAAAGTGTAATGTAATGAAAACTTTTATAATAAATGTTTTAAAAATATTTAAAAACTACAAATATGCCACTAAATAATGAAAGTAATAATGCATCTAAGTGTGAGTGAATAGTAAAATGAGTTTGGATGAATAGTATTTCAAATAGTACAATGAATAGGAGAAATTTTATAATATACAAAGAGTAATTAATAACATGTACGGTAGTTCCTTCATGGACCCACTTTGAGGAGAAAGATAGACATAAAAAAATAGAGAAAAACATGAGAGAAAAAAATGTTAAAAAATTGAACGAATGTAGAAATCTTCATATCATTTTTTATGGGTTTGGATGCAATTCAATGTGTCTATCTCTCTCTGTTTAAAGTATGTTCATAGAGTAACTACTGTGCATACTATTAGTTACTCCTTGTGTATTATAAATTTTTTCGGTGAATAATAAACCATGGTTTTACTTTAGTTTTTTTTTTTTTATAATGAAAGAAAGAACGACGTGCTATAAGAACAATAAAAACTTTTATACTTTCTTCTCATATATATAAATACAAGAATAACATACATACATATATATATATATATATATATATATATATCCTTTTGATTGTGTTCGAGTCATAGAATTAATTTCTGTTAAAAAATAAATCATTTTATATTATTTTGTTTGGTTATTATTTTTTAATATTTTTATAGAATTATTTGTCTAAAATAATTTATTTATTTATTTTTAAATAGTTATTTTATTTATCATTATATCTATTAACGTGTTTATTAATATATATGATTACTTTCCTGATCAATAAAATTATTATTTTATTTTTTTATTTTTAAAACCATTCTTGTCGTTTAAATTATTTTCCTAATGATTATTTTATTTTATTTTTGTAAATCAATATTTTATTTTATATATATGAAAAAAAGTAGTGCATAATTTTATATTTATAAGAAACAAGTAAGGATAGTATGAGAATAATGCTTGGATAAATTTTATTCTGTGGAGGACATAACCCATCGGTTGTTATGTTTTATATGTACATTAAACAACTTACGTAATATTTTATCTTGTCTTATCTCGTATCGTCGACTTGTATGATAAAGGAGTTGATTTTAAATGAAGGAAAAAAAAACAGCATCTTGGACTTTGTAATTAATTACCCATGTCTCTCTCTCTCTCTTTATGTTATTGAAAAAGAAAAAAAAAAGAGGCAGGCCATCATCCTGGGCTTTTAAAAATTCTTTGATGTATGTTTTGATGAGATAATATTTGATTAAAAATACATGATCTAATCTAAGGGGATACAAGATTTTTAAATCAAGTGGCGATGGGCAAAGCTCGTTAATTAACCATGGATAAATATTTTATTCGTTTCCCTGTTTTGGGTTTGTCTAAAAATTTATTAGATCATGTACCATATACTAAAAAAAAATGTTATATAGCTTTCCACAACTTCACTAAATTTTAAGCGGAGTATAGTTTTTAAAATATTCTTAATTAATATTTTGATGTTTAATAATTTCAAAATATTTTTAAAAATATAAACAAAAAATTTTAATATCATACAATAATTATTAACTTTTTTTAATGTGTATGAAAAATAAAAATAAAAACCACAATTTGCTAAATACAGACACAAGTATGTAATCACATTATTAATATGTTTTACTAAAAGAAAATCGTTTTCCTTAATTACACTGAACAACAACCATCATTTGTCAAGTGCTAATAATCATAAATCATTTAGGTTCGATTGTTGAAAATGAACAATGCCTTCGATGGAAAGTCAAAATGACTATTTGCGCGTGCAAAAAGTCTTACAAGGTGTATTATCCTTAATTCAACTTTGTTGAAAAAACTAACTTTAATGGATTATATCAGTGACGAAGGAGTTAGGTTTACTTCCTTGACTTTTAAATTTGTATTTTGAGGAAATGAAAATTTATTAAATTTTTTCTGAATTCGATCCAAAAAAAGTGTACTTAAGATCAACTGTTAAAAGAAATCAGATCTATAAATCAAAATAGATCGATGTAAAAATTGGTTTAAAATTCCTCTTAATATTAAATAAAAAAATCTCCTCTTGAAAACGATCCTTAATTCAACTTTTTTGAAAAACTAACTTTAATGGATTATACCAGTGACAAAGGAGGTAGGTTTATTTCCTTGACTTTTTTAATTGGTATTTTAAAAAAAATATTTAATTTTGTTATTAAATTCTTTCTGAATGCATGAGTTTGATCTAAAAAATGGTATTGAAAATCATTTGTTAGAGAAAATCAAACTAGATTGATGCATAAGTTTGTCGAAAATCTCTCTTAATGTTAAATAAAAAAAATCTCATCCTGAAAACTTAATAGAATGCTTTAGTTAGTTAAACAAATGGTCACAATGTTGATTTTTTATATATGTAAAAAAAACTCTTTAAATAGTTATATCTGTCTTATGTATTCGATCAAATAACGAATGATTAATGTAGATTTTTATCGAATAATGAAAGATTAGCATGAGTTTTTAGTTCTAGAAATCATAAACATAAAAAAGAATAATAAAATCCCTCTTGAAAGGCTAAATTTCATTCTAAATTCAACAACAAGACCCAGGTTTCAAAACAATTAGAGCCTCTGGTTTTTGCAATAACACCCCTCGTACAGTCAGCTAATTAGATAATTACTACCAAACTAATACACATAAGAAAAACCCACAATCCAATTTAAATCCAATCTTGGACCGTCCACTGATAAATCAACGGCCCACCTTCACCCAATGACGACAGCTGCCAAGATCCTAGCTTCTACAATTGGTCCAAACAATCCAACCCGATCCACCACCGTAAAACTAACCAAGAACTGCCACCTCTTAGCATCGAAATATTCGAGAGCAAATTATATTTTGATACCTATAGTTTTGAAAATATTACATTATGGTTCATATTTTTTTATGTTTTCTAATATTCATCCTTAAGTGTCCAAAAAGTCTCAATACGGCCCTCTTGATATGGATTAGATACGGAGTGTAATTGGAGAACTCATTTTGAATTTTTTATTTAGAAATTGAAGTTTTTTGTAATATTTTTATAAAATATTACTTGTATTAAATTTTGAAAAAGAAAGAGAGAAAGGTAAAAGGATACGATAAAAGTGGATTTTTCTCAACTAAATACTATTTTTTTGAAACAAATAAATTTTATTTACTAAGTTACTTTCTCCATGGTGCTTGATAATTGTAAGACTATTTTATTTGTTGAATTTTTTTTTCTTATAATAAAACGAGTATAGTGAAAAAAAAATATTGATTATCGCTTTAGAACATATTGCAATTAAAATGAGACTTCAAAATGCTTTCTTTTCTCTTTATCCTTTTTCTAATAATAGAATTACAAGATTTTTTTTTTTTTTTAATCAAGTGGTGGCGAGCATAGCTCGTGGGTTAACTATGGGTATATATATATATTTGCTTGTTTTAGATTTGTTTAGAAATTTATTAGATGGCTAATAATTTTAAAAAGAGTATTTTTAAAAAATATTAATATTGTACAATAATTAAAAACTTTCTTAATGTGTATGAAAAATAAAAGACCACAATTTTTTAAAAATAGAGAAAATGTATAATCACATTGAATGACAAACATCATTTGTCAAGTGCTAACAATCATAAATCATTGAGGTTGGACTAGTGAAAATAAATAATGTCTTCAATGGAACGTCAAAATGAATATTTTTGTGTTTAAAAAGTCGTACAAGGTATCATTTTTAATTCAATTTTGTTGAAAAAACTAACTTTAATGGATTATGCCGGTGATGAAGGAGGTAATTCTTTTTTTTTCTTTTTTTAGTTTGTATTTTGGAAAAAAAATATTTAGAAAAATTTATTAAATCCTACCAAATGCATCATATTTATATAAAGAACACGTTTTTAAAATCGCATGTAAAAATAAATTATATTATATTAATTTATAAATTACTCTGAAAATATATCCTAATATCAAATAAAGAATCCCTCTTGAAAAGTTAAAATTCATTCTAAATTCAACAAAAAAAAAGAAAAAAAAGATCGAGGTTCCAAAACAATTAGAGCCTCTGGTTTTGCAATGACACACCTGCCTAATCCAGCCAGCTAATTAATTAATTACTAACCATCTCCCACCAAACATATACCCATACAATCTTAGACGGTCCGCTCTTAAATCAACGGCCCACCTTCACCCAATGAAAACTGTCAAAATCCGCAATGGTCTAAACAATCTATCCCCGGTAAGCGGATCCACCAACGCAAGACCAACCAAGAACTTCCACCTAGAGTAAATTATATCTTGATTCCTATAGTTTTGTAAATATTACATTTTGGATTATATTGTTTTGTTTTTCTAATATTCATCCTCAATTGTCCAAAAAATCTCAATACAGCTCCCTTAATATTTGATTGGATTTGGAGTGTAACGGGAGAACTTATTTTTTATTTTTTATTTTTTTTATAATTCTAGGGTTGTAATATTTCTATAAATATTACATTAAATTTTGAAAAAGAAAGAAAGAAAAGCAAGGGAAGGTAAAAGAATACGATAGAAAGTGGAATTGTTGCTAACTAAATTTTTAAATTTTTGAAAAAATTAATATTTTATTTTCTAAAATTATTTTCTCCATCTATAACACTTGATAAATGTACAAATAATGTATTTATTGGTTTTTTAATTTTTTTTCTTATAACAAAATGAGTATAATGAAAAAATATGTTGATTGTCACTTTAGAACATATTGTAGTTAAAACAAGTTATCAAAATGCTTTTGTTTTTGTATTATTTACTAATAATAGCAACATTATTTTCTTTTATAATTCCATTGAACACTATTTCAACCAAATAATTTTCAGCGGTTTTTTTATTCAGCCATGGTTATTTTTTTCATCGAAAGCCTTATAGTTTACATAATTATTTACTAGAATTAATTGCTCGATTTGTTCTATATAATAAGACAATTTTTTAATTTATCATTATATCTTTAATCAAGTTAATTTATTTTTTAAATACTCTTAAAGTTTTTAATTTATCATTTTGGCAAGATTTGAATCAAAATTATCATAAGTAATCACATAATTTTCACATGATTATTTTTATTTTCAAAATGTTTTTACAAGATCAGATAAAAAAGCTTTTATGTGTAAATTATGTGACTAATTTTGATATTTTAAGCCGAAAATCTTACTTGAATTATGAATCAAGAACTTAACATATATTTAAGGATAAAATTGATTTAATTAAAAATATAAGGACATATATTGAAGAATTACTCTACAAGATAATTACAAATTTGGTCATCAACCCTGTTTACGACACACAAATCAAAACTTGTCCACATATAAATACGCACTCTCTTCAATATTTCAGCATATTCTCTCTCTAGTTTTTTTTTCTTTTCTTAATCATCAAATCAAACATTTCTAGCTTTAAAAGTTCTTTTCTTTTCAGAAAAAACAATGTTTCTGATAGATTGGTTTTATGGGGTCCTGGCATCACTTGGTTTGCGGCAAAAAGAAGCCAAGATCTTGTTTTTGGGCCTTGATAATGCTGGCAAAACCACCTTGCTTCACATGTTAAAAGACGAGGTACTTTTGGGTTTTTTTCTATATATTTTATTTATGACTGTTTTTGTTTGGTTACTGAGAAATCGCAAGGAAATTTGGAATTTTAGGCTGTTTAATTGTTTTATTTTGTCAAGTTTTTGGAGGCTTAAAACTGAAAACAAATGGGGTTTTTTTTAGAAGTTCTGAATTTTGTGTTTGTAAGTGAAATTGAAGGAAAAACAATGGAAACTCGAGGCTTAAAGATTCAAAATTTAATTGATTTTGCTAAGTTCTTGGTTAGCGAGAAATGTAAAATGAACTGGGTTTTCGTGGACTTTTGATGTTATGAAGTGAAATTGAAGAAATGAATAACTTTTGTTATGTTTATATATTTGTTTTGTTTATGGCAGAGATTGGTGCAGCATCAGCCAACACAGTACCCAACATCAGAGGAGTTAAGTATAGGGAAGATAAAGTTTAAGGCTTTTGATTTGGGTGGTCATGTGATTGCTCGTCGAGTCTGGAAAGATTACTATGCCAAGGTTGTTTATTTATTCTCTCTCATAATGTTTTGTGTAGTAGATTCTAGCATATTGGTTTTGCTTACAATGAAGTTTAGCATATTCTTTACTTACAATGTGTGGATTGGTAGTTCATTGTACCTTTTAGAGAAATGCATGGAGATTCAGGAAGTTGGAAATTGGAAGTGGTTCTACTTTTGTTAATGTTAAGGTTTGGAGTTGTGGTGTAATAGTTTAGGAATTTTGTGAAACTTGGTTAAATGGTTCAAGTAAGCGACAGTTATTGTGTTTGGTCTTTTTGGATGGCAATATGAGGGTTTTTTCCTTCCTGACTTGATTGTGTTGTCGCGATACTAAGACTACTTGGAACTTGGATGTGTTCAATAGCCAAGTGTTAACAATGTTTGAATTGGACTGCTTTTGCCTTCATAATCCCAGATAATGATGTTTTGTGATTATCTGATTCATGGGAGGCAAATACGAAATGGGAGTTCGCTGATAACACTTTTGGTCTTTGAAAGGTGTTTAACTAGTACCTCACCATACATGTTTCCTCTCCCCTTCACCTTGTTTTTTCCGGCTACTTTTACTCAGCTTTATCTTCCTTGCAAATAGAGATGAAATACAATCTGATTTCTCTTTTGCAATTTGGAATGACCGAGTTTTTATTTGTGCTAACCTGTGAATAACTTCTATATATGTTTTATATGTTTTCCGGACCACTTGTTGCCTTCCTCTCCATGTTTTTGCATTATATGTCATTATTTATTATTGATATTTGTAACTTGGGTTCTTCCTGCTATATTGTAGTGCTGAGTTTTGACATCAAAATCCTTTTCATGTGAAGGTGGATGCAGTTGTTTACCTGGTAGATGCCTATGACAAAGAGAGATTTGCCGAATCAAAAAAAGAACTAGATGCTCTCCTCTCCGATGAAGCATTAGCTAATGTCCCATTCCTTGTTTTGGGCAACAAGATCGATATTCCATATGCTGCCTCAGAAGAAGAGTTACGTTACCATCTTGGTCTTGTCAACTTCACCACCGGCAAGGGTAAGGTGAACTTGGTAGACTCAAATGTCCGTCCGGTTGAGATCTTCATGTGTAGCATTGTCCGAAAAATGGGCTATGGAGAGGGTTTCAGGTGGCTTTCTCAGTACATCTAGTAGTGAGCTACAGAAAACTAAGATCTGTTTAGTCCTCAAGTGCTAAGTCCTCAAGGTCTTTGTCGCTGTTTTACATCCTACTCTATGGTAAAACGGATGCGTGCTCACTAATATCCATGATGAAACTGAAAACTGATTGATAATTTGCGTCAGCTAGTAATGAAAAAGAGCAACACTTATTTCTTTCGGCTGCATTTTCGAAGAATAACGCATTTGTTCGATGAAATGTGACATGCAGCCACTCTGTAGATCATCCCCTTCGTCAACTAGTCGAAGTAAATATTTTGAGCGTTAAAAAGTTGTAGATAGCTGATTGATGCAGGTTCTAACCAATCGATCAATTTGCCGACCAGGGCTTGCGGATGTGATGGATCGGTGGATTAGCTTTCGGTAGTTGAGGATGACAAAGGATGTTTCCTTAGTTAAAGATGACAAATGCTGTTTATTTAATCGAAAGTCCTTCGTTTTCGCCTCTACAAGTCCTTCTAATCTCTATGTCCATGGAAGGTAATTGCTCGGAAGTTATAGCATCCATCTCCCACTCTATAAGAATATTCAAAACCTACTTCCGAACTTGTTTTTGCTAATAAAAAATATTTCTCTAACAAAGCATCCATTTATACAAATACCCCACCTGTACCTATCTCCCCTAATATAAAATCTTTCTCCGTACATACCTCTGTTGATACGAGTACATACCAATAGGGGTAATCATTAGTTTTTTTATTCGGTTTTTAATAATTATAGTTGAATTTTGGATTAACCAAATCTATTTAAAAAAAAGACTGAGCTGAATCGAATTACTATTTGATTTTTTGGTTAAGAACTGAGATTTTTTGGTTAAAAACTGAAATTTTGGCTTTTGATTTTTTTTAATTTTTAAAATAATATAAATAAATTAAAAACACAATCAATCTATTATATATCTATAATAATGTTAAAATATTATTTTTTTTAGTTTATTTTCTTATTTTAAAACTTAAAAAAATCATTTTTTTTTTGTTTAAATCAAATCGAAAATAAAAAGAATCATCTTGTGATTTTTTGAGTTAAAAGTTAAACCAAAATCAATATTTCGATTCGATTCAATATTTTAATTTAAACCGAATAACATTTATTCCTACATACAAACTTCTATCAGACAACCTTAATGATCATCTTTACCGATAATCAAATCAGGGACTGATAATAAATCAACATATTTGCAGACACAACGGTCGGATACCATGATGACAAATTTTGCTCCCAAATTATTGTAATTTGACAATATTGGACTTAAAATATGAAATTTTGTAATTTTAATCTCAAAGTATTGAAAATTAAGTAAATATAATCTAAATTGTCCAATCTTAATTATTTTTAATGATCATCCAAATCGTCTAATCTCCGTTATTATTTTTTTTTTAATTGAAACCATTGCAATTGAAGGAGGTAGGATAGATGACATGTTGTTTGTGTTACCCTCTTTCAATTACAAATTGAATTTGAAAACGGGAGAGAGAGGCAAAGGCACGGAGAGACTTACACAAAAAGCGAGTTTGTCGTCTGTCTTGCTGCTTTGCAACTACAATGGCTTTCATTTAAAAAAAAAATTAAGTAATGGTCAATTGATAGTTGACCGTTAGAAATAACGAAAATTGAATAATTTGAATCATATTTATTTAAATTTTAATATTTTAGAATTGAAATTATATAATTTCATACTTCATATTCAAAATTACCCAATTGTAATACTGTAGGTGCAAGATTTGTAATAAAACCAGATACCATGTGAGCATTTTGCTCATTTGGCGATCAAAATCTCTCGAATAACTCTGTAGCATCACAGGATCCCAAGACTGCAAGAGTGCCCCCCACTGTCCTTTTCTTGTTCCAAGACTATAAATAAGGGTGATTATTCGGTTTTTCGATTCGATTTTATTTTTTTCGGTTAATCGAATTGGCTAAATCAAAAACCAAAACTGAACCGAATTGATGTTCGGTTTTTCGGTTAAAAAACCAAATTTTTCGATTTTCTATTAAAAACCTTTTTTTTTTTTTTGACATTTTTCTTCTAAAAATCAAATTAATTGCTTTTAAAAAATATCAAACTTGCATAGTAATTGAGTACTCGTTTCCAATAATGATTGATTTTTTTCATTTATTTTTGGAGGAGATCACTTGTTTGAATTACAATTTACAAAGACATAAGTTAATTCACGTAATAACCGCATCATAACTTTTATAGCAATTTAACTTTACAATTCGTTATGATGAATATCATATGTTATTTGAATCTTATGCTCCAATTAATAAATGCACCTTTCTCTATTTATTGAGCCACAATATAATCAAATATTGCATATTTTACATTTGATTTTATAAGAAAATTGTGTAAGATTATTATTATTTTTCTATACTAAACTTGTTTCTATTTATATTATAAACTAGATTGGTTAGGCTTCTCGTTATTTTTTCAATCACGCTACAATTGGTTTTTTTTGTTAATTTTTTATTTTTTTAATCTCCTTATTTTGTGCATATTTTATTGTTGAATAGATAATATGAAAAATCTAATTTTTAATTTATGTTTGTTATAAGCATAAAAAGAGTGAAAAAATTATTATTGTTAGTTGTTATTAATACTACTATTATAAATGTAGCGGCTTGGGGTCATTTTTTTAGGGGATATTTTTATGTCGGTTTTAATATATGGAGACAATTTCTTCTCCATGAGGTTTTAGGATTTATCCATACATAAACTTATGTATTTATAAAGAATTACTTTATCACAGTTTTTTTTTTAATTTGTTTGTGAGTCAATATAATATAATTAATTATTTTATTATTTCAATAAATAATTAATAAAAATATTTTTATTTTAAGTAAAAAAAATCATTAAAGAGCTATTGCTCTTTCGGTTAAACCCATAGGTGCTTCTTTTATTAAAAAAAAAAAAAAGAGCTTGGGTATGTGTTTTTTTTAAAAAAAAACTAATTCGATTTTCGGTGGAAATCAAATTTTTTTAAAACAACCGAATCAAACCGAAATAATTTCCGTTTTTGATTTTAATTTTTTTAAATTTTTTTTATAAAATCAAATCAAAATTGATAATTCAATTCAGTTCAATTTGATTTTAACCGAATAATGCTCACTTCTTACGTACAAACATTAGCCTCTAGTTTTGGCCTTTGGGACCCAAATTTCTTCCTCCACATGTAAGACATTCCAAAGCCAAACACCTCAACGTTTTCTGCTAATTATTGCAAAATAGCCCACCCGAAAAAGCAACCCACATCCCAATCAATCCAAACCCTTCATTCTTTAATCAACGGTCAAATTTCACCCAATGACGCCAACAGCCACAAATCTCACTTTTCATTGGTCCAAACGATCCAACCTGATAACCCGACCCACAAATAGCAGAATGAACCAATCAAATACTGGCACCTCAAACTCACCTCCAATAAAATAATATCTCTATACATATATTGTCTCGCTCTCAGAAGCTTGCATCAACCTTTCTCTCCTCTCTCTCTCTCTCTCTCTATATATTTTCTCTCTCTATTTTTTTCAATCGACAAAAATAGGTTAATTGAAGCTAGAGATTTAATAAATATATATATAAAAGATGTTTTTGGTTGATTGGTTTTATGGGGTTCTAGCATCACTTGGTTTATGGCAAAAAGAAGCGAAGATCTTGTTTTTAGGCCTTGATAATGCTGGCAAAACAACTTTGCTTCACATGTTAAAAGACGAGGTAATTTTTTTGAGTTGAATTATTTATTGCTTTCTATTTTTTCATGATTTTCTTTCCTGGGTTTTGTTTGGTTGCTGAGAAAGTTTAGGAACATTGAATGAAATTGAAAAATAATTAAAATTAAAATTATTTTTTGTTAAATTTTTGGTTAATTAGACGTAAAATATCTACTGGGTTTTGTTGCAATTGAAAAAAAAAATGAGGTACTTTTTTTTATTTTAATTGAATTATTGGGTTGGTTTTGCTTATGAATTTTTTTTTATCTGGGTTTTGTTTGGTTGCTGATAAATTGCTGGACAATTGAATAAATATTGTAGATTTATTATTATTTTTTTTTGTGAAGTTAAAAGCTAAATATGAACTGGGTTTTCTCAGAAATTGAAAAACGAATTGAGTTTTTGTTGAATTTGGTCTTTCCTTTTGAAAGTCAAAAATGGAAATTAAGGCATGAAGTTTGATTCTTTAATTCTTTAATCACTACCATTAGATCTTTCTTGAATGCAAATCTTAGTTGTTGATCAATCATTTTCATTATTATATTATTAATTATTTATTTAAAAAAAATTGTAACAGCTCACGTGTAATTATAAACCTGATATTTTGATTTCTTTATTTGGTTGAATTGTTCTTCAGGTCACTAAAGATGAAAAACGAACTTGGTTTTGTTTAAAATGTAAAAGTTTTGATTTTATAATTAAGAATTTGAAGAAATGAATTTATTTTTTGATGTTTTTTGTTATTGTTTTTGTGTGCGTGTGCAGAGATTGGTGCAACATCAGCCAACACAGTATCCAACATCAGAGGAATTGAGTATAGGCAAAATCAAGTTCAAGGCTTTTGATTTGGGTGGCCATCAGATTGCCCGCCGAGTTTGGAAAGATTATTATACCAAGGTGGTTTATTTACTCTCTCTTAAAATTTCATATAGGCTTTTTCTTGCGTTGTGATTACAATCATTATTTCAACACTTGTGATTGATATTTGCTGTTTACTGGAATGTGTGGAGATTTAGGAAGTTGATAGTTGTTTCTTCTAGTTAGGGCTTTGGAATTTTGGTGAAAATATTAGGAATCTTGTGAAGCTGCTTATTAAAAAGGTTATGGAAGCAAAAGTTACTGTCATCAACACTTAGATTGGACACGTTAACTGCCAAGTGTTGAATAATTTTCATATTTGAGATGCCCTTGCCTCATAATCCCAGATAATGTTTGTTTTGTGATTATCTGATTCATGGGAGGCAAAAAATGAAACGGGGGATTTAGCTGATAGCACTTTTTGGTCTTTGCAAGGTGTTTAACTGGTACCTTTTTCTCCTTTTTGTGTTAATGTTGCAGACTTATTTGGCTGCTAATGGAGATGAACTGCTTTCTGATTTTCTACTTTTGAGACATAGAATGCCCTAGATTTAAATTTGTTGTCTTTCTACACTTTTTGTAATTGGTAGTGTATGATTAATTGTAGCGATAAAATAGTGTACTGACAACTTTCATTGAAGAATCATCTGGGTGACCATTCTGTTCTCCTGGAATTCCTGTTTGCCTCACTTTCCTCCTTGTTTTCTCATGATTTTTGTGTTTTTTAGTCTTTTTAACATGATGAATGGATGACTTTGTTGGAATGTTCCTGTCATCGTTGTTTGGCTTTTTGTGCCGTACTGCTGGGTTTTGACATAAAGTTATTTGCATGTGAAGGTGGATGCTGTTGTTTACCTGGTAGATGCTTATGACAAAGAGAGATTCGCAGAGTCCAAGAAAGAATTGGATGCTCTCCTCTCTGATGAAACATTAGCCAATGTCCCCTTCCTTATTTTGGGCAACAAGATTGATATCCCATATGCTGCCTCAGAAGACGAGTTGCGTTACCACCTTGGTCTTACCAACTTCACCACTGGCAAGGGTAAGGTGAACTTGGAAGACTCAAATGTCCGTCCCCTTGAGGTGTTCATGTGCAGCATTGTCCGCAAAATGGGCTATGGAGAGGGTTTCAGGTGGCTCTCTCAGTATATCAAGTAGTGAGCTATGGGAAAGTAAGATCTGTCTAGTTCTTAAGCTCTGTAATGTTTCATAATGTATCGGTTGGACAACGTCTTTGTATAATCATGTTTGAAGGGCTTTTCACGTAGTTTTGTCGGGTCCTTTTTTTGTTTTCGGTAAAAAGACACATGCTACCTCATGTCCATAATGAAAAAAACCTAGTAGTGATTGATGATTTCTGGTCTCTTATTAGCAATGAAAATGGGCAATACTTCTTATTCCCTGCAGCTTGCTCTCTGACTTGACTCTTGAGTTTGTTATTAAATGGCTGTCCATTCAATTGTCTTCCAAAGCTTCAATTGCACAACAATGCTGTTAAAAGTGCCCGTTTGCTGCAATTTGTATCTACTGTTGTTTCACATTAGAGGGGAAATGAGGGTATGTACTTTCGTTGTCTCTGAGCAAAGGTTGTATGGTTTTGTTGTCTGTTTAGTGACAGGTATTACAACAGCCAAATCTAACTCCCTTACCAAATCCAGTGGACGAGCATATGATTCTCCTCCGACAATAGCAGACACTTGTATAGTAAAATAGTGTCCTCCTCGAATCAAGCATTTGAAGAGCATTTCCATTTACCTCAAAAGCAACCTGTTGTTCGTACCTTGAATCTTCTTCACTGGCACCTGCTTGATTGAGAATCTGTTTACTGTGCTTAATAACAGTTATAAAAATTGAAGAGGAAAATCCCACAGAGCTTCAAGGCTTAAACTGAAGTGAAGAATAGAAAGTGATGGCACTGCCAGTTAGGCTCCATAGCTAGCACGAGCTGATGCACCTACGCCCATTAGTCTTTAATCACTTTCGGCATTTACTAACAAGGGATTTAGATATCAAAAGGGCAGAAAGCCTATCCCTCTATAGTCTATACTCTATATGCTGTGTGAATGGAATTAGAGTCTGCGATGGTGGAGGAACTGGAATGAAAAGAAGATGAATTCTAATTATAAAATATTTCATGAAACCATTATTACTAGAATTGAGATCTCGTTAAAAAAAAAAAAAAGATTTCAAATATCTAGAATTATATATATATTTTTTATGGATGATCCGATCCGCAAGAATCATGATTGAGAATTATTTGATCGTCTTTTTTTCAAGAAAGGACGAAACATGATGAACTTGAATCTATGATAGCTATTTGAAATTATAGAACAATACGATTTGATCACAAATGGGGATGTAGCTCAGATGGTAGAGCGCTCGCTTAGCATGCGAGAGGTACGGGGATCGATACCCCGCATCTCCACTTCTTCAATTTTTTAATATCTTCTTAATTCTAAAAGGTAACCTGAAGAAAAATCCACCGGAATGACGTCAAATTACAAACTTTCAAAACAAAGCACAAGTTTGGTGGCTCACCCACCTCGACACCTTCTTTTTCAGTCCAATTGTTCCTTTCCATTTATCGTTAAAGCTACAGCAGACTACCAAGTTCAACTACCTGATCTCTTTTCGGTTCTTCTTATAGCTAGCTACATTGACCCTCCATCTCAATCAAATAAATATATATCTCTTACATTAACATTGGAATTCTATTTCCTGTATCAGTTTGACTCTGGTATTTATCTTCACATGTTGTAATGGCACTCTCAGCTTTGCCAAAACAAGAATTCCTTGTCTTCACTCTAATTTTCTTGGCCAAACTGTGCTGCTACACTGGTTAGGTTATAATTAGTATCACTTCAACATTCATCTTCTTACCAATGCTCATGTCGTTTTCTTGACATTCTTTATGCTTTCTTGTACTTAACAATAAGCAGGAGATGCACAGGTTGTCCCCGGACAAATGATTGCGAAAGCGTTGTCGTGTTTCAATAACAAGATCGTAAGTAACTAGTTGATTTCATTCTCGTTTCTGTCTTTTTCTTTTTGGCTATTTTTATTATTAACAAGTTGTGCTAGATGTTACACAGATTTATTCAGGATGTGATGAGGCATATAGATTGACAGAGAGTGGGAATCTTAATGTACCTCCTGAAGCAACTAACCTGTTCTGTAATGGACCTTGTCTAGGTGAGACAAGATTAGTGTTGAGTTGCATTAATGATGTGATCTCAGGTTTTCTTTTCTACAATAAGGCTACCGTAAGAGACATAAATTATGCACTTAGTTCTGGCTGCAGTTTCACTAGCCAAAGAGGTAGGTCATAGGTGCCCTACACTGTTGTTTTCCTTTTGTTTTGACCGTTATGTGCTGCTTGAAAATGCTACAAGAATGTAATATGTGCCTGTCCACTGTAGGAGACTTCAATGTGGCAAGTTACATGGAAGGTGAAACAAGCAGTGCATCAAGCTTGCCCAACTTGATTGGATTCTATGCCTTGGCTTTGTTCACTTGGTGGTGTCTACTGATCTTGTAATGTAACTCACCAAATTGCAAGAACATACTACAGGCCGACTGAGCATGCCATTCAAGCACTAAAACGAGAGAATTTCTAAGGGATTAAGTTATATGTTATGTTTTGTTAGGTAATTTTGTTAGATAAATTTCATTTTCTAAGTTATGATAGATTATGTACTTGATGGCTGAGGACTATATAACTCGGAAGTCTAGATATTCTGTTCAAATGATAAGCCAATGTTTTTTGGGTTTCTCTGCTCATTTTTTCAACCTCTTCTGCAATTGATCCAAGATTACGATTAATTTAACAAAAAGTAAGGAAAAATTCAGGAATAGATCAAAATGAGCAAGGCACATAAGCACGCACTGACGCATTCACGCATAGGGATGGCAATTTGCCTTGTCCCGTCGGAGCTCCGCCCCGTCTCGCCCTGTTTGGGTTGGGGATGGTACTCAAAATTTCACTCCGAACGGGGCAGGGGGCGGGGATGGGGTGAAATATTTTGGGGTGGGGTGGGGACGGGGATGGCTATCCTCTTCCTCACCTCGCCATTTTGCCTTTAGAAATGGCAATTTGACGGGACCCCGTCCTTCCCCGTTTAGGGTGGGGATGGTATTAAAATTTCATTCCGAACAAGGCACGAGATGAGGATGGGACGAAATTATTTGAGGCGATGCGGGGACGGGGATAGCTATCCCTGCCCCTGCCTTGCCCCATTGCCATTCCTACTCGTGCATGCACACACATGTATCTGTGCGCAACAATAGATAAGAAGTCTATTATTTGATTCTTTCAGTACTTGAACACCAGAGATAACCTATGTGGATGAAGTGAGTTAATAATCCGAACTAGAGGCTTTTGTGTTGAAACTTGCAAGTTCATGCAGGAGGAGTATTTTTAGCTTGAGGATAGATAGTTTTGGACTGTGGATGCGATTCTTAGCCATCAAATGGCCATTACTGTTTCTTATGGGCTGCCTATACCAGATAAAAAAATATACTGGCCTGATCTCATGCATTACTGTAGATATTACGCAGCTTCTAAAACATGAAAATAAAAAAAGAAACTAGGCAATCACTAATCAGTCAAAGCAAATTAATGGTTGCCATTAAAGTGGAAATAAATTGAAATAGCATTAGTGGAGATATGCGAGCAAATTGGTAACTGAAAATTGTGAAACGTTTTTGTTCTTAATTGTTCCGTAACAGCTAGCCTCATTAGTTAATTATAATCAAGCAACTAGCAGCACCATTCTTATTTTCTAACAAGAAAAAGCTCAGGTGATCCTTTTTTAACAAGAAACTGAAACAATTTTAGTGCCTTAAACGTTACACTCATTAAATGAGTATACAGGCTATAAATTGCTGACATCCCATTCGGTTCTTCATCACCAGCAAATTAAGCAACCTTTCTTTTCATATTGTAAGCAAAAATTTCACAAAACAAAGTTGAAGATATGGCTTGCCAGGGTAACTGTTCATCAAAGAGTGCCTGCAATTTGGAGGTGCCAACGAAGGAGGAAGTCACTACTCAGCCTGAAACTGTGGTGCAAGAGGCTGCAGCTCCTGCTGTTGCTCCTGAGGAGGTGAAGACTGAGGAGAAGGCTGTTGCTCCTGAGGAGGTGAAGACTGAGGAGAGGGCTGTTGCTCCTGAGGAGGTGAAGTCTGAGAAGAAGGATGCTTCTAATGCCAAGAAAGAGGAGGAGCCTGCGAAGGTTGAAGCAGGTACTAGTGATTAAAAACAAGGGATGTTTGAGTTAAGAGTTAATAAAGAGGGAAATAGGGTTTGGATTTTAGCTGTCTTGTTTTAGTCAATTTTAGCATTGGTAGTTGAGTGTTTTTGGGTTTTCTAAAAGTGGATCTGTTGTTGGTGGTTCCACTTTGCTAGTCATTTCTTTATGTTTATGTTGGTTTTTGTTAGAAATCTTTCCCTCGTCAAAATAAATGATTCCTTGTTCTATCTCTCAATCTCTCCAAGTTTTTTTTTTTTTTTCCTGAATCATGCTAACAAATGAGGCACATATATTATAGGGTGAATTTAGCTGCTTAATTTGTAATTTTGGAGACCTCGTATTTGGTTATGACCTTTTCTTTAAAGCGTACACTATGAACAAAAGATTGATGATAACATTTGCTTTCCCTGCTGTCAGTGTGAAAACTGAAGAAAAGCCTGCTGTTCCTGATAAGAAAGAACCTCTAAAGGTTAATAATGCTCATTGGGGTTAAGCATCGAATGTTAACAAGAGGGAATGGGGGTTTTCACAGTGCTTTTGGTTGATATTATGGCAATTTAGGAGTTCTGTTTCTCAGTTCTTTTTTATTGATATCTTCCCCTACAAATAAGTACGTTCTGGTTCTTCTCTCATGTAATTTGTTTCTATTGTGTCTTAGAAGAACAATCATCACAAAATACAAGTAAAAAACGGATAAAATCATCAGTTGGAGCAGCATTTGATTAACTCCAGAAGTATGTTTCATTGAGAAATTCAAGAGTGGATAGAATCATCCAAGGACAGTTGCGCTGCACTTGATTTTGTACAACTGGATCTGGCAAACAAAACTTTCACAGCCAATCATGTCTTCTTTGCAGTAAAGCTCTTTTTTCTCGTCTTTTTCTTGATCAAACATTAGGTTTGTTGGTTATAAAAGACCAACGGACACGACCAAGCGTTCAGTTTCCTTCCACAGCTGTTTTCGAACCCAAGACAACCATGTCTGAATCTTCACATACAATATACAATCTTCATATAAAGCAGACTCGTGTTGGAAGCTTAGGAACTTCTATTCAAGCCTCTATTAGATTTGACTATAAAACAAGGAGAAAGAGACCATTTATGTCAAAGATGGGATAAATAAAGTACCCTCTAGATGGATTGAAAGTACATCAGTCAAAACACTAGTACTGTTAGTCCCCGCCCCTATACTTCCCCACTGGCTTTTGCTACGACTTTGACAAATACTCATGCACTGGGATGGATAGCATCACAGATGGTTAAAGTGATCGGGAAGCTTTGCTTTGCTGAACTCCTTTTAAACTTATGCAGGAAATTTAAAGGTCGCTAGACACTTCATTCATTCTTGAATTGCAAGCCTTGTTGTCAATTGGAATAATTGCTCAATCAAAGTAGCACCGCAGACTTATCCAATAACACTCTGCCCTGGTGTCTTCTTGACATTCCTTTCCCTCATCATCCCTCTCACAATCTCAACTTTTTCCCATCTCTCTTCCTCTGCATACATATTCGACAACAACACATAGTTGCCAGAATTCCACGGTTCAAGATCAATAAGCTCTTTTACTGCAAGATGTGCAAGCTCTGCATCGCCATGAGTACGGCAAGCACTAAGCAAGGAACCCCATAGAGCTGCATTTGGAGTTCCTTCAGGCATGCTTCTAATCAGATCATAAGCCTCCCTCACACATCCATTACGCCCAAGGAGATCAACCATGCATCCATAGTGTTCAAGTTTTGGCTCAATTTGATGATGTTCCACCATTGAAGCAAACAATTTCCTCCCTCGTTCGAATAGCCCTGCATGAGCACAACACGATAAAACTCCTACAAATGTCGCATCATTAGGGCTTATGCCTTTATTCATCATCTCCTCCAACAATTGAACCCCGAGTTCACCATTCCCATTAAAAGCCAGACCTGAGATCATAGTGTTCCAAGAAACCACATTCTTTCGAGGCATCTCATCAAATACTCTTCCAGCAGTCTCAAACATGCCAGATTTATTGTAAAAATCCACCAAAGCATTGCCCACAGCCACAAAATCTTCATAAAGCCCACTTGATTTTGCATAAGAATGAATCCATTGCCCAACATCAAAAGCACCCAATCGAGCACAAACAGGCAAAACAGTGACCACAGTTGCCTCATCGGGCTTAAATCCCCAATTCTTCATTTCATGAAAAAGTGCTAAAGCTTCACTATCTCGCCCAATTCGTGCAAGACAAGAAATCAAGATATTCCACGAAACAACACTCCGCTTGTTCATCTGCCTAAACAAACACAACCCCATACCGACATCCCCTCTCTTACAAAACCCACGAATCATCAAATTCCAAACAATCACATCTCTCTGATACATTTCATCAAACACTTTCTTAGCATCCTCCATTACCCCACAAGAACTATACAACTCAACGACCCCAATTCTTATCGCACTAAAGCCCTCGAACCCAACACCAATAACCTCCTTGTGTACACGTTTCCCAAGTTTCAGCCCACCAAGACTCGAACACGCCTTAAGCAAAGGCACAAGCGTGTACTCATCTGGACAAATACATCGATTTTTCATTGAAGAAAACAACTGGAAAGACTCTTCAAAGGGTCCATTTAAAGAATACCCTTTAATCATTGCATTGAAGAGGATTATAGTGGGATTCTGGGTTTGCTTAAAAACCCGATTCGCATAGGCCATTTTGTTTCGCGACCCGCAAACGGAGACGAAATGTGAAAGGATTTGATTGAGTTGGTCAAGTCCATGGCGAAGGAAATGTGCGTGGATTTCACGGAGCTGCTTTCGGGTTTCGCGCCCATGGAGTAGACGTAGGATATTGCGCTCAATCTCCCTGCAAGTTCTGCTCATCCCTTCTTTCTTACTTATAACAGAAATTTAAAGAAAGTTTGAGTTTGGCGGGAGTTCAGTTTAACTGTAATTTAAAGAAAGCCTTTTTTAGTCAGAGAAAAACAAGAGCTTTTGAGAGGGAAAAAAAATGAATGAAATTAAATAATGAAATCAATATTATTTGCGTTCTAAAAATAATCATGTCCCATTTTCTTATGTTCTTTCTTTATTTTTTTAAGTTCTTAATTACCTATCTTTTTCAAACAATAATTAAGGGTATTTTGATTACAAAGAAAGTTTGTGTAATATTTTCTTAAACGTTTTCCTTAAATCTTCAAACTCTTAAATGGTATTTGTAATTTCATAATATTCTTAGGAGGTTATATAATTTATCCTTGATTTTTCAGTGTACACTAAAAAATTGAAATATGTTTTTCAACTCACTTTTCATTGCACAGCCAAATATAATTAAACTCATTCATTTTATCATAATTTTTTTTCAATGAATAAATAAGGCTTAGAACAAAATTTATAACTAAAAAATTCTACTATTTAAGAAAAAAAAATAACTCAGAAATGTTATTTTCTAACTTATTTTTCATTACACTATCAAATACTGAAAACAGATTTTCCGTTCATTTTTAAGATAAAACCAAATATCAAAAAGTTACCTATTTTCCCAAAAATCAAGTTTGATGATATTCACTTCTCAAAAGGAACGAACGTTAAAAAAGAAAAAATGTAAACTAGAAAGGAGGAAGTTTAATGTGGCTTGTGCAAATTTTGAAAACAGTTTATAAGAAAAATGAAAAAAGCAGTTCATCTTTCTCCATTATTTGATGTTTAGATTTATTTTGTCCGGCATACAGACAGGCCTTGAAATCATCAGTCAGAAGTTAGAGGCAAAGCAGTATCAATACCAGCTTAGAATTGGCAATAAGAGAAATCTGAAAGAAAAATCATTCAGTAATTCCTTAAATGATTAAAGTAAATCCCCTTGTGGGTACAAATTGGAGCATATACAAAATCATTATAGACCTTTCACCTTTCACGGTTTACTAAAGTTTGTCCAACAAGTTGCCCAACTCGCTAAAACAAGGGTGACACAAAAAATAGGCTAGATGACAACAGTGAAAATAGGCTATAACTGTAGAATCTACGGTACATGTCAAGCAAATGAGTGACTGTTTTCTTCTATCAAACTTGATTGCTAGGAAAACATGAAAGACAGCAGTCTACGAGGGGGCAACTATCAAATGTTACATGGCAAAGCTCCGAACCATCATATGATGAAGGTTCCTGATGTTACATCATGGCAAAGCTAATTCCTGGTGGGGAAGTATGAACAAACATGATGATTATTTTTTTGATGAACCAAAACCTCCAAACCCCATCATAGCTGCAATATCAGGATCAATATCAGCTTCCTCCTCTTCTGCCGCCTTCTCTTTCTGTGACCAGAGATGACTTAGCAATTAACCATCAATGAAAGTATATGCTAAATATGATAGTGTAATCTTTGCAGAAGAAAAGAAAAGAAAAGAGAGGAAAAGAATAATTGATAGTTTTAATACAGAAAAAATCAAAATCTGAAGGCCAAAAGATCACATATACCTTCAGGCATGTGTCTTCTGGCGTCAGGAATATTCTCAACACAATTTCCAAGTGAAACTAACCTTTTTTTCTTTCTTTCTTTCTCGGCGTTGACGCTTGCGTTCCTCCTCTTCTTCCTGCTGTTTCAATATCCGTTCGTCAAGATCTGAGGAAAAGGAAACAGGAGTCCGTTAAATTTGCTATTATCCATGAAACGACTAAAGGTACATCAATAAAAGCTCTACACAAATACTACATTTCTCCTATCTATTTTTGAAGTCTTGCCTTGCTCTGTGAAGCTTCCAGGTTCTCTCCGTTTCTTGAGCTTTTCAAATCGCTCTTGGACCTGCAAATATTGAAGAAAAGACATACAGCTTACCACATACCATTCCACTATAGTTAATCAATCCGTTGATTGCTGAGATGCTACAAAACCTTAGCTTAGATATTATCAATCCATAGAATTTTCGTCTTCAACGCTCCAAGTGGTAGGGATTTTATTTGGCCACTAAGTTTACATATTATTTTCTCATTTTGCTTATCTTCATGCATACAGTGTTTTCTTAAGAATTGAAATGAAAGTTCACCAACTTCTCTTTTTAGTTTTTTAGTTTTCTTTTTTCTGATAATTCATATCTAATATTTGTGCCTCTTTAAGAACCTAGGTAATTTCCTCTGGTTTCTTTAGATGGTTTGTTGCTCTCTACATTCTATGTATTGGTGTTCTTCCTTCTGTCATATAATGCTAAAGAAATCTGAATCAATAAAAACATATGACAGCTATTGTAGTAATTCACTGGGTCAATTAAATTCCCCCATTTGTAAAGAAAAGCTTTTTTCAAGAAGGTTGTAAGTACCTGTTGAAGAGATGCCCGCTCCACCCGCATAGACATGCCCAATGCTCTTTGATCTAAGAAAAAAAATTGCAGAAGAGTTACAAGAATGAAACCCACACACATAAAATAAACTTAATAAGCAAATAAGTCAGTGGATAACCACATACGTTTCTTTCCATTGATGTGATCCAAGTAGTTTGCAGAATCCTTTACCACACACTCGCAAACTGAACAGTAGTATCCAGCCTACAAAAAAGGGGAATAAGAAAGGATTAAATAAAAGTGTCAACTAATAGAATAATTATAGCATTTCCTTTGTATGTATTGAGAGTGATTTGTCGATGATGGCAGAGGTGAAGCTCAGCCCAAACTTCATGCCAATCATGGAAATAAGGGAATAACAAGACACATCTTACAACTTACTAAGAGATCGAATCATACACTTTCACCAATCTACGCCCCCCAGCCCCCCAATTTTCAGTTCTTGGGGTAAGATATACATAAGCTTCCTTTCTGCTTGCATTCATAACTAGTCACTATTTTCTTTTGTGTTCTAAATAAAGAAAGCAAAATGAGTTCTTGAGAAAGAAAGGAACAGCATGTATTCTAGGAATAAAATAAAAAAGGAAATGAAAAATAGGAGGAATACAATTCCTGAAACTAAATCCAGAAAAAACCGGCCACAATACTCTCACAATCATAGACAAAACATTAAACAGCTACCCAACTAATAAACGAGAAGGAACATATAGGAACAGGATAGGCATGATACCTGCTGGCTTAGAGGTGCAATTGGTGTAACAACCTGCAGGAGAAAAAAGAGAGCATAAATATGAGTTAACAAATAGACTAAAAATAACAAAGA